>JAWMAG010000004.1:1390000-2085000 GCA_037013455.1 Ceratitis rosa
GTCGTATAAGTTTTGCGGGGATGCCAAATTCAGACATAGCGGCATAAAGGCAGCTCCTATGCGTACTCTCGCAGGCGGGTCTTTTCCAATATTTGGCGCATGGTGAATATTTGGTCAATGGTCGGTTTTCTAGGTCTAAAGCCACACTGATAAGGTCCTATCTGTTTGTTGACGGTAGGCTTTAGTCTTTCACACAATACGTTCGACAGCTTCCGATAGGCCGTCAGCTCCAGCCGCTTTGTTGTTTTTTAAGCGGGCGATTGCTCGAACTTCGTGGTCAGGTAATGGAACTTCTTTTCCATCGTCATCGATTAGGGTTTCGAGTTCACCATCTCCGGATACTCCGTTTTGACTGATACTCAGCAGGCTGAATAAGTGTTCCCTCCATAAATTCAATATGCTCTAGGCATCGGTGGCTAGATCACCCCTTTGTGTCCTACAGAAATCTGCTCCGGTCTTGAAACCTTCTGTAAGTTGTCGTATCTTCTAATAGAATTTTTGAGAATTATCCTTGTTGGCCAGCATCTCTAGCTCTTCATACTCACGCATCTTGGCCTCTTTCCCTTTCCCATTCCGCACGTGTAGTGGTCGATCGCAACGTAGCGAGGTAGGCCGGCTGCTTTCTATCCACTGCGACACAGCAGCTCTAATCGTATCAGCGAAATCCAATAATTTTGTTTTCAGTTGTACGTCAGTAGTTTGAAATGCCGTCCCACAGTTCTCGTACACCGAGTTGCTGATGAGTGCTCTCAGAGAGCAAGAGTGGAAGTTTAGTAGAAAACCGCACTGCAGTCTGTTGTGGCATAGAATTTTCCTTGTGGTTGTTGACGTGCGTTCTTTGATACACAGAGGCATATGCGTATCTTCGCTGCAACAAGATAGTGGTCCGAGTGGGTGTTGTATCCTCGGAGTGTACGCACATTAAGAACACTGGGGTCTATCACAACATGATCGATACTTGACGTATTTTTTTGTGCTGGAATCTAGTACTTCGGACAAACATATTTCGGTCCCCGGCAAAGTCGATCAGCCTCAACCCATTACAGGATGTTTCGTTGTGGAGACTGAATATTCCGACAGTCGCACCAAAGATAACTTCTTTGCCCACCCTTACATTAAAATCACCGAGAACAATTTTCACATCGTGTCTGGGGCATTTAAGCGCTAATATACGGTATCTTTGACCAAATCGTCTTTTTCGTCGGAACGTGGGCGCAAATCAACGATATGTTGAAAAATTTCGATTTGATAAGGTTTATGGTGAGACGTTCATCCACCGGGGTGAATGCCAGTATTCGACGACGGAGTCTCTCTCACACCACAAATCCGACACCAAATTGGCGCTTTTTATATGGCCGCTGTGTAGATGTCACAAGAAACTACTCGCTTTCGTCCCTTCCCGTCCATCGCACTTTGTGGGCGGCAGTGAAGTCAGCCTTTATTCTTACGTGGACATCAACCAGGTGGGAAGCGGCACCTTCCGAATTAAGGGACCGGACCTTCCTTAATTCGTTCGCGGGAGTCGTCAATAGAAAGAGGCGCTGCTAATTTTTTCTTTGGAGTTGATTTCTACGTGGCGGGTCCCAAACTTAGCGAACAACCTCGCTAGGCGAGTGAGTTTTAAGTTTGTAGACATTTAAAAGTGTAGGAATTGAATATAGCATCGCAACTATATATAACACATATAATAAATACATACATGTTCGAGTATGTATACTAAAAGAACCGGCATACGTTGTTGTTTTCTGTATTTTGCCCAATTTTATTTTACTTGTTATTTGAAAGAATGATAAAAAGTCCTACTTGAGAATTACCTTATACCAAGTAATAAATTTTTTCGCATAACTGCTGCTAAAAGTCCTTCATGTAAATGTGAGCAGGAATTCGAGGTTTGGTAAACCAACGCACCATTCGGAGCTATCGTTATAACAATATAGTTAAAGTATAAGAATCGTTTGTGACCAGCAACCGAAGAACATACCCAAGCACGATCTACATATGCCTTTATCCAAATTCTACTAATATTTGTCAATCACTCAGTTATGTCTTTGTTTGTCACTGGCCCATTCATTTATGGGAAACGAAATTATTCCAAGGCATATCACATAAAAAATCAACCATTATTGAAGAATTGAAATTAAAAACAGCTTCAAGGATTTCTAATAAGAGGTGTTATTTTGATATTCAATTCGCCGCAACTGTTATTCCAGACTCATTTTCGGAAAAGTAATGTTCAATGACACCCCATACCATAAACCGCAGCAAAGAGTTACACGTTGAGGATGGAGAGGCTTTTCAACAATTAATCTCGGGTTTTCCGAGCCCAAGATTCGACAGTTTTTCTTATTGACGTAGCCTTAGAGGTGGAAATTAGCCTCATCAGTCAAGATGATTTTTCGATGAAATTCCGAATCATTTTCATTCATTTCAAGAGCTCAATCAGCTAAGACACGACGTTCTGATCAGCCGACTCTTGTGTTAAGTGAACTTTATTAGCCTTAAAATACGAACAACGACGAATGGACAAATTTAGGTGTTCTTCAACACATCATTAACCTGTACCAACAGCCTCATTTTTTCCACCAATTTCTGAATTGTGGTCCGGCAAGGTGCTTCACGAGGACCGAAAAATGTTTTAGTTTTACGAACCCTGGCAGAGGTGGTTTTCCTCATTTTTATAGTCAATTTTAATAATTTTACTGACGTAGTTTTTACTTAATTATTGTCTTTCCTATGAACAAGCCGTGCGCTCCAACGAAATGAAACTGATTCAATTTCAGTTCGAGTAGATCTTCGTTTAGTAATTGTGATCGTTAAAATAAGAGCTATCATCGACTCATTTGAGTTAACCAAATAGTTGACTACAGAAGAGTACCTGTTGGATTCCATATGGAACACAAATATTCGCAGGGTATAAAGCTATGCTCCAAAAGAGTGTTATAGTAGGAGTATGCCCATTGTGTTTCCAACGTTATTCACGGATACAATTCAAACTGAAGGGCGTCTTGATGTTTTTCCAACAAATGGAGGGACCTACAGTTTATATTGTACTAAGCCGCCTTCGAACGGCTGATCGTTTTTTTACGAGGAGCCTTTTACATACATATATACATATATATAATTGGCACTTTGTAACCGCTGAAGCGATTTTCGACCGAGCTCCTCCTCCAATTCGTGGTTTTTCGTCTTGATGTTTTTCCAACAAATGGAGGGACCTACAGTTTATACTAAGCCGCCTTCGAACGGCTGATTGTTTTTTTTCGAGGAGCCTTTTTATTTCATGTCCCTGCCTACCCTACATACATACGTGTACATACACGTACATATATTATCAAGAGAAAACAACTTTGAAATGAAAAAAGCAAAAACGTTTAATTCATATTGACATATGTATGTATCTGTATTATTTGATGCGTTTAATATTTTTCTGTGTAAGTTAATTTATTTACATCCATACAAACATATGTAGGTACATATGTTTGCATTCGTAATAACCAAGTTGTTTTTTCTATTTAGACTCATTCTGATTTATTAATATTTTTTCCTTTTCCAGCGGGGATACTAACGCGGTCGTGGTCCACGATATGTTTGGGTTCGAATGCTTTCATAGAAATGGCTTAGAACAACTAATGATAAATACTTTGAATGAGCAAATGCAATACCACTATAATCAACGTATATTTGTGAATGAAATGCTGGAAATGGTAAGTTCATAGAGCGTAGTAAAAGATAAAAATAGTTAAATTCAGGCATGTTCTGCATTTCACTTTCGAGTAAAAATAGCATGAAAATACTTAAATTTTTCTTCGAATATGAAATCGATTCCGCATAAAAATATTTAATTTAAAACCTTTTCAAAATTACTTTGTGGATTTATCGAAAGTGCGCGTAAAAAGCTAGGTACTACAACATTTTTTTATATAATTAGGAAATATTTATGTCCATACATATATTAAATATTTCAAATATATAATGCTTAGCGTAAAACATTCGAATACGACAGAGTCTTCCCTAATGCTTAATGTCTTTCATCCATGTCCATCACGATTAGGAAAAGGCCTTCGGATCGGAGGGAAGTTTCTTTGCATTTTTACCTTTTAGAAAATTTTGCATTTTGATAGTTAAAATATTATTTATCTCAAATTGCGTTCGCCTCAATCCAATTTTTTATAATGGTAGTTGTCATCAGCTGTTTGAAACTTCTTTCGAAAGGCAAAATATAGCTTCGAATCGTTACTTTTGCATAAAACCTAAAAAAAATTGCTTTACGAATTTCACGTTCATCCCTGGTATTGTATTTCCTCTAGGTGAATGTATGTATAGAAGGTGAAATTGTCAAATCGTACGATTGCTTGTTCTTCTTACCACTTCACCAAATTACACAAACAAAACACATTCGAATCTATGATTACTTACTTATCCAGTCTGAAGAAAGCAGAACTCACGCCGCTGTTGGTGAGGCCAATAAAGTCAATATCATCGGCGTACGTTAGCAGCTGTACACTCTGGTAGAAGATTGTACCTTCTCTATTCAGCTCGTATTATTTTCTACAGCAATAAGTTAAAAAAGCCACACTATAGGGAATCATCCCGTCTGAAACCTCGTTTGGTATCGAACGGTTCGGAGAGGTCCTTCTCGATCCTGACGGAGCTTTTAGTGTTGCTTAACGTCAGTTTACATAGCCGTATAAATTTTACGAACCTATGATTAAACAAACGAAATATAGAGGCCTTTTGTTTTTGTATTCTTGCTACTACCGTGTAGGAATTTGCATTGGTAATTCCCACTACTTCACTTGAACATGGGTGATTGACTGCTATGCGTAACGAAATATGTACACATGTACCATATATTTGGGGTTTAGTTTAGATATGGGCACCTGGAAACCCGCTTTTGTCTTTTGCAAACGATTTGATTAGTACTCAATTAATTGTATTGAAAAACGATCTTTAATGATTATATAATATTTCTAATTTCTCTATTATCAACGCACAACCAATGACCACCCATTCGTTTTCGATTAACCCCTCTTCTAACCGCTGTTTGATTGTCAAAAATATCGTCGGTGTTAATGGGAGCAGGCGAAGCAGAGAACTTATAGCAGTAGTTCCCTCACCATTGTTAAACTCGTCTGTTATTTGCTTTGCATTCATCGTACGAAGAAATTTCATTTTCAATGTTAGTGGAATGAAATAACTGATTTTTAGTAAAACAGCTTTATCTTTTTTGACATGACATGCATACATATGTACATAAATTATATACATTTCTAACCGCTGAAGCGGTTTGATACTCGCAATATGCAAAAAATAATTATTAGCGGTTTCGGAAAAAAATTATATTCTAATGCGGGTATATTATCAGAAAATAAAATTATTTCTTGAATTTATTTTTCATATTAACAAAACGAAATGGCAACGTTTCGTTAGCTGAGCATCTCTGGTTTGTACCTTCTGATTATATGTAGATATCAAATTTCATGTTTTGAGAATAACAAATATCTAATTAATATATTTTTAATTTAAAAAGGAAAAAAATATTTTTTCTAGAAACGTTTCGTAATACAACTCATTGGCACTTATTTGTTAAATATTTTGTTGATAGCTTTACCTCTCAAAGAGATGTTCTTTATATAATCTTATTGTCAAAACTGTCGTGCTTGCACTTGGCAGATACTACCACAGAATTTTTTCGAAACATTATGTTATCGATTTAATTTCTATGTTTAGTTTCCCCATTGATTTTATATTTTTTTCGAATTTTTGTTCTTCAAAACCTACCAAACATTATGTATATTAAACGTCGTGCCTACAAATATTATTATAATAATATACGAGTATTATATACATATACGAGTACATTATTTCCCGCTTATATCGCACATTGCTTTTGTCACTTTTCACTTTATATTTTCGACAGTTTTCGAAATGTGTCCAAATTCTTAACAAGATGATTTGGTTTCGTTTCGGCATCGTAGAGGTTTACAAGTATGGAATCTTGTGAAATTTGTAGATATCTGTCAACTCTCGTTTGCCTGTCAATCTCGGGGTTTGCCTGTCAAATATAAAATCATAATGGCTGCGGCCAAGTTGACATGCAAACTAGATGATGCGAACATAATTGGAATGAAGGATTTGCAGAATAAATACGCAGACAATGAAAGAATCAACCAATAAGGAAATGTCATACCAAAAAGGAGAGTAAAGAATCTGATGGCGAATCATGATGGAACGAAGGAAGTTCAAATACGAAATGTCGAAGAAAAGGAAATAATGAAAATGATTTAGAAATCAGGTGATCTCAGCTGTTTTCCAATGTAAACAAACAAAATGGCGCTTTCCATACTTGTAGACCTCTACGATGGTTTCGGCGCTGAAATGAAATTGTTAAAGTTGCACAAACTCATAATTAACGTCAATTTTAAAATGACTGCTTGCTATGTTAATATCACACTTCAATTTTAATGTTTAACATTATCTGTTAACGATTTAACCGATATCATTTCGTTTCGGGTAAAAACGATATAAAATTTATTTTGATAACTGCTTTAAATATAACAATTCCAAACATTTCAACCGAATTATATCATAAATTTTACGATAACAAAGGAGATTATTCTAAATAAACAAGAAAATTTAATCATTGGATGTTTTGAATGCTTTGGAAATTTCTTCAGCTGATCTGTCTGCCGCAAGCTCCTGCACTCTTCGTCTTTAAGTTTTGTCTGAACTGTATTTGAAATTCAATATCGGTCAATCCATGTTTTATAGTCGCAGAAAGGTTCTCTTTTTGAAGTTCAATGTTAGGTTTTCTCCACACAATTTGACGGCTATCAGATTGAAAGATATTGAATTTACTTTCATCCGAGAATAGTACATTGTCCCAAAAGTCAATTGATTTGGTACTCCTTAGCATAGGCTAAACGTTTCTTTTGGTTCACTTTTGAAATTAAAGGTTTGCGTCTAGCTACAAGATAATTAAAGTTAGCTTCATGCATTGCTCTCCGGTCCGTTATCGGATAAATATCCTTTCCCAATTCTTCCTTAACTTCCGCTGCGATTTGTGTGGAAAATAATCTTGGGTTTCTTTTTACCTTTCTTACTATTTGGCACCGTTCGCAGTCGTTTAAAGCCTTGGGCCTGCCTGTACGTGTTGCGTTTTGTAAAGATCAAACCCCCTCAAATCGTTTCACAATACTTCTTATGGTGTAGCGGCCTCTGTCCACCATTTCACTAATATCTGCATATGTTTTGCCCTGCTTATGCAAATATAAAATTATTTTCCGCTGAGATACGTTAGTTTCACTTTTTTGCCACTCATTTTTCTGAAAATCACGCAAAGTCCACTATAACTACGGTTTGATTTTGACAACGAAATGAGAAAAACAAAATGAAAAGGAATGGGGAAAAATATCAAAAGCAAGATAAGAAAAATTGAAAGACTTGCCTCCACCGAAGTATCTGTACCCTTCTTCTCACCTCCCTCGTCTATGAACTAGCAGACTTGAAAGCAAGACTTGACGAATATAAAAGGAGACCTACTTTATTACTTTAGTTTAATTGCTACCATATTTTAGAAAACCTACACTGAAATCGATATTGGTAAGTAGAACGTAATTGAAGATGACGAAATACAGGTCGGAAATCCTGTAAAAACTACTGAAGCTACTGAAAGTTTCAATCACTACGCAGTCTACGCGAAAAAGCGTTTCAAAACACACTTTGTGAACGCAAGAAGCCAACTTCTTTCACCAATTCTTTCAATTAACATACTTTTAAAATGTCCCACTAATATATTTTAATTTTCTCTGGAATTTGTATACTCAAAGTTTATTTTGAGCATTAACAAGAATTTTTCAGCAAAAATATTAAACTTGATATAGTGAACAACCTGAATACTGTGGAACAGGTCCTACAATAATTAGTTCACTATACCCAGAAACGACTGTATACACTAATTTGAATAGTTATTTAAAAAATGTTTTACTTGGGTATCAAATTAGTCTAATGAATTTATTTTTCGGTAGACATAGTCATTTATACTCGTATTATTGTATTGACCCGCTTTGGTTGAAATATCGTTAGGTTTAGTGTTAAATCCATGGCAACGATTTGTAAAAGTAGATATTTCAGTCTAAGAACAACAATTAACAATTATAATACTCCTCAGATATAATTATATTTTATTATAATAAAAACTAAACACATAATATAAATGAATAAATATGATAAAATCATGCACATCCAAAATAAGATAAATAAAAAATGTACAAAGATAGATTAGTGAATACCTACCTTTTATGTTTGCGACAACACTTTGATAAAACTTTGTATGCTGATATTACTATTTTTCTACTTTAGGAAGCGGATGATATACCCACTGATAATTTAAACTTTTATGATAATAAAACCGCATTGGATAATTTATTAACGAAACCGGACGGGCTGTTTTACATCATCGATGATGCCTCTAGAACTAGTCAAGATCAAGATCTCATTATGGGTAAGGGAATATATTACGATGTACACATATGCGTTATTTTATGTTCAGCTAAATTTTTTATTAACCTTAATGTGTATATGTTGAATTAATAGATCGAGTTGTGGAAAGGCATAGCCAATTTGTTAAAAAACACACTGCTACCGAAATTTCGGTCGCCCATTATACTGGGCGTATTATATACGATACGCGAGCCTTTACTGATATCAATCGGGACTTTGTACCACCAGAAATGATAGAATCATTTCGATCATCGATGGATGAAAATATTATGATGATGTTTACTAATCAACTTACAAAAGCAGGAAATCTAACGATGCCATTCGAAAGCGTCCAGCACAAGCCAGAAGATTCCCAAAGAAAATCATATGTATGTATATACTCGTATGTAGTAACTCAAGAACATCAATAAATAAACAGTATTAATTTTTTAGCCATTAAACACATTATCTGCCGGATGTATTTCGCAAGTGAATAATTTGCGAACTTTAGCGGCAAATTTTCGGTTCACTTGTCTAACCTTACTTAAGACTTTGACCCTTAGCAACAATCTGGGAGTACACTTTGTACGCTGTATAAGAGCAGATTTGGAATACAAACCACGCGCATTTCATGCTGACATGGTACAACAACAAATGAAAGCTCTGGGAGTTTTGGATACAGTTGTAGGAAGACAGCGGGGCTATTCATGTCGAATCACATTTCAAGAATTCCTCAGACGGTTCGTATGAATTTTTTGAAATATTAGTTAGAAACATTCTTAAATAAAAATGGTATATTTTTATGAATTGATAGTAATAAAAAAAAATGTTTTTTTTTAATAATTTTTGTTCTCACGTTCATTTAAATATGTATAATAGCGTGCAATTTTTAATTTTAACACTTTAAACATTTGATATCATCCATTATGTAATATTGTACAATCATTTAGGGTGTGTTAATAAAAGTCTGCTGTGTATCAAGTTTCGAGGTAACGGAATAATATACAATAAACGTTATTTTTGGAATTACCAGGAAAATCATATAGCTGTGACATAAATCATAGCAAATTACGAAAAAAAAGTTGGAAGTATATACATACCTATATGACCAATAAGTAATTTTTTCTTTTCTCTTTGTAGTTATCAATTTCTAGCTTTCGATTTTGATGAAACCGTTGATATTTCAAAGGAAAATTGCCGTCTTTTGATGATACGTTTAAAAATGGAAGGTTGGGCGATTGGGAAAACCAAAGTATTTTTACGATATTACAATGATGAGTTCTTATCTAGGTATTACCATGTCAATTAATTTTGCATTTTCGTTATAATATTTATTTTTTATATTGTAGATTATATGAAATTCAAGTGAAGAAAGTGATTAAAGTGCAATCAATGATGAGAGCTCTACTAGCAAGAAAGCGTATGAAAGGGGGCAAGGATCCAAAAAAAGGTATTTAATAAGTTAATATCATAAAGCTCAAGTTCTTAATTTGAAAACCACAATTTGCATGAATAACGTCGTAAGATGGTAATGCTGATGTACAATATTATATATAAAATTAAAAAAATTATGCATGTTATCGAAGTCAAGTCAATTTTTATAGAATATACTTGTTAAATTAACTAATATTCTTATCAGAAGTGTCAGTCCCTCGCCTTTTGTCTTTGTCATCAAAAAGGCTAGATATTTACATATATTCTCAGAAATAAATTTCAAGTTGGTTTTTTATGTATAGACTTTTTGCACTTCGTAAAACCACCCTAAGGTATATAATAAATCAACGACAATTGAACAGCAGTTTCTTGTACTGTTATCTCCAAAATAGTTGGCAGAGGTTTCCGCAAAAATGCCTATATCCAGTTCTTAAGTAATGAGCAAATTTTACATAAGGAAACGTTAAAGTTGTTGGTTAAATTAAAAAAATTTGGTGTCCTGTGAACTTTGAATGGTATGCTGCTCTTAAGTTAGAGAATAGGTAACGTCATACATTTTTTCGATAAATGTTGCCCTTTT
The DNA here is from genome assembly GCA_037013455.1 of Ceratitis rosa. Lineage (NCBI taxonomy): Eukaryota > Metazoa > Arthropoda > Insecta > Diptera > Tephritidae > Ceratitis > Ceratitis rosa. Next base: position 1,400,496 of record JAWMAG010000004.1, read on the forward strand.
CATAAAAAACTAATTTGAAAACCCGTGCGAACTTGACAAAATATGTATATATTTATTTCAACAACTGTTTTCTTAAGGAAAGTAAAGTAACGTTTTTTCAGAAATGAAATTTTCCGAGTTTTCGAAGCAAAATTTTAAATGACAAAAGCGTGCCCCTAATTTTTCTTCGGAGCAAAAGCTCAAACTATTGGCTGCTGTGAGGGCATGGCCCAGTATTTAGGACTTGGCAGATACCTTCATAGTAAAATATGTAAATACATATAAATAACATTTAAGCACCTCTTTGTATATGTACATCTTTTAGATATTTTTTCAATTTCCATCAAAAATTAAATTTTCTTTATTTTTTTCCTCAAGCAGATTGCGGTTGCTTATTTGATTAAAAGTACGTTTTTACTACAAATTTTTTTCTTAAGTAATTATAAACCATTGTTTACTTGACAATGAACTTAAGAACTGGATATAGGCCTAAACAATGGTATAAAATTACTTAAGAAAATAAAAGTAGTAAAAACATACCTTTGTTAAGATGAGTAACCCTATCGCAATCAGCTGGTGGAAAATAACAAAATAAATTTAATTTGTGACCAATATCCGAAAAAGCGAAGTTGGCAATTGTTCTTGAGTATGTATTGTATTTCAATAAATTAATAGGAGAACAGTGTGCATTTGTATTATTTTCCTGATTTTTTGCTTCAGATGACATACAACGCCACATTGCGTCCTGCTATCGAATAAGTAAACAACATTTCACCAGCATAGTAAGCCAAGTGCAATTACAATTAGGTACATTGATTACTTACTTTCCTTAAGAAAACAATTGTTATAATATATTTTGCTAAGTTCTCGCTGGTTCCCTCATTCATTTTTTATGAAAAGAGGAACATTTATAGAAAAAAGGTATGACGTTATCGATTCTCCAACTTAAGAGCAACATACCATTCAAATATCACATGGCAAAAATTTCCATTACCCTGCATTGATAACCCTTCTGTAAGGTAAAAGATAACCATACGTCTTTGGGACATATCAATGGTTTTCTATATTTTAAACGTATTTTTGTACATTTTATAAAAGTTTTTTACTTACATTGTTTCTTTATATATGTCCTTAGAATTTGAATTCATTAACTTAGAAACTTTTCTTTATTAAATAAAAATTAACAAATTCATTTCCCTTGTAAAATAAACCAACAAATCATAGTCTTCTCTTAAAGGAACTGTAGATTTCTTAAAAAATAAAATTAACATATTTTTCTTTCTGTTCTTAGTTATTTAAATATAGAACTTAAGATATTAAAAAATATTTTTGAAATATTTCAAATTCAAATCATTTTTTTATTGCATTTAACGCATACCATTTTCGGCATGTGCCTTATTTTAGAGGGGCAATAAAAGCAATATCTCTATTTTTTGGTTCATGCTCTTCTCTGTTTTCGTTATTGTTCTTTTCTAGCTCTCAAGGCAATGCATATTTTATATTGCGTTTCAATACGTTGCTGAAACTATGAGTCTGATGTTAATAATAAAATTTTGATATACCATACTCTCTTCGACATAGCGAATTTTGCTTTTGAGACTGCATATGTGGTAATATATTATATAACATACATATGAGTTTACGAAAGCTATGTTCAGCATTCCATAAAATATTGCCTTAGTCCACCTGACTGATTGTAATATAAAATTATGTCTGACTCCGCTACTATCGTCGACTATGCCTCTTTCATTACAGGATGAGAGCATGATACCATTTTCGACGTCTTTGGCTTATAAGACAGAAGAGTTAATGATGATGAACCGTAACAAAACATGCTAGTTGCAACTTCTTGCGATCGTGTATTAATCATAACTTTCGATATTTCACGTTTGTTTGGCCCGATAGTTCCCACAAGATTCAATTTTGTAGGGTTCTTTGAATAAGCTATCAGCCAGTGGAATTTATGGAGCAATTTGTGCGTCATCTAAGCCATTATTTCGATACATTGCATTGGCTTTAAAACAAGAAAAAAACAAAAGCAAAATCCTAACAAAATAGATTAACAATGGGATGTAAAAGTCACACAAAAGATAACCATACGTCTTTGAGACGTATACAACAGCCAAAATACCGAAAGCAACGAACTTACCACAATGCGACTATTATGACGACTACCAAAGATAATATGATACGAAACTCTTTATCTCGTGAAAGCGCCGAAAAATATGAATTTTTTATAACATTACGGTGAAACTATAGTTGGGTATAATTGAAAAAACTTTGAGTGTAATATAATTAATCATTAAATTTAATTTACACACTCTTAAAACCCAATTTTAATGAAAATAACGGAAATTCCCGCCGACGAACTAATCCTTAACTATAATAGATATTTTTAATCCACTGTTTTTGGCACATGGCAGCCGCGGAAGCCGAGTGGTTAACATTGCGTACTGACATTCGGAAGGCGCGGGTTCAAATCCTGGTGCCACCATCATCCAAAAGTTACGGAAAATAAAATAAAATAATAAATTAAGTTAAATTTTCTAATTACGGTCGCCTCAAGGCAGGGAATGTCCACCCCTCCGAGTGTATTTCGGACATGAAATAAAGGCTCTTCGCAAAAAACCATCAGCCGTTCGGAGGCAGCTTAGTATAAACTATAGGTCCCTCCATTTGTTGGAAAACCATCAAGACGCAAAACCACAAATTGGAGGAGGAGCTCGGCCGAAAATCGCTTAAGCGGCTACAAAGCGCAAATATATACGTGTATATATTATTGTCACATATCTACGTAGTTTTTTTGTTTTTTATTAAAAGTTAAGCCTGGCAAGAAACGTTAATGTTTATTGTCTTAGTATTTTAGTATTATTAAAAAAATTTCGTAACTATTTACTACTATTTAGTTAAAAAAATTGCCTCTTAAATTGTGCATTAAGCACTCAACCTAATATTTTTTGAAAGAATTTAAGCTATTTGTGGGCTTGGTGCCTTCTGCACCCTTACCCACTTTGGGTAACCCTCAGACCTCCACGGTCTCCCGGAGCTCCCCGCAGCAGGACTCCCGCCTACCCCACCCCCTTCCCCTCCCACAACCAGCTCCTCCTCCTCCCGTGCGAGGGCTACCCAGCAGCTCCTAGTCGCCCGCACAGTCTGTTCCGTGTGTCAGACCTTAGTACGTCGGAACGTGACCTAAATCAGATGCAATATTTGCTCCGGCTAGTGTCACTTTCGGACGTGCTCTGACCTGCGCACCACCCGTGAGTGGAGTGATGCGTACGTTGCCCCTTGCTGTAGGAGTCTGCCCCCGCCTGTTAACACAATAACACCGCCAACCAACACCAACGTGCGGAATCTACCTCAGCGGGTATTACAGCAGCAACACACGTCATCCACGCACCACTCCCTCACCCCCCGCATCACGAACGTTCCCCCGAGACGGACTCGACTCCTTCAATTTAACTGCAACGGACTCCAGGGGAAGATCGACGAGATAGTCGACTATATGAGCCGGGAGCATCTGTCAATTGCTGCGATCCAGGAAACTAAGTTGACCGCCCGCTCGGATCTTCTGAGCCGGGCCGGATACAACATAATCCGCATGGATCGCGAGCGAGACCATGGAGGGGGTCTGGCGTTCATCATACACAACACCGTGCAGTATCGTCTCATCGACGGCGACATCGACCACAGGGATACTACCTTAGAATGTCAGGTCATAGCTATCCGGTCAGGCGATGTCGAGCTCGAAATATTTAATATATACATTACTCCCGTTACAAGTTGCCCAGTGGGATATAGCCCTGATATAGGTGCGCTACTCAGAGGCGAAAACTGTTTGGTTTTGGGCGACTTTAACGCGCACCACGATCTTTGGCATTCGAGCCACCACCAGAGTTGTGGGTAATTGCCAGAGCTCGCCCGACATAACAATTGCGAGTGCTGGTCTGATAAACAGTATAGTCTGGCGATCTATACTGACACTAGCATCGGACCACTTACCCATACACATCTCGATTGACAGACCTCCCGACTTTGTTTCCGCGGACCACCGGACGTTCGTTAACTTCAAAAAAGCTAACTGGACCGGCTTCACGGAATTCACCGAGAATGCCTTCAGAGCTCTCTCCACTCCAACAGACGTCACCTCTGGTGAGCGATCATTCCGCAGGATTGTCGTGACCGCTGCCGCCCGCTTCATCCCGGCAGACCGAATTGCGGAAATCCGCCCTAATTTCCCGACGGAAGCGGCGGCTTTAGCAGCAAGGCGCGACATCCTCCGTAACTCCGATCCCGGGAATCTCCTCATCCGGGGTTTAAACGCGGAGATTCGGACCGTAGTAAGCAAACACAAGCGTAAAAATTGGGAGGAGCACTTAAGGTCCTGCAACCTCTCCTCTGGGGCAACCAAGCTCTGGGCTACAGTCAAGTCGCTGTCTAACCCGACGAGACACGATGATCGAGTGGAAATTTCATTCCGTGACCGCGTCTCGTCGGACCCGAAGAGATGCGCTGGCTTTTTACACTGCATCCTTCGGTAGAAGCGCGGTGCTTGATTTAACCAGAGAGGAGGTTCAGGGGGTTATCGGGAAGGCGAAAGCCTCCAAATCCATCGGCCCTGACGGAATAAGCATGCTGATGCTAAAACATCTTGGACCAGCGGGAGCAGATTATCTCACCAAGGTCCTCAACTTGTCTTTGACCACCCTAATTACACCGGATGTGTGGAAAAATGGTAGGGTGGTCCCGCTACTTAAACCGGGGAAACCAGCGAACAAAGGAGAGTCTTATCGGCCGATAACTCTCCTCTCCTCAGTAGCGAAGACACTTGAGGCCTTGCTGCTCCCGACTTTCACTCACCATCTGCGTCCAGCACCATGGCTTCCGAAAAGTGCACAGTACCACAACAGCACTTAACGCCATAAACACCCAGGTGGTCAATGGCCTCAACCAAAACCGACCTTGCGCGAGAACTGTCCTGGTAGCACTGGATTTGTCAAAAGCTTTTGAATTTGTCAATCATTCAGCGCTACTCAGTGACATTGAGAAATCCTCATTACCGCCGGGGTTGCAGAGGTGGGTCATGGGCTACCTGAGTGGTCGACAATCATCGGTCATATTCCAAGGAGAAACATTTAAGTTGAGAAAAATTAAACAGGGGGTTCCGCAGGGTGGTGTCCTCTCCCCGCTACTGTTTAATTTTTATATCTCGAAGCTCCCTCCTCCACCGGAAGGAGTTTCCTTAACCTCGTATGCCGATTATTGCTCAATATTGGCGTCTGGCCAGGATATTGATAGCCTATGTTCAAAAGTGAACGACTACCTCGCCGATCTCTCTTGTTTCTTCACTGTACGACATCTGAACATACAACCGACGAAACCTCCTGATGTCACCGGAGCATCACATGCACAGTGAAGCATCTGTGCTACGAGTTAAGGAGCATAATGCTTTGCTGTGTAAGCAGTTCCTGTTGGGATGCCACCGCAGGGAGCACCCCAGCAGGCATCTTTTAGAAGCCGAACCTCCACCTAGGCACATCAGGAAGGGAGTACTAGATTTGAAGAGCACCATCCAGCATCACGTGCAACACGCGCTGGGCAGGACGGCGTATCGACAAGCACTGAACGCCATTCACCAGGAGTCAGTTAACACCTTCTTAGACTCCCTTCCCGTGAATGGCGTACTCGGAGTAAAAGCACCACCAATCGCAGACAACGGGCTCGAGCTGCCTCGAGAGACCCGTGTGACCCTTGCACAGCTTAGATCTGGATACTGTAGTAGATTAAACGCCTACTTATCCAGACTTGACCCCAGCATACCCAACATATGCCCTGGATGTGCAGAGTCCCCGCACGACACTAACTACCTCTTCACATGCCCCCTTAAACCAACTCATCTAACCCCCCTCTCCCTTTGGTCCAACACCGTCGAAACAGCACGTTTCCTGGACCTCCCCTTAGATGACCTGGGCGACTTAGATTAACAATACCTGCTCTAAGCGGGGTTAGCTAGCCGCTACAACAACAACAACAACAACATTAAAGCAGACGTTGGGAGCCCTATGGAAGAAATTCTGGGAGTTGCTTTTTTTGGTATCCCTGTAGAGATCCCCATTTAATTTTATGATATTGTATATTATTAATCGTTAACACTAATTTCGGCCCTAATTGCGTCAAACTTAAAAGTTTTATTAGGAACAGCTCGGGTTCGCTTGCATGTTGATAGTAAAAATTTGTCGGCACGTGCTTTAATTGAATGGGATCTGAATGCTCATTCACCACGGCAGACATAGTTAGATCTTCAAATTTTTTTTCTTCGTGTCTTAATGCCAATTTGAGCTTATTTTCTGCCATCAGATATTTTCGCAAGGATCGATGGGTAGAATTGCCATTCTCTATGCAAACGTCGCTTATTACGGTCCAGCAACTCTATTCCAATCAATGTTCTAGTGCTTGGTTGCTTTTTCCGCTCTGGTGTTGCTAGAGTTGCTGCTTTGGCTAGTATACTGTTAAATACGAGTAACTCGTTTTCAATATCAGTTTCGTTTGCTATTCCGGAATTGGTCTGTATACAACTGCTAATGTATATTTTATTTTTAAGCCAGTTTTTTCTGAATGTAGTAAATTGTTCGTCCAATTACTAAATTCGACTTCTCGATAGTGCAAGGTTTCCCTTTTGAAGAGGTACTATGTAGAAATTATTGGTACCTACGAGTATAGTTTCCGCTAAGTTAAGAGACAAGCAAAATAAAACTTGCACTCCCGCAAATATATTGGCCGAGATTTGGCATTAGCAATACCCTTTGAAATTGGTATAGATTCTTTTTCAAATAGGAGAGCTAGTGGCATTACCTTTTAATGCATTACTATCAGCATCTAAACATTGTTGAGCCCACGGGGTTAAGCCTTTAAGCATTGTTTGACCTTTTGGAACAAGTGCAGAATACAGACCGTTAAGGTAGAACAAAATAAAAAAGTGAATGTGGTGTGCCCTGTTTCCTGATTTTAATTATATAAATTTTTTTTTTGGGGCAAACTTTTATTTTCGTAGATTGGGTGGGCGAAAGGTGAACTTTCGAAAATTACAAAATGCTATATCTTATGAAATTCATTTCTTTTTTATGCCCATATATCAATACTTTCTGAAAATAAAATTTAAAACAAAATTCAGTAAAAAAAATTGCTATTTTTATTATAGAAAACTATTTCAAAATATAAAAAAAATTAAATTAATTTAAGAAAAATATATAAAATGTTCAACGGCGAAAAACCAAAATTGATAAAGGAAGACAGCAGCTTATTCGTTGGAATTTGATTCCTGCGGAAGGATCATATGCACGAAGGGTTCAGGCACGAATGGACACTTTCTAAATATGTTAAAATTTGACGAAAATTAACTAGAAATTTACATGAAATGATACATATTTGTATTTAAATGCCGTGAATAAAAATACTTCATGCAATATAAAAGTTTCTTTACGATCCGGCACTTTTTTATGAAAAATAGAAATTAACAATTCTACAAACTATCGTCACATCATTCATGTACATATGTATGTATATTGTCAAAACATATGAGCCAGGACAACATAATTGCAGAGACTAAACTAGGCAGCCGACATACAGCGGTCGACTGGAGTAATTTCTATAGAGAAGTAGTTTACCTCGAATTTGTGGGTAAAAAAAAGAAAATAGGTGGTGCGGGAATTACTGTTTAATGGATATCTGGCAAAATATTAAGTGAGGTAAAAAGTTCGTTCGGTTTTCATCTCAGAGATGGCGTTATTGTCCATAGTACTAGTGTTACGTGTCGCATCATGTCATGCTATACGGCGCTGAAAACGTGTTTATTCGCGCTAAAAGTTTGTCTTTGACAGTTTTTCGATTGATTAACTCCGTACGTTGTGAGCGCTCGTCAAAGATAGACATCAGCAAAGAGAAAATTCGCTATATTTTTCAATTTTTCTTCGATCAAGGCGAAAAAGCAGCCAAAGCGGCTGAAAAAAATTAATTTAGTTTATGAAACCGATACCGTAAACGAACGTGTAGCACAAAAGTGGTTTGCTGAATTCCCTTCCGGTAATTTCGATGTCAAAGATGCACCACGCGTCGGGAGGCCTGTCGTCGAAAATTGCGATAAAGTCATGAAAATAGTGGAAACAGACCGTCACATGAGCATTCATTTAATTGCTGAGGAACTAAAGATAAGCTAGAAAATCGTTTGGAACCATTTGCATAAAAAAAAACCGAACGAACTTTTTACTTTACCTAATATGTCATCAAAACCACACAAATATGGCATCAAACATTGGATATGTTGTGCTGCAGATACTTTCTACATATACGATGTTGATGTATACGTGGGCCGCAACATAAATTGTGCCGCAGAAGTAAATCAAGGTGAGAGAGTGGTTTTGCAGCTCACTGAAGGTTTGAATAGAAGAAATATCAAATGCGACAAATTCTTTACATCATATGGTTTGGCAAAAAAAACTAAAAGAGCGGCAGATGACGTTGGTAGGCACAATTAGAAAAAACAGAAAATAATTGCCTCCATTGATCATCGTATAACACTGTTGAGCACATACCACAAGAAGAAACACATTGACCAACACGACAATAAAAAGAAGCCTGAGATAATAAATTATTACAACAAAACGAAATGTGATGTCGACGTGATGGACGAAATGATGGGTACATATCGCTGCAAGAGGAAAATGATCAGGTGGCCAGTCGCAGTTTTCTGCAATATGCTCGATATGTCAGCATTGAATGCGTACATTGTGTATACGAAGCTGAATCCTCTGTGGAATATAGGTACACAAGAAAAACTTTCGCCGGCGACTTTTCTTAGTGGAATTGGCACTGCACTTGTCTCACCAACTATTGTCCAACTGGAGAGGACCCCCAGAGGGGAAGGAGCCATGGTTGTGGTCACTGAAATGAGGGGAATTCCACAGGAGCCATCGAAATCCAGTGGGCGAAGATTTACGCACCATATGCCCTCTAGGAAGCGGGTGCGGTGCCACTTGTGTCCACAGAAATCTAAAGCGAATTTACACTGTGGAATGCGATAAATGTTGCAAAAAAGTTTGTACAAAGCACAGATTGACCCTTTGTGAAAAATGTGAAAGGAATTGAAATTTATTTGTTTTTAAATGTAACAATTTAAAAAAAAAAACTTGAAATAATAAAATAATAATAACAAAACATAGTTTTAGCCAAAACAAAAAATGTTTGTTGTTATTTTTTCCACAATTTTCGTCTTGTGTGAAATTGACACAAGAGTCGGTTTTGCTTTTTTTTTTCTTAAGGGCGGATGCGTGTTAAAGGACACTTGAATATACCAAAATCGCCGACCTGTCTAACAAAAAGGAAAAAACAAATTACAAATTGGTTTTTATTTATAAATATGTATGTGTATATATGCATGTGAGTGTGAATATGTATTTGAACAGTTAAAATTAGTTTTTTTTTGTATAATGATATATAGGTATATAATATTATTATTATTATAAATAAAGAAATGTAAATATTTGTGTATAATTTATCAAATAGTTTTTTATATCTGATTGTAACCAAGCGATATGTTATATGTAACCAAAAAAATATTAAAATAAATAGAACTAAAATAACATATATGTATACATATATATAATTGGCTCATTGTAATCGCTGAAGCGATTTTCGGCCGAGCTCCTCCTCCAATTTGTGGTTTTGCGTCTTGATGTTTTTCCAACAAATGGAGGGACCTACAGTTTATACTAATCCGCCTCCGAACGGCTGACGGTTTTTTTACGAGGAGCTTTATTTCATGTCCGAAATACACTCGGAGGGATGGACATTCCCTGCCGAGGGGCGACCGCAATTAGAAAATTTAATTTAATTTTTTATTTAAATTAATTTTCCATAACTTTTGCATGTTGGTGGCACCGGGATATGAACCCGAGTCTTCCGAATGGCAGGACGCAATGCTAACCACTCGGCTACCGCGGCCGCCAATAGTAATATTAATAAGAATAATAATAATAATAATAATAATAATAATAATAATAATAATAATAATAATAATAATAATAATAATAATAATATTTGAAATAATAATAATAATTATAAAACACTACACTATTTTACTAAATTGGCTCCTGCACTCAGTTCATCTCGATATAATGATATATAATATATTATGAATATTATCCTACTTCCTATCAATTTGGCTGCAGGAAAATATCTTAATTTCATTAACATATCCCAACTGTTTTTATGGAAAATTACAAATGTTTTAATTTTTAATATCTTGCAGCGAAAGGAGTCGCACGCAACGATGAGGCTGCCGCCAAAATACAAAAAGGTAATAAGGAACTTGCCGAAAAAGATTTTGATGTTGAATACTTTGATGCCAGTGAAACTCCATCCGAAGCGGAAGAGCTCTTCGAATCTGCACGCAAAGAAGAGGCGCTTGCAGCTGTGCGTTTGGCGGAAGTGGAGCAGGCCACGCAAACGGAGGATGATTAGAGAAATTTCAAATTTACATAATAGATTAACAGAATTAAACACAGGATACTCCTTAACTTACTTTAGCTCTTTTAGTACAATGTTTAAAACTACAAACATTTAAGCTGTTTTCGCATTAATGTTATACTCAGAACCAAGCTACATACATACACAAGATTTAGATTTATCAAAATGCACGAATAATAATAAAAAAGTTACTCGAATTTCTTTGTATGTATAAATAACCTACGCAGAATAGATATCAGTAAAGATAATCAGTTATGAACTTAAACATGACTGTTAAAGATTTTGGTGATTTTTTGTAACAACGACGCTTACAAAGACTCGTTCATTGAAAAAACTGAAGGTATATTTGTTTCTAAACAAAAAAGGTACAAAACAGTCATTCTTATTACTTTGGCACTAATAGATATATCCAAAATTCGTTTGCAAGAAAATTTATCCTACTTTTTATTTATAATATATTCCATTAACATTATTTATATTTGCAGCTTTTCGTGGCTATCATGAAAGACAGCGTTTTCAGCCATTAGTTAATGAGAAGACGGGCCAGGTAAATGAAGAGACGGCAGAATATATCCGAGTATATGTTAAAAAATGGCGTGAAAAGTCTTTGTTTCAAGTATTGTTGCACTATCGTGCTGCAAGATTTCAGGACTTCGTGAATTTAGCACAGCAGGTAATTTCGCTAATAACATATCTTTAATATTTAAGTGCTTTCTACATTTTGGAGACGTGTGATGAAGTTCACAACTTAACATTTTTGATGTTACAATAGACAAATTTACGTTAACAGATTTGATATTAGAAAGAAAAACAAATTTATGGAGAAAGCTTCTTTTTAATGGTGTTGAGTTGAGTTGATGCGGCTGCTGGCCGCTACCAGCACACTTAGGCCAATAGGCCCATTGTAATACCGCTGAAGCTCCTGCCTTCACCTTCTCAAATGATCGAAACATTTCGTGTGCCCTATAAAGAGAATGAGATTTCCAATATAAACAGTCGAAGAAATGTTTTCCCAAGGAACTTGTGTCGCGCAGATGTCAAGACTGGACAGTGGCAGAGATAGTACTCGATGGTCTCCCCTCTTCTTCGTCGACGCTGCTGCGGCAAAAATCATTAGAGTGATAGCCCATTCTTTTCTCCTGTCCAGTTATTATGCCAGTCGTTGTGTTAATGGAGAGCCGATGTAGAAGGATAAAATATTTTGATTTTTTTCGCGTCCAGCTTCGGCCATATCTGTCTGGTCACGTTGCACGTGATCTCGTTCAACCATCTTGAGTCAGCTTCTCGGGTAAATGCCAGTTTAAGCATGTACTTTGCCGTGAAAAGAGGTAAACCAGCATCGTGTGCATGTTTTATCGTGGGTTGAAGGGTTCCTTCCCTTGCTAGTTCGCCTGCCATGTAGTTGCCTGGGATTTCCCCGTGTCCAGGTACCCCAACAACGCCAATGCTATATTTGGTTGAGAGTTTGTTAAGAAAGTTCCTACATTTTATGGCCACTTCCAGCTCCTTCGGCACTTCTGCAAGTGATATTATTTTTGTGTCCTATACTGCAATCTCCAAGCGTGAGTTGCATTCAGTCTGATAGCATTGCAGCCCGCTTTTAGTTTCCCGTATAGGTCTAGAGTAAAGATGTTGGGAAGAGTTAACAGAGCTTTTGAGGGAGTTCATGGAAGTGTGTTACAAGGATAGCAGCCGACCGTTGAACTCTCTCTACTTTGCTCCTGAAGGTAATTTTACCGAATGCCGGCCACCAATTGGTGACGCCGTAGAGTAGAATTGATCTAACTACCGATGCATAAATCCAATACACGATACCCGGTCTTATAACCCATATTTTTCCTATTATAATTATTATCGCAAAAATGGTGTTTAAGATATTCGAATTCAGAAATTTTCTGTGGAATCATTAATAAGAAGGCTGTTGAACATTGATACTAAAATGCAAATTGGATTGTAAAAGAGTAAGACAACTCTTTTTTTAAAAAAATGGTTATCATTAAAACTGGTGATTCGAGCAAAATTTAAGTCTTTTAAGGAAACTTGTAAAACTGCGGTGAAACAATGCATTCCTTCATCGATCACGAGTCCACTTAAAGTATAATCTAGTATATCAGAAGAGTTCATAAAGTGAATTGTTGGTGAGCCGTCCAAGGGATGGTAATGACTCGGAATTCGAAGATGAAATATTAGATTATTCATGAAGATAGCCAGATCGTTCTAGGTGAGATGAGAAGAATAAACCTCAAATTGACATTGTGCCCATTTTAATGGATGAGTGTACGGGCTAACAAGATGGCCGATCCTGGAGCAGCCAATAAAATCCGGAAATAAGCTAAAAATGCTGTTTTATCACGCTGATTTCCCATAACTAAGTTCTTAAAGACGGCCCACGTAATGAATAAAGTTTTTAAAAGCCATTCTCCTGGGAGTTGCCACGAGTATTTTACATATGGTTCAAGCAGTTCACGTCTTCGATTCTTAGACCAAGAATCCTCCGGGTAGCCAACAAACATCCGTCGGAAAGTGAATCCCATGCGGTTGTGCGTATGGCTTGGAACCTACCGTATGAAAACTAGACTCCAAAGAAAAAATCACAAAAAGCATCGGATGAGAGACCCTCTTTTGATGGCGACTTCCGCAAACTTTTTAAGTTCACGCAGTCCTGTATTAGCTTTTCAATCATGACCCGGCGGAAGAAAACGATGATGTGACCAGGTATGCCTTTAATGAGCTTCTGTAGCATACTTGTGCTTGGCGACTCTAATGTCAGGGTTATCAAAGAAGATATTTTCGGCACAACTACCGGGAAATTTAGCCTCCAGAACGGACTAAAGTAAGTAAAGATGCCCACAGCACGAGCAAATGGTTATCCCAATAAGCTACATAAATGCCATTTATGGAACCAATGAAACGAGTAAGAGAAAATTTCATACTAGTCTTTTCCCGCCTGACGTAATAGCAATAAATCGCGCAATATTGTATAAGAGCGTACAACTGAGGATGTATGCCGATGATATTGGCATTATCAACCTCAAATATCGCGCCGGCAGTTCTGCTTTCTCAAGAATGGATAAAGAATCGGTTAATACGAAACATCTCCTTTGATCAAACAAATTGTCGGCACATTCGCGACTCGGCTCCCACGTCACAGTACAACGGAGATGTAAAGGAAAGTTTTTTGCAGGGTTGTTTATTATGCGGTTCCGAAAATAAACGTTAATAAAGTGAGTCAGAAAAAATAATTTCATGTAATTTTTTGTTTATCATAAAGTTTGAACCTTGGCATTTATGTGAAAGACTCCATCATTGAAATTACTACCCCGCGAGTTTTTGCAAACTTCGATGCTTTTGAGGTAATTTTCAGCCACTTTTTGGCACATATTGTGCGACATCTCAACCATCACTTGACAAATGTTAGTTTTCAAGGAGTCAAGAGTTAACCGTTTATCTGTATAAACATGGTTTTTCGCATAGCTCCTCAAAAAGAAGTGCAACGGTGTCAAATCGCATGATCTCGATGGCCTATTGATATCGCCAAGATGAGAGATTACGTGGCCGGGAAAATTCTCTTACAATAAAGTCATATTCGCATAAGTCATATGGCACTATCTTTTTGAAACCACAGATTGCCCAGGATGTGTTCTTCAATTGTAGGCCATGACGCTCCGAATTGACAACGACTTGCTCGCCGTTGTCGTTTTCAAAGAAAACAGTAAGGTTTTTTATTGGAACAATGGCCTATCTTCAAATATTTGAAGATTCTAGACAAGTTTTCTTACCTACGTATCCTCCGATTGAGAAATTTGCCTCGTTGCTGAAGAAAATTTTTTTCGGAGTATCGCCATCAGCTTCTTCTTATTCAAGAATCATCTCGATGTATGTATGTACGGCGTTGTGAATGATCAGCTGGCTTCAGTTGTTGTGTGAGCTGGACTTTATATGGATGTTGCAAAATACGCCATAATAAGATAGTCCCAGCTATTGAGAAAGTCTAAAAATATGCACTTTCGGGTCTTCGGTTACACTTTCACTTATGTACAGAAGCTAAATTTGAGGGGGAACGAGCCAACTCCTTTGAAATTGTACCATTCGATTGAATTTTTGGACGATTATATACACCTCTGAATCATCATTTTTGTAGTAGGTTCTGTCTTTTAACTTAAACAAAACATGTTTAGTTTTACAGTTAAGTTTGGCAAATGTCAAGATACGGCGCTTTACTTTTGAAACCACGAAATGGATAGTCCTATATTGCTGTTCTTAAAGAGAAACATTTCTTTAACCCGCAATAGTCAGAGTTGTTGAAAGTATCTTAAATTAAGAAGGCGTTTTTTTGTTTTTTTTTTTTTTGATGATAACATTTTCCATGTAATTGGAGGGAAATTTCATCAATGTAGGAAATTGTTACGTTCATTTCGTCCAACAGACAAGGTGACGTCATCCACATTTTTCCAAGTTATGAGAGTAAGAAGTTTGTTAAGTGTCGAGATTTTGAAGTTTAGTGCACGAATGGTATTACATGACATCAGTAGTAGAGACCTACATAAATTCACTATACACGAGTTGGAATATTGAAGTTCAGTTTACAACATAAATTACAAACTGATCCGTTAAGAAGTTTGACTACGAACAAATTGCCTGAGATTTCTTTACGATAAGTCTTAATGCAAAAAGTGAGCTTGATTTAGACTACAATTATAAGTTATATTAGGATTAGTTTAAAAAAAAGTTTCGCGAAAAGCGCATCAACTTGCACCTCTTAAGAATTAAGGACAGTCCGTTGTTATCATACCAAGTAATCTTACATCGGTTGAGTTATATGACATAAAAAGTATAACATAACATCATACATCTTTTATAAAATCCAAAAGAGAAGGATCAAACTTCAATCAAACTCGAAATCTTACTCAAATTGGTTTGATTTCGAATATTTTTGACGCTGTATTTCTGGAGAAACAGATCACCTACGCACCTCTTTTAAGATCAGAGAGGACAAACATAGTTTCCAATTGCTAGAATTCATTTCATCTCACTCGCAAACAAACTGACAATTTTTCGCGAAGATAATTGTATAACTTTTTCGACAAAACCACGTGCCTCCGCCGCTTAATCTTAAGACGTAGCATAGCCTTATTCGAATCGCATTACAGTTGGATGATGGAAAAACTATGCGTACATAATCAATGACTGGGTACTTGGGTCCGCCATATGCGAGTGATCTACGTTCAGTGCAATTAACCAGACTGAAGAGCTTTTCACTCCATAAACTAAGTATGCTTTGAACCGCCGTTTGCATATAACTTTTTTGCTCCTGCTTTACTATTTCCTGACGTTAAGATCACTTGAAAGTCTGCTGAGGTGTTCGACATTTACATCATACGTTTTAAATATTTTCAGTGGTCACCCTCGTATTTATCGATATGATACAAACTTGTTACCTCAAATTAATGGCAAGTATGCTTTATCGTTTTATAACATTTTTCATGATGGTTCACTAAATAAAATAGAAATAATGGCTTCACTTCTCACGATTTGAAGTAAAAGAAATTAAATCAATTTCTATGTATTGACTTTAGTTTTAATCTTTCAAGGTACACATATATAATCAAAGATTTTTTGCGGGATTAAATAAATGCACACGAAATGTTCCTATCGATCGAATAAATGTACGAGACGTCAACTCCTCACAGTTAGGACCAATGCCAATTCCGACAAAGAAATTACCATTCCGTTTGGATCAGATACCATTCTATGATACCCATTACATGATGAACGCCGCAAACTCAGTGTCTAGACAAAACTTCGCAAATACATTAATCAGTCATGATGATGAAGAGTCTTGGGATAGTCCGCTACAGCGAAATCCATCAATGACTTCTTGCTTACTTACATACAACGCCTATAAAAAGGAGCAAGCGTGTCAGACGAACTGGGACAGAATAGGTGAAAGTGATGTTATCTACAACCAAAACTACTACCGGGATCCGCATTTGATAAAAAGGTAAGATTATTAATTATTATTAACATAACATTACTTAAAGTAAATTAAAAATAACTAACTATACTAACTATTACGTAAGCATTTATATTTGAGCTCCTTTAAGTAATATAGTAAAATTTCGGCTTTAAATGAAGAGAGAAAGAACTTCTCTTGCTTAAACTGAACTCCGAGACTACTTACAAAAAATAAATCATATCGATCATTATTTTTTTAATTGATCGGTCCATGCATGCTAGCTATATTTATATACATATAGGTATATACCATCTCCGAGATACATATGTATTAACATATAAATTTATATGCTCATAAGTATAAGTATTATTTTTTCGCAATAAAATTACTCGTTATTTCAGTAGTGTGGGATGGCGCGTTGTCATGATGTAAGCAGTAGTGCCGCAAATCCTCTTTCTTCCTGTTTTCCATCAAATTTTTGAAAACTTTTGTTTACCACTTTTCGGTGTACCATTACCATGTTACCGTCTGACCCTTTTCCAGTGGAATAGCAGCTACAATTTTAGGTCGGGAGAAGTAAACAGACATCATTACTTTTGGTGCTGATTTTTTGCTAATAGATTTTACGGATGGAGCCTGTTGGGCTCCGTACCATAGACTGCTGTTTGGTTTCTGGGTCGTACTTATAGAACCAAGATCCGTCATCAGTAACTAAAGCTGCTAGACTGACCATTTTCGAATTGACCAAAATGCACTAGAGCCTCTTTTTGGACCTCATTTAAAATTCGTGGTACACATCAGCAGATTTATTCATATATCCCAGATGATTATTTAATATTCGCGATACAGCCATGGCATTCAAGCACAATTCATTAGCAATTATTTCTTGTGTCAATCGTGGATCTTCGGCAATTTTCGACTTCACCAGAGCTACAGTGTCGTCGCCTAAGGAAGATTTTGGTCGACCTTCTCGGGGCTCGTCCTCTACGAAAAAAAGTCCGGTCTGGAACCTTCGGAACCACTTAGAAAGTCTTTAAAAACGGTGCGATCATTTCATGTGCTGTTTGACATTCACTGAATATTTGTATCGGCTGTAATTTACGCCGAACTCCAAAGAGAATCACAGGCGAATTTCGTCTGACCTATCCTCAGATATCTTACGTGTGCTCGTCTCCATTTTCGCCGATCGTTCTAAACTTTGAAAGGAAGAGTAATAAAGTAATTGCAAAGGATTTGGTATTTTTAGATTTAAGAAAAACAAATTGAAAGTCACCAACTGAGTGAACTTTTGTTAATCCCCTCGTATATGTATATTATATATATAAGCTGATAAAAATACGGCTATAATAATCTTTTCATAAAGTTATATATGTATGTAAATATTACGTCCTTCACTTCTTTCTAGGAATCAAGTGCAAATGAATATGAATGCATATAACAACTTCCATCAACACAACAATAATTACAACAGTGTATCTTCACAAAGTTGGAATAACCGAATGGGTTCGCGCAGAAATTCTCTGAAAGGTTATTCGGCTCCACCGCCACCTCCCATGCCGCCTTCTAATATGGCTTATCGCAATGACCAAGTTCAGATGAGGTCAATGCAACAAAATCACATGAACCAAAACTATAAACAACGATCATCATATATACCATCCGATCCAGTACGAGAATTGAAGGATATAGTGCGCCGGTCCCATGATGAGGATGTAGGTTGGCCAGACCATAATTTTTTAATAAATTGTGTAAATTTACATTCTTATTTTTGCTAGAGTTCTGAAGATCCACCATACAATTTCAAGGCAATGCTTCGTAAAACGAATTATTCTCATCCTGATTCCAAAGTTTACGAATTTAAGAGCGATTTGCCGAACAACAATAATGAAAACTTTAACCAATCACAGCTTCGCCCCACGAGCCATCGTTTTAATGATAATCAATCATCAAATATAAATAGCCAAAAGCAACAGGTAAAACAAACAGCAGTAGGAAAGAATTTCGATAACACAGACGCCAAGTCATTCGAAGAGGCTGGCTCGTATGTTGAGGAGGAGATTGCGCCTGGAGTTACGTTATCAGGATATGCTGTCGATATATAAAAGAGTATTCTTTATAATTTGGTTTGATTTGTTATTGTGTGGTAGCCGTAAAAATCTTCAAAATTAATAAAATCATCACATGATCATAAAGATATTCATATACATATATGCATATGTATATGTTTTATATATATACATATATACACGAAAATAAAGAAAGCGAAAGTTATAACAATCATATAGCTTAATAAATCTTAGTTACTATATCTCATTTAAAAAAAATTGGGGGCAATTATGAATACGCTGAGATGAAGTTTGTTTATAAGGTAAGTTTCTTCTTTTTTACAATGGTTATGTTTACGTTAATACCTAAAATTTAAGGAGAACTTATGTATGTACAGCAGCACTCACATTTGAGCCCTGCTTCTCGGAAAGAAATAAATTCAAAGCAACCGGAACTTTCATTTCTTCTTGGAAGAGAACTAATCTGCTTCAAAAAATCTATTCATACGAATTTTGAATGATCGGTCCATTGCACGGAAAAAAAGATTATGTTTGTAAGTCTCGGCGAAAAGTACCTCTGTATCAAAATTCCAGTGTATACATGCAAGAAGCAGTGTTTAAATTGGCAGCCCCACAAAATCTACTGAAGTTATTATCTTGCCCAATCGTAAGCACTTACATACCAATCCATTGAAAATATTTATGCACATTCTTTTTTTTTACAATTCACACCGGTGCAACCTGATCTACGATCGTCTGCGTCATGTAGTGAAAAATTGTTTTATGAAGTGTTTCTTCATAAAGATCCCCAAATATTTGGCGGAAGCAAGAAATATATTTTCCATTTCGATCAAGAAACTGAAAAACAATTGCAGACTCACGCACGAGAAAGGTCACCAAAGTTGCTGGACGCATAGCCCACCAGGCCTAATAAAAAACACATTACCAATTATAGATCATTGAAATTGCTACGCTCACCCCACACAGAAAAAAAATAAATGTCCATGCTTCGTTGCATTCTTAGAACACAAATTTATATAAATTAATATTCTTTAAAACGTGTTTTTTTAAACTATATTTTATTTATTTTTTGTATTTCTCCCAGATGTTAAAATAACAGTTTTCGGTAAAAGAATCATTTAGCTATAACGCGATCCCAATATGAAATATTTAAAATGCGAATCGCTGTATATGCGTGGTGTTGCAATTAACAAAATACTCCAAGAAACAGGGTGATACGTAGAGTGCATTCAGTATTTCAAAAAAAACTGCATGTAGATGTCGCCATGTTGAAATGAACTAGTCCAAATGCCAGTTACAAACTGACAGAGAGACAGACATACAAGTGAAGGCGTGTTAAAAACATTATAGAAATCGAGTTTAAAGTAATTTATAAGAAACCGCGAGAGATTTGAGGTTCAGCAAAATTTATGAGAGTGTTTTCAATTAAATTCACAAAACAGAAAAATATTTAAAATATTTTTTATCCATTTCTTTCGGTTATAATACTGCAGAAACGGTGTTCGTGAGCCATTTTGAACAGGTGTAAATATTATAAGACAGTCGCTTTTTTTTATTCTCTTGGAACTGCTGTTGCAACATATGTACAAGTATGTACACACCAATTTCTTCAATTTTTTGCAATTTCATGTGTTTATTTGTGGTATTCTTTACAATCGACTTTTCGTTGGTGAAAGAGTCATTCATTACTCCAATTTTTATAACAACTTAACACTTACAATTTTTGAATTCACCAGCTTAACCACATACCATATAAATACATATACATACATACATATAGTAAATTTCGTCAGGTAGGATTTAGGAAGTGGCTACTTGCACACAAATGAATAGGGTGGCCTCTTTTGTTAAAGAAAAAGAGAAAGATAGAGTGATGATTTTGTGCGAGACTGCGTACGATGTATGAACCGAACACATGGTGAACATTGATATGTATATACCCTGCAAGACGGAGGTAACCATTTCGGAACTAATATCGTAAAATTTTGCTGCTTTACCACTACATCCACAAAAATATTTTTTTCCTTCCTATAGGCAGTTTCTGTAGTAAGACGAGTACCATATATCGATAACGATTGTCTAGTACATTAGAAAGAAATGTGTGTATACACCATCGTAGAGGTTTACAAGTATGGAAAGCGCCATTTTGTTTGTTTACATTAGAAAACAGCTGAGATCACCTGATTTCTAAAAGTTTCATATTCCTTCATTACACACCCATAGTTACTTTAAAAACTACTAAAAAAGTTTTACTACCTACGCATAGTTGCATTTTAAAAAAGTAACATTTTTGTTAAATAAGTGAACATAATTTAAATAAAGGTTTGTTTATTTATTAAAATAACATATATATAAAATCCATTATGTATTCTTGCTCTTGCGCATTAAAAGAAAATGATTCTATGCTATTTTTATCAACAAAGTTCAATAATATATGTAGTGTGCAGAATACGTTCAAATGCAACACAGTCTTAGGCTTTCTTTCTTTTTCACATCAAATTTTCAAAATATCTTTGTTTATATAGTACAATTAGAAAATTTTACGTGTTTAAGACGATCGTGCCGTCGAGAAAAGATAGTTAAACTGCATTAGAAATGCGTGTTGGTGATAAAATGATTTGCAGCAATTGTGGACACATGGGGCCTACACAAAGCCATGCAAAAAGCGTTTAAGGCATTCGTCGTATTAGTAGCGGATGCGATGAAAGACTCTGGAAGAAGTATGCCTAACTTTGCTTTAAAATATAAGTATCGATTGTTATTATACTTTTCCATTTAACAAGCAAGTCATAATTGAGTAGTTTTTAATATATTATAACTTTTTTTCAGAGAAGAACGTTAATCCTTGAAAGCAGAGCTTTCGCTACGGAAAAAGGCTAATAGATCCCATCAGAAGAAATAATCGCGGAATTTTTTTCAAGATTCAAGACTGCATATAGTACGTGCCACTAATAGGTTCAAGGAGCAAAATTCCCTACATTGCTCGCCAACAATAATGCATCAACAAAGTAAAATAAATAAAATAGAAGATATGTTAAAGAAGATATTAAATAATTCAGTTTAACTTTTAAACTTGGAAAAATCAAAGCTCTAATTAATTTTTATTAAAAATAGTTGCGCACAGATTTAAATTACAGCATTTTTTAATTCAATAATTATATACAAAATATATATAATAAGGTCATCGAACTATGAAGAATAGTATTGTTCAGAATATTTTATAGAAGCCAATATACATCTGTTGAAACAATGTGTAAATTTCAGTCAATGATAAAAATTAAATGTCTACTACAATTATTATAATGTACTTATGTATATGTTTTGCAACATTTCTCATTATTTCTCACACAACAGTATAAAAATTTACTGGATTTGTTTAAATTGAGAATGTAGCATTTACATTTTAATTAAAAACATTAATATATGTATATGATACATAGAATTAATTAACAATTTTGTCTTCAACACTTATATTGTCATATTATCTATCTTTATCAAAATAAAAATTTATTTATACACTCAACGGCTTCATGTTATTGCTTTTCCGCACCACCACTGAGGTTGCAATATAGGCGCGTTACCGACTTTTTTTGGGTGTTCGGTTCCCCAGGAGGCATATTTTCACCCTTGCTATCTACATACAAATTTTCTATGAAAATTGCTACATTTTTCTACGACTTAAAAGTAAAATACATATATATTTAAAATCATTACAACACATGCAAGACAAAACTTTATACAAATATACACATGCAATAAATATATTATATACATATATACAGAAAAGTTTTAACACCCACAGTAAATACCTTTCTAAGAACTGAATTCTATAACTTCAAAGAAGCGGTGGTGTTCGGGGTCCTACATATATAAGGAAAATTTAAAGGGAAAAGCTAACGAAATTAATCTTGAAAACAAGATAGCAGCTATCAGACCTAAAAAATAATTAATTTATCTAAATAAAAATGGATTTGTTAAAAAAATTTTTGCGACACAAAAAAATGTAAATATTGCACATTTCAAGGCTTCAAATCAAATATACGTTTCACCACGAAAACTAATCTATTTATTCGTCATGCACAAGAACTTAGTATTTTTAAAATTTGGTTGCTTCGCGTCTTTATTAAATTTATTTAGCAAAAAATAAGTTCTAATTCTAATATATGTATACTTCAGAATGGCAGGATTACAATTTTCGCAACAAAAATACGGTTCTACATTTGACATTTTTTCGAACAGGATTTGTGAAAACCCAACCCTGTGTACAGTGGAATCAAAATATTCCGCAAATATATTTTCAATTTTGGTAATAAACTCTACAAACCCTTCCGGAGTCTTCACCAAATGGCTGTTACTGAATTGCTTCTCTTTTGAAAACAAAAAATCCGCTTCTGTAAAGCCATCTTCAAAATTCGGCAAGGGGCATTAAACAATTGTGATTTTTAAAATATTTGAAATACAGATAACCGCAAAAGTATATGAAAGCACTTCAGTGAAGAAAAGAACTTTCATCGACGTCAACGGATATATCAATTTGAAAGTCTTCAAAGTGCGGAGGGAGGGCCTGGGCAAACATTGAAAAGTTTGCCAAGAAGTATCTATTACTAAATTGTCATTACAAGCTCTTTCAAGAAAACTATTAGAAACTAGTTCCCATTTATCTGCTGGCAAAAGTTCACAATTTCCTTCATTAACACAGTCAAGATAACCCACGCCCCAAGCTTGCCTAAAAAGATATGAGAAACGCTGCGGAGTTATTCTCACATCAAACGCCCCACCTGCTCTAATATGGCCAAAAAAGTTTTCCAATTTATCTTGACTTAATTTTCTGGTCATTAAATGTTTGAATCCCCTATGGCACCAAAAACGCCACAATCGTCGCAAACTATTAATGTTGAGGAGCCAACCTTTAATGAAGTTAAAAGAATTGGTAATGTCACGTCCCAGATGATCATGTACCTTCAATGTATTTAGAAATTGTTCGGCTTCCTCCAAAATACTAATTTGTTCCGCAGTTGCTGAAAACGGCTGTTTAAAATTACCTACTGCTCCAAATGCAATACTATTAAAAATATTAAAAAATTTATCAAAAAATAGAACAAACTCAGCAGTATTAAGATAAGTTGGAGACTTCGAAATATTCAAATTACCTGAGCTATATAATGCGAACATTGCACTTGCCACAGAATTGCTGAGAACTTGAGCAGCTAGCTTAACATTCATTTTTTGGAAGGTATTTGGCCTAATATGTGCCGAGGTTAGTTTGTATGTACAACTGATATCTGAACTTGATCCTTGCTCATGCAGATGGACGATATCGATCCAATCTACTGGCCTTTCATTAAAACTGACCCTATTTTTCTTGTTTTCAAGACAATTACGAGTACTTTTCAAAAGGTGCGGAGAATCGTAGAAGAATACAATTTCTTCGCCATTAACTTCGAAAAAGGGTCTTTCTCTTGAAACTCCTACAACCCTGCAAAAATTCATAAAATTGGACTCTTGATCGCTTACCATATGGCAGGGATGAAGACCAATGCCCTGAAGTTGACCTATCGTTTCAAATATATATTTCTTAAGAATATCTCCTTTACAAGTTTTGTGAACAAAAAAGTAAGCCAAGGGATGGGTCCAAGACTCCCCACCAATTCCTTGGACCAAAAGTGTTAGCACACTGGAAGCTACTCTGGATGTACGATTTTCATCGCCATAATCCTCCAGACCTACAATATAATCCCTACTCCTGTCATATTGCACATTGATCTTCAAGGACATTTCATCACAGCATATAGAAACATATCGCTGTAGTTCTGTGAAGCCACGGCTTCTCAACTCCAGGGCTTTTATGCTGCTGGAACTGCAGCCAGGGTTTCTCGGCCAACCTTGGACGAATTGTTCAAGAGTTCTCCTAGATGGCCAATTAAAAATGGGCTTCAAATACCTATAAGCAACGGGTGACAAAAATTTTACTGCTAGTGCTAACGTCTTTAACTCCCTATCAAATCTATAGCCTTTTGGAGTCCTAGACGAATTTTTAAGGCAGTTCCTCACACATATGGAAAGATATGAAGGCAACTTACCGAGTAGCTCGTCGATTTGTCTATTTTTATCCTGCGTTGGAATAGACAAAATTTGTCCCTCTCGCAAACTCTCTACTTCTTTTTCAAGTTCAGTCACCCTGTTGCGGAGAATTTCTATTTCCTGTTCTTTATTAAGTATATCATCCTGGTACTTTCGCTTTCTAGGAGTCCCATCGGTAAGGTAATTGTCAGTTTGTGACTGACGACTATTTGCCCAAGTATTCACCAAACTTGTTGGTCCTAGAGAAGAAGAACACGGATGTTCTTTCAAAGGGGGAAAGGGGGAAAGGTCTCCTCTGAAGATGCCGCAACATCAAACTGATCGCAGATTGAAGTTGAGGCATTGTTTTTAGTATCGAAAAGTACCGGATTAAAATCGCTTATACCTAGCTCTATTACAGTTCTTGTTTTATTACTACTCGAACTACCTGCCTCAATATTATTCCTAAAGTCATTTTCACTATATTCTAGTACTGTGGGTGGACATAACTTGAAAATAATATCGGGGATTGCCCACTTGCCCAGAAACCTTCCTGTAACGCCTTTCCTCATTTTTTTAGAAAAGTGTCTCTTGCAAGCGAAAATATTTTTTGCTGTTGGGTTAACCACACCCAACAACTCCATCTATTGACGCCGCCTATTAAAATTAAGAAATGGGTACGTTTTTGTAATATAAACATACATAAACAGAAACATATATTTTATAGAATTTAGTATAAGATGTCCATTCGAGATTTTAGAGCCTGCTATAAAAAGAATTTTGAAGTGTATTTCCAATTAACACACAAAATTTTCTTTACATTCATAAAATTAACAAAATTCAAAATTTTTAAAGTATGGACTTGATCCAGCATGGAATCTAAGCAAAAACGCTAACCTACATTTATTTATTTAGTTTACTAACTCATAACAAAAATTAATCGCACAGGTCGCAAAAGCAATTTTTTTTGTTTAAATGTACCAGTGTACAAATTTGTAAATGCTAATCAATGACTACGGGAGTATGAATGTATATGTAATCAGATGTGTGCATATTGTTTATCTATGCATATGCATGTGCATATTCTATATACATATGTATCTGTTATATATTTATATATACGCGTATATAATTAACTTATTTTTTTAAAATCAATTTTCCATGAGTTTTGGGTGATGGTCGGGTCAGGACTCGAACCCTGGTAGTTGGCAATGCGAAAAAACTGTACATATTTAAAAACAAAACTAATCTTACAAAATACACACGTATATACAAATAAACATTGATAAAGAAAGATTTTGAAACCGGAAGACTATATTATACAATCTTATATATTATATAACGAGCTAGATCAAATAAGCTTAAAAACACTAAAACGGGAATTGCCAAATTTTTTAACAGCATTAGTAAATGCAAACCTTGCTGCTGATCTTAAGGCAGCAATAAAAATATTGAAAGAAAATAATGTATTTGAAGATGATAAAAAGCTATATGAGAATAAGTCAATTCAAAAATATTAATTCAAATCTAAATCGACCACATTTTGTGAATAGAAATAATAGTAATGTGGAACATATTGCAACTAATATTAATCGATTTCCAGTCCATTCCAGTTATAATAATTATTTAAGAAACGAACCATACTTTAATCATTCTAATGACTACAGCTATCGCCAAGACAATTTGCCACATAATAATTTATCTCAAGTCAAACATACTCCTTTCAATTCTACTAACATTTACTCTAACAGAAATTTAACTAATTCACAACAAAGAGGTAATTAAGGTTCAAATCAGTCTCGACTCAGGCGGTTTGGTTATCCTGAACCAATGGAACAGGATCCATCAAATTTTCTTTTAACAGCCTCGGAGGACTTCCCACCATCTACTTGACATTAAACACAAGACATTTTAAATTTTTAGTTGACACAGGCTCGTCTGTTAGCTTGATAAAACCTGGAATGTTTAGCGAAAAGATCATACATGTTAAACCAATAACATTAACAACAGCAACAGGAAAAGTGTTACTAAACAATATTCAGGAAGTGTTTAGCGACGAACACATGCAAAAGTTAACGTTTTTCATTTACAACTTTTCTAATAATTACGACGGACTACTCGGCTTTGATGTGCTCCAGCTACTTAAAACTAAAATCTATTCAGAAAACTCCATAATACATATGAATGGCATTCGTTACAAATTCGTTGGTGGTAATTTCGATAATTATTTTTTAGATTCAAACATAAATCAAAACGATAATATTAATGATAATAATCTTATAGCCTATTTCCACCGGACGTTCACTGCGTCAATTTTCAAAGTGAGTTAACTCACTTTCGGTAATTTAACAGAAAATGTTATGTTAACAGTCGATGCTCTCACTACTAATGTAAACATTTCGGACGTTTCGGTATACTTGTTGCCAGAGTCGTGTATTTTCGGATTTAATGAGGGGGCAGACTTTTATTTTGCATGCTGAAATTTTTTCTGCAAAAGTTACTTTTTGCATTAATATTGACATAAAAAAATATATTAAGTAATTGGCGAAGAGAATGCTTCTCCTCTTTAAAAAATAAAATAAAATAAAAATAAAAAACAAACAAAAAGCAATTGTGGAATAGAAAACGATCCCCTCAACATAAAAATATACGCGACTCTGGTAACTATCAGCGCATGCGCAAAACAAATAATTATGTATGTATATATAATTGGCGCAAAACAAATATTTATGTATATATAATGTGCGCTTTGTAACCGGTTAAGGGATTTTTCGGCCGAGCAAACTGCAAATGTAAACAAAAATCAGCTGTTTGAGTTAACTCACTTTCGGTGGAAACGTTTGACATTTCATTCACTTAACAGAGGCCTTAAATGCAGTGAAGTGCTTGGTGGAAATAGGCTATTTGACTTGAACACTTAAACACGGAAGAGTTACACAAATTAGAAAAACTATTGGGTAAATTTAAAAACATTTTTTATAAAGAAGGGGACAAACTCACTTTCACGCATAAAATAAAACATAGAATAAAAACTGTTCACGAAGATCCTATATACGTTAAATCTTATAGGTATCCGGAAATTCATAAAATAGAAGTAAACAGACAAATAGAAGAGATGCTAAAACAACGAATCATTTCACATAGCGATTCTCCATATTCAGCACCAATTTGGGTGGTACCAAAAAAGCCTGATGCCTCAGGAAAAGAGAAATGGAGAATCGTTGTCGACTTCCGTAAGCTAAATACAATCACCATTGGGTAGGTATATGTATTTTTCCACGATTGATTTGGCGCAAGGCTTCCACCAAATTGAAATGGACCCTGCGGATAGGAAAAAAACAGCCTTTTCTACCCAAAGTGGACATTTTGAATTTTTAAGAATTCCATTTGGCCTTTAAAATGCACCAGCCACTTTCCAAAGGCTGATGAACACAGTTTTGGAAGGGTTAATAGGAAAAGACTGCATGGTTTATTTAGGCGACATTGTAGTTTTTAATACGTCACTACAGGAACACTTAGAGTCACTAGAAAGAGTATTTCGTAGACTAAATGATGCAAATCTGAAAATTCAGATGGATAAATGTGAATTTTTCAAAAGGGAAACGGAATTTCTCGGTCATGTCATAACGCCAGCAGGCATTAAGCCTAATCCTAATAAAGTGCAAGCAATTTTAAATTATCCTATTCCTAAAACGGAGAAGGAAATAAAACAATTCCTCGGTTTAGCTGGATTTTATCGGAAATTTATTCGAAACTTTTCAGAAATTACTAAACCATTAACTAACTGCCTAAAAAAGGGCAATAAAATAAATAGCGCAGATAAAAAGTACGAAGAAGCTATCAACACTATAAAAATTTTGATTACAAGTGACCCGAACTATGAGAAGTCATTTACCTTAACCACTGATGCATCAAATGTGGCACTGGAGGCAGTTCTAAGTCAACAAGGACATCCTATTTGCTTTGCTAGTCGCACGCCCAACGAACATGAGTTGCACTACTCAGCTACCGAAAAAGAGCTTCTGGCTATGGTATGGGCCACAAAATATTTTAGACCTTATTTATACGGAAGAAAATGTTTAATAAATAGTGATCATAGACCACTGCAGTGGCTCCATAATTTAAGGGAACCAAATTCTAAACTGCAAAGATGGAAGATTCGACTTAATTAATACGACTTCGACATAAAATATATATCAGGAAAAGAAAATCACGTGGCAGATGCTTTATCTCGTATCAAAATTAGAGAGTGTAATTTCAATGAAGAATCTGAGTCTAGTATAGACACTATTCACTCCGCCGATGAAGATAATGAAAGTTTCGTTAAAATTACTGAGCGGCCATTGAATGTATTTAAAAATCAAATAAAATTAATAAGAGGTTGTAAAAATTCTACTACAACATTCAAAATATTTTCAAATAATCTAACAGTGATAACTTACAAAGAACTAACAATCGACTATATTAAACAAATCATTAAAACTTATTTACTAAAAAAGAATATAACAATATTTATGCCCAACGATGAAGATTTCTTACAATTTCAAAACGTATATAAAACATTAATAACAAGTCGTAACAAAGTTTATCGATGTACAAAAGAATTGGAAAATATCACAGATTTTGCGAACTTTAAAAGTAAAGTACTTGAAATTCATTTCAGTGGACTTCATCAAGGTATTGAAAAGGTTGCAAAATGTTTTAAATTACAGTATTACTATCCTAATTATCTTAAAGAAATCACTAAAATAATAAATGAATGTGAACTGTGTAATCATTGTAAAAATGATCATATTTCTAACAGGTTGCCATTTAAAATTACCCCTCCAATATACGAAATTCGGGAAAAATTTGTTGTAGATTTTTGGAAATGGAATAATGAAAGTTATTTAACTTGTATTGATTTGTTCTCTAAATTTGCTATGGTAGAAAAAGTTAAAGCATTAAATTGGTTGGAGACGAAAAAGGCTTTGCTTAAAATCTTTAATTGTATGGGCCCTCCAAAGACTTTAAAAGTCGACCAAGATCAAGGTATAAATAATGTAAATATTAAACAATGGTGTAACTTATTAAATATAGCAGTAGAAGTAACAACTGGTAAAATCGGTATTGGTGACATTGAGCGGTTACATAAAACTTTAAATGAAAAACTTAGAATAATCAATACTTCAGGTGACAAAGAAATAAAATATTTAGAAATTGAACAAGCACTTTATACTTATAACCATGTTATAGTTCACTCTACCACTAATGAAATTCCATATAAGATTTTTTTTAATAGTCACCAAAACATGATCCTCAAGTTATTAAAGAACGAAGAATCAATAACGCAAATAAAAAGAGGCAAGAAAAAGATATCGACACAAATTTTGTAAATGTAGAAGTTTCGAGAAAACGATTAGATAAAATGAGTAATCCGCATAAAAAGGTTAGTCTCATCCAAACTGAAGAGGATGGAGAACATCATATTGTTAAGTTTAAAAGCCAAAATGTAAGAAAATATAAGAACCAATTTAAAAGAAAAAAGAAAACTAACTAAAATTACTTAACATATAAAAACGAGATTTGTTGTTTACATCTATTATTATTTCATTATTATTTCATTAGCTTACTAAGAAAATTAAAAGTAAAAATATTAGTTATACGTTAAAAATAACTTAGAAGATATGTGAGATTTCTTTTCTTTTGAAAATTTTGATTTGTTAAAGAAGAAATATTGCAATGAGGAGTGACATACCCTAACGCTAAACTCAATACTTTGACTTTTATGAGCAATATATAAAAGGTCTTAAGTATTGAGTTCAGCTCTCTATCAATGTCGGAGAGACTAGTTTTTTAGTAGTAACTCATTAGACAAAAGAAACAGTTGTTGAATTATAATATTGTGTTAAGTTAAAATAAAAAATGTATAATAAAAACTAAACTAATAGTCTTTAATTTCACTTGCAAATTTACATAATCAAATTTTCTATATTTTGTAAATAAATAAAACATTGTACAAGTTAAATTGAAAACGCGAGTGACTTTTATTTCAATAACTTCGAAGAAGGTACCTCGCGTGAACACACCTTTTCAACTTTTCACTTATTATTTTCACTAAATTTTCGACTTACCTATCAGCATCTTCTTCCGGAGGAAAGGGATACAGCGGAGGTCCGAGTGGGCAGCCAACGATACATGTCCGGTTTGGCATTCCGAATCTGTAAACAAAAGTACATCAATAGAGTATTGCTGAAGAAAGAAATTTATTACTATTTAGTATATTATACTTACTTAAAAATGGCAAATTTTGCAAACTGTTAAAATCAATTCAATTAAACCGTCGTTGATTCAGCTTGTCTTGTTTAAATTTAAAAAAATCCGGATGACAAACTGAAGTCAGTTGGGATTAACAGGGTTGCTTTTCAACGCATCTTTCACATAAATTTCTTTGTTATATATATATTTAGTTATTTTAATGTTTAGAAGTAGAGAGTTTAATTACATTGAAAACAACAACCTTTATCTTAATATCATATTAGCTACGTATAATTTTTAATAAAAATTTTGTATCTAATGTTTAATCAGACAAATAAAATGAATTCAGTTGCGGTGACTTTGCGCCGTAAAAGCAAAAAACACCAGCTGTGCATTAAAAATAAAAATTTTGTGTTCTGTAAAATAGTGATACAGTTCTTTTTATATTATTAAAAAAAAACAATACCATAATAAAATCCATTTACAAATTTTTAAGTTCGTTTCAGATAATATTTCAACCTTTATTCCCCAATCAGATAATATTTATTCACAATTTATGTAAATATAATTTATAATATAATAATCATAAAATTTTTCCAACTATAATTAAATATATGCTATATATACTATGGGAAAACTTTTCGTCAGTGAAAGAAATCAAAAACTTAATATAAATTGATATATTCAAACACAATTAGTATAGTAAGCTGCGACAACAACCCTTTTTAATGCACGAAGCCCTTATACATTCTTTTGCCATTATTTCCTTTTATTCGACATTTCGTATTTAGATTTCCCTCATTCCATCATGGTTCGCAATATCATATTCCTTTTTGGTACGACATTTCCTTATTGGTCTGAGTATTTATTATGCCTTTCCTTCATTCCAATGATGTTCGCATCATTTAGTTTGCCTGTCAACTTGGCCGCAGCCATTATGATTTTATATTTGACAGGCAAACCCCGAGATTGACAGGCAAACGAGAGTTGACAGATTTCTACAAATTTCACTAGATTCCATACTTGTAAGCCTGTATGATGGTATACACATTTTCAAATATGGCCTTTGAAAATTTGCGCCATTTACTTTTTCAACCGAAGACGCTGAGAGGTGAGATGTGTTTTTTTTATAAAATATAAATAAATTTGTAAATAATAATTAATTATTTGTTTTTTAATAATTTCTTTATTAGCTGTAGCAGACGCAACTTTAGCAACTTTAGATCAAGAAATAAGGTAAGATAACAACATATGCATCTGTGTATATATACGTATGTGCATAAAGACGAATGTGCGCATATATTTACGTTTTATTTTTGGTTTTATAAGAATAACAATATTGTTTATTTCAGCGTTGTTCATCGAATCAGCCACCACAACACAGCATTTTATTTGGAAAAAACGCAAGATTCTAGTGCATTAATACGAATATCAAGGATTATCATCGGAAAACGTCCTTCATAAATAATCAAAACGTAAGTTTTTCATTTATTAATGTATATGTATATAACTTAGTGCGAAAGTGTTATAAATAAATTTAAAAGAAAGTTTGTTCAATTGTCTTTAAGTTTAACCAAACTTATTTAAAAAAAAATTGGTTTTTTTGTGAAAATTTTGCACTTTTGTATTGCATGTGCCAGTCCTACATATATCCGGGTGTAGAAAAGCAATGGTGTAACAAAAGTTCTTTTTTTGTTTGAATATTTAACTAAAATTTGTTTAAATGAGTTTTGGAAAATAGTTTATTTAATTATCTTTTATTTCATGATATATATTATTAAAAAAATTTTATTTTTTCGTAAAAATTTTACATTTTTGTTACGTATGTACCAAGCATACACAAATAATGTATGCAAATAGCTATGTTCTTTGTAAAGCTTTTATTGCGATTAATTGTATTATATTAACCGGTCGTATATGCTAGCAATAAAGATAAAATATCAACAAAATACATCATAATAATTATTTTTTGTATATTTCAGATTCCATTGGTATACTTCTTCTTTACTGGCGTAGATAGCTGTCACGAATAAAACCGAGTTAACAACACCGTTGGTTCGACCAGGTCCTACTCCACATGATATTTCCAACGGAGTGGTGTTTTTCCGCCGGAACAGCTGTCTTAATATTTTAATTACTCTAAAACTTATTTTTAGTTAGACAAAATTTTAGTACCATTGTCTGTCTATTAAGTATTACAAATGAATGTGCCATTAATTTTTTTGAGCATATATGTAAAAATATAATTATTTCATTAAAAAAAATTAAAACTTTTTAAATCAAAAGTGTAAATATGTAAATTTTTATTATTTATATTTTTAATAAACAAAAATAAACTTAAAAAAGCTATTTTTCACTTTAAAGGAAATATAGGTAAAAGGTCAATAGTCAATATGGGTAACACGTCCGATAACAAAGACGTTTGTTTTAAATAAGTCACCGGTGACAGGTCCGATAACAAAAACATTTGTTTTAAATAAATTACCGGTGACAGGTCCGCTAACAAATGCATTTGTTTTGAATAAGTCACCGCCCATAGATATGCTAACAAATGATTATGTTTCCAACAACACATGGGTAGCAGATACGATATCATGTACATTTGTTTTCAATAGAAAGTTGCTGCCAGATCGAGTAACATACGTGCTTGTTTTGAATAACAGATGTATTACAAATACGGTAACAAAAATATACGAAAATTAAAAAAGGCTAATATATGTCGCTTACCGATAAATACAATGCGAGTGAATGAAAAAGAGAATCAGATGTACGTGAAACAAAGCGGGGAAATCTGTTATTTTTTTCCCACGGCTAGAAGAAAAGTAACAATTCAAATAACAAATGCACGTATGTAAAGTAACAGGCGGATAAAATGTTAGGCAACAGCTACCCGTCTTGCAGGGTAGTTTTCATCTTTAAACATAATAGAGAATGTATACTTTTTGTGCTAGTGTTGAATGTCAGCTTAAGCTAGCTTAAGTATTAAGGTACAGAATAAGCATAGCGAGTCTCATATCTGGGGATTTGAAAAATTTTCGTTACGACATATTTATTAAGATTAATAAATTCTAAGGGCCGTTTTCACCATCTCCGGTTAAGCACTTAATCAGAACTTAATCGGAAGGTAGCAAAAAATTCGATTTCACAATGTCCGCTTAAGGCGTTACGGTTAACTTAACGCCAACATCGAGTGGCGATTAGCTCTTAACCAGAAGATAATTGGACAGCTGGAAATTGTAAAATAATAAAGAAAATAGAATTCCGACATTGGCTTTAAAATAAATTGTATTATGGAAAATTTGGAACGCACTGCTTATCTGGCTGCATTGATTCAGAGGCGTATTTATAGGGAAAGAACGTGCCGTAACAAATAATTTTTTTTTTGCTTTTAACATTCCGCTTTTATGCATCGGGAAGTTTTTTAATTTGTGTTCCGGTGTTGGGCGGAATAAAAGTGGTGACTGCCAATCGGGTAAAAATAAAATAAGAACTAAATTTACGAAAGCTCCACTCAAAGTGGCCGTAATTTATTCACGTTTTCTATGGTTTTGCAACTACAAAAAGAGCTGAATAAAGTAATATTCACATAAGTACAAACTAAAAAACGGAGTTTTATCACTTCCTAGAGCTGCTATTCGTCCTCAGACAGTGTTTAGGGTATCAACTGATATCAATTGCTTGGAGAATTCTCACATTATTTAAAATTGAAGCTTCTGGAGCTTTTTGAGGACTGCTGATTATAGTTTGTTTTTTCTTTACTGTGACATTCAAGAAGTTATTATTTCTCCTCCACGCGCTTTCAAGTTTCTGAATTTCTTTTAATTTGTTTGTAGCCATGATTTTCTCACACAGTGCCGAAATAACTATCCCCAAACTCAAGGCTTTTTTACATTCGTTTTTGTTATTTTGCCAGCTGTTTTGTTGCAAAGATACACTTCATTTTGATGCGAGGGGCAGATCTTTGCTCCACAATAGCAAAATCAGTTTTCCAGTGTTGCAGAACTTTATAGATCAAACTAACAGCGGCATTCAGTAATTTGACATAGTCGCTAATTCACAATTGATACTATTTTTGTGACCATAGTATCAATTGCAATTCAGTGCCGTGTGTATCAAAAAATTCACCTGAAAAATGAGGCGGAAAATTAATCACAGCGACCTTTGCTGGAGATGCGCACAAGCACTCAACAAAAATTAACTTAACGATTACATGCGATAAATTTTCTTTAACAGATTTTATAACCATAATTATTCATTAAAATAAACAAAAACTACTAATTATATTAAACATTGACAAATACCTTATTTTTTGAGTTTGTTAATTCTGAATCATTAGTTTAAAAAAAGTTTACATTGTCAAATCTACATCAATCGATACCATATCGTGTCACCTTTATGTACGAACGTAAACATTCGAATTCTAGCAGCTACAAATATGAGTATGTAATTAGGTATTTATTTTATTTATTTACATTAATCATTATTTTCTACAATTTTTAGATATTCATCGGGCACAAAGAATCACCAAGGAGCAAATCGAATGCGACCAGAAGACGAAGGGGGACTGGGGACTCACTATTAAAGTTACAAATGGCAAGCGGCTTGGTGAACTTACTTATTGACGGCTATAAAGGTAATTGTTGAAATTATACTATACAATGTTTGTTTTATTTGAATAGTATTTTTTTATTTCAGGTAGCGTCGAAATCACGGATCTCCAGCTGCAGATTTGGACGAATTCTGAAGTTTGCAGTGAGCGTACCTCAGATAAATGAGGCCTACAAACGCTTGAATATGTATGTAGCTTTAATGAATGTATTGTGAGATTTAATAGCCATCAATAAATACTAATGTTCCCCATTAGAGTTAAACAATATTATGCTAAAAGCACTTGGTTTTGTTCTTATATAATGAATATTACTTTTTATGAATTGAGATAAGATTATTTTTTTTTTTTTGTACTAGGTAGATACAAAGCAAACAAACCTCTCCTCCTGAAACACCAGACCGCCTTTATATTTACAATAACAGCCCTATTCTGTGCACTTATCAGATTAACAAAATATTGATACTTTTTCAAGATTTTTATCAAGCAAGAATTTATTTGGTATTTTGTGTAAATCTTGATAAAACATAAAGCTTCAGATTGCTGTGCTTTTCCCCACACGTGTGGTGAATAATAAAATGTAAACAGAAATCACCTGTTTTTGCTAACATTAATTCTTTTAGAATAAAGGAAAAATAAATAAACAAATATGTATAGTTATATTACATAATTGTAGTATATGTATTTGGAAAGTCAAAATTGAAAATTTTTACATTTTGATTATTTAATAACTATAAGGATGAAATATATCTGGACGTAGGTCTTTCACCTTCAGTTATATACTGTATACTGGCAAAACCATTTAGTTTGTTGCACTTTAGTGGATTTATGTGGATTTAGGTTCTTCAACTGGCGTAAGAAGCCACATCACTAGAGGATAACCTTGATCTCCAATAAGTCAAGATTCTCTCTGCTATTGTACAGTCATATCAGTGAGCGGACGAATGAGATGCTCCCGTAGGGCGCAATTTGCCCGAATTCCAGAGTCATGTGTTGCCCCCGGGAATTTCGCGTTATGAAAAGTGAAACATAAACGCACACCTGAGAAGCGAAACATTTGTAAGCTGCATTGGCTCACATACACCACAAAACTTACTGTTTTGACATTGATACTATAGAACCCCTTTCTATATAAATATAAATTAAGAGGACGTTCAATATTATTTGATGATGGAACAAAAATAGCAATATGCGTGCAGTCTAGTCCAAAAAACTGGTATACATGTGAGATAAATTAGATTAAGTGGTTTTTTTATTTGCATTAACATACCCTGTTCTTACTTAGTTTCTTGCTCTGCCGAACTGGGAAATTTAAAGTCACCAGCACTCTTATGATTAAAGACAGTGAGGTTTTTCGGATATCATGTGGGGCCAGTTCATCTATGAGATGACGGCAAATTTCGCAAGTTAAAAGAAAATTTTGCCACGCGTTATGACGCGAGCGATCTCTATTTTCACAATTTTCCTATTCGCTCAACAACAACAACACAAGTAAAATATATACATATCTTCCTTTCTTACAATTTGTTATTCACAACTATGCGCAAACAATAAAAAGTTGTTTTATTTGTAAAAAAAAGCACTGTCAAGAGTATTTGACATCTTGACAATTTATCAAGAAAAGAGCTTTTTATTTATTACATAGAATATAAAAATCTTGATCAATTGTCAATCTTGATAAATAAGCAAGATGATGAATTTATCAAGTGCACAGAATAGGTCTGTAAATATTAAAAACAAAATATGGAAAAATAAGCAGAAAAAAATGATTTTTCTGTTAAAGTGTTAAGACTCCTAATAAAAAAATAGATTATTTCGTTATTTTCTGCGTTTCTTTT
The DNA here is from genome assembly GCA_037013455.1 of Ceratitis rosa. NCBI lineage: Eukaryota > Metazoa > Arthropoda > Insecta > Diptera > Tephritidae > Ceratitis > Ceratitis rosa. The sequence continues at coordinate 1,437,759 of JAWMAG010000004.1, forward strand.
TCAATTAAACAAATATTACCTCTCTACGCGATCGATTCCTTGCAAAATCCATTCTTTTATTATTTTCTACGACAAATACGTAAACAGTGCAAAAATAGTTTGTTTTGATTTTTATGACCTGCTAAATGGCAGATCTTAAATTTGATACTTTTTGACTATAGTGACTCAGTGTTGCTTACTGAATTCCAAATAGTATTAAATTGATACTTTTTTCTCTAAAGTATCAAGTTGATACTAGATAATGCTTACTGAATGCCGATGTAAGTTTTGCGTTTTTTTTTTTTGAATACTGGCTTGACGGGTTACATGTAATACTTGGGATCTCACTAGTTGCTTGCAAATTGTCCGGTCTGCTTCCAATATAATAAGCATTTGTCTAACGATCCGCGTACAATTCTTTTGAATGAAAAGTAATCAAAATGCGATTATTGTTGAGAAAATATGTCTACATGGGAGTATATTGGATTTCACCCATGAACACTCGCATGATTCTGTGTATGTTTCGATGGATGTAGGGAAGTATTGTATTTAACTATACAGTGACTCACACGGCTAACCAGATGAGTGCTATGCCGATGTTGACGCCATCCAAACATAGAGTAAAATTAGTAACAGTGGTATATATGATACATCAAATTAAAGGAAAATTTTTATACTTAATTTTTGGAAACTTAAAAACTGTAATAAATTAATTCCCAAAAATAAAAGAAATAACTCGTAACATACAAAATTCGTTCTACACAACTAACCGGGGAATTGCAAGAAGTAAGCTTTGCAAGTAACGGTACATTTGATTGTTGAGGAACTTCACTCGAATAAACATTGAGTATTCTTTTTTGAGCTTTAGTAGTTACCGGTCAATCTGTAAGTAAGCAACACGTCAATATGGCCCCCCACGCACTCATACCTACTTCTACTGAAATTCGAAAACTAATTGTTCAGTTACGGGAAGATCGAAAAACCATTAACGAGATTTCGGAATTGTTAAAAGGAGTACATCAACTGTCTTTGATATTATAAACAAGTTTGAGAATAAAATAGGATAATTAATATTAGTACAGTTGGTCAAGGAAAGACGCTAACACAAGCCGAAAAAAGATTATACTAAAAATTGCTGAAAGAGATCCCTTTCCCTCTGCGGAAAATATTAAAAATATATTAGATAATGAAAAAGGGAAGAAGGGTTCAGCTGAAAAAATTCTTCGCATAATCAGAAGCTTAGATTTAAACTGTAAAGCAGTTGTAAAAAATACATTCATTCATATATGGAAAAACAGAAAGAGAAGGCTAGAATTTCCGAAATTGCATTTAAAGAAGCCTAACGAGTTTTGACAAAGGGTAAATGGCATAATTTTTATTCGGTAGTCATATGAGAATATATATTTTTCTTTATCAAGATACTTTTCACAGACGAAAGCAGGTTTAACTTGCAGGGATCTGATGGTCGCAGTTTTGTGTGGCGGCTTGCCAACGAAGCTTACTTGCCAAACATACTAGGGTAATACTTAAGTCGGTGATGGTTTGGGGATGCATGTCGGCCAGAGGAACAGGCAAACTTCATTTTGTGCAAGGTATTATGGGTCGTTTCCAGTATGTTGACATTTTAAAGGAAAATGTTAAGCAGTCATGTTTCACATTGGGAATTACAGATAATTTTATATTTTCCCGAGACAATGATCCGAAGCACACATCAAAGCTTGCTCGCACTTGGTTAATATACAATTGTCCTCATGTATTGGAGGCACCTGCCCAATCCCCAGATTTTAATGTTATTGAGCACGTATGGCAAGAAGTCGGCCGAAAAGTGTACCAAAGGACGCATTCTAATATTGCTGAGCTCAAAACGTCAATTTTGGAGGCTTGGAACGCAATACCACAGGAATTTTGTTAAAAACTTGTTACCTCTATACCAAGAAGACTAGAAGCTGTTTTATCTTCAAAAGGCTATGGTACAAAATATTAACAGTCATTAGTTTACTAAAGACCGGTTAGTTGTATGGAACGAATTTTGTATGTTATGGGTTATTTCTTTAATGTTTCTTTAATGTTTAGTGCACTGTGAGAATAAAGTACAAGAATTTTCCTTAGATAAAAACCGAACGAAATTTTTACTTTACCTAATATATTCCACGGTTAATAATTTTACTCTATGTTTGGATGGTGTGAATATTGGCATTCACTATCCTTTTGTGGTATTACAACCGTTGAGCGACTTCTTAATTCAGATTGAACTAATGTGAATCCGGAGGGTGTCACTTTTCCATTCGTTTTTTTTTTAAATTGTCAGCCATTATCTGAACATTGTTCATCAGCTTAAATTTCAGAAATATAAAAAAATTCTTTAAAAAATTGCTTAAATGGTGAATTCTTTTGGACAATTTGATTAACGGCACTACTCATACTTTCTATTTTGTTAGTAATATTATCAAATTTTTTATCATTCATTCTAAAAAACACACCACTCATCCGTAAGTTTGTGGCAGTTGTCAGCAAAGTGTAGTTACCAAACACACAAGGAGATTTACGTACGTTTGCATGTATAAAGCTTCAGTCACACTACAAGCTAATTTCTTTAACATATCAAGCGCCAATTTTCCGTCAGTAGCATTAATGTTCATGTCTTTAAAACTGACTTCTCTCTTAAATATTTCCATTGTGTGATAATAACAAATGTAGACTGGCTTTCCAGGAAAAAGCTCTTTAATAGCCTTCCTTTATGCCTGAAGCTTATCGCACATGAAACATTTTACATTGGCGCTCATAGACTTGTTTCCGGATTTAAAACATTTTAAAGACCACGCATAAATGTCTGCAATTTCTTCGCCTACAACTGCACAAGTTCCTATTTGTGCTCTCCCTTCGGAATCTTCTACCAACAACAGAATTAAAATGAAACCATGCGACATTAACTTGTGGTTCCATTTATAAATATGATTTCAGGATACGCTTGAACTATCTCCATCTTCGCTGTTGAAAACTATATTGCCATCAATTCCTGCGTAAGAATTATTAATTAATAAATAAAAAGTAGGAAATTGGCAAGAAAAACAATTTGATAAAACTTCATGTGCATATATTATTTTTATGATACCTTCGCTTTTCAACACTTCTAAGCATTATCTCCCAAAGTGTCTTTACAAGTCGTGCTACCTTTCGACTTTCTTTCTTAGATAATCTACGAACCTCTGGCAGAGTATCGTAGAAATTCTGAAAAATAATGATAAACAATTTAAAATTACTATCTATATATATTTGATAATTATAGAAGATCTGTCTTTCGACAAAGTGAAATTTAAAAATGCTGGACAATTTAGTTTCAAACTTCTGCAACAAATGTGGTGTTACTGTTATACCGATAACAAATAGCGCAAAATATCTAATTGGAAACTCGCCGGCTTTTTCAAAGCCCTGTAGCCTGCGATTCGGGCGATTTTGGTCCATGTTTGCAGCGTAATTGTAAAACTGAATACACTAATTTTCTATTTACAGACTAGAGATTTGGATACTGTTTTTCAATAGTTAAGAGTCGCGTACGAGATATATGTATATTTGTTGGGCTTCTGTTTTATGCTCTGTTACCCTAGCCAAACACAGTGCCATGCCCAATAAAATTTAATTTTTAACAGAATCACATGTCAGCCTACATGACTATCCTCATTGAAGAAAGTCTTTAAGTTTGCCCTTTTTACGAAGATTTAAATTAAAATATGGGATCATATGTCTATAAAAGCAACACCTTTTGCTAAAGAAACGTGTGGGAAAGGGACAATTTTTTTACTTACTTCACCAAGTTATTACTTATTTCTACTTTAGTATGTTAGAAGGACACACATTAATTCAAGTATTGCTTTTAAAATGTTACGCCGCTTAGCACAACAAAATAATGATTCTCTATTGTATTATTATCAATAAATTACGGCCAGGGTGAAAATTTCCTATGATTAGTTGTAATTTTATTTGAATTAAAAGAAAGCGGGAAATAAAGTAGTCTGCCTTATATGTATTTATAATCTTATACGCCCCGGAACGGGTGTTCTCCAAAAGTTTAAGTCCAAATAACATGAAATTTAGTTAGATTATTTTCTATGATTCCTGAGAAGGTTTTTGCAAAGAAAAAAATTGTCGGGTAGTTGACCAGGGATTTACCTTTAAAAAAAAACTTTTTTATGGATTGAATTACGTGAAATTCGGTACATGGGTGTCTTTTCGGAAAGCCGATCAGGACCAGGACTGCGACAGTTATTTAGAAACGATTGTTCAATAGTAACACATTCATACCGTTGTGTTGTTTTAGTAATAATGTTAGTAGTTTTTGGTAAATATTTATCTAAAATTTATTATTTAAAATCAATTTAAATTTTTATCTTAAGATTTGTGATAGTCTGCATTAGGCAGTACTATTTTCGACCTTCGTAGAGCTGGACAGTCATACAGTCAAATTGCGGAGCAAGTCAAATGCTTCAAAAAGATGGGTTTTAATGCCTTAAAGTGTATCCAGAATTTTAAAACTGTTGCAAATGACGCACGCAAACAAGGGCCCCGGAAAACTTATGCAATCAACGTGAAATTCAGAATGAATTCACTGTTCAAATTTTGAAGAGAAAAATTTCACTCAAGAAACCGCTTCTGACCAAAACCCAAAGAAAACGAAGTGCCCATTCTCATTGGTCTTGGGCCCAAAACCAGTGGAGATAAGAAACAAAAATAATCGCATTCCTGATGGTCGGAGGTACGATCGACGGCCCAATTAACCAAGAATTTAATCCTTGCTAGGTTTCACACATAGTGAGTTTTTCCAGGAATGGACGTCGACAATGACATATTACCTTGCCCTGAGGAGAATTTGCCTGTTATATGGAAATTTCAACATGATAACGATCCAAATCACACCGCAAAATTGACGAAAAATTTTTTTTTACGAAAATCCCATCAATATTTTGGAATGGCCATTATCCAGTCCAGACTTGAACTCTCTGGGGTGACGTTAAAAGTCTATGGTATAAAAAAAGAACTCCAAAAATGAATATCTTTTTGAAGAAGTAAGAATGGGAAGAATATCATCCAGATTGCGTGGTACCCACTACGATGCGTTTGGTTTAGTTATTGTATAATTTGTTAGATTTGCCTGCACAGTCTCCAGATCTTAATCCCATTAATAATAGCACATGTGGACTATTTTAAAACGCAAGATTGAGGAACACAGTATAACATAAAAAACTGCCTTAAAGAATGCCTTAATTAACGAGTGGTACGCTTTAAATGCGGACAAATGTGCAAAGCTTGTACGCAGCATGCCTAATAGAATTGCTGTCGTTATTAAATCGAAGGGTGGACCTACTAAATATGGGGAGCTTTTCCTTTACGGGACCCATGCGTGGGTAATAATGATTTATAGGGGGTGGTAGGTGGTTCCACCCACTTTCAGGAACCGAAAACCAAACCTTTAGGAGACCTATAGTTTTCGAGATATTCAAAGTTGAAATTGCAAAAAATGCAGAATTTTACCCTATTATTTTGTAAATAAGCCAATTACTTTAAACTTTGGTGTTGCCACATATAACAAAAAAAAATTTAAAATAAAACAACTAAAATACAATATTTACGGCTTATACGTATATTTTATTGCTTCAATCATTTTGAAAAACGGATCATCTTTATTTTTTTTTATTGACTTCCTCCAAAGATATTCAATAATAACATCCGCAAAGTTGGATGAATTATTATAATTATTATATATTTTGAATGAATCTTTTCACCGTTCTCCATTGGGACTCGATCCTTTGGGTATGTGTCCCGTCTTCAGCCACGAACGGGTTGTCAGGGTCGCTATGATTCACTTTTTTGTGCTCTTACCCGTAGCTGGAGAGACAATCATACGCTTTCCAGCAATCAGTATGTATGATTGTCCCTTCAGCTACGTGTTTTTGTATCAGGGGTACGAGCACCTCCGCTGACCGCACGTTTTTCGGGCACACCTCCAATCTTAAGTCATCCGATCCGTCCTCGATCATCCCGAGGACCCAATGGCCTTCCACTCTCCTCCCTAAAAAAATATTAAAAGTAATTTTTCCAGCAGCTTGTTGCTGGTCGATTTGGTATAGCACCACAGTTTCTCTACAGTAGCTGTACCAATCGGTGATGGTCCGGCTGGACAAAGGCCCACCAATATAGTCATCCAGCATCACCTCAAAATGCGATTTTTTGTGCGCAAAACAAAAAATTATATAAAATACGTGTGGCAGAGATAAACGTGCCTCTTCAAACCACGTATTTTTAGCCCTAGATATAGAAGGCTTTGAGCGGCAATTGCCTTTGCGGCACCAAAAGCTCCCAAGTATATATTCACATATAATTATAAAACCCAATTAAACTTACCATATTCAACATCACTCATTTTAATAATTTAAACAAATTACTTGTATAGAATAAATTAAGGATCAAAAACTTTGAAAACTAGCTAATCACGTTACACAAAAAGCTAATAACATACGCTATTAAATATAACGGTGGTTAATTTTTTTCATGAAAGAAGAAAAACGAAATTTTACCGTTATTTTGCAGTGCTCTTACTCCTTTCATTCTAAAGGATGCCACACCTGAAAAAAATAACACCAACTTCACCTTGCACAATATTTTTAAACAAAACTCCTTTGTAAATTGGCGGCCTTCGGCCGCGCTTTTGATTGTAACCCTCAGCCGGACCAACACCGGCTTCGCCTTGCACAGTATTTTTAAACGAAACTCCTTTGTAAATTGGGGGCCTTCGGCCGCACTTCTGATTGTAACCCTCAGAAGAACCAACACCGGCTTCGCCTTGCACAGTATTATTAAACGAAACTCCTTTGTAATGTTTAAAAAGTGTTTCTTTAAAATTTTATTTCGTGTATACAACCCTGTACAGTAATAAATTCTTATTTTTAGCACGTATGGCAACACCCACTTTTTGACATTATCGAGAATTACTCTAGCAAATTGTTCCGAAATAATATACAATAATTAAATCTAGTTAAGTTGTAAAACCAAACAAAATAAAAAGACAATATTGTTTATAATCGCATGTGAACAGATTACAAGGTACTTTATTGCATCATATATATGGCTTAGGTGCACGTGCTAAATAAAAATTTCTTATGAAAGTGAAAATATTTTAATAACAAATTATTAATAATTTAACAACATTTATCTGAAAATTATAAGAAATAAACTTAAATTAGATCTACAGCAACAGCTCCTGCAAATTTCATTAGAATTGGTCTATTTGTTTGGCTGTAACAAGCATTGGTACCGTAGTGGAAAGCTGAGCCCTAAATATTAATGTTATTATCACTAATTCATTATATTTTCACTTCACTTGTTAAAACAAAAAATTCAGTAATTAGTGGAGTGCCTAATGCTTTTGGCCAAGGCTGTATATCAAATATCCAGAAATGATTCTGGACTCTTACCATAAGTCATTCAACACATTGAACACTAGCAATAAAAATATAGATTATCTGTTATGTTAAAAGAAGAAAGCGATATATCATTGTTGATGATATGTCCTGTTAATACATCGTATGCGTTCTCGCTAATTTGTAGTTTGAAAGATTTCTCGGAATTATTTGCTTATATGCAAGTATTAATGGCAAAAATACTGCACGAAAAGTTAAATTTTAATTAAACAGTTCAAGTTAATTCATAAAGACCGAAAGAACGCAATACCCCCAGAGCTGTCGTTCTTGTTTTAAAGAAATGATATTGAGATTGGTATGTACATAACTTATTAACTTAGCGAATTGATTTCATCTAATTTTCCGTTATAATTGGAGGAAATGACCGCCGACTTACTTGCCGTGGAATACTAGGGTATATTAAGATACAACATTGAACACAGACCCATGTATTAACTCAGGTGCGCCAACCGCAAACAAAAACTCTTCGAGTTAGAACAACAACAACAAATAAAACAAACATATTTGGATACGTGGAACAATGTAATTAATAAATGAATTAATATATAAAACTAGCTGCATTTGTTTCTTTAACGCTTCGGACAACAGGAGCTGAAAATCATCCCCATATCTTTGTCTTTTCGTTAACAAGAAACAAAATAAAAGACAACGATTCTGGTGTTTGGCGTCAGCCGCACGAAATCATCTTTCTCTGTTTCTTTAACCAAAGAGGCTACCCTACTCATTTCTCATACACTTATTTTGTACTTATCGTACTTAGTGTGCGATTAGCCACTTCCCAGAATTTAATAATATGAAGTAGTAATTCATAATGCGTGGTTGCTGTGTTGTTGTTGAAAGTAAGGAATTTACGCATTATTTAAATGGACTACAAGATGTTAGTTTTACTCTGAAAGAGAAGCAAATATTTTAAATATAAACAATTCTGAGCCAATTTTTCGGAAGGAAGTTTTTAGTGAAATGTGAAATGAAGCTATTGAAAATATGGAAATTTGTGAAGATTGGAGCAGTTTTATGCAAAGTTCGAACAATAGTAGTTAAAGTTAAGTTAAATCTGTATCACAATGGAGAATGGGGAGTAATATATATATCAAGAAAAAATTTCAACCCTTGGTCTAGAAAGTTAGTAGTTATTGCGTCTAATTGTGTAATAATTTTTCTAATTATTTTGTTTTTACAATTACTGAAATTATAGTTCACGGGTGAAAATACTGAAAGATATTTTCGATTCGAAAAAGTTATCCAACGAAACTTGTCGGTTAGCGTCATTGTATTGGTTTCGTATTTTAACGCAAACAGGTCTTAGTACATATGACGTATCTTAAACAAGTCTTAGTACAGAGTATTATTGGTTAATGCAAGGTGTTTTATATCTTTGATATAAACAACAGCTTACATATATAAAGGACTAGCAGGCGTTGTTCTGCGTGAAATTATGTTCTTGAAAAGAAAAGAAAATTGATTTATATTGTGTTGGAAATCATTTATTTACGATTTCTCAACATTTTTTTTAATGTAACGCAGCTTGATAAATCTGTTCCGGTGCATAAATGTACACAGAATATGGTTTTCCAACTAGAGAACACGCCACGTACAGCTGGCCGTGTGAAAAACTTGGCATTTCCAAATTTATACCACACACTTCCAGCGACCGATATTAGCGGGACCTATTCGTGGTTTCAATCTGTAATTGATTAATTTGTATGTAGCACACATAAAGTTTTCACTGAATAATTTACTAATCAGCTGAACAAGTAACACAAATAAATTCCAATAGAAATGAGGTTATGTTAATACATATATTCACCAACAAACGAAAACTGTTCGAATAAACGAATCAGAAAGCAAAAACAATTTGAATTGAGAAAACCAAATAAACCAAAAAAAAAATATTAATTGAAAATAGACCAATTATTGGAATTTTCCAATTTTCCAACTCTTTCACAGAAAAAGTTTTTTTTTCGTATTTCTATACCTTCCCAGATCCACAACCTCTGAAAATTTCATCTAGAGTGGTCCAGCGTTTTAGCGTCGGTAACAAATAAACATCCATTCTTATACATTCGCAAGGTAGCGTCTTTGGGCCTATTTTATACGTGTATATTATATACACTGCAGATATCCCATTAAACCGAAAAGTGCAGACATCTACCTTTGCGGATGACACAGCTGTTTTATGACGGGATAAATGCCCTAAAGGAGCAGCAAAAACGATTAGTGATCATTTACTCCTCATCGAAGAATGACTAGAAAACTGGAGAATCAAAGTTAATGAGCAAAAGTGTAAACACGTTACATTTACTTTAAGACCGCAATCATGTCCTGCAATTCGCGTAAATGGTATAAACATTCCCCAAGTAAATGATGTTACATATCTCGGTATACACTTACATAGACGTCTCACTTGGAAAAGACACATAGAGGCAATTAAAATAAAAGCAGCTAGTTTAAATTGGCTTTTAAATAAAAACTCCGGTCTAAAACTAGACTACAAAGTCCTTATTTACAACGCAGTGTTAAAACCAATTTGGGTGTATGGTATTCAACTGTGGGGTACGACCTGTGCAACTAACATTGATAAAATACAGAGTTTCCAGTCCAAAATTTTAAGAGCACTAACGGGCGCACCATGGTACGTTCGTAACGTAAACATTCACAAAGACCTTGATATTTTACTGGTTAAGCCTGAAATTGAAAGAAGCAGGACGAAGTACTTCACAAAGCTACGGCTGAGCGCCGTAGTTTGAAAAGGGCTCAGAGTTACACAACTCGAGCTATCATGTTTGTAATTTAGTTCTTAAGATTTGTACACTTACTGTTATATTAAAGCAGAAAAAAAATCTTATACATTAAGATTGCAAAATATATATGTATACATACATAAATTGCTTTTTGTTTACAGAAATGGCTATATGCAAGCTTCATATGTGGAACAACTACCTATCGCTTTTAGGCGGTCAAAAAATCGCCCTTTCAAGGCTGAATATTTGAAGAAAAAATCAATGATTTTCAAATTTAAGTTTATTTTAATGTTTTTTCATAAAAATTAAATTTTTAAATTTAAAGAATAAATAAAATAAGTTTACAATTTTAATTTCAATGTTTAATTTAGGTTGGCTTACTTTAGTAACAAAAAGAACTTACTACTTTATTGGAAATCATACCGTTACCATTACCATTCGCTACTGGGTATCTCGTCTTTGTTGGGTGGAGAATTTAGGCTTTGCACAGGTTAGTCTCATATTTTGAGCAATTCTAAAGTCTTGGATTTTTTATTAAACTAAAACACAAATTTGAACTGCGTCTTTTTGTCTTAACATTTATTATTTAACATTTCAAATTAATTTCGTTGTCGATAACAAAAAAAATTACAAACGTTGACAATAATACGGGTCCCCCTTTTTTCGTCAAGTTAATTCAGAGTGTTGTTGCTGTCCAACACTCAACACATTTGCAAATTCACCGAGATGAATTTTTTTCTATTTGGGCAAAGGTAAAGGCATAATACGATGAGATAGAAGCATCTAATGATGTCTTTTCTGCAAAGGATAGCGTCCACTAAAGAAAAAAAAAATCAGACTGTGCTATAAGTCTTACTCACGTTGCTTGCAACCACAAACAAATTATCCGATAAACTTCAGGCAACGACAGGGAAAGCAAAAAATATTCGGCCGTCAGTGAAAACGACGATACGGTAATATTGGTATGTTGTTCAACGCCAACGTCACCAGTATCGTCAGATCGTCGCTTTCTGTCGTTTCTCATTGTCAGCCATTTTACTGTCGTTGCTTCTACGTAACAGACGATGCAGAAATTAAAGCTGCCATCGACAAGCGCTCACTTTGAGCTTCTTATGGCAATATTGGAAAATAAGCCACATTTAGTTAGGGGTTTCCAAAAAGGCGTTTTCCAACACAATTTGAAGGAGTCGGAAGTTATTGCCACAAAAAATAGTGGGGTAAGACCACCTGTCCGGGATGACGATGGATGGTACAAGGTATATCTAGAACATGAAAAAATACAAATGTTTGCTTTTTCATTATTTCAACTATTTTTGGTGTGGAAAGATTTAAAACATAATGTGAAGTAAAAAATGATGGACAACAAGCAAGCGTCAAGAGCACCCAGCGGGGGGATTTACAAGCAGATGATATTGACGCCTCTTAAAAAATCTCTTGCGAATTTGATGAGATTCGAAGAGCTGTTAAATATAGCTGGTGCTATGTTTGGTGTGTATGTTTATAAAAATGAACAGCGTTACATTCGCATTAACAGTATGCCAGATTTAGAGAGAGTTCCTGAAGCGCCAAACGAGCAATCTTCTCGATTAAATGTTCGACGAGTAGATGATGTGCCACTTGCCGGAACTGCGTGTAGCACAAATTCGACAACGACCGTCACAGTACACCCTTTACAAAAATAAAGCGACAAAAAGTCGTGAAAAATTGAATCTGTTAGGTTAGTTGAGATTCAAGAAAGAAAATGCGTTGAAAACCATAGAACAAAGTTGTTGTTGTTGTAACCGCAAAATATTTTCCAAAGTAGTTTTTGGGTAATGTTGCGGGGGTGACAGTCCTTGGCCGGATAAAAATATCCGGGTCGTTCCGGTGTAAAGACCCGACTGTCGCGGGAACTATTGGATTTCAGTCGCCTCTTACGCCAGGCATGCCTTACCGCGGGTAAATTCTTGAGCCCCTAATCCGCACAGAATAAAGTGCTCGGTACCAACGCGAACAATATTACATTGTTAAAAAAAAAGGCAAAACGAGAAGAATCTTTCAAATTAGAAGAAGAAATAAGCAAACTTAAACTTACAATAATAAATAAACAATTACAAAAATAATTATAAAGAATAATATTAATAAGTTTAATAGTTACTTTTGTGATACATACATACCTATAAATAAATATATGAATAATAAAATAAAATGATGAATTAAATTAATAGGATTGAAATATGGATATATGCAAAACCATAAACCATAAACCAATGCTTTACATTTCTTATTGAGTTTCGAATTTGATTAGCTTGAGTGGTAACGTCATTTTTCGGCACCTCATCGTCATTGTGAAAACGTTCGTGCTGGATCATGTCCTCATATTCATTTTCTATGTTTATACCATTGTAAGGGTCCCCAAAATTCTAGATGTTTGCAGCTCTTACGATATAAATTCAATTTTATATACATATGTATGGTATATACGTACGTATATAAGCGGCGTCCTTGGTAGCCGAGTGGTCAGCATAGCGTACTGCCATTCGGAAGGCCCGGGTTCAAATCCTGCTCGACCAACATCCAAAATTTATTGAAAATTATTTTAAATAAAAAATTAAGTTAAATTTCCTATTTGCTGTCGCCCCTCGGCAGGGAATCTCCGAGTGTATTTCTGACATGAAAATAAAGCTCCTCATAAAAAAATCATCAACAGTTCGAAGGCGGTTTAGTATAAACAGTAGGTCCCTCCATTTGTTGGAAAAACAACGTAGACGCAAAAAACCATAAATTGGAGGAGAAGCTCGGGTGAAAAGCGCTTCAGCGGTTACAAAGCCCCAATTATAGACGTGTATGTATGTATACGTGTAAGCAGTAGAATCATCAAACAAACAGTCATCGATCTCGCGACTCGGCTCCCACGTCACTGTTGACAGTCATAACTATGAGGTCGTAGATAATTTCGTCTATCTAGGGACCAGCATTAACAACAACAACAATGTCAGCCTAGAAATCCAACGCAGAATCACTCTTGCCAACAGGTGCTACTTTGGACTGAGTAGGCAATTGAAAATTAAAGTCCTCTGTTGACGAACGAAAACCAAACTCTACAAGTCTCTCATCATACCGATGCTACTATATGACGCAGACGCGTGGACGTTACCAATATCTGATGAGTCGGCTCTAGGAGTCTTCGAGAGGAAAGTTCTGCGAACGATTTATGGTCCTTTGCGCATTGACAACCGCGAATACAGCAGACGATAGAACGATGAGCTGTACGAGCTATATGACGATATTGATATAGTTCAGCGAATGAAAAGACAGCGGCTATGCTGGCTAGGTCATGTCGTCCGCATGGATGAAAGCACTCCAGCTTTGAAAATATTCGATGCAGTACCCGCTGGTGGAAGCAGAGGAAGAGGAAGACCTCCACTCTGTTGGAAGGATCAGGTGGAGAGTGACCTGGTTTCACTTGGTATTTCCAACTGGCGCCAAACAGCGAAATGAAGAGAAGAATGGTGCGCTATAACTGATTCGACTATAATCGCATAAGTCTGAGTTTACACGAGGATACTTTTTGTCGACGAAACACTCGTTTGTTGGGGAGAGGGTGACGACGAAGGGGGCAGCGCACCGTGTCGCTGTGCTCGTTCGACACGTTTTGTGTTTCTATTCATTTCTGTAGATTTTGGCATTCCCTTTCATTTTGTTTCTCACTTTCCTACTGATTGTAGCTCTCTAAAATTTCAAACGAATAAATGCCATAAATTAGGAAATTGAAATTTGGGGTTTTTACTACAATATTTACATATATGTAATATATGCATGCAAACATATATGCCTTTGTGTATATGTGTATATATATATATACATATATAATTGGCGCTTTGTAACCGCCGAAGCGTGCCGAAAATATATAAAAGAATTAAATAAAAGCTGTGTCTTCCTTTACACAAACATAGTCTTTTTATGATAGCCATATTAGAAAGCGCCATGCGAACGAAAAATTGCGAGTGTAAAATAAAGCGCAGTAGAGAATAAAAAATGAACACCAAACAAATGTCAAAAAAATTGCTTGAAGAAACGTTGCAACTACCTTCTTACATACCTTCCGTCCATAGCAACCTATCTTCTGAGAGCGCCATGTAAATGAAAAGTTGTCACCACTTGCCCATGGCGTTACTGACGGTTGTCCCATAGAAACCGATGTGATTTTTTCCGTAAAACCGGCTCGGCTCGTTTCTCGCTGTTATACAAGGTTGCCAGCACTGACTTTTTTAAACTAAATAATACTAAATTCACTGAGGTAATGTGTAGTTTTTTCAAAATATGAGAAAACTGAATTGGTAATTAATTATTTATTACCATTGGTGTTTATATTCGAACATATAAATTATGAAATTTGTTGGCGAAAATTATAAATTTGTTTAAAAGTGTGCAAACACACTGGCAGTTGGCAACATTTCGCCGCTGTCAGCAGCGTCGATAGCTCGTGTTTATACATCGCTCTTCCAGTCGGGTGTTATGGACGTTAGCTATGTAAAATGGGTAGTTGCAGCATTGTTATAAATGCATATATATAAAAACATAAACAAATATGTAGAATATATATTTGCCATAACGTTTAACGCACAACATTGAAAAATTCACTATGGAAGAAGAAAAGAAAAAGAAGTATACCTTTCTAGATGTTGAAATTTACTGAGAAAACAAGCAGATTAAACTTAACTGGTATTCGAAAGCTATGTCCAAATCCAGGACTTTCACTCAAACCATCCATTAACTGCATAACTGCATGAAAAACACTGACATGAACCTAATCGAACAAATATACAAACTCGCGACCAGGAGGTCAGAAACGAGAATATGAAAAGGGTTAGGAAGACACTATACAAAAACGGATACCCTAACGCACTAATAGAACGATTTATAATAACAGTAATTAACAAAATAGAAGGCGCGAACACCAATGTAAAAACTAAAAATGAAAAAAAAACATTCCCTGACATAACATACATACAAGGTTTAACGGACAACAAGTCGCTAGGCAAATATATAAACAGCAAAATAATAACTTTTGCTCACCGACCTCATCGCGCACACAGTTTACAAAAACGAAAGAAAAAATAAACAAGGAATAACAACACAATCGAATAGCCTATTTCCACCAAGCACTTAAATGCTTTTAAGGCCTCTGTTAAGTGAATGAAATGTCAAACGTTTCCACCGAAAGTGAGTTAACTCAAACAGCTGATTTTTGTTTACGTTTGCAATTTGCAAAATTTGTCACAAGTATTGCAATCATGAATTCAAGAGAGCGCAATCCGTAAGGTTCCACTTGCGTCGTTTTGTTTCCATTTTAGTTTAGTTTATTTTTTCAGTAATTATTTATTTTGTTTTTCTAGAAAACCACAAGTGGAGGAGTAGCTCGGCCGAAAAATCGCTTAACCGGTTACAAAGTTCTAATTATGTATACATAATTATTTGTTTTGCGCAATCAGCTGATAGTTGACAGAGTAGCGTATATTTTTATGTTGAGGGGTTCGTTTTCTATTCCACAATTGCATTTTCTTTCTTTATTATTTTTATTTTATTTTATTTTTTAAAGACGAGAAGCATTATCTTCGCCGATTACTTAATATATGTTTTTATGTCAATATTAATGCAAAAAAGTAACCTTTGCAGAAAAAATTTCACGATGCAAAACAAAAGTCTGGCCCCTCATTAAATCCGAAAATACACGACTCTGGCAAGAAATGTACCGAAACGTCCGAAATGTTTACATTAGTAGTGACAACATCGACTGTTAACATAACATTTGCTGTTAAATTACCGAAAGTGAGTTAACACACTTGTATACAACAACAAACACATGGGAATTTAGCATTTAAATGCGATGTTTAAATGCGTTTAAGCTAAAATGCAACAACACTGACTACTTCTCGTATGGGGTGCGGGGGGGGCAACGGTCTACTAGCCCCTTTCCAGTGTGGTGAAAATCCTCAGTATAATAGAACTAATGCTCCAACTATCCATCTTACATATCTTCCTTCCAAAGCAACCTTTCTAATGAGAGCGCCATGTAAATAAAAAGTTGTGACCGTTCGTCGATTCCGTTACTGACGGTTGTCGCGTAAAACCGTTTTAGCTCATTGCTCGCTGTTATTCAAGATTGCCAGTATAGTCTTTTTAAAGGAATATTAAATAATCGATGAAAATTCGTAGTTCTTTTCAAAAGAAATGAAAACTAAATTCCTAACTAATTATTTGTTACCATATAGATCATGTATATTTGAATTGCGTTTATATGTGAACATATAAATTGTGAAATTTGTTGACGAAAAACGATTGGTTGATTGTGGCGCTGATGTCTACGTTAATAAGTTAGTAAGTGTTGCGGGTGCCGATAGTTTGCGACATTTATTGACATTGGGCAGCCCAGTATTTCTCTTCGGTGAGCACATCGCGGCGTTACCACTTGAGGGGGATGACCACAGAAGCCGAAAACATTAGGAGGTCCATGTCCTCAATAACCTGAAAAGAAGAAAAAATCTGAAAAGAAGAAAAAACCTGAAAATAAATTAAAAAAATAAAAGGAATCACAACGAACAATTAAAAAAAAAAATAAATTTATGTTCATATATTAGGTAAAGTAAAAATTTCGTTCGGTTTTTATCTAAGAGAGTGTATATCGATTGATTGACTCAGTACGTTGTGAGCGCTCGTCAAAGATGGACACCAGCAAAGAGAAAATTCGCTATATTTTACAATTTTTCTTCGATCAAGGCGAAAAAGCAGCCAAATCGGCTGAAACAATTAATTTAGTTTATGAGCCCGATACTGTAAACGAACGTGTAGCACAAAAGTGGTTTGTTTCCGTTACGGTAATTTCGATGTCAAAGATGCACCACACGTCGGGAGGCCTGTGGTCGAAAATTGCGACAAAATCATGGAAATAGTGGAAACAGACCGTCACGTGAGCACTTAGGTAATTGCTGAGGAACTAAAGATAAGCCAGAAAACCGTTTGGAACCATTTGAATAAAAAACCGAACGAACTTTTTACTTTACCTAATATTATGATAAGTGATCACTTACCAAAGCGAAAAGACTAGAATACCTTGTGGACTATGCTTGCTACAAATTTATTACAATTTATTCATCTTACAGGCGCTCTTGAGACTTTTTTGGTTATTAATTCCTTTTGCCAACAACCACCTAGCGTTTTTAAATAAGAGAACTGTAATTAAAAATTCCATCAGCTTTATTCTGTGTTCCAGGCAATCTTCGGTTTCAGAGAACCATTGTGGAAACAACTCATAAGTTTTTGCTTTAATAACGGACAAGATTTTAGTTCGAACACCAGAATAATGAGCGTATTTCGAGTAGGGCTGCCCGTACCACATCATCTGGGAGCGACACACTTCGAAGACCCTGTTATCTGGATTTAGTAGCCTCAAATCTCTGTCATGCTTATAATTCTTTGCCTTAATCAGGGCTTCGGTATGGGAACTAAGATCGCTTTGTATCCTCGTCATTAAAGTGGTGGATTTTTCAACTTACACGCAACTTTTTTGGTATTTACCATAACCGGTGAAGTATTGCTGCACTTGTACAGTAGCTTCGTTAGAGCCTTCTTCGAAATTCTCGTCTATGATATCAATAACCTCCAAGGCGAGCTGCTCGTACTGCTGAGTCCCTATCACTACGTCTTCGAGATGATGATCTTCGTGGCCTAAGTTCCAGTCAAGATTAACGTCATCATCATCTTCGCAATTCCCTAAACTTTTTGCAAACCTACTTCTCAAAATCTTCATGGATATCAGACGGACTACAATATATTGAATTCCGTGAGCGAATGGATAGGTATTAATACCTTGGCTAGCACGGACCCTATAAAAGAAATTCTCCAACGCATCCTGATCGAGTTTACCTAGAAAAATAAAATCTAGTTCCCTATCCTGCGAAAACGGCTGTTCGCATAACATTAGCATTGAAGCAATTGAAGTAACAAACCCTTCAATGCAATAAACCCGCGCATTATTAGGCAACCTCAAACTTTTAATAAACTCCATATGATCCCTATGGCGTTGGATTTTGTCGGGGTGATTTTTTTTCAACGGACATTTGAGGGGATTTTTCGAAAAGAGGGACCTACAGTCAAGTTCGTCGAAAAGGTCATTCATTCTTTTAATAAATTTCCAAGTAGGCTCAGCGTACTTGGCCAATTCTTGCGAAAACTTATTCTGCCTGTGAACCATTTTTATTCCAGCCGCAATTGAATTGCTAAATACTTGGGTAGCGCGTGAAACGGACATTTTTTCAAACAGACTGGGACTAATGTGACTTTGCGTCAATTTAAGGCAGATTCTAAAATTAATACTACCTTAATCTATGTTGTATAGCTCCCTAACAATATAAAATTTAGTTATACCATCAGGGATCAAAATATCATATTTCATCAATGTATTTCGAACGGACTTAATAAGATGACAGTAATCATACATACAAAAAATTTACCACCATCGTGCGTAAAATAGGAATTTGGTTCTAATATCAAATAGTGTTTGAAAATGCCCATATTTGTGGAGCCCCGATTACAAACAAGGCCTTTGACGTTCAGTTCTATGCTCTTTAGTGCAGTAATGTTTGTGTTCAAAATTGTTAGCAGTGCCTTAGGCAACACCGCCTTTGGACAAATGGTATAATATGAAAACACATATTTCCATTTTGAACACAAACTTGTGACCATGAAAAAATAACATTTATTCCCTATCTTAAACTCACGTTGGCCTTGCCCAAAGTTTACCAACTCTTCAATTAAATCAGTAACTCTATTATAGCAAAGATCGGACTTAATAATTCTTTCATCAAACAGAAGGACGCAATTACGCTCTCTTTCGGACATATTTTGGCTAGTTTTGATAAATTCATCATGATATTGGCATCCAAACCCGGGACAACATACCTAATGGGGCGCCAACGCAAGAGAAGATTTGCTTGGTAGAGCGAAGCCTAGTTCGTCACGCAATAAACTATAACACTTAGTGGACATATAATTAACATTCTGTGCCAATGCCTTCTCGTTGTTACTATAGAAAGTGCGCTTCGTAACGATCATCCTAGCGAATATGATGGCATTACTGCTCGAAGATTCGTTCGCAACTATAGCTCGATATTTCATATCGTTGTATTTTTCCCTTAGCTGCCTATTCTTCTGCTCCAGTTCCTCGATTTCTTATTAAGTTCCCTAATATTGCCCTGGTAATACTTAATTGATTTATCAAATCGCTCGCGGCTGTTGAGATCGTCTGAGTCTACTTGGGAAATTTCTGAACCGAACCCTGGCCTAACAGCTAGCATTTTCGCAATTCTATTAAATTTGTTGAGTTCTTCAATATCTTCGTCCTCATTAATATTTCCCTCTATTTTATTATTCCCATATTGTTTAACTACCGGAAGACAATTCCAATCAGAGCCAGCACTGTGAACAATACTAGGTGAGCGTACCCTAGATGCTGGCTCTAATTTGAAACAAGGGAATGCCCCCGGAAGGAATTTCTATTTAGTCACAAATTCTGGCCTAAAATGCTGTTGGCAAATGTATTTTATCTCATTGGCGGCAATATTTATGTCGCAAGCCAGAGCCCACTGTTGCCGGACATCTTCTTTTCTCGGAATGCTGTATAAATGCATTTAGAATCTGAATTGCATCCGTCTATACCGGACTTCCAACTGCTTTGAATCCTTCTCCAGGTGTGTGGGGTGGCTCATCATAACTTAGTAAAAAAATTTACAAAAGTTGTACAAACAAATACACAAACAGCTCTGTTCATGCCGGTATACATTTGGTATTAGTACATATGTGTACGTACTTGTATATAGGTATATAGGCATATATATGTACATATAAAATTTTACTTTTAATTTAATTGAAATAAAAAAAAATTTAATATATTTTATTGAAAAATATATGTAAAATTGTACATTACAATGAACGTATGTATATATATGTATATCCACGCATCCAGTTGTACGAACAAAATTATTATAATACTCATACATTAGTATGAAATTGAAAAATCCCCAAATGATATAAGGCCAAAAGTGAAATGCAAGTGGAGTATATGTCACAAACTTTTGGATAATAGATATAGACTGATTGAGCATATTCTCACACATTCCAACAAAAAATTTGCTGCGTGCCAGAATTGTGGTGAAGTTTTTCGGACTAGAACAACAGTATTCGATCATCTACGGAGACAACCAGAAAGCAACAGTAAGCTTGCAGAGGTAACATTTTTATTCGCATAATTAAATAATTCTTTTTTTGAATTTACAGCGCACAAATTCCAATGCGAGCAGTACTTTAAATATTTTGCCACCGAAAAGTTGTTACGTTCACATTTCTTAAACCATATAAACTGCAATAAATGTAAAACACAAATTATACTCATAAGAACACATCAATCATACATCTTGCATACCTTTCATTTTAAGTTCTGATATAAAAAATTGAAATTTTCAAGTATTTAAATAAAATTTTTTATTTTTTAAATATTGCTTTTATAAGTGTTATTTTTCATAAAAAATAAATAATTTTCACTGAATACAGGCACACATACTCGTATATGTACACAGAATCATATTGTATCATAACCTTATGCGTGTTCAGACATACATACAAGTGCATAGGCCAATATTAATTTGTAATGTAATCATCTGAAACTTTTTCATATCTTATTTATGCTATTTTTAATAAAAACAAATTAAAATAACACTAGTATAGTACTGCATACACATTATACACATATGTACATATGTATGCGAACATGTCATTTTAGAAAAACTTTATTTAATATTTTATTTTTTGAACGTAATGCGCTATGCATTCCAATGAAAAAAAAACACAATCAACACATTTACTACGAGTAAATTTCAAATATGAATATACTTCTGTATACACACGCACAATCGATACTTAAATATACAAACGTATTTGATTAAAAACACTCACCAAGAAACTGCATCTTCTTTTAGTCTTTTCCCACCCACTGTACTATCCTCAAAATGTTTCCTGCACACGAATCCATTCCGGGATGGTAGTTCGTCCATCGGTGAAATCCTTACGTTTTCCCTCAAATTTTTCGCCTTCAAAGTATTCCTGGGAAAAGCATAAAAACGGATTTTAGCACATGTGCTTACGTTAAAGCACCCTAGAACACGACATTTTCGCGGATTTAGCATATTGAAATTCACTTTTACAATATAATGAAATAGTTTTTATAAAAACTTATAATTCGGGTCTTTGCTTCTGAGATTTTTTTACGGAACTAATTGGCCGTTGACGATTCCTCCTTCTCCTCTCTTCTCATAATACTCATTAGATAATTGCGCCAAATTGCTACAGATAATATAAATTTACATACCTATATTAATATAAGTAATTACAATAGATCCTATGTAAATCCACCTGCTAGCTAACATAACATTTTGTCGGTATCTTATCTTAACAGAATGTCTGCAGAGTTTGGCTGCTGAGAGACAAAAATTCTCCTGTTTCTGCTCAATCACTGTTAGCGTGAGGTGAAATACGCTTTCAGATTTGCGTGTTGAAATACGCTCTCATAAAACGAGCCAGCGGACAAATTTGATAATCGGCACGCCCTGGCGCTTCTCATTATCCTAAATCCTCTGCATTTTCTCTTCCTGTGTCATATTTGCTTTGATTCAAATATTGCAAATTGTGTCTTCCATTGCTTTTATGGTCTCTTTCAGGGTTCTACTAACTGCTGATTGCGACAGCAATATATTAAAGTCGTTCCCAGTGCTGATTTGGTAAGAGCATTAAGTCAGAAATCGCAAAGTACTTGCTAGTTTTAAAACAGGTGAAATAGCCAATGACCACACGCTAGCATTAAGTTTTGAACGGATTATTTCCAATATATTACCGAAGTGCTGATTTGCTGTGACGAAAATAATTCACGAACCTTAAGAAATATGTTTTAAGTAATCTGTTATTTGCCTAATTACTATATGTCTGACGAAAGAAAATATGTACCATTCATCGCTTGAACTCGAAAAGGACAACTCGTGTTCCATCTTTGTTATTATTTATTGATTTAAGTAAATTTCACAGCTTGAATATATGATTTGAATATCAAAAATATAATACACTAAAAACCCATAATTTCCCAAAAAAAATTTCGCAAAACAGAAAATTTCCCGTGCAAAGAATTTCCCCGTTTTCTTAATTCATAAAACTTCATCTGAATTGCTTGTGCAGAGTACCGAAACAAAGACGAAGCGATGAAAGCGACAGTGCACATTGACGATTGGCAGCGAAGGCGTAGACGATATTCAACATAAGGCCGGTTGTTCAAGGTTATCCGTTAACAAACGATAGCCTTGAAACGGCTTGGAGGCATTTCTGTGAACGATATGAAAATATATATCAATTATAAAGCATAATTCGATATTTTATTTAATCTTCAGACGGTTGATAAAGAAGACTGCAATGCAAACCACCATGAAATCGACTGGGATAAAATGGCTGCTTACTTTTGGTCCAAGAAACTTCCCGAAGAAAGTCTAGCACAAATTTCTAACAAGGCAGTTTGAAACTTTGAAATCCATATATTCAACCATCAGTAAAATAAAAAATCAACATATTTAACAATATGTTTCCACACCGCATAGGTCAAATGGACAACTGGGAGTTTTTCAAACAACCGTTTCCTCCTGTTCATGTAAAATGCGAGATAGTAATAAACACAATGTCCTATGTTCCTTAATTAACACCAGCCAGTAGATTGGACTTTATAAGACGGAACAAATGTTGTGTGAGCATACTATGTCGTCTTCGTCCAGAAGTTATTCACTTGTGCTACTTTCTAGAGGAAAAATCATTCTCTACTACAAACGAGACGAGAAAACAGATGGGACATGCCCGCCTTTGCCGATGACGTCGCTTTCACATTAGCCAATGTCCAAAGCTAGGGGTCTGTCCGGTCTAAAGCAAAACCAACAAAAAAGGTAAAGCAAACTCAAATCAACGAGTTTTATTGGGAAGGGCAAGCGTGAAGATTCACAACGGGGCAGACTTTGTAGCAAAGGCATTAATTGATTCGGGTTCTGAGTGTTCATTCATATCTGAGGTATACAAACGAAGGATTAAACTACCAACAAAAATCATGCACGCCCAGGTTATAGGCATAAATATAAACTAGCGATCACTTGCTGATCCGGTATTTGCATAGATACAAATGTCCTGGTATTACCACCTTTGACCGTAAACGTTCTAACATGCCAAGTTACCGCCATGACTAGGCAAACGCTCCCCGATTTTCAATTAAGGAAATAACGACACTTTTTCAACGAGGCAGTCGACCTGGTTCTTGAATTATTTAAAATGGGTTAAAGGAAAATGCTTTAAATACTCCTCTTGCAAAAAACTGTGTTTAAATGGAAGTGTGGGTCAGTGGGAACAAATATCAAAGCAACGTATTACAAAGAACGAGAATAAATATTGCGTAGAACTGTTTAAGAGGACCACAGAGAGGAAGGTCTTTTAAATTAGATTTCCCCAACAAAATGTCTATAGGGTCATCTGTTAAAAATGTTACTCCCAGTTTTATAGAAATGAGACAAGACTAGCCAAAGAAGTCAACCCCCAGAAGGAGTGCAATCGCCGCTTAGAATATGGAACAAATTAAAACAACTGTGTCGAATAATTCGTACGATCAATACATTTTACCTCACCACGCCGTTTTTTAAAATAAGAGCATTTCCATAAAGGTGCACCTGGTTTTAAATACGTCATTCCTTACCGTATACGGTACGGTATAAATGCAGTTTTATATATATTTTTAATACTTGGTATAAAGAGAAAATGTACCGCCAAATATTGGTAAAAGAAGACCAAACCCAAGTGCCCTAAACATTCCCTCAGCTTTTCCGAATTAAAAATTGTAATTTTCGGTATGTGCTTTCATCACGGTGGTCACTGTATAGGCTTAACAATTAAATCAAAGGATTAAATATCTGAAATGATACAGTCAGCTGGATTTCCGTTGTAGAAACGGACTGCTAACTGTAACAAAACTTTAAAAGTCATACAAAGGGATTATCTCCTCACCGATGACTTCTTGGAATTCGAAGACACACACAGCGTGAGAGCGTTGGGAGTTAGATGGAACACTCATATCGATGTTTTCTATTTTTCTACCAATATTGTACAAATATCACTAGGATATTACACAACAATCAAAATCATTAATTATTGCACGACTTTTTGATCCATTAGGATGGCTAGAACCAGAGAAAGTATATTAAAGAGAAGGACCGGGGCGTGTCGATTGCCATTTGTTCCTCCTACGGGATTACTAAGGCTATTTCACCTCTATACGATATTAGTAAGAGACTATTTCACCGCTGGTTAACAGCGAACTACCAGAGACTGGCAAATTATATACAGAATGATATTTGGGAGACAATTTCTATAAATGAAAATGTAAGTAAAAAGAGACAATGTAAAGTAACAGGTGCATTTGACTAGATTGATTTGCATCAGTTTGCATGCATACATATTTATATTTAAAATTATTTTTTTTTTACTAATTGGCGCATTCTGAGATCTCATTAGAAAAAAGGGAAGAGAGGGAGTATAGGGAAATAGTCAACGGCAGATTAGTTTGTAGAAAGCTTTCTTTTGTGCGGTTCGTGATTTGATTTGTTAAAAAAAACTTTCACTATGTCTAATATACGTCCAAAACGTAAATGTCGAGTTCGCGAGTGTTTTGTTAACGATAATGACAATATTGTTAATAAAAATATTATTATGTTTCGTTTCCCTAGGGATCCAACAGCGGCAGAAAAGTGGAGGCAAAATTTAAAAATATCACCCAGGGAGGATTCACCGTCCCGAAATGTTTTTGTATGCAGGAGGCATTTCGAAGAGAGTGCAGTGGGAGTGAAGCGTTTGAGGAATGATGCAGTTCCCACCCTCTACCTTGGTAAGTGTTTAAATATATTGAAATACGTACATATGTACATATGCATATAAAACTTACATGTGTGAATAATAAAAGTGAAGTGTTAGAATTTAATAAAGTAAATACTGTGTCTATAGTAAGAAATGTAGAGCTAAATATAAATTAAAAATAAAATATAAAATAGTGTTTTAATATTTTTTCTTTTTTTCGAGTTGTTTATGTTGTAAAATTTTACATACATGCCATTTGTAAATATGTAGGTCGAACGAAATTTTTTAATATTTCTAATTCTATTTCGAAAATTTTACGACAAGTTAGATATTTTAAGTTTAAAAACTTGTGATCGTTCATACAAATGTATATGCATACGCACATACCATAAGTATGTACATAAACATGGTATGGTATGGTAATAAGGGTAGTCACTATACTGTGAACATTGTATCATTTGCATTTTAGCATATTTTTACATGTTTAATATATTTATATACTTATTTTGATTTTTGATTTCATTTTTTTTTTATAGGATATGACGAGGCACCCCAAAATTCTTGGACATCAAACTTTCGGAAATGCTGTATAGATGGTTGCATTCCGGAAAAGAAATGCAGTCTATGCAGCTTTCCGAAAAGTGAAGATGACCGCAATCAGTGGGCTCTGGCTTGTAATATCTCAATGTCCCCTAATAGAACATTCTTTATTTGCCAACAACATTTTAGGCCAGATTTTATTAGTAATTCTAGATTGCGTGAGGGAGCATTTCCCTGCTTTAAATTGGCGTTAGCAACTAGGTCACGCTCGCCTAGCTTTGAACGTAAAGCTGACTCTAATTGGAAATGCACCCTAGAGGAGGATGGTGAGGATACTCTTATGGAGTTTAATAGAGTAGCCAAACTCCTAGATGTAGGCCCAGGGTTTTGCCCAGAAAATTTCGACGATGAGTCAGTCGATGCAGACTGCCGCGAGCGATTTGCGAAATCCGCTCGATTTTACCAGAGCGACCCTAGGGAACTAAATAGAAAAATAGAGGAGCTACAGTAGGAGAAAAGGAAACTTAGGGAAGAAATTAAAAAACTCAAATATCGAGGGATAGTTGCGGATGAATCTTCTAGCAGTAATGCTATAACATTCGCTTGGATGATCCTTACCAAGCGCACTTTCTATAGTGATAATGAGAAATCAATGGCAAAAAACATTACTCGTAATTATATGTCCACTAAGGCATACTCTTTCATGCGTGACGCTCTAGGCTTCTCTTTACCGAGCAAAACTTCTCTTTTGCGTTGGCGACCATTTAGGTATGTTGTTCCCGGCTTGGATGCCAATGTTATGTTAAATTTGTCTAAACTTATTAAAAATATGTCTGTTAGGGAACGCATTTGCGTTGTTTTGTTTGATGAGATAACGATCAAGTCAGATCTATCTTATAATAGGGTCACCGATATAATGGATGGGTTTGTTGATTCTGGGCATGCGAGGCTAGGATAGCGAATAAATGTTGTTTTTTTATGGTAAAAGGTTTGTGTTCAAATTGGAAATACGTGTTTTCATATTGTAATTCCAAAGATGGCATTGAATCTTAAGTCATTGGAGTCAATCTTGAACAGAAACCTTACTGCATTCAAAAGCATAGGACTTAACGTCAAAGCTATTGTTTGCGATCAGGCTAGTACAAATTGTAGTCTTTTTAAATGTTTGAGAGTTTCAGTTTCAAAACCTTTCTTTTTTCATGATAGCACTAAAATTTTTTGTATGTATTACTACTGTCATCTCATAAAGCCCGTCCGTAATATATATATATATAATTGGCGCTTTGTAACCGCTGAAGCGATTTTCGGCCGAGCTCCTCCTCCAATTTGTGGTTTTGCGTCTTGATGTTTTTTCAACAAATGGAGGGACCTACAGTTTATACTAAGCCGCCTCCGAACGGCTGACGGTTTTTTACGAGGAGCCTTTTATTTCATGTCCGAAATACACTCGGAGGGGTAGACATTCCTTGCCGAGGGGCGACCGCAATTAGAAAATTTAACTTAATTTTTTATTTAAATTAATTTTCTTTACCTTTTGGATGTTGCTGGCACTGGGATATGAACCCGAGCCTTCCGAATGTCAGTGCGCAATGCTAACCACTCGGCTATCGCGGCCGTCCGTAATACTATTATGAAATATAATATATTGACTCCCGATGGCGAAGCTAGGTTTGATGTAATAAGAAAGCTGTACTCTATAGACCAAAATAGTATTAATTTTGTAATTAATATGTCCTAAATTGACTGAAAGCCATATTAATGCATTTTGAAAAAATGTCCGTTTCTCGTGCGACACAAGTCCTTAGCAATTCGGTCGCGGCTGGAATAAAAATGGCATTTAGCCAAAATAAGTTAGGTCCAGAATTGGGTCCACGTGGAAATTTGTGAAAACCATGAATGACCTTTTTGATGAGGTAGATTGTAAAAATTTTTCGTCTAAAAATCCCCTTAAATGTCCTTTGAGAAGAAATGATTCTCGGAAAATCCAACGCTTAGTAGGTTATATAGAATATTTGAAGGTTTTGAGGTTGCCCAATAATGTCCGTAATTTTTATATTGAAGGTTTCGTTTACTATAACCTCAATGCCAGGGCTGTGCGAAGAGCTCTATTCGCAAGATAGGAAACTAGAATTCGTTTGTTTGGGGAAATTTAATCAGGATGCGTTGGAAATTTTTTTTATAGAATACATGCGAGCCAGGGTATGAATATCCATCCAACAGCTCATGAAATTCATAATATTGTAGCGCGTTTAATTTCGATGAAAATCTTGCATCATAGGTTAGAAAACAGTATAGGTAATTGCGAGGATGATGATGATATAAATCTAGATTGGGATTTGGGCACCGAAGAACATCAAATTGAAGAAATACACGCAGGGAATGAGCAAAATGAGCAACTCGTCTTGGAGGATATCAATATCCCAGACGAGAATTTCGAAGAAAATTCCATGGAAGCTGAGGTACAAGTGCGATATCACACCTTATATGGTATATACCAGAAGATTGTGTGTAAATTGCAGTGTGAAAAATGCACCACTATGATGAAGAAGTCACAGAGCGAGCTGAATTCCTATTCCGAAGCCCTAATTTGAGCAAAAAATTATAAGGATTATAATGATTTGCGACTTATAAATGATGTGAGGGTCTTTGAAGTGTGTCGCCTTCAGATGATGTGGTACGCTCAGCTCCTCTCGAAATACGCTCATTATTCTGGTGTTCGTTGTCGTATTTTGTCCGCAATTAAAGCGAAAACTGAATAAGTTTATCCCGAGTGGTTCTCTAAAACCAACGAAGGTCTGGACCACAGAATAAAGCTCTTGGAATTTTTAATAATAGTACTTTTGTTTAAGAATGGTAGGTAGTTGTTGGGAAATGAAGACAAATATAACAGATTTAAAAAAAGCAGGGACAAGGTGAAAAAACTAAAATAGGTTACAAGCTCACTGCCCACAAAGCAGTTTGTCATCTTCTCTTTTGGTAAGTTAATATCATGTTATAATACCGAAATATAAATTTATTTACCCTTCCAAATGTGTCTTTTTTTCTTTATCACTTTTTTAATTTCATATATTTTCAGCTATTTTTTTATATTTTCAGGTTTTTTCTTATATTTGAGGGTATTTGCGTCTGAGCCTAGTTTTTTGAAAATACAGTTCAGGTATATTATAGTTGAAATGGAATTGAAAGTAGCCCAACTGTAATACTGTCTGTTGTTTTTGAAAAAAACAGGTGAAATAAAATTGACTTAGTGCATATATAATTTATAATGCATATATTATTAAGTCGTGTGAGAAATTGTCCTTAAACTGTTGATAATTTCGTAAATCATGCATACGCAATTTTTTAAATTTTTGTATAAAAAAATTAAAATTAATTAAATTGATATGTATAATAGGTTGCGTAAGTATAATCTCAAAAATATCATAACTAAACTTGGATTTCCATATGATCATCGCATTGATATAGCAGCGAAAATCCATGTTACGTACATACATATATACATATATTATTTTGTAAGAATAAGAGAAACTATATTACTGTGGTGCAATGGTTAGACTGCTTGCGATATGATTTTTTTGCCCAGGTACGCACCCCTGCGAGCACACTAACTTAATTTTTTTTGTAATTTATATAAAAAAGTTATTTAAAAGTTTAAATAAGTAAATAAGTCAAAATTCATTCATTCATTTAAACGTATGAGCGTGCGTACATACATATGTACATATTATATAAGTATGTACATATTAGTGTATTAAGAAGAAGCAAAAAAGTACGCATCTAGCAGAAAAAAAATACCACGCCATCACCATGACAACACTATTTTAATGGCCACTGCTAGTTCAATTGCAAAAAATCCTTCTCACGACGAGCGCTGGCGCATCGTCTCCTAAACGAGCTGCGCAAACAGCACATCTCCCCGCATGCGTCTCGGCAACAAACCAAAGTGTCAAAAATTGGAAGTTGAACAAATTTTTGTCTTCTTCGACAACAGCAAATCGCGCTCTCGATAGATTGAACTTTTTCTTTAGAATTACAAAACGTATTTCAAATGTATGCCAAACTATTGTTTGATAAAAATATCTTATTAATTTTAAACATCAATTTTATAATTTAATTTTTGTTTAGCAATTCGATATTATGTAAAATTTAATAGAAAGTTAAAATCGATAAGGAATCAACTATATATGGTACATATGACTCCCAAAAATTCTTCGATTATTAAATTAATACATATTTTAATTATAAAAAATATAGGATTATTATTTAAAAAATATTTATTAACTTAGGACAATTAAAGATTTCAATAAAAATTTAATATCTGTAAAGATATATACATATATAAGAATCACTCCTATAGCTGTTGATTAGTGATTGATATATTCGTGGTACACAAAGTTTACTGTACTGAATTCCTACACCAAAATGCGAAAAATATGAAATCTAGCAAAAATTTTTAATCGTCGCGGGGAAGTAGCTTGTTGATGGTAGGGTGAAGGAAGGAAGGCTTTGGCATTATTAAGGCTGTGTGCGTTTTGCGTATACATATTCAAGTGCTTGAATTTGCTTTGAATGTATGTGATTCCACTTCGAAGTGAGTTTAACATCAATTTCTGACTTTTGACAAAATTTCTGACCGAAACGGCTTGTGGGTGTAGGGAATGAGGGAAAAGGCATCGCACAATACTTTGTGTGTATGTTTTTCGTATACATATAGAGAGCTTTCAATGTATGAGTTTGCGACAAAAACTATTCTAAAATTTTAGAATTTTAGATTTTGTCATCCTCGCATTTTGTCGGAAACATGGAAATTGCTTGCTGTGCTATATGAAGTAATAGGCAAACAGCAAATTTAGTAGCTCGATGGCGATTTGCTTCATTTCTGCTGGCGGTGAAAAATTTTTGTCCGTAGCAAGAATTTGAAGCAATGCTTGTATGTGACGGGTTGAAGGGAAAAGGGTATGCTAATGGATGTTGTTGTTGCTTCACTTTTCCCACCATATTTGTTACAGATTTTTTGCAATTTTAGTCAACGCCGCGAAGAAGCAACAACTTGTAGGCATGGCATGTGCGGTGTAGTTTATGAATGAACGCACTTTGCTTTATTGTAGGGCGCAGGCGTCTATGAATGAAAATGTTATTGTTGTGTATGATTACAGTTCTGAGCTTTTGGGCGAGGGAAGTATTTAGAGGGATGGAGTAATCGCAGTATGTTTCCACGCAAATAATATGTGAATGATTTGGTGTGATTTATGAAACTAAGAATATACATATGTATATGTGTTTGATTTCAATTATGAATGAATATCTGGCCTTTGAATCTAATTATTAACATGCGATTATTTTATGAATATGACCAGAGAACTTAGAATAATATGCGTTCTCTGTACATACATGTACATGGATACGTATCAAACCAAAATTTGTAGTATTCGTATTTAATTATATTTATTTAGTTTACTTGTAAGTATATGCATTACATATATATGTATATTGTATTTACATTATTTTATGTGAAGTTTATATTATTTAAGAAGTAATAAAAATCTATTTCTATTTATTATTTATATTTAATTATTTGTTATTTAGTATTAAGTACACAATTATGCATAGCGAACCAAGTTGTTTAGTGGCAGAAATGGTGTATTGGTGCAGCGTAACTCACTTGTGCTTCTTTAGTCGCAGGTTCAAATCCCGCAAGAAGTCATTTTGACAAAATGATTTTCTGTATTTGATATTTTTTCTTTGTTGCGAAGAAGCATACAGAAGATTGATGTACATATGTATGCGCAATACATATGCCCTTACGAATAACGGTTGAAAACAAAGGAGACATACTCAAGAGAATCGCTTTGAGCTTAAACATAATTACATATATTGGGTTGCCCAAAAAGTAATTGCGGATTTTTCATATAGTCGGCTTTGACAATTTTTTTGAACGGCGGTGACTCTGTAATTGCATTCTTTCTTTTGTCAGTTATTAGCTGTCACTTTTAGCTTGCTTAGAAAAAAAGTGCGCGAAATTTTGATTACATTTGTTTGTTTGGCGTCAATTTTAATATGGAGCCCATAAAAGAGCATTTTCGTCATATTTTACTTTATTATTTCCGTAAAGGAAAAAACGCGGAGCAGGTTGCTAAAAAGTTACGAGATGTGTATGGTGATAAAGCCTTAAAAGAAAGACAGTGTCAAAATTGGTTTCGCAAATTCCGTTCTGGAGATTTTTCACTTAAAGATGAGCCACGTTCAGGTCGGCCAAGTGAAGTTGACGATGACGATATCAAGGCTTTAATCGAATCGGATCGTCATGTAACTGAGCGTGAGATAGGAGAGAAATTAAATATACCAAAGTCAATCGTTCATTATCACATAAAAAGTCTTGGACTCGTAAAAAAACTTGATATTTGGGTACCACATGAATTGAAAGAATTTCATTTAACAAACCGAATCAACGCTTGTGATATGCACGCAATGAATTCGATCCGTTTTTAAAACGAATCATAACTGGAGATGAAAAATGGATTGTTTACAATAACGTCAATCGAAAACGATCATGGTCCAAGCATGGTGAACCAGCTCAAACCACTTCAAAAGCTGATATCCACCAAAAGAAGGTTATGCTGTCTGTTTGGTGGGATTGGAAGGGTGTGGTATATTTTGAGCTGCTTCCAAAGAACCAAACGATTAATTCGGATGTTAACTGTCAACAATTTGACAAATTGATTACAGCCATCAAGGAGAAGCGACCAGAATTGGTCAATCGTAAAGGTGTCGTATTCCATCATGACAACGCCAGACCACACACATCTTTGGTCACTCTCCAAAAACTGAGTGAGCTTAGCTGGGAACTTTTGATGCATCCACCATATAGCCCTGACCTTGCACCATCAGACTACCATTTATTTCGATCTTTGCAGAACTCCTTAAATGGTAAAACTTCCGGCAATGATGAGGGTATAAAATCGCACTTGGTTCAGTTTTTTGCAGATAAAGGCGAGAAGTTCTATGAGCGTGGAATACTAAAATTGCCGGGAAGATGGCAAAAGGTTATCGAACAAAATGGCAATTATATATTTGATTAAAGTTCATTCTAAGTTTAATTAAAAATGCATTTACTTTCTTTTAAAAAATCCGCAATTACTTTTTGAGCAACCCAATAGATGAGTGAGTCAGTATATACATTTGTGTTATATATATATACATATATATATATATGTATATATGCAATCATATGTTTGTTAATTTCAGAATGTAATGTGGAAATAGAGACAACTGACTTGGTATAGGTCAAGAAATTTGGCGACATATTTATGTAATCTTTGCTAATATGAATGGAAGATCATGTAGAATAATAAATTGAAATAGAAGAATTTTGAATAATTGTTTATTTTGTAATCATAATTTATTAAAATATTGTGAAATGTTTTGAATTAGCGAAATACTGACAACAAATAAGTTTTCAAAATGCCGACGGCAAATCAACTTGTAGTAAGCAGTACATATTACGAAAAATCGAAAATTTAATTATAAATTAATCAATGAGTTAATTATATAAACCACGCCCAATTCTCACTGCATAGTTTTAGGCATTCGTTTTTGCTTCCTGACATTTGAGGTACTTATGCATATGTGCATACGCTTGCATGCTTATATGCATAAGCGCAATTCTCAAGTGAACAGTGAAGCAGTAAACTTAAAGTGTCTATTAGATGCTTAAGTCAGGGTGCTTGGATGATATTCGAAGCTTGCATTATTGCATGCTTAGATGTTTGCCAGCACGAGGAACTACCAGTTCCCAAGTGTAAGCTTGACTTACAAAACCACTGCAGCACCCCATCTTTCTCAATGCAACAAGGGTGCTTGGTAAGAAGCTCGACAGCTTGCATGTTTGCTTGCTTAGACGCTTAACAACACCAGGAACTGCTGAAAAGAGGCAGTTCCTAAGTGGTTAATCTTGACTTACAAAACCACTGGAGCACTGCCTCGCTCCACAAATTTGCACACCACAACAAATGGAATGGTCACTCCGCACCAACTCCAATTTTCTCACCTGGAGCTCCACCCTATAAATACATAGTGTGTAAAGAGGAATGGTCCCACCGCACCATCTCTCAATATTTCCTATGGAGTTCACCCCCGAACTTCATTAAGAGCCAAAAGGCTCTATGAATAAATTCCAAGGTATTATTTAGCATCAACTTCCCTACTCCTGAACATCCTCTCCCTCCTACCCCCTAAAGTTAGACAATTGAAAATGTGGAAATTGGAGCAATTTTATGCAAAGTTCGAACAACAGTAGTGAAGGTTAAGTTAAAAATTTATCACAATGGGACAAAAATTTCAATAAGTTGCTCCAGGTTTTGCGAAAATGGTGTATCGACGTTCCATTATCTGCGAAATCCATTGTTAAAAAGAATCCCTATATATACTCTATATATTATATTTATATTCATAATTTGCATTTTTAATTTCAATGTTTTATTTATGCTAGCTTACTTTAGCAGCAAAAAGAAATGTAAGTTTCACACATTACCACTTCCATAGTAGTGCATAATGAATTTGTACGCTGCACACAGTACCATTTTGATGCTGAGGTTGGAGAATGCAGTAAACTTCATTGGAAAGCCATTACAACTCGCTTTCTTGAGCGAACTCTTAAGCCGACCATGTTGGAATAGCTCCATTCAAGCCTTCTGCTTTTTAGTTCGAACCCAAGTCTGCAACGGGTTATCACATGTCGTACAAGGTTTGCTCACGTTATCAAGGTGTGAGATGTGGAAGAGTAGGAATTGAGTATAGCCTTGTGGCTATAACTGCATACCCAGAAGCTTGATTACACCCCACTTATGTGGTTTGAACGTTCGTGTTCGGGTTGGGAACTCCATAGTTAAAAATTTGATGTAGTCCGGGACGACCATTCATCCTTTTACCTCATGCATTTATTGGGTGAAGTTTCAACTTTCAACACCACTATGAAAAGTATGTTACCAATATTTTAGTATTGCGTACTTTCAAAGACCGTTATCTCGACGCACCCAAAAAAAAAGAATGGCGCGCTGAAGTACTTAGGAAAACGATAGCCTACATGTGAAAAAATAGGTGATTCAAATTTTTAACTACATAAGAAATGTGTATGTTATGAGCTCAATAACAATAATCAAAATCTTTGTAAACATAATATAAATCAGAAGTAAAGAGCTTCTTAACATTTCTTAGCAATCTAAAAACTAAAAGCTGTCTCAGTTGAAACAAGAAAATGAAGTTAAATTTAAAACCCTACTTTATTTTACAAACAATCTTATTTACAACATTGCGAACAGTACATACGTGTATATTGTAGATACCGAGAGTTGAATAGGGAAATGAATTGCAGAGTGAAAAATACTGCTTGAACATACTGAATTTTCTGGGTGTGTATGTGATTATTCCGTGGGTAAATTATTGAGTGGTACTGCCGTAAAGGATTAACTGCAAAAAATGTTATAAAATTAGAATAAAAATATATTTTCACAAATAGTTACCATTAGGAACGATTGCTTGTACCACTAAACACAAAATAGGTGGTTAATATGAAATGTATGTATACATCAGTGCTACTCATTTGTCGTAATGTCACGAAAATAAAAACAATGCATGTAATATTCCTATATTCCAACAAATACACGTACGACAACAAACTAGTCGGACTTGCCGAATTTGTCGACATGACGCAATGTTACATGCAATTGCAGACGTATCAAATATGTTTCGTCGTTAATGAACATGGGTGTGAGACACCCGGGCGAAAGTTTTCAACTACATACATACGCCCACTTGTTCGCGATCAATTAAAGCCTAAATGCCTGTAATCGACTTCTGTATTATTACCTCCAGCTACTCAGAATTTTGGGACATCAAATAATAATAATAATAAAATATAACAAAAGTAAAATGAGACTGTAATATATGGGCTCCTTGCCAAAAAAAAACCAAAAATACAAATATACGCAGGCGCTAACAACTACGACACATCGCCACATAAAAATACATTTTATAAATAATTTTTATTTTTATATTTAGAGCCATTACAATTTTATTAATATACATTTACAATTTACTATCAATAAAGACGACATGCAAGTGTTCAAGAAAATAAAAATTAATTTTTTTATTTTAAAATAGTGATCATAATTCTAACCGGGGGTCGCCCGGTCAGCTTGATATCCAATTAACCAGAGACATCCTCTAAATAGAAAACTCTCAAACAAATACCCGATCCTGAAGAAGGATAAAAACAACAAACAAACTGAATTTCCAAGGAATAAAGACATTCCTATTCGATAAAGACATTTCCTATAACGAAGGAAGAACGAATCATACTCCTCCTCTTCAAAAACGGAAAGAAGTAACAACAAAACAAATATGGGCGAAGCAGCACAACTCAGAGCACAAATTGCCACTCTGACCCAATTATTTTTTTTAGTAAACCCTGCAACTAGCTGCCCCACAGGAAGAGCTCACCAGTATAAAGACAAATCAGAACACATTTCAGAACGTTACCGGAGCACCATGACTTTCCTCTTGCAATAACAGATGCAAAGGATATACGTACTGATTGAGAGCTATTTAAAGCCTTACCTAGGTTCGTTGAGACAAAAACTCGTATCGGTCACGGAGAGCCCAAGCCTGGAAGCTCATGGAAGATATCAAGGGATTCCCAAGACATCAAAAATACTATAGTGCAGTAAGAATTATCCGCACAAAAGTAATAGGTACAGCAGTATGCTTATGCTATTGCCAGTACAATATATCACGACAACTACCATTAATAATTTGAAGTGCAACCAAGGTTTTTTCAACAACAATCAAGAAGCCACCTAGGAGAAAGAGGCTTCCCTCAACATAATGAACGCCCCAGATACAATCCAGCGATACAATTGCAACACAACAGCTACACCCCATACAACGAAGTTGCAAATAAACCAGTACATATGGAAGTTGGCGGTTCTAGACAGTTACAAATAATTATATTAGTCTAAGCTGTAATATTGGTAAGTTCGTGCCTATGAAACCCTGAAACTAAAACTATTCATGGATATTCATTGTTGAAATCCAAAAAAATAACTTTATATAATCATCATATATCATTTTTTGAGATTATTGAGCTACAGGATTTTGATATGATATTAGGTTCGAGAACCAAATGTAACATCATCACAAATACTAACTCACTGTACCTTCAGTTTTGTGGAAGACTGTATATCAATAATAAGCAATAAGATTGTACATAGAGGTATAAATAGTAGTAAGCAAACTAAATGTAAGACAGAAAATAAAAATTAATTTTTTTATTTTAAAATAGTGATTATCATTCTAACTCGCGCGAATCTATGCGAACAATGCATACATGATTTCGATTAAGTATGCTCATTAGTTTTAGATCTGGATTCAGGTTATATTTATTCAAATCCTATGGTTTGAGGGCATTTAGGGAACATTTTTGAATTGTAATGCATTTGTTCGCCTTATGAAGAGTATGATTGTACGCAGCGGGTACGGAAATTTCTTCAACTTTGTGCTTTGTGCTACGTGCTAGGAGAGGTATTGCTTGCGACATACGCTTTGTTTAAAATGGGCTCGAGTTTACTTACGTGAAGGATATATACTTCTTCTTTATTGGCCTCCACCTGATCCTTCAACCGGAGTGGAGGTATTCCTCTTCCTCTGCTTCCACCAGCGGGTACTGCATCGAATACTTTCAAAGCTGGAGTGATTTCATCCATTTGGATCATAAATCGTTCTCAAAACTTTTCTCTCGAAAACTCCTAGAGCCGACTTATCAGATGTTGACATCGTCCACGCTTCTGCACCATATTGTAGAACGGGTATGATGAGCGACTTGTAGAGTTTGGTTTTCGTTCGCTGAGAGAGAACTTTACTTTTCAATTGCCTACTTAGTCCAAAGTAGCACCTGGTGGCAAGAGTGATTCTGCGTTGGATTTCAAGACTGACGTTATTATTGGTGTTAATGCTGGTCCCAAAAGAGACGAAATTATATACGACGTCGAAGTTATGACTGTCAACAGTGACGTGGAAGCCGAGTCACGAATGCGATGACTGTTTGTTTGATGACAGGAGATATTTCGTCTCGCCCTCAATGAATACCAGACCCATTCGTTTCGCTTCTTTATCAAGTCTGGAGAAAGCAGATCTCACGACGCGGTTGTTGAGGCCACTAATGTACACTCTTATAGAAGATTGTACCTTCTCTTTTCACGAGGCTTTTCCAAGATTCGGCGCATGGTGAGTATCTGATCAATGGTTGACTTACCAGGTCTGAAGCCACACTGATAAGGTCCAATCAGTTTTTTGACGGTGGGCTTAAGTCTTTCACACAATACGTTTGATAGGACCTTATACGCGATGCTAAAGAGGCTTATTCCACGGTAATTGGCGCAGACTGTAGGATCGCTCTTTTTGTGGATTGGGTAGAGAAGACTTAGGTTCCAATCGTCGGGCATGCTTTCATCCGACCATATTTTGCAAAGTAACTGATTCATACACCTGATCAGTTCTTCACCGCCGTAGAATTTTCGAGCGTTACCCTTGTCGGCCAGCTTCTCAAGCTCATCGTACTCGCGCATCTCCGCTTCTTTCTTTATTGTCTGCAGACGCGTCTTGCTTACCTCTTCAGTCCTCGGTATCTATCCCACCCCGCACGTGTTTTGGTCGATCGCAAGGTTGCGAGGTAGGCAGTCTATTTTCACTCCACTGCGACACGGTAGTCCTCATCGTACCAGCTGTTTTTACGACCTTTCCGAAATCCAACGGTTTCGTTTGCGGCTGTACGCAGGGAGTTTGCAATGCTGTCCCACAGTTCTCGTACACCGAGTTGCTGATGAGTGCTCTCAGAGAGCAGGTGTGCAAGTCGAGTAGAAAACCGCTCGGCAGTCGGCTGTGATTGCAGCTTTTCAACGGCGTTCTTCCATACACAGAGGCGCGTGCGTATCGTCGCTGCGACAAGATAGTAATCCGAGTCAATGTTGAGGCCTCGGAACGTACGCACATCTAATACACTGGATACATGTCTTCCGTCTATCACAACATGATGGATCTGGTTGAAAGTTTTCCGATCTGGAGACAGCCAAGTAGCTTGGTGAATTTTCGTATGCTGGAATCTAGTGCTACAGATAACCATATTTCGGGTCCCGATTAAGTCGATTAGCCTCACATTTGGGGATGTTTCGTCGTGGAGGCTGAATTTTCCGACTGTTGTCCCAAAAATACTTTCTTTGTCCACACTGGTGTTGAAATCGCCAAGCACAATTTCGACATCGTAGCGGGGGCAGCGCTTAAGTATGCTCAAGGCGCTCGTAAAAGGCATCTGTGGGCAAGTCATCCTTCTCTTCCATCGGGGCGTGGGCGCAAAATAGCGAGGTGTTAAGGGGGGAGACTCATGTAAAATTTTCAAAAAATCGATTTTTTTTTTCGATATTCTGAAAGTATACTATGTTGAGCATGTACTGACGAGCCGGAAAAAAAAAATCTCGAATATTTACAAAGTTATAGCTAATACAGTGGAGCGGGCCGTACTGAACTGTACTGTGTACTGAAACTTTAAACGCGATTATCTCGAAACTACTTTTTGAAAAACTGCTCGAGTTGTAGCTCAAAAAATTATTGACCGATTTGTTTGAAATTTGATGAGGCTTTTCTCTACATTACTACCGGAAGGATAAACCTAAAACTTCAGGTATTTTTGATTGATTATTTATTTTTTTGGGGTCAAAAGGATCAAAAAAATAGCTCAAAATCGTAACTTTTTTTTAAGGCTGATTTTATATTGGATTTTATCCTTTTCTTTTTAATTTTATAGGTTTATCCTTTCCGTTTATATGTCCTGAAAAAAAAAAAATTTTTTTTTGGTGTTTCAGATCAACGGTTGATGAGTGACAAATGGAGCAGTTTCGGACCTCGCGTTAGAGGCAGCCTACAAGACATCATGCTGAGCCACCATTTTGAATTAAAAAAAAAAAAATTTTTTTTGTAATCTTAAAATGTTAAATAAAGTTGTGTTAAAAGTTCTAAACAATTAAATTATTTTATCACTGTAAAAAAAAATATTAAAAAATGACCGATTTCGAGGCATTTACATGAGTCTCCCCCCTTAAAGAATTTCGTTTTGATGCGGATTGTGGCGAGACGTTTACCCACATACTCGCCGACGAAGTTGCTTCTTTATATGAACGCTGTAGTAAATTTCACAAGGACCCACATTTTTCCGTCCTTGTCCCGTCCATAGCATTTCTTCGACGGCGGTGATGACAGCCTTTAACTGTATGAGTACACCAAGTGGCAGCGGCACCTTTCCAATTAATGGACCGGACTTCCCTCTAATCGTTATCCTTCAAATATTTGCGAGAGACGTCATCAAAAGAAGGGTCTCTCATCCGAGGCTGAATTAGACTTTACATTGGTTTGTCTTTTCATGCAGTCGGTTCCAAACCCTACGTACAACCGCATGTGATTCGCGTTCTCACTTTAGCTCGCCTGTAAGCGGATGTTTGTTGGCTACCCAGGGGTTACTTGGTTCAAGACCTAACCGGACTGCTTGAACCATATGCAAAAGAATCGTTTCTGGCCACTCCCGGGTGAATGGCAGTCAGAAACTTTCCTCACTTGCATGAACTTGTACACATGGCTCCATTATATGTACATATGTATGTATGTATTTTGCTAGTTCAACTAGATCTTCATTGTAATGATCTGTGTGTTAATAAATAAATATAACATTTAAATCAAGTTAAAAAATATATTGAAAAATACTAAGAAGAGTTCGCCGGGAAACGCGACAGTGACCAGAAGAGTATGCGGGAACTACTAGCTATAAACCATTTAAAGACAAGCAAAACGGGAAATATATAACTAATAGCAGAAAAAATACTGAACAAACAGAATATAGAGAAAATACTGAACAAATAAAATACAGAAAAAAATATATAGGGTAAATAAATTACAAAGAAAAAGTGAAAAAATAAAAAAAAATAAAACAATAAAACAATAAGAAAAACAAAATAAAATTCGTAATTCACCACAAGAGCGAGGAGCGAAATGGCTCGTCAGCCAAAAAAAAAATATAATAAGCCGAAGCAATAGCCGAACAAGAGATCGGTAACAAAAAAGGAAATCCGACTAAACCACCACCAAACAAATCACAGGCAATGCAACAAACTCAGGTACGATGACAAACAAAATTGGCGCAAATACAACGACAACTACAAGGACCTTTTAACAGTTTATCTAGATGAAAAAACTAAAAAAGTAAATAAAAGAACACCAATAAACGAGAAAAGAGCCAACAAACTCATTCAAGAAAACAAGGTTGAAGATGTAATCGAGATTGTGAAAATCGGATATGGTAGATGCAAAATTACATTCAAAAACGGCAAAGCAGCAAACAACTTCAGTGAACCAGAAAACGAACTATATGAGGCGAGAATTTGTGCTCATTTTTTGTCTAAAATAGGGATAATGTTCCGCGAGTATCTCGGAACAAGAATTACTAAAAAACATATCGTCGCCATTCAAAATAATAAGAGTAATGAGAACAAAAGATTGGGTAAAATATCCAACACGCAGGGCTAAAATAATCTTTGATGGGCTAAAAATCCCTACGGAAGTAGCATTCTTGTATACGAAAATCAAAGTAAAACCCTACGTTGCATTCGCACAATGCTATCGGTGTGTCCGTTTTAACCATTTTGCGGAACACTGCAAACAGAGAAACACAATATGCCCTAAGTGTAGAGAATCCTACGAAAACAATGCTAATTGAATAATAGCCTATTTCCACCGGACGTTAAATGCATTTTAGCTTACACCCATTTAAACATTGCATTTAAATGCGTGAATTCCCATGTGATTGTTGTTGTATAAAAGTGTGTTAACTTACTTTTCAAAGTGAGTTAACTCACTATCGGTAATTTAACAGAAAATGTTAGCAGTCGATGCTGTCACTACAAATGTAAACATGTCGGAAGTTTCGGTATATTTCTTGCCAGAGTCGTGTATTTTCCGATTTAATGAGGGACGAGACTTTTATTTTGCATGGTGAAATTTTTTCTGCAAAAATTACTTTTTTGTGTTAGTTTTAACATAAATGCATATACATATTAAGTAATTGGAGAAGATAATGCTTCTCCTCTTTCAAAAAAATTGAATAAGAAAGAAAAAAAAGCAATATAAAAAATTGTGGGATTTTAAACGATCCCCTCAACATAAAAATATTCGTGACTCTGGCAGCTATCAGCTGATTGAACAAAATAAATAGTTCAAGGAAACAAACAAGCAAAAGTGAGAATGGAAACATGCATAAAAGCATTTTCGTTTCAACAGCGTTTGTCCATGCAGCAATAGGGTGTTTTTTTTTTTGAACAATTTTTTTTTCTCTATCCCATGGTAAAATTTTGTTGGGAGTACCAAAAAAAAAATTCTCAGAAAGTTTGAGCCCTTAATTTTAATATTACGAGGTGGACCAAGGCGTATAAAGATTTCCCATTTAAAATACACGTAAAAATTGAAATTCCTACAAAAAAAGACTCCGGCGTCAAATCGCTAAAATCAATACATTTTGAGATACAGAGATTTTAAGTTGATGGGGTATGGAATTTTTATGGATTTCTGGGCTTAATTGTAAGTATTTCATCAAAATAAATGGTTGTTAATCGAAATGACTATATTCAAGTACAATTTTCATTAAAAAACAATTCATTTAATGATATTTTTGATAAACTACAAAAATGTGGGAAACAACAAAAATCTAAGCTTAAGTACAGTCTTATGTATAAACACAATTATTGTATTTTATAAAACTTATTTCCTTGAGTAAGTTGATTTGTTGCACAATGGATACTGCGACCGATGATTGTGAACTGTTTGAAAAATTTTTTGTCGTTCATCTTCATTATGAGTTAAAGCTTCATTGAATTTTTGAGTAAGGGCGACTCCTCGTTCAGCGATATAATTTACCACTTTCAAGGTCTTAAATGTGTCAAGACATTTTTGATAATCAGGATTCGATTCCCATGTACTTTGTTCAGTATTTATAAATTCATAAGAAAGATCAAACTGTTTAAAAATGAACGTTGAGTTTGAAGTTACAAAGTCACTGATGTTGTTGTCAGCAAGTGAAGAAATTAAGTGGTACGGCACTGAAAAATGCTTATTCGATTTCTCGAAAACTTCATTACTTTTTAAGTTTTTTACTATTTTCAATTTTTCTTCTGGTAACACCGAATCATCGAACAGAGCCAAGCAAGCTAGTTGTTCGTGCAAATACCATAAATGTCTTGATAGTTTTTCAAGTGCTGCATTGGCAATTTCTGGATGTATTTTTCGATATTCGATAAGATCTTTTATCAGTTGTAAATCAGAATTTGGTGCTTTTACTGCATTTGGAGCATTGAACCATATTTTAACGTAAAATAATACAATAAAAACACAGACTTTATGTAGAATATCCAGTACTCCTGCTGATACTTGGAACTGCTTATGAAATAAATATATTTTTAAACAATAAAGAGCTTTTGAGAGCCATCTTGCATGGTGACAAGCCCCAGGTGCTTTAAATTTTACATTTTGATTGTTAACACCACCCAAGAAGATACTGCTCAGCACTAGCAACTCTTTATAGTCGTCTCGTGGATGATTATTCTAAATGGAAAACAGAGAAAGGAAAAAAATGTGAGAAACTTGTATTTACTTCCAACAGTTGATGTAATTATTTGAACAGTTAACCGGATACATGAAGAAAACTCTTATCGGACAATAATTTTTTCGGTAATGTTAATAAAGATAAAATTTACATAATATTAAAGCAAAAATAGATCTAAAATGTGTAAATGAAATAAGTAGAAAATTTTAAAGTTATTACGTCGGAATCGTGATTTCGATCCGTGTAGAATAGTGTCAACAACTAGTTAATAACTGATTATAGCTTAATAATTAATTGTTCAAGTGCCAATTTTTTTATATTAAATTAAAATCATTTATACCTTTAACTGATTCTCAATAAATGCAAGAATATCCTCTCTTTTCTCATTCAAGATATCGGCAATTTGTTCATCATTTGTACCGATTTCATAAACGGAAGTATCAATTTTGTCCCAATTATCTCGAAGTCGTTGGAAAATAGGTACATTTGGGCCATTTGTGACCGGCCACGCAACTTCTGCAACGTTGCGTAACATTAATTCGGACGTATGATGGCGGCAAGCAAGATACAATAAATCACGAACCATTTTTTGCTCTAGTAATGTACAAGCGCCATAGCAATCACCTAAAATAATTCATGTATTGATAAAATAGTAATAAATGTAAACTCAAAAATTTATTTTAACAGTATAATGATTTACCAGTATTTGAAGTCGTAGTATCAAAACACATTCCTTTAATGTTGTCACAAATATTCCATTTTGTCAGAGTTTTAAAAACTGCTGAAGCTTGACTCTTCCCTGTACCATCAGAAAGGAACGGGGCTTCTAATATTCTTTCAGTGGTTGTTCCTGAGATGAGTATCGAAAGCCGTTCTGCTTTTGATACTCCTTGTCCTGTAGGCAGTGTTTTCCCATCCCAATGAACTACGCAAGGTTCTACAATTTCTTTTTTTTTTTATTGAATCAACAATTTCATCTCTCTTGGAAATGCGGGCATTTCGTATTGAAGAATAACTTAGGTTATATCTATCAATATCTAGTCCTAAACTCGTGATGACAGATGAAATAATGAACATTGCGTTCCTATCACTCGTTTGAGTACGATCTAAGGCTGATACCAGCTCTGGCGTTAAAATATTGATATTTTTCATTTTAGGAGGTACAGGAAGTTCGTCCTCAAAATCTGAAAAAGTCCGTTTTGACCCACTCGAATGTGATGTCTGACTAAGAAGACTTGATGTCACTGAGTGTTGAGATAGTTTTAAGCCTGAAATAAATTATTATCGAAGTTGAATTTATAAATATAACTAATTTTAATATAATTTTCTTTTTATTCCGGCAAGTATAATTCAATTCAAATATAATAGAAAGTAATTTTTTATAACCCGAGCATTATTTTTGCAGAAATTTCAGATTCGAAATAATTATTACAAGCAAACTCTCTCTTCATACGTAATAAATTATCGTGACAGTTAAATAAATTTTTCATTTCTTACTTATATCGTCTTTGTTATCGTCCTCCTTATGTTCCGGAATTTCCTGCTGTTCTGACAAAGAAGAAGTAACTAGCGAGTGGATATTTACTTTTCCATTCTAACATTC
This sequence comes from Ceratitis rosa, assembly GCA_037013455.1. NCBI lineage: Eukaryota > Metazoa > Arthropoda > Insecta > Diptera > Tephritidae > Ceratitis > Ceratitis rosa. The sequence goes on from JAWMAG010000004.1 coordinate 1,482,738, forward strand.
AGTCAAAAATTGTTGGAGATCTTCTGGTAAATTTTTAATCGCCGTGGAATTTGAGATATCGAACAATTTATCAAGTTTTTGACGGAATATTTTAACATTCATTTGTTGTTTTTCCGAAGTTTTTTCTCTCTGACGACGTTTCTTAATTAATGAATATTCAGAGAAAAATTTTTCTAACTTCTGAATACTATGCTGAGGACGAATTGTCGGTATCATGAAATTTTTCCAAATAGCGTTAGTATCACTGATAACACTAGAAGCACTGTTCCGTATAGTTAATTTCAAAGACTGATGCTTATAAATAAATAAACTTAACACGTCACGATAAGATGGTAACTTGTTAATATTTATTTGAGTTGTTTCAAATCCGATTAAATAATGGTAAATACTTTTATTAGCTTGTTCACACATTTTTATATCACAATTAGCCTACATAACCTCAAATTTGATGCAAAAAACGTTTAACGACGTTAGGCCGTTCAGTAATTGCGAAGCTTTGTTCTTACTCTCGCGGAACTCGTACGCGACAATAACGAAAGCGCTGCAATTAAACAGCAAATTCGTGTAACTCAGGTGAGGTCGAGCAATAACGTACTAACAATGCCTTGGTATTTTACGCAAAAACAAAAATTCATCAATATCATAGTATAAAAAGTGACGAAATACATTTCATCTCATCCTTGTTTTAGTTATTTTTATCTTACATTCAATAAAGACTTTAAAGGCAGTAGATGATTAACAGATAAAATAAAAATCAGAAGAGAAGTTATCATTTTTTGGTAAGAGAAAAAAAAATTTGAAAAAATCCCTTTCAAAATTTTTTTTTTTAATTTCAGCTTCAAAATATTTAATTTTTCAATCGTTTGTAATGCAAAATATAAATAATTGATGATTTAAATGACAATTTTTGTGAAATCCGTTTATTTCACAACTTAACTTAAGAATTCCATACCTCTTCAACTTAAAATCTCTGTATCTCAAAATGTATTGATTTTAGCGATTTGACGCCGGAGTCTTTTATGGTAGGAAATTTAATTTCCTACGAGTTTGTCATTTACAATTTTTTCGTAGCTTAGGTTTAGAGGCACGTACTACCCCGTACGTGCAAGTTATGACTACCGTAATGGACACTTTTGTAGAGCGTTCAATTCTGAGGAATACGTGATTTCGGGTGAGATAATCCCATTAAACGCCGCTGAGTTATAAAATTTTAAAGAAAAAAAATCAATTTTTTCGTGTATTTTAAATGGGAAATCTTTATACGCCTTGGTCTACCTCGTAATATTAAAATTAAGGGCTCAAACTTTCTGAGAATTTTTTTTTTGGTACTCCCAACAAAATTTTACCATGGGATCGAGAAAAAAAAATTGTTCAAAAAAAAAGCACCCTAATGCAGCAATAATCTGCAGTTGCAAATCAGAGGATTCCATAAATAGCCAAATAAAATGAATGCGGTCTCTTTTTCATTTATAGCCTATTTCCACCGGACGTTAAATGCATTTTAGCTTAAATGCATTTAAACATCGCATTTAAATACGAAATTCCCATGTGTTTGTTGTTGTATAAAAGTGTGTTAAATCACTTTTCAAAGTGAGTTAACTCACTTTCGGTAATTTAACAGAAAATGTTATGTTAACAGTCGATGTTGTCACTACTAATGTAAACATTTCGGACGTTTCGGTATATTTCTTGCCAGAGTCGTGTATTTTCTGATTTAATGAGGGGCCAGACTTTTATTTTGCATGCTGAAATTTTTCTGCAAAAGTTTCTTTTTTGCATTAATATTGACATAAAAACATATATTAAGTAATTGGCGAAGATAATGCTTCTCGTCTTTAAAAAATAAAATAAAATAAAAATAAAAAACAAAAAGCAATTTTGGAATAGAAAACAAACCCCTCAACATAAAAATATACGCGACTCTGGCAATTATCAGCTGATTGCACAAGACAAATAATTATGTATGTATATATAATTGGCGCAAAACAAATATTTACAGTGGCGGACTAAAGTCTACATACGATCCATTTTTTGGGAATTCAACCCGTCCTATAGCTTTCACAGAAAAAATAATGATGCAGTTTTGTTTTAAATTCAAGTATATAACAAAAACTAAAATTTCTCATTTATTCAACATTAACTTTCAAAGTTATTAACAAAAAATGGAAAAAAGGCACTGACAAAAGTGAACATACGATTTTTTGCTTAGCTATTCTAGGTAATCATATTAATTTTAATAACTAAGTTAATATTTTGTTGGGCCACCATGCGCATCGATCACCGCTTGCAAGCGTCTAACATTGAAAAAAACCAAATTTTCCAGCTCTTCTCCTGTAATGTTTTGCCACTCTTCTTGAAGTTTCTCTCTGAGCTTTGATGCATTACTTATAGGGTGTTTTCGAATTTTCCGCTCCAATATTTTCCATACGTGCTATGTAATATTCAATTCCGGGCTTTGTGGTGATGAGTGCAACTGCCGCGGAGCATAATACAGCAGCCAATCCTTTACAATTTGCGCTGTGTGCTTAGGATCATTATCCTGTAGAAAGATCCAGCTCGAGCCAAGGCACAGTTTGTCCACAGATAACTTCAAATTATTTTCCAATATGGTCTTATACTCGAAGCGATCCATATTTCCTTCAATAAAGACCAATTTACCCACCCCAGACGCTGCAACTGCTCTCCAATCCATGACACTCCCACCACCATGCTTTAAGGTCGAAATAAGGTGCCTGGGATCCATGGCAGTAATGGGTTTTCTCCAAACTTTTGCTCTGCCATCGCATCCAAATATGTTATATTTTGACTCATCCGTAAATAGCACGCTTTTCCAGAACTCATGATCCTTCTTTAGATGCTTTTTAGCGAACTCCAACCGATGTGCGCGGTTTTTCTCGCTTATGAGAGGCTTCTTGCGAGGAGTTCTGCTGTAGAATCCTTCGTTGTTAAGAGTTCTTGTTATTGTGCGTAAGTGCACAACAATTTGGGATCATTTCGCTAGCTTCTGGGCCAAATTGGTAGCATGTACCTTGGAATTTTGGCTTACTTTATTACGGATGAAAGAGATGTCCCTATGGGTAAGCTTCTTTGGACGGCCACTTCGCGGCTTACTCTCGAACGAGCCCGATTCTGCAAGTTTTTATAAATTGTTTGCACCGTCGCTTTTCTTAAATTTAACAATTTAGCTATTTCGCCGAACGTTTTCTTATCATTTCTGTGTTTTATAACCAATTTTCGCACAGCCACCGGGATTTCCGTTCCTGACGACATTTTCGCGATTGTATTTCTTTTTTCAAATGATGGAAAACAATAAAGATAAAGCCAAATACCAAGAAAAGTATAGAAAGAAAAAAAAAACGGTACTTGACCGCTGAAAACAATAGCTGAAGTAATAAACGAAACAAATTAATGAAACGTATGTTCACTTTTGTCAACGGCTTTTTTGAGTTTTTTGTTAATAACATTGAAAGTTAATGTTGAACAAATATGAAATTTTCGGTTTTGTCTTACAATTAAATTCAAAGCAAGACTACATCAATACTTTTCCTGTAAAAACTATGGGACGGTAGGGATTCCAAAAAAAGGGGTCGTATGTAGACTTTAGTCCGCCACTGTATGTATCTATGCGCACATTTGTAACCGGTTAAAGGATTTTTCGGCCGAGCTTCTCCTCGAATTGTGGTTTTCTAGAAAAACACATTCAATTACTTAAAAAAAATAAACGAAACTGAGAATGGAAACAAAACGACTCAAATGGAACCTTACGGAGGAGCAAAGTTTCCTGGATTGCTGGGAATGAAGAGCTCAGGAAGTGAGAGGTAGCCGAAAAACTCTCATGCATACAAAGAAAGGGCATTGTTGGCAAAATTGTAAGCATGCCAAAAAGCATTTTTCTTTCAGCAGCGTCTGTCCGTGCAGCAATAATCTGCACTTGCAGATCATAATATTGTATATGTAAATAGCAAAATAAAATGGATGCGGTCTCTTGAATTCATGATTTTAATACTTGTGTCAAATTTTGCAAACTGGAAATGTAAACAAAAATCAGCTGTTTGAGTTAACTCACTTTCGGTGGAAATGTTTGACATTTCATTCACTTAACAGAGGCCTTAAATGCATTTAAGTGCTTGATGGAAATACGCTATTAGCCACAATATGTTTTATCAACGACAACTAATTGCAAGGTACGTGGTTATTTCAATCCACTTAAAAAAAATTTTAAAATTCGTGTTTAAATAAAATTGAAAATAATAAGAAGTGAAAGAATATTTGTGCAGTACCATCGATTACGCGTTTATTCTTCGAAAGCAAAAAAAGAGGGAATACATCAGTGCAAATCGCGAGTGATTTTTTTTCGATAAAATTTTTAACTAGTTATAGCAAATTCCCTTTAATAATTAATATAAACCGAAATGATATTTTAAACCGCGAGAAACATCTATTTCGTATTACCACATATTGTTGTTTTTCGTTTGAATTCAATATAGCGGAACATATTTTTGATTCCATATATATATACATACATATTAACAGTTATCATTGCAATACCATAATTCACTTTTTTATTTTTTATTTTTCTACATATGATTCATTTAATAAGTTTTTAATTGGCTTTGTTTCACTATTTTTTACATTTTATTCTGATCCAAAATAGCACAGATTGTCTTCCGTTTTCGTTTTTTTCTGAGTTCGCGCTACTAAATATACTCAAGTGCACAAATATTTCACAGGCACAAAATACATATATTATTTCAACACCAAGTTGGGTGGCTGGTGATTAATAAATATACACCATTATCGGTTTCACATATTTCAATGCGTTTTATTATTACAAATATATACACCCACTTAACATTGGGTCAGTTTGCATATTTTTCGTGGCTGGTGATCAACAAACAATATTCGTACACGTTTTAAATACTTTGACACTGTGCTTTATATTGAAAACATATATACACCAACTCAGCATTGGGTTTCGCATCTTTTCTTGGTTTCTTCTTGGCTAGCTATAAAATTAGACAAAATTACAAAAAAAAAAAAACAGTCAAAGTCTTAAATCATTAATATTATTGTCAAGGGAGTACTCATGATATCTCTGTTTCCAAATTCCTTTTTTCTTAGCAATGGAATCTTTTATTGGATTGGCCGATGCCATCACTGAATTTGAATCTGATTTTCAAGAGACACCATCCGAAGATCAGAATAAGCACACCCTAGCTATACTTCAAGATGAGTTGAAGGCTATGTGGCGAAAAGTCAAATCAGCCCAAGACAACCTCAATATCTCAGATCTTTCTAAAGATGAACGGCTGGCTGTAAAAGCTAAGCAGAAAAGCAGTTTTGCCTGTTTCATGAGGTGCATGGCTGCCTTAGCGGCTGATCTAAAAAAAAAAAAAAATCTACAAAACAGATTGAGAATGTGTCCATTCGGGAGCACAACATACATTTCTCTCTTTGCGGCACTGAAGTTTTCAAAGGAGATTACCTTTCATGGCCGTCCTTCCGAGCCATGTTTACGGCAATTTAGATTCAAAATCAAAGCCTATCGTCAGTTGAGAAGTTATTCCACCTCAACCAGAAAACACAAGGGGAGGCAAAAGAAATAGTACGAAGGTGTTCATTGACCAATGATGGTTTTGAATTGGCCTGGAGAAGCTTAATTGGCCGATACGAAAATAAACGTATTCTGGTCAATACACAGTTAAAAATTCTATTCAATTTAAGGCCAGTTGAGAAAGAATGCGGTAGCTCCATAAAGAAATTGCAACGAGACATCAATTGCATCTCGTCACTTCAATATCATAACATTGATATTTCGAATTGGGACGCTATTTTGACATATTTATGTTCAACCAAGCTTCCGGAAGGCACCTTAGCTCTATGGGAACAAACCATAGAAAACAAAACGGAGATTTCCAGGTGGAAGGATATGGATAGATTTCTATCAAACCGGTTTCAAACACTGGAGACCGTCTCAGGTCTCAAGGAGAGCAAGCCCAGCAGGTTGCCAAAGCAGCAGCAGCCCACACAACACCTTGTAGAATCACACCCGAAAAGACTTGGCACTTTTCAAGCGAGTGTTAATAACAATGTATGTAAAGTGTGCCGACGATCGGAGCATAAATTACAAAACTGTGAGGAAATCCGCAAATTAACACCAGCACAGCGGATTGAATTCATTAAAGCAAATCACCGTTGCCTGAATTGCTTGTCAGCTGGACATACAGTAACAAGATGTAAAAGTCCGTTTAATTGCAGCATATGTCGATCCAGACATCATACGTTGCTTCATCTCCCACAAACAAGTCAGCCAGAAGCAACAGGTTCTCGGAGATTTCCACATGCAATTGAGGAAGGGCCTTCGACTTCCAGACACGCTCAGCAAAGAATGGAATCTGCATTTGAAAATCATAATTCAATTAAAAAAGTAAATTCATGCCATGCAAACACAAACAGAGGAGTTTTATTACGGACAGGACGGGTACAAATCCATTTCAATGGCATCAATTTCTCAGCCAGAGCATTGATAGACTCTGGATCTGAATGTACTTTCATAACTGAAAGACTAAAACGCCGAATTAATCTGCCATCTAAGCGCTTGCATTCCCAAGTATCAGGCATCAACAATTCTATATCTGCGTAGGTCAAAGAAGCTTGTGCCATTCAATTACGGTCACCCATTGACCCTCTAATAAATCTAGAGGCAATTGCTCTAATCTTGCCAAAATTGACAGGGGACTTGCCTACTTGCCAAGTAAGTGCACTGACGCAACAAACATTCCCAGAATTAGTTTTGGAAGACAAGAGATTTTTCATAAATGAACCCGTCGATCTCGTCTTAGGAGGAGACATTTACCCACAGATAATACCTCTCGCCCAAGAAACCGTATTCGATTGGATTATAACCGGCAGTACCGAAACTTCACATTCAGCCCACAATATAGTCTCCTTTTATAATGACTGCGTTTTGGGAATTGGAAGATCTTCCAAAGAAAGCAAGCCTAAACGAAAATGATAAATACTGCGAAGAGCTATTTAAAGCAACTACCAAAAGGAATGTTGATGGAAAATATGTGTTCTCCTTACCTTTCAAACAGGATTACACAAGTGACATTTCCCTGGGACCGTCGCTGAAAGGAGCGTGTGCTCAGTTCTACCGCAACGAACACGTTTGGCAAAAAAAACCTGAGTTGCAGACGGAATACAGCCGAGTCCTATGCGAATACGAGACTTTGGACCATATGTCCAAAATTCCGTACAGCATACAAGCAGACTCCACTGACTGCTATTTTTTGCCTCATCACGCTGTGTTGAAAGAGGAAAGCACCACCACTAAAGTTAGAGTGGTATTCAACGCCTCATGCCCCACTGCTAATGGCGTGAGCTTAAATGATGTCGCATATCCCGGCACAATTCTGCAGACCTACCAATACTAATACTACGATGGAAGTTCTACAAGTATATCTTCAATAGCTAAATAGGAAAAATATATCGACAGATTTTGGTAAATCGTGAACACACGAAATTCCAGAGAATAGCTTTTCGTAAGGGCCCTGAGGAACCTATCATTTTGTAGGAGCTGAAGACGGTTACCTTTGGCATTAACGGCGCGCCCTACTTAGCTATAAGGACTTTACATCAATTAGCAGATGAAGTTGAGAAAAACTACCCGACTACATCAAATATTTTCCGTAATTGTATGTACGTAGACGACATACTCTCATGTAGACATATTCTAGATTCCACAATACGTGCTCGAGAGGAAATATCAAAAGTAATGAAATCATTTGGGTTTCCATTGCGCAAATGGACATCCAATAACACTCAAGTTTTAGATGGCATACCAAAGTCACACTTGCTAAGTACAGACTTTTTGAAGACACTAGCACCGTAAAGGCTCTTGGAATCAGATGAAATGCCCGGTCTGACTATTTCTACTTTGCTACAAAACCTATAGACAACAAAGGAATCATTAGGAAGAGAGCGATTCTTTCCGCGATCGCCAAGCTATTCGATCCACTTGGATGGCTTGCACCAATCATAATAGTTGCCAAAATCTTAATGCAGAACATTTGGCTAGAAGGAACTGATTGGTTGTCAACTACCTTGAATCGGTGGCAGACCTTTGTAAACGGGTATACGGAAATTAACAATATCCGTATAGCAAGATGGGTCAACTTCACACCGTGTGCCACTGCAGAAATACACGGATTCTGTAACGCATCGGAGAAAGCAAATGCAGCTACGATTTTTATAAAAATTATGATTGAGGGCAAAGTAAACGTAAGCCTCAATCAACTTAATATGGGTCATCTAACTACTCATTTCTGGACGGATTCTATCATCGTATTAGCATGGATACGAAAACCGTGTTCCTGGTCAACCTTTGTTGCCCTTAGAGTAACAAAAATAGTCGAAAAGGTTGGGAGCAAGAACTGGTACCATGTAGACTCAGATTCCAGCCAAGCAGACCTGGCCAGCAGAGGATTACCAGCCGGTGAATTGGTCGACAACTTGTTGTGGTGGCAGGAACCCTCTTGGTTACAAGAAGATGACAGTAGTTGGCCTGTAAACGAAATCGAACAACAAACAACTATGGAGGAAAAAAGAGTGCATACTCACACAACATCAACAGTAGAGTGATCTCCTATATAAGGAGATTCTATCAAAGAATACATCCGAAAACAAAATCTTCTTTTAAGATAGAGTCTAACTTAATTTCGCCCAACGAAATCAAGTTGACGATTCAGTGTCTAATAAACATTTGTCAAAAACGATATTATAGCGAAGAATATGAACGATTGAGATCCGGAAAATCCATTGGGGGAAAAAGTGAAATCCTGCCTCATAACCCATTTATTGATAGAGATGGCATTATGAGAGCTGGTGGACATCTCAGCGCATCTTCTGACCTATCTTATAGTGAATGCTATCCTATTCTTCTTCCTTATAGCTCCAGGTTGTCCCGTCTTTATGTCAAGTTTGTCCACCAAGTATCCATCCATGGGGAAAATCAGCTGATACTGCGGCTCATCTGATCACAGTTTTGGATACCTAGAGTCAAAAACATGGTCCGATCCGTCATACACAACTGCAAGGTCTGCACAATCTACAAAAAAAGGTCGCAAACCCAACTTATTGGAGCCCTTCCAGAAGAACGCACTACCTTTTTCAGAGCGTTCACAAATACTGAAGTAGATTTTGCTGGACCTTTCGATATTAAGTCCTACCGCGGCAAAGGTTGTAGAATTTCCAAAGGTTACCTCTGCCTATGTGTCTGTTTTTCAACAGAAGCTATCCATCTAGAAGCCACCAGTGACCTTAGTACTGCTTCCTTTTTAGCAGCCTTTGCTAGGTTCATAGCCAGGCGTGGATGTCCAAAAAATGTATACTCGGACAATGGAACTAACTTTGTAGGGGCTTCTAGATCATTGAAGGCCGAATTTAAAGCCTTCATAGCTGATGCACGTTCTAATGCATTGTCCAAATTCCAACATCAGGTCCTAAATTGGCATTTTATACTCGCTGCAGCTCCTCACAGGAAGCAGGGGTGAAAAGCTTTAAAATTCATTTTAGAAAAATCGCAAATGATCATAAATTCACGTTCGAGGAGTTTAGCACTCTCCTATGTAGAGTCGAAACGTGTCTCAATTCTCGACCATTAAGTCCCTCGTCAAACAATTCTACAGAGTTGGAGCCGCTTACTCCAGGTCATTTTCTAGTTGGTAGTGTTCTTCTTGCACCACCAGAAATCAATGTTGACGAAAACCGCGTGTTAATCGTCAACAGATGGGAAAAACTCAAGGCCCTACACCAAACTTTCTGCAAAAGATGGAAGTTCGAATATCTTAGTGAATTGCAGAAGCGCAACAAATGGAGGCATCCTCAATCCAACCTCAAAATGGGGGACCCAGTTATCATCAAAGAAGGCAAACTTCCACCCAACGAATGGAGACTGGAAAGAATCACCCAATTACAACTAAATGAAGAGGAGATGCAGTTTCAACTAAAAATTCAAATTCTGTTTTTGCTATCTTTAATTTAATAGGATCAAGGCGACGAGGCTGAGAAAATTGAAGAATTGGTGTTGCACTTGTTTAGTGTAATCTTGTAATGGACGGAAACTTATTTAAAATATTCGTAAATTTATTTTCAATAATAGGAATCCTAAGTGAGAAATTGTCACAAAAACCAGTAGATCGAGAAATTTTAAATTTAGTTGTTAAATCTGTTATTTCTTTATTTTTGATATCTACTAAAATCTCAAATTTTTCTAAAATGCATTAGCACCAATAATTGGAGTTGAAATATCGGCAATTATAAATGAAAATTCCAAATCTCTTCTTGAACCTAAATCTAGTTTTAAAAGTTTTGTACCAAATGTTTCTATACGAAGGCTGCTATATATATTTCTGGCCTAGGCAACACTAAGTATTGCCAGGTGCAATCTGACATTTCCATTGGAAAGTTTGACATTTTTTAGCATAACATCACCCAGAACGTTTTATCATTTAATCGTGAATTGTTTTATTTACAGGGAATTAAAAAATTCATCTCGGCCAAAAAATGGAATTAACTCGTGAACATTTTCGTGCGATCATTTTTCACAACTTTCGACGTGGATTATCATGACAAGAGTGCATCGATGAACTAAAATCTTTGTATGGCTATGAAGCACCATCCTATAGCACTGTGAAAAACTGGTACAACGAATTCAATCGTGGCCGACGCTCGCTCAAAGACGAATTCCGTGAAGGTCGTCCAAAAACAGCCGTTGTGCCAGAAAACATCGGTGCCGTACGTGAACTGATAATGCAAGACCGTCATGTAACATACCTTCAGATAGAGGCATGCCTATGCATTTCTCCCACCAACATACATTCGATATTGCATGAACACCTGGCCGTAAAAAGGTTTGTTCTCGTTGGATCCCGCACAATTTGACAATCGCTCAAAAAAAGGCTGGTGTGGATTGGTGTAAAGAAATGCTGAAAAAATACGTTCGCGGTGCTTCAAAAGACGTTTATAAGATCGTCACAGGTGACAAATCATGGATCTATACGTATGAGCCCGAAACAAAACAGCAATCGACCGTGTGGGTCTTCCAAGACGAGCCAAATCCAACGAAAGTTGTTCGTGGAAGAAGCACTTCGAAGCAAATGGTCGCCTGTTTCTTCGGCAAAACTGGTCATGTGGCGACTGTTCCGCTTGAGCAACGTAAGACGGTCAATTCAGAGTGGTACACCACCATTTGTTTGCCTGAAGTCTTCGGAGAAATTCGAAAAACGAGCAAGAGAAGACGAATCATTGTGGACCATGACAATGCGAGCTCTCACACATCGGCTCAAACCAGCGGCTTTTTGACCGGCCAAAACGTCGAATTGATGGGTCATCCGCCGTACAGCCCTGACTTGGCACCCAATGACTTCTCTTTATTCCTACACATCAAGAAAATAATGCGTGGTCAACGATTTTCGTCGCCAGAAGATGCTGTTGAAGCATTCAAAAACCATGTTTTGGAGGTGTCTCAATCAGAGTGGAAAAAGTGCTTCGAAAATTGGTTTGAGCGCATGAAAAAGTGTATAAATCTTGATGGAGAATATTTTGAAAAACAATAAAACCAATTTCGTTGTTAAATATTCGTATTTTCATTATTAGGCCAGAAATATATTCAGCAGCTCTCGTATTTGGCACGAATGCATACACGTATGCTTAGTAGATAGATAACAAAAGTGTAAATGTTTCACAAAAAATGTGATTTTTTTACATAAATTTATATGAGCCCGAAGGTAATTAAATAAAATTTCTTTTAAAATTCATATTATTTATTTAAAATTATATTATCAAACAAAAATAGAACTTTTCATACAACATTGACATTTGCTACACACGCATTATGCATGCCTGGCACATGCACAACAAAAGCTTACAATTTTCACAAAATAAAGTAAAATATTTTAAAATAAACTTTATTAAACTAAAAGATAATTAAATAAACTTTATTTTAAAATTGATTTTAACTAATTTTAGTTTAATGATTAAACAAAAAAAAAAATTTTTTATTCAACATTACAAGTTGCTACACACGAATTATGTATGCCTGGCACACGGAATACAAAAGTTTAAAATTAAATAAATAAACTTTATTTTAGAGCACTTTTGAATAGTTTCAAGATAAACAATTTATCACAATAAATGCTTTTCATAAAACATTGATATTTGCATATACGTTTGGTACATGCATACATCTACATACATATGTACGTCTGGCACATGCACAACAACAGGCCTATTCAATCGAAGTACAATAATAAAATTTACTTTGGTATTAAAACTTACCATTCAGTAAATCTTTTTACTATTTCGTATTGTGAATTCACTGCCACTCTGTCAATTTTGTTACCCGCGAAATAGGTGCTACCAAAGTTTTGCCAAACAATGCAACCTGTGCGCTAGAATACCAAATTAAATTTTGGGTGTTAAAAAAAAGACAACAAAATTTACTTTACCGGTAACAGTGAGAATATGTATGCAATTGTAGAATTTTAACATAATGTAAAAAAAAATTTGACACTGCAACTACTGCCAATGGTTACACACTTTCGCACTAAGTTTTATATGATTTTGGCCGTAGGTTCAAACCATAACAAATGATAAACTTACGCTTTGATTATTTATTGTTTCTGGAAGAGCGCTGAAATGTTTTGCGATGATAATCCAATTAAGATGTTAACCGTTCATAGCTCAGACGAAGTGCTTACGTATAAAGTACTTCAAATACTTCGCTTAGTGCATTGGGATTCTCTACTAATCGAGCTTGTATAAGTTGATGAATATAATTTACTTGAAGCTGGAAGAGCGTTGAAATGTTTTGCAATGATAATCTAAGTAAGATGCTGTGACGTGGTGGCTATTGAATCGATGAATAACACTGAAATAAACAATATTGTTTTTCTCATGATAATGCAAAAAATAAAACTTAAATATCATGCATACATATTCATCAAAGTGCACATACATACACGTACATATACATATACATACACATATGTATGCATATGTTGTTATCTTACCTTATTTCTTGATTTAATGTTGCTTGGACACTTCTAAAGGTAATAAAAAATTATTAAGAAAAATTAAATTAGACACTTTATAAAATAACGTATCTTACGTCTTGGCGTCTTCAGTTCAAAAGCCATATTTGAATAATGTGTATACGCCCATCTCTTTCTAACATACTAGATAATCGGATTCGATATACATATGTTACTCGTGTTACTACAGAAACTGTCTTACACCCAGCAAAAACACATTCACTAAAAATAAGAAGAATTACCAGCTGACATCCAACACTAGCGCAAACAAGCGTTTCAGAAGTGTTTCGAAGATTAGAAAAAACTCTGGCATAAGTGTATTATATCTGAGGGGGATTTCTTTGAAGGGGGCAAAAGAGTTATTGATGAATAAATAAATACTTTTTGAAAATATTTAAAATAACGGTTATTTTCTGATCACACCTTGTATATCGTATACGTTCCCACTCATTTCCGGATTGCAATATTTTCATTACGGAAAAATTGTACTCGGCAAGTGTCATTATCAGGCTAGTAATTTGTACTACCACAAAGTAGTCGGTACGGCGTGAATTTCCTTACGCGGCCGATATATGAAATGATTAACAATGTGGATTTTTTCTTTGCTTAAAATTAAAACTTGGAAATGAAATTTTATTGCTACTTAAGTTCCGTTCTACAAATTTTATTCAAAGAAACTCTTCACTTCCCAAAATAAAGAATATAATGCGAAAAAATTAAGACAATGCGCAATGTTTTTCAACTTATTTCCTTTTCCGTAACATATTCCTTTGCCTCAGTAAGTGTTTATTTAAAACAAAAAAGTAATATATACATATACGTATGTTAAGTTATTAAAACGACAAACTAGAATATCAGATAAAAGAGAGGGAGAACTTTCAGAGTATGCGATTGGGCAATCCGGAAATGTATAAGAGTGAAGTTCAGTTATAAAAATATCAAATATGGTGACTTCTCTTTAACAAATATCATGATTTAATTTATGAATATCGCTAAAATTTAATTCATATTGCGGCAAAAATGCCAAATATGAATGACAGGTTAAATCGATATGCCGATATCTAAAGCATATTCCACATATTCTGTATATAGTAAGAGCAATCCAGAAATTTGAAGAACTGTGTCCGATCAATTGATGGGTATATAAGAGAGCGGCCAACACAATATGCATCAGCGGGATAAACTGTGTGAAATAATATAATTCGTTGTGCATAGTAAAGTAAATTCTAATTTATGAGTAATAAATAAACTTGGAATAAATTCTGAACAACTAAGAAATCGTAACAAAAATCTTGGGACTTCTATTTGACAATCCAGTGATCGCACTCGAAAAATTTTGGAAATCATTGAGACATATTTAGCAAAATCGTTACAATATTCTTAATGACGACAATGATAGTTCTGTTCCGTGATCAGTGTTAAATATTCCATATCGTTTTGATAACATGGTCACGAAACAAAAACTTATCTCTTAAGGTTCATTCATGTTTATTAAAAAAACTTTCATGTTTAGCATCTTTGCTTGAAATGAATTACAAATTTGCTATTTTCCGACAACTTTTAAGTGCACATCCGGTTAATTTTTAGTACTTCTTCTTTATGTCCACCTAAGCAAAAAGTTACATCACTATTATTATTGTGATTTGAAAACAAAAGCAAGCGTCCAAAGAGTTATTTAAGAATCAATATAGTCAACCAAAAATTATTAAATGACAAATTTCATTATCATAATACCTTTACATATATATTGTTAATTCGTAGATTAACAGCGAAATCTAGTATCAGACAGAAGTATCCATTGGATACTATTTGGAATTCACTAAGGTCCGTTTTCACCATTTCCGGGTTAAGCAATTAATCGGAAGATTAGCAAAAAAATTCGTCCATTTAAGGCGCACCTGTCAATTAAGTTGTGGTTAACTTAACGCCAACATTGAGTGGCGATTAGCTCTTAACCAGAAAATAATTTGACAACCACAAATAGTAAAATAATAAATAATAACTTTAAAATAAATTTAATGAAGGAAAATTTGGAAAACACTATCTGGCTACGCCACTGAAAGATTTGTGAAAATAATGCGGTTTGAGTAAATAAATATTGTTGATGATTTATTTGATTTTGCAGGGATAAAGCAGCGTGAATTTTTGGGTTTTCACACCACGATTTTAGGCATCGGGTATTTTTTTAATTTGTGTTGCTGGTTTGTTCGGAATAAAAGTGGCGACTGTCAGTCGGGTGGTAAATAGTGTCCTTTGCTTGTCCAATCTTTCATTAGAATGTCGAAATTGGGAGCACATTTCACCGAATAGCGAAGTTTCGAAAGGTGTTGTGGTATTTCATGTCCGAATCCAATCTCCTAGTAAAGAAAATGCCGAAAGTTTTCGGAGCAAAAAGGGTACTTGCAAAATGGAAATAATGGACTTTGTATGACGATGACTTGGCTCTGGACATGACAGCATTATTTTTAGTAATAGCTGAACCATTTGAGCAAACCGAATTTAGGGACATCTTTAAATTGGGTTTACATCCCAATCTTCGCGCTGAACGTCTTTACAATGAATCTCAAATCCGTACTTGAAATTACATACCGGAAGACAATGGATTAAGAGTTTCGCTCAGCACAACTATGAACATCATTGTTGTCTGTAGAGTGTTGCACAATTTTGCTATCCAAAATGACTCTATTTGGATGAGGTAGAAGTTGAAGCGAATGAACCAGCAGAAACATCAGCGAAAACATAGCCGAGGTGCAAGAAACCCATATACATATGAACATATATTACATACATTTTATACATGTAATTTAAAATCATCAAAGTCCTTTTTCCAAATAAAAATATATGGTATAAATTTCATTAAATTACATTTGTTTCCATAACCAAAAAATAAAACTTAAAGAAAAGGAAAATCTTAAAAATTACTCAACCAAAACGTGTACCAAAATGTAAGCAGATAGAAGCTGTCATGCAGTTTTGATGTATTCACAACGCAAATTTTTGTGAATTTACCTTAAAATATTCACAATGATCAAACTAACCAGAACTTGGTGAACACGAAAGTGTCACATTAGCCTATCTGACGGTTTTGTGCTTCTATTCGTCTCTGTAGATTTGTTTCTCACTTTGAACTGATTGTAGCTGTCTAAAAATTCAAACGAATAAATGCCGTAAGATTGAAAATTGAAATTTGGGTTTTACTACAATATGTATATGTACACGTATGTGCATGCAAACGTATATGCCTATGCGAATATAGGTATATCTAATTATTTATATTAGAATGTATTGAAGAAGCCGTTGAGATTGTCTCTGATGATAATGAAAGGGATGAGATGTGTAAAGGTTTGTAAATATGTAGATTACACTTTCGAAAGGAAAAATATATAAAAAATAGATAAACACAGCACAGATACACACAGCTTTTGTCTTCCTTTACACGTACATAGAAACCTCATGTAAACTCAGACTAAGCAAGCTAAGGAAGAAATCGATCGCGAAGAAAGGTAATATTTGTTTAATAGCCTATTTCCACCAAGCACTTAACTGCATTTAAGGCCTCTGTTAAGTGAATGAAATGGCAAACGTTTCCACCGAAAGTGAGTTAACTCAAACAGATGATTTTTGTTTACTTTTGCAGTTTGCAAAATTTGTCACAAGTATTAAAATCTTGAATTCAAGAGACCGCATTCATTTTATTTTGCTACTTATACAATATTATGATTTGCAAGTGCAGATTATTGCTGCACGGACAGACGCTGCTGAAAGGAAAATGCTTTTTTGCATGCTTATAGCCTATTTCCACCAAGCACTTCACTGCATTTAAGGCCTCTGTTAAGTGAATGAAATGTCAAACGTTTCCACCGAAACTGAGTTAACTCAAACAGCTGATTTTTGTTTACATTTGCAGTTTGCTCGGCCGAAAAATCCCTTAACCGGTTACAAAGCGCACATTATACATATATACTTAAATATTTGTTTTGCGCCAATTATATATACATACATAATTATTTGTTTTGCGCATGCGCTGATAGTTACCAGAGTCGCGTATATTTTTATGTTGAGGGGATCGTTTTCTATTCCACAATTGCTTTTTGTTTGTTTTTTATTTTATTTTTTAAAGAGGAGAAGCATTATCTTCGCCAATTACTTAATATATGTTTTTATGTCAATATTAATGCAAAAAAGAAACTTTTGCAGAAAAATTTCAGCATGCAAAATAAAAGTCTGGCCCCTCATTAAATCCGAAAATACACGACTCTGGCAAGAAATGTACCGAAACGTCCGAAATGTTTACATTAGTAGTGACAGCATCGACTGTTAACATAACATTTGCTGTTAAATTACCGAAAGTGAGTTAACACACTTGTATACAACAACAAACACATGGGAATTTCGCATTTAAATGCGATGTTTAAATGCATTAAGCTAAAATGCAGTTAACGTCCGGTGGAAATAGGCTATAAATGAAAAAGAAACAGATTAAATGATGAAATTAACTATTTCTTTATTAGAAGCATCCCAAGAAAAATCATCTTTTCCGTTACAATTTAAGAAATCTAACAATTCCTTATTTCTTCATATTTTGTTTTTTTATTTATATAATCCTTATAATAATTCATAAGAAGTAATCTACATCCTATATCAATAACACCAAATGCTTTCAGCATATCATTTAAGAACCTGTGTTTGCAGGTTTTGAGCTTACGAGAAATATCAAGTATTTCCACTGGGTGTTTACTGAGTTTAAGCCCGTTGTCACAATGTCCGATTAATATGACACTTTCGTTTTCACCAAGTTCTGGTTAGTTTGATCATTGTGAATATTTTAAGGTAAATTCACAAAAATTTCCGTTGTGAGTACACCAAAACTGCATGACAGCTTCTATTTGCTTACATTTTTCTACACGCTTTGGTTGAGTAATTTTTAAGATTTTCCTTTTCTTTAAGTTTTATTTTTTGGTTATGGAAACAAATGTAATTTAATGAAATTTATTTCATATATTTTTATTTGGAAAAACGTTTTAAATGACATGTATTGTATAAAATTTATATAATATATGTACACAGTATGTGCCAAAAATAACCGAGCTTTAAATCATACAACATTCAGCGCCATCTATTGAAAATTTCATCCTCTTTCAAACGCACCTGATTTCATGTAAGTCGGATGACAGATGTAAAAGTGACAGCCATTTCAATAAAACCAAAAGTGTGCTAATGGTTCCAAAAAAAAATGGAACAAAGAGCAAATATAAAATTTTGTGTCAAACTTGAAAAAAAATTGAAATTGAAGTTTAAAAAATTAAAAAAAATGAAGCAGCCGTAATCGAGGTACTGAAGAACATTTCTATAAATGACATAAAAAATCTATGCATGCGCTGGTTGATCGTTCCAAACGTTGTGTTGAGTCAAATGGAACCTATTTTGAACAAATAATAGCTTTCAAAGATAATATAATGTGTATTTTACTATTTAATACCCAAAAAGTTCGGTTATTTTTGGGACACGCCGTGTATGTAGTATATGGTTTCCTTTGCACCTCAGCTATGTTTTCGTCGGCATCAACGGATGCCACTTGAACATCTACCTCATCCAAGTTAGAGTAATTCTGGATAGCAAAATTGTGCAACAATCTACAGGCAACAATGTTGTTTATAGTTCAGCTGAGCGAAACTCTCAATCCATAGCTCCTCGATATGCAATTTCGAGTACGGATTTCAGATTTATTGTAGAAGCGTTCAGAGCGAAGATTGGGATGTAAAAAACATATCATGTAGTTGCTGACTTCATAACTACTGCCGCCCAATTAAAAAAGTCCCGAAATACGTTTCGCTCGAACCGGTGATTCAGACAGCTATTATTAAAAATAATGCTGTCATGTCCAGAACCAGGTCACCTGCATACAAAATCCATTATTTCCATTTTACAAGTACCATATTTTTCTTCTCCAGGTGATCGGATTCTGGCATGAGTGCAATCTAAACACCCTATCACCTTTGGAAACTTCGCTGTTCGGTGAAATATGCGCATTGTGCTCTCAATTTCTCTGCTTGCTTGTGGCATTCTGATGAATGATTGGGAAAGTGCCGCTATAGCAATAGAAACTTTATTCACCACCCGACTTGCCACGCTTAATTTGAAGAAATCAGCAACACAAATCAAAAAACTTCCCTATGCATAGAAGCGCAGTGTTAAGAGCAACATTTCCGCTGGCCTAAGTGCTTGATTCCTGCAAAACCAAATAAATTATCAACAATATTTATTAACTCCAAGCTTATTATATTCACAAACCTTTCAACGCGGCTTCTAAATTTATTTTCTATTCTTTCCAAAACGTATTTTGCACTAAATTTACTTTGTAGTTAAAACTTATTATTATTATTATGTATTGCGAACGAAAGGTCTGACGAACGAATCGGCTCTGGACGATTTTGTACAGAATTGACATTCTCTATATTGTTCGTCAACCCTTACGTTGCCTACGTAACAAGGAAATGCGAGAAGGAATCATTTGTCAAATAACATGTTACCATATGTCATTTATATAATATCTAAAATAAAAACACTGTTTTTTTTCTAATTTCTATCTATTTAAAGTTACATTTTAAAAATCTGGAAGTGCTCATTTGCTCATTCCATCTTTATATTCTCGTTCGTTGACATTTGTATTTGTTTGTTTACAATACGGTGTTTAGAAAATTTCAAAAAATATATATGGTATACAAAATCAAAATGTGAACACAATTTGATGTTTTAAATTTTTAACAAGGGAAAAAGCAGAACTACCATTCAAACAATTTTTATGATTTATTAATAGTTTTATTTGTTTTTTAAAATTTCAATCGAATTCGCAATTGCAGCAGTAGTTTTCTTAACGTTGAGATAAGTTTAATATGTTAATTCGAATCAAACATTGATTGAATTAGTTAATAATACCATTTTTTAGATGACTGGTCAATTTAGAATTTAACGCTATGATGCCAAAACAGCTTTTGTTTGAATTTAACATGTCTTTTCGTTGTTTTGCGTACTATTCGTAATAGAGAATGTACGTTTCAATAACATATCACGTAAGAATCAGCTGTTATCGTTTGGCTTTGTGTTCGAAATACGTAATACAAATATGCGAACGATTCGTGTTTGACACGAAACGAACGTTCGCTTCGCAATACATAATAAGGCTGTATATCTACTGAAAATTTTTAGATTTTGCCTTAAAATCTACTTAAAATTACGAAGTTTTGCCATGCTCCGCGCCTTTTTAAAATCGTCCCCGGCTTTTCTAGACAAATACTTTGCATTCTTGAACGGTTATCATATAATCTAATAGGAGAGCGCTGGCCAGCACATTCGTCCTCTTCTGCAAACCAATTTTGGAAACATTCCTTTTTTCGATTTTCTATGTGTCTTTTTATCTTTTTTTTATGTCAGGTTTATGTGCATTGACATTAAAGTATTCCACGTACCATTACATATGCATTTTACTTATTTGGAAAACTTCCTCATTGGGCTTGACTAGTCTTAAATCATTATCTCCACAGTAATTTTTGGCTCGAATTAGTTCTTTAAATACACTTGTCAAATCACTCTGTGCCTTCATCATAGCAGCAGTGCATATTTGACACTTTACCTTCCTTAGGACCTTCTGATAAATTGTGTATCTGGTGTAATAGCGCTGAATTTGAAGCTCTGCTGGTCTTTCAGGAACTTCGTCCATAAATAGCTGAACTGGAATGTCTGTCAACAGATCTTCTTCCACGGCTAGGTGCACGTCAGGATTGCTTTGCAATTGATCTTTTTCTTTTATGTGGGATTAGTGGGATGATCGTTTATATCTTCATTCCAGTCCAAAATTGCATCGCCATCATCCTCACAATTATTTCCTTTATTCTGAAACCGGTGTCTCAAGATTTTCATTGACATTAGCCAAGCCACAATATACTGGTGCATATTAACACCTTGACTGGCGCGAATTTAGTAAAAGAAACTCTCAAGCGCATCTTGATTCAGTTTTACCAAGAGAAATTATTCAAATTATTTTACAAAATATTTTCACTCATATTTGTCATTGAGCGAAGAGTAAGAATGAATCCATCTATGCATGGTATACTTCTTTTAATGGGGAATGAAATGGATTGCAAATATGCTATGTGATCAAGCAGCCTACTCATTTTCTCAGGTGATGCTCTAAACATGGGCTGCTTTATTGGATTTTTGTTTGCAATATATTTGCAGTCAATCTCATGAAACAATTCATTCATCTTTTTGATGAAGATTTGAGTCGACTTGACACATTTAAGCAAATTATCGTCATCACCTAGCAGTTTCACATCATATAGAATCGCAATTGCTGCAGAAACTGAATTGCTCAACAATTGAGTTGAACGTGATACCTTTATTTTCTCAAAATTATTGGGGTATACATGGACTTCCGTTAGTTTTGAACACATTTTATAATATTCATTATCCTTGTCTACGGCATACAATTTCTTTACCACTGCATTTCTCACAGTGCCATCTCTTGTGTGAATTTCATTATAATTTAATATTCTCCTGAATCAATTGCAACAATTTCTTCGAATTGACTGCTGATTGGCTTATATATAATGACAACACTTTTTATCATAAAAAACAAGCACTTGTCCCCGATCAACATCTCTCGTTGACCTTCACCATTATCGACAAATCCATCAATAACGTCAGTATTATTATTATATGCCAAATATTTCTTTATGGTTATCTCATCCCACATGATTTGGCATATACGATGGCTTTCTGGCATTGAACTTATCAGTTTTCTCAAATTATTGGTAACTTTGACGGTAATACCAGGGCGGATATGCTGTATTGGGCGCCATCCTAGAGGTGACCTCTTGTGTGGGGGCCTGAATCCCAAATCATCCCTCATAAATATATATGCCTTACTTGACATATGATTTATGGTTTGTGTCAAATTTTTCTCCTCTTCTGTATACCTACTTTTTTTATCCCCAATATAATTTTTGCAAAAACAATGGCATCAGTACTTGCATCGTTATGTGCTATTTTTGTTTTTGTTTGCAAAAATATGTTTTTTTCATTCACAAATTATTTTGGTGTTGGCGTGCAGCTACGGCAGAGCGTTCATGATCACATATCAGTTCCACATTTTCATCCAGGCACTCGTTGCCGTGATGTATATCATATCCCTACCGTTTCTCCTGAAGCAACGAGAAATATTCAAACTTTCAGAGTGTCATATCAGTTCGCACATCAGATACGAATGTTCCTTTCTCTGCCAAAGCTGTGTGACAATTTGAAGAGTCAGACTAAGAATTTAGTGTCTGTTTCCCAAATGTAGCCTCGGAGCAGCTCCTTCCAAAAGGCGATTCCTTGAAACATATTTTGCTTCAAAATGGCGTTCACAAATAAAGTTGTTTTCTTTGCCACTTGATTAAGTGACAAATTACCGGCTTCAGCCCAAGTGTTTCTGTTTCGGGAACATAAACAAAGTGGCCCTAGGCCCAAATGAGCATACTTCCACAACGCAGTATCTCCCTCTCGTTGCTACTCCTTCAGATGGATGCGGAGCTTCTTCGTCATACCCTACACCATGTTTTAATATAAAATTAGAAATTATTGACTGCTATTTAAGTTAGGTATGTTACCTACACGCACGTAGGTATCTGATACATTTATATATATATATATATATATATATGTATTTTCCAATAAGTTAAATAAAGTCTAAGTACACCTGTTCTAGATATATTTACTATTTATTCCTCACTTAGCACTTTATTTGAGCCCTTTAATGCATAAATTTATTGACTACGAACAACAATAACAACAAGCGCTATAATATACAAACTAAAAGTGTTTTTAAATTAATGTGCACAACTTATTGTAATAATTTCACTTTTTTTTCTTGAGTTGGGTCCTTTCCATAGCCTCCACTTGAAAGTGTCTATCACAGACGTATAGAAATTTGGGCATCGGATCGCTTAGCCTCAAGTTCTCCTTCCACTTCCTCGAAATCTCTTGATTTCTCGGAACAACACTTGCGGCCTACCGGCTTTTTATAAGATGAAATTAATAAGATTAAACCTTTGCGAATGGAACAAATTACAATTTGGCAATCTTTCGATTTTCACT
Source organism: Ceratitis rosa (assembly GCA_037013455.1). NCBI lineage: Eukaryota > Metazoa > Arthropoda > Insecta > Diptera > Tephritidae > Ceratitis > Ceratitis rosa. Next base: position 1,505,966 of record JAWMAG010000004.1, read on the forward strand.
ACACTGACTTTACTGATTTTGGTGCCTTTCCTCTCAAAAATTGTGGCAGGGGTGAACTTAATGATAAAAACAAAGCACTTATACACTTACATATAAATGCAATTTAAATCACAATATAACTATTGCATATTGTATGTAATGTGCCCATTGCTTTCGAAATATTTGCGCACTTATCACCGCTTAAATCAAGAATTAACTTTATCAATCCCTTTTTTCACAAATATCTCATAGTAGAAGTATTTATTTACCTATTAAACCACAATTCACATATGGTAGATGTGCACACAACTTTTAATCACAATTATAAATTCTATTCTTCAAATTCTTAAATAAATTTTATTACAAATGCCGACGGAAAACAAAAGAAGCAAAACTTTTCATGAAAACATATTTTTATCTCGATGTAAATGTCTCGAACTCACTATCACTTCTTTATTTCAACATTAATATGTTTTTAATTAATTTTGTAATGATAAACTGCACTATTTTCCCATTATTATTAGTTATCTTCAAAAATGCACTATTTGTATGCACATTTTTCACATTATTGCCAATACAATCGGCGTCATATTTGCCCCGCTACGAAAATCGCGAGAAATTTGAAAAAAAAGTAAACTCCGTCTGTGAAACGCTACTATTCACCTCAACAAAATTTTTCAAATTGGTTTACAGTTCTTTTCCCTTCTTATTAATATATATATGTATGTTCTTTGCTGCTATGGAGAATAGGATAAAAATGGCGTTCTACTCGAAGATAGGAATATAAAATAAAATGGATTATCCGTTCAACTGTATTCTCCTTCAATTTCTATGTACTTAGAAGAGAAAACCGAAATCTGTGAGTGTATTGGTAAACCCATCAGCCCGTTCTTGCAGGGATGTATGATCATATGTATGAATTGCGCATGCGCTTACGAAGAACGCCTTGAGCTCGATTCTCTCGAGTATGTCTATTTTGTTTACATCCGTTATTCGTAAGCGCGTTTTAATATTTGAAATTCTCGTGTTAACTCCTCCGAAACGGCTTGACCGATTTTAATGAAATTTTATGATCATATTCTTCAATAGGTCTGAAAATAACATAACATCTAGTTTTCACACTGACTGACTCTTATTCGAAAAATTTGAATTTATACTTCGATTTACTTGATATTTGATACATACAATTAATAAAAAAAAACTTGTGCAATAAAAGCAATCATTTCCAATTTAGATTACCTCCAAAGCCATTAAAGCCTTTGAGCAAGAACCAAAAGTAAATTAAAATAAATTAGATATGCTTTCAATATATTTGTACGATTTTTAAAAAAATTATTTTTTTTTTAAATCAAAAAAGTAGACGGCAACTCTATTGTAAGCAGCCATAGCGTTCCCTATGACAATTGTCATATCAATGAATTATGCAGAATATATACTATATTGTATCCAAGTGAGAGAAAAAATATATCTCATAACAGGACATGTAATTAATTTTTAGTACATATGCGATCTCGCTCAATGAGAAACCCTGATGTTAAAAATAATTCATAGTTTTTAACACAATTGATAACGGCTGGACCGAAACAATATTCAACTTTATTAAGAGAATCTCGGGGACCGATTTATGCGAGATAATCTCAGTAACTTATCGTTTAAATTAACATGCAGAAACTGGTTCTTAATAAACTTATCTATGGATCAATTTACCTGGAAGTTTTTTTATTTTCGTTCGTTCGTTCTGCTTGAATTTTTCTTATCTGAAGCCGCTTAGTTTAATTAAAGTAGTTTTATGAGAATTGCCCATGCTCGCGTGTTGGCAAACCATCTTTGTTGTTTGCTCTTGCTTGCCTACTTGCATATTTTGAGTGAGTTCCAAATCGTCAAAATACTTTGAAATTATGCGGGTGCGAATCAATTCAACCCTGGATTCTATAAATTTGCCTTGCAACAGTACTTTGCACACTCTGGCATTTTGGAACACTATTCATGCAAATAAATTCCTTTTCAATGAAATGGCTGAAATATTAAACAAATCAAAAAAATAAGTAATATGTTAAAAAAAAATAAAATTTGCGCAAAAAACTTGCCCTCCGACGTTGGCCGATATTGTTAAGAATTTATGATAAAATAAAGCATCACAAACCTTATCAATGCTCAATTTGCTTTTGTTTGCCCATCAATAACTTTACCGATACATTTTGGAACATGATACATCGTCAAAGTTTGCACATTTGCATTTAGGAATGCGTAACAATATATGGTTGCTTTGCAAGTTTGTTGATTCCAGAATGTATATACGTATTTGACCTATGGTAATATGAATGGATAATTATAAATGCAGAAAACTAAATTAAAATATAAATATTTTGAATAATTATATATTTTTTAATCATAATTTCTTTAAATATTATTATAATTTATTACATTCCAAAAATTAATGTATTTGAATTAGCGAAATACTGACAGCAAATGAGTATTTCCAAATGCCGACGGCAGGTCAACTAGTATTAAGCAGTTACATATTACGAAAACTCGAAAATTCAATTATTAATCAATCACTGAGTTAATTATACGAACTCATCTTTAACTGACGTAAAAGAAAATACGTCATACATACATTTGTATGTAATTTTATTATTTCACAAGTAGAAATCTTCATGAATATTATTTTAAAAGCTAACACACAAATGTCTTTTACTATTTCTACTTTTATTGCAATAACGTACAGCAATGCTAGTTTGAATACAGACGTTTACATTTTTGAGGAAGTTTATTATTGGTTTGCTCAGAAATGTTAACCAACAGAGCCAACTCTGTTAATGTGAAATAGTCTGTTATTTCTTTCGTCGATTCTGGCGGTTCACACGCTTGTCCGCGATCGGTCCTTTCTCATTATGCTACGTTCTCTGGATCTAGATCCACATGAATATGTTCAGATCGTCCAGAATGAATATTAATCGATTGTGTACTTATTAATTTCTTTACACATAATGATAATATATCTAAATACAAAAAAATAAACAATTATTAACTAATTAATGTTTTATTTCTCTATTATATCCATAGGTCTTTTTTTACGCGCGACCGCTGCAGTTACAAATGACCGCGCGCCCGCTCAAATATTAACGAAGTCGCACGTTAAGGAATCACCCTGTCTGAAACCTCCTTTGGTATCGGAACGACCCGGGAAGATCCTTCCCGTACATATATACATACTATATTAAACTTTTGAATTTAGATTTTTTTTATTAAAATCAATATTCAAATCAAGTATGTGAGGTAAGAGAATAGTTATATAATTTAATCTTCTGTAATTACCACGGTCTCCAATCATTTGGTTCTTTTTCGAAACTAAATGAAGAAGAGATGCAATATCTGAATTTAATGGTCGACAAATACGAGTTTTAGCTAAAAATTCAAACTCAGTTTTTGCTTTTTTTAATTTAACAGAATCGAGACGACGAGGTTTAAAAAATGGAATAATACCTTTTATTTCAATTCTGTGAACCGTATGATATTCCACTTGTTTAGCGAAATCTGGTTCACATGTAATGGATGAAAATTCATTTAATATATTTGTAATTTTATTTTTGAAGATAGGAATTCCAAGCAAACAAGAAATAGCACCAATAATTGGCTTTGAAATATCATCAATAATAAATGGAAAATCGCAGTCTCTATGGTTAAGCGAGGAGCGTAAATCCTTGCATACGTTTAGGAGCTGGCTAATTGCTTCCTATCATATGAGTTTTTGCATTCCATTTAAATATTCATTTTTTAATCGTCGACAAAACGTGGGTGTGCATAGTGGTCGGCATTGTATGGGGAGAGCGTCCGTTTTGGCAAGCGTCCATAAATCGTGTATGAATATCCCTCTTCCAGTCCAGTCCAATACTATAGAATTCTTTATCGCTGAAAAACATTGAATTCGAATTGACTGAATATTTGATACACTACTTTTCGGACAGTTTCATTCCCCAATTTGTAACTGCGTGAAATGCACTGCATAGCTACTCCTTGTGACAAAAACCTAATAATAATAGAACAATTCTACACAGAAATTATTATATTTGATAAACATAAGATAGTAGTCGGTTGGAACGGCTCACATGCGGGGAGACGTGTACTGCTTGGGTAGCTCGTTTAGTGGGCGATGCGTTGGCGTTCGTCTTGAGAAAGGCTTCTTTGCAATTTAACTAGCGGTTATTAAAAAGTAAATAATATTTAGAAAATTGTAATCAAATATAATTATTAGTACAAATGGGAAATACTATTAATGCAGGTACATATTTAAAAATCATGCCTGGAATATTGGCTGCATAGATGGTACGCATATAAGAAAATTAAGGGGTAAAAACACTTTAGAGGTTGAAAAATAGACACATTTTTTTAAATTTATTGTAGGTATATGGGAAAAGGAATAGAATTTCTATTTAACCATTTTATTGAACATACATATATTGAAGTATAAAAATATTCTTTAATGATTACTTTGTTACAAAATGGCGGTGGTGAAGTCCATTATTTAATCCATGTCTTCAGAACACCGATTTCTTCTAAATGAGGAGACCTAGAATAGAAAAGCAAAAAGTTTTGTGATCTACAAACTATGGTATTTGGAAATATGTGTGTACGGATTTATTTTTTAACTTATTTTTGTAAAAGTGGTTCTCTTCCAAAAAGCTTCTGCTTAATGGCCATACCAATCTCGGCAGCTACTGAATTGCTGAAAACCATTCCATTTTTTCGAATGGACCTGGATCGATATGGGCGCGGGTCAGCTTCGGGCAAATTTTAAAATTGACATTGTCCTGGTCAATTTCGTACAATTTTTTGATTACCTTAAAGAAAACCATTCCATCCATAGTTTCCAAATCCCTTACAAGCCTTACACAATTAATCAAATGCACGTAGTCGAAGAGGAAAATTTTTCCTTTTTTTCATTCATTCAATATTGCTTTTCTGGCGTTACTCCCGATATCCTCATCAACGCCAGGTTTCCGCTACCTCTATCGCAAACCAAGGACTTCACGCACAGACCAATTTTATCGACGGTGTCAACGTACTTTTCCAAAAGCTCCGCCAATTGGTTGCCTTTCAGTCCTTCTTTGCAGACAACGTACGAAAGCACATATTTCCATTTCCAGATGATACCTTTCAACATTATTTCCAACAACGTTTTCCCGCTGACCTTGTCCGTTATCCATGAAGCCGTCTATGACACCCACGTTTTGTTGTATGTCAAATCTCTTTTGATTGCCACTTCACCAAAAATGATTTGACATACACGCTCCTGTGCAGTCATATCCTTGACAACTTTCTCAAAGTTCTCCACAACTTTTTTATGTCAATTCCTTGCGTAGCAGTGTTTTTTATGAGGTAAGGTAAACAACAAATCATCCCTCATGAAATTGTAGGGTTTTGTGGACATACGTTTATAGTTCACATTCTGAGCCAATATCTTTTCTTCTTCGCTATATGATTTTGTCGTGCACAAAACCATTTTTGCAAATGTGATCGCTTGTTTGCTTGCGTTCACGCTAAAAATAATGGATCTTTTCTCCAAGGCATTGTACTTATCTGCCATGGAAGCTATTTCAGCCCTAAGTTCCTTTATGATCCTATCCTGCTTAAGGGCATTTCTTTGATAGGCCCGCGCCACTTGAGCGTAGTGTTCATGATCGCATATTTTTGTGTCCATGTCCATGTTATCCTTGCCATCATCATCACTGTCTTCATAAGAAAATTGACACACAATAATTTTCTGCTTCTCCTCCTTTGGTATTCCGGCCAATGGTCCACTATACGTGTGTTGCACAGGAGGCAGAGCCCACTGCGAAGACACTGTACTGCCATCATCCATCCCATCACCTAAATTAAAGACAAGAACACTGCACTCAACAATCGTTTTGTTGACACATGCTTTTTATAAGAATGCCTATCACAAATAAACAATTTAATATTTTTTTCCCAATGGATCCCTCAAATTACACGCTGTAGCCCATTCGTTTCGGGCAACTTCCGTTTTAGGGAACTGAAAGAGTTTCCTCGTATCCCCCGATGTACAGCTCTCTCTGTTATACAAGGTTGCCAGTACTAACTTTTTTAAACTAATACTAAATAAACTGAGGTAATGTGTAGTTTTTTCAAAAGAAGAGAAAACTGAATTCGTAATTAATTACATATTACCATATAGATCATGTATATTTGATTGGTGTCTATATTCGAACATATAAATTATGAAATTTGTTGACGAAAATTATAAATTTGTTTAAAAGTGTGCAAACACACTTGCTGCTGGCAACATTTCGCCGCTTTGAGCAGCGTCGATAACTCGTGTATATACATCGCTCTTCCAGTCGGCTGTTGTGGACGTTAGCTACATATGTAAGATGATTAGTTGCAGCATGGAGAGCCAGAGTTCGTTCAACTTCAAAAGATATGGAAATGACATGGCACATTTTTTTTTTTTTATAAATAGATAAATAAATATAAATCAATAAATGTAAATAAAAGTGAAAATATTCAATTCATACAAACAAACCAGGCCGTTTAGCTCACTATAAAATTAACAAACATTAATTGTATGGGCCGCAAAAAACAATTTTAGTGAAAAAATTTCATTTACGTATATTCCTATGCAGAGAAACTATATATATATATGTATGTATTCATACATTCATACATACATAAGTGTGCCAAAACCTTATGCATGTATACACAGACATATCTACATACATATGTATACACTATCATGCCACACAAAACTCATAACCATTTACACACATATGTACATACAAACTAAAATATTTTTACTTACAAAATAACCTAAAATATGTACTTATTGTTAATAATATATGACAAAACACTTACCAAGGCACAATGGTGGCACTGCATTTGGCTTCAAATACCGTGTTCCCAACTGCTCCTTCGCAAAATGCTTCTCGCACACGTACGGGCGGCAGGTGGTCCATGGGCAAAATATTGAGATTCTGCCTCCACTTTTGTTCCAAATCCTTTTGTTGCTGAAAATTAAATAGTCTCAGTACCTCCCTGGTACTGCAACATCCCGTAACGCGACACTTTGGAATTTTCGCCATTTTTCAAAACTTTTTAACAAAATTTCACAATTTTATTCCCGAAACTAAAAACGCGTGACCGTTCCAATGAAAACTTTTAAGTTTTTAACGTTTTGGCGCAATTATTGACATATTGGTCTGTAATTAATATGGCAATAAAGGCCATGACAAAAAGAAAGGACAAAACAATAACATTCACCTGCAATTGACACTCTGTTAATTATTCATAACAGAACATCACTTGCATGTCTCTATTAACTCTTACAGTGGCTGTTATATAAAATGTGGGGAATCCCTTGCTCTAGCAGAGAACTTATAACTACGAGAAGGTGCAAATTCGTAGCAACATCCAACCACATTCAAACATTTTCTGAAAAATCTCGGGAAAGGGATTCACCACACCGGCAAAGGGATTCACCACACTTTATATATGTAACAGCCAATGTAAAAGTTAGCAGAGACATGCAAGTGATGTTCTGCAAGTATTCCTTTGCTTTGGCAATTTCAGGTCTGATAAATAGAAGTTTAAATAACTTATATTTTTAATATTTAAAATATTATTATATTAAAAAAATTATGTTTTTAACAATAATTTAAATATATATATTAAATTGATTTAGAACTAGTATCCTTAATATCCGCTATGTTAGTTAAAATCTTGAGAACAAAATTTAAAATATATTAAAAAAATTAAATTCAAAAATGTTAAAAAGGAACATTTAAAAAAAAATCATTAGAAATATTATATTGATTAAAAAAATTTGCAAAAATATTTATTTTAATTAAAAAATTTTAAGTTGTCCTTATGTATGGACTGAAATTATAATTGCATTTGTTCCTCAATCCTAGTTCATATGTCGATATATAGATGGTCATACACACAAGTATTTCATTTGAATATTATTTGATATTTTGTCAATGCTGTTGTCAGCGATCTATATAAATACCAATTATGCCAACGAAACTTTAAAATGATCACTGGCGCAATGGTTTGCGTCGTTTGATTTTTGTCCACGCTGTGCGGATTCAAATCATTGTACAGTCTATCAAGTAACCTAACTCCGTTTTTGTTTTGATTCTTGTCATTCCATTGGTTTCGTTTCTCGGTTGTCAAATCAGTTAACCCAGTGTGTTGTGAAGCAGCCAGGGTGTCGTGAAACACAGACAGAGTTTCGTGAAGCAATGAATTTGAAGAAGGGTTGTTGTGTTGCAAGACATTTTGATAAAAGTTTAAGAATATCAAATATTTGCATTCAAATATTTGTTGTTTCTTTCAATAATTTAGTAAAACTTGTTTCAAAGATATTGTATAAATAATGTGCCATTGTTTTTATATTAAATTTGTTTGAAAATGAAAAAAATATCCTTAAAGTTATTTATCAAAATATTAAAAGAAAATTCGATGTAGAAACATCTCTGCGGTTGTTTATGTACGATTCAATTTGAAAGTTTTTTTTTTAACGTTTATAGCCAAATTTTAGTTTGTGTTATTCTTACTAATTAATATTTGTTTTTTTCTTTCAGAAATCTATCGGGAATAAAGGATCAGCCATAAGGTAAGGTTCTAGTTTACGGAAATATATATCGTTCTAATTCTTTTGGGGTTTTTCAGCAAAAACATGGCAAGGAAAAAATGCGTAGCAGGTTGCAGCTCACATTCTATGCATATCTGTGCATTTCCCCTAGAGCGAGAAATGGTTAGGTGAGTAAAGTTGTGCTGTTATACCAAATTAAATTATATACATAGATATTATATATATTAGTTTAAACGTAGTTATAAAGTTGTAAAATGTGTGTGTGTTTGTGCGTCATATTAGGGTTTGCCTTATTGCTTATAACATTAGCCATGTCGCGTTACATGTTGTTAAGACCATTTTGAAATATTGAATTGAGTTTTTGTGTTAATTATAGTATAGGAAGCAATTCCTGACATCAGTTTAAGTACATATGAACTCACCATAAGAGCTGATAGGGAACCGGACAATAGTGGTAGTATAGAAACAGGTAGATTAGCTGAAGACAACGGACTCAACTCAATTATAGAATTAGGTGTTGAGGATTTTAATCCGGTAGTCGTTTTGCCCAATATAGTGGCTCCTCTTCATTCCTCACCAACTGAAGAACAGCCTTGCTGTTCTTCCTCTTTAGTTCAAACCTGGGCGAATAGTCGACAGTCGCAAACTGATGACTATCTTACTGAAGCGACGCCAAGAAAACGAAAATACCGTGAAGATTTAGATAGGCAATCAAGAGAAATAGAACGACTACGCAATAAGGTGAAAGTCTTAGAGCAGAAATTATTATTAGAAAAAATAGGAATTTGTTTGCTAATGAACATGAAGAAAGCAAACAAATATCAGAGCTGTGTAGCAAATTGTCTCCACATATGACGATACATTGTACTGACACAAACGGAATCAGATAATCCAAAAAAATAAAGAATTCTTATATTGCCTTATTCGCTACACTTTACACCCTGTACATACATGTATTGTAGACGTTTTATTTATTACTTTTATCACAAATAAAATTGTATACAATTATACTACACATAGCCAAAGATGTATTCATAGAATATTGGAAATATTGTATGTTTTTTTTTTTTTAATTTACAATTTTCGGTATTATCTTATTTAAATTCTTTAAATTAAAGTTCTTTAATTCACGAATATCCGCACTAAATTCCATGAAACCTTCAGAAGACATGGCTATCACATCAAATCACTGAAGCGGCACGCATTTTTGCTGTTGCCAAGACTGAAACTCAGGGGCTCTATATCTTTATTACTCGTCACAAATGCCAAGATGTTGTCACTCCTTATTTAAATTTGGTTCCCTAATTCAATTCAACAATAAGGGAATGAGGATTAGCAAGATGTGAATTGCATTTGCTGGTATGGAGTGGAAGCGAAGACGCCGCTGTCCTTATGTCCTTATGCTTAATATAATCACAAATGTGATGAAACATATATACATACGCCATTATCTATAAATCGAAAAGTTAATTAGAAAAATAAACGTTTTAAATCACAAACATTGTATTTACCATCGTTTGCCAAACAAGAAAACTGCTTATTGAAATGTAAACAAAAGGAAATGCAATAACCCAATGATAACGCATGGTTGTATTTCGAAGGTTTTTTATACAATAATATCAGATTTACTTACCAGATGTATAAAAAAGCTAATAAAATAACCAAATAAAATGAAATAAGGTAGAAAGAAATGTTTTATATATTTTCCGTGTACTTAATATTAAAATAAGTCATTATTTTTTCGATTTTGAGTAGCGTTTTATATTGGTTGGCACTAGTTACTTTTTTTCGCACAGTTAGTTTAATACATGTTTATACAACACAGCGCTTGAAAGTGAATTTTCTTACGAATGACAACTGAAATGAAAAACGAAAACGATCAGGTGAGCTCAGCTGCGGGGTAGAACCGGAAACATACGTCAAGTTTTCATACTTTGGAGGCTGTACAATGGTTCAAATTCTTCTCTCGCTTCTTTTTCGCGTTTTATTTTTTGAAATTGGCAAATTTTAAATAGTCGACAAGGAATTGCTTGTTGATTCGGGGGACGAGGGAAAGGAAGTTGGCATACTTTTGTGTAAGTATGAGTCTTTCATATACATTCAGGGACCTTTGAATGTATTTGTATTTGACTTCAGCTCAACTAGAATTTCTGATTTTTGCAAATTTTACTATCGTCAGAATGAAACTGCTTGTAGACGGCGCGTTTAGGAGAAGGGAATAGGCAAGTTTTTGTGCATGTGTGTAATTTACGTATACACAGTGGTTATATACATATGTGTTTTCATCTTCACACCAACTTATATTCTAATTTTTGTAAATTTTGTCATCGCCACGAAGCAGTCGTTTGTGGATGACGGGTTGAAGGAGGAAAGGGCATGCAAGATTATTAAGATTGTGTGCGTTTTTCGTATATATATTAAAATGCTTGAATTATGTGTTTTCACTTGATTTTTCACAAAATTGCCAACGAAACTGCTTGTTGCTCAATTTCAATTTCTGATCTTTAGCAGAATTTGACTTCGCTTGAGGAAACTGTTTGTTGATGAAGAGTTGAAGGGAAGAGGATTTGTATGCGGTAGTTGTTTTTGTTGCATTTACGCTTCTTCTTCTTATAGCAAATAGCTTTTGAAAATAGAAGTGCGCAGAGGAGTAAAACCAGCTACCCATATGTAGTTGTTTTTGTGATTGATGGTATGAATGAATGGCTTGTGGTTATGAATGTATGAAATTATTTGATATTTGCTTTATGCGTGCTTTAGGTAAATGTCCATATTTTCATGCATACATACATATGTATAATATATACAAAATATTTAATTGATATTAAAATAAAAATATTGGGAAAACTTTACTGTGGATTTCCTTTATGAAATGTTTTTGGTTGGTAGTAGGAGTTATACATTTAGCAAAAATATAATTTTTACGCGCGCAAAATTATAGTTTAAAAGTTATTAACGGTAATTATTCAGAAGAGCGGCTTTTGCTTAAACGGTCCAAAAATGATTGGGTTTTTGGCTGAATCGATGTATTTGATGATTATCTTCTCATTCAAAGTGGGGGAAAGCTGAATTTTGCAATAGTTTTATTAATATTAACATTTAAAGTTGCACTAAAATCATTAACACACACATTACAAACAAATACACGGTCAAAGTGATGTTGCCATTCTGGGTAAGAAATTTAAAAAAGAGTAATAAATAAGGCGGAGCAAGTGTGGGTCCGGCACAGTTTGTTTTTTTTCGATTCATTGAAACGTGAAAAACGAAAATTCATATTGCTTACATATTAACATATAAGGTACAAAAACGAAAATTCATATTTACATATTTATATATAGGTACAAAAAAGAATATTTACATATTTACATATAGGTACAAAAACAAAAATTCATATTTACATATTTACATACAGGTACCAAAACGAGAAGTCATGTATACGATAAATAAACTACTCATTCACGTCAACTTTTTTCGGGTCATATAACTTGGCTGCTGCAGCAAAAAAATGGTGAGGCCTATCAAGGTGGTTTGGATACCTATGGCGGAAATAAAATTCCGCAAGATATCCTGGATAATGTTCGTTGCTGCGACCATAATTGGGAATTTTATTTTTTACCTCGCGCCAAGTTCGCTCAATATTTTGGGTGTACGCTCCTGTTGCAGGGTCTACGAAGTTAATGGAATGATTGACTGTTAAATGCGTAAATTCCTCGTCTTTTAAATCTGTGTAGGCAGACCAACAATCTGAAATTATGGTAGTTCCAGGCAATATTCGTTCTTTTATTATTTCAATCAACGTTTCGTTTTTTCGGTTTTCTACTGGTACTACAAACATTTTTTTGGACCCTCTTTCTATGCCACCGAAAAGCCACTGTCCTTCAATCATTCTTCCGCTGTTGTATTTTCTCTTACCAACTTTTGTTTCGTCGATTTCCACGATTACTTCTGCGCCTCCTAACTTCCCGTCATTATTATCAATAGCCCATTCAATCAAAATTTCTCGGAAAAAGCTACTCCTGCGCTGTTCCACCCTAGTTCATGCATGATGAAGTCTTGCTTCGGAGGATTAATTCCGCAGTTGAAAATCGAAAATATAACTACATATATCCGTTATAGATAGTTTGGAATGTTCGAAAAAAGTCCCCTTCCTCCAACTACGCTTAAACGAGCACGACTCAACTATTTTCTTTTTACCTTTTATTGTAACGTGCTTTCGTTGGCACCTCCACGAATTTTCCTTTTTATTAAAGGTGCAGTCCTTTTCGCACTTGGGGCATTTTAAACTTCTTAACAATAGCCCATGTTCCTTTAAAAATTCAATTACCTCCTCGTCGGTTTTTTTTAAAAAATTGGCGCAATTTTATTTTGCAACCTTCGCAACATTGAACGCCCGACATAGCACAAAAATTTTACTAAAATTTAATTCAAAAAAAGTTTACCAACAAGCATTGAATAGATTAACAAATTGTATAATTACCTTATTAATAAGAAAATATGATATAAAACACTTGAAATACACACGGAAAAATCTAATAAACACTTGTTCACGCAGCTTGATTTGAATGTGATTAGTGATTTGACGCGAAAAAATTTATTGCGCTCTCATTTAAAAAATCCCTTTAATTCTCGGGAATATAATGGCAATCTTTCGTATGGTAATTTCCTAGAAAGGAGTTAACGGGTTTTCAACATCTTGAAACTGAAAAGTGATGCCACTCGAAAGGCACGAGAATCAAGTATTCTGTATATCGAAAGAGCATGACAGAAACTTCTAGGACTGCGTACGACCACTATTAATTGGGTATATAAGAGAGGGCCAACGCAAGTTAGTTCAGTTACAAAGTGAGCTCGTTAAAGTTGTAAAATAAGTTGTCGCGTAGAGTAAAGTAAATTGTGCTTTATTGAGTAATAAATAAACGTTAATTCTATTCTCTACAATTAAGAAATTGTACAATATTTAGGTGACTTATTTAACAAGCCAGTGATCGAACTCAAGGGATTTGGGAATTCATTGAGGCATAATTAGCAAAATCGTAACAGAATTTTTATACAACTTGGGCTCTGACTGGTTAAAGCATTTCAAATTAAAATTTAAGATAATTCGCTTTTGTACCTATATGTAATATGTAATATGTAATGTTAATATTAATAAAACTATTGCAAAATTCAGCTTTCCCCCACTTTGAATGAGAAGATAATCATCAAATACATCGATTCAGCCAAAAGCCCAATCATTTTTGGACCGTTTAAGCAAAAGCCGCTCTCCTGAATAATTACCGTTATTAACATTTTAATTTACACTTCGTACAAGCCAGTAGTCTACTTGTATTTTACTTATAAACACACTAACAACACTTGACTATGAAGGTGCTGCCACTCCAAATAATGTACAAATTAACAATAAAAATGCAGAGAAATAAAATAAAAAATCAGTGCTGCCACTAATTTTTTTATCTTTAAAACGCAACCTTGTTTGAACAACAACTATTTACTGTTCATTTTATTTACCAACAATCCGCTATTTTATTTACATAAAAAAGCTATTTATGGTATACTGTTGTAGTAATCAGGTTTTCGAAGCTAAATAAATTTATTTAAAAAATGAGTGACACCAATCAAGGTATGTATGTTTACATATTTATAAATTTGTAATGAATATGTCACATAGTTTTTATAACAAAATAATGTAACGACTATATTATTGCATTGTAGATGATGTTCCGTCTACAAGTGGACAATCTTAACACTTTAACACGTCGGAAGTGGAATGTTTACAGAATGGGAATAAATTTAGGTACTCGGGAACAATGTGTTTGTTTCGTGGAAGAATGCGGATTGATTAAAACGAGAAGATTATGTAGGATTGATAAAAAACCAATGATTATCGACAAGTCAGGCAATAACACTGTCGGATCATTTAGAGTGTCCAGGGCAACTGGCACATTTTTCGAAAATCCAAAGATCAGTCTACCAGAAATTTTATAACTGATGTACTGCTACGCTTACCACTTCTCCCACGAAAGGGCGCAGTGGGATGACCCAGACGACAAAAATACGTTATCATCAGCAACGATAACCGACTGGTACAGCTATTGCCGAGAGGCAGTAGTTTTGTACCAGTTGGATCATCAAGAAGCGGTCGGGAAGATTGGTGGGCCGGGCAAAATTGTACACATCGATGAGAGCAAATTCGGCAAAAGAAAATATAATAAAGGTAATTTAAAATTTTTTAAGGACATAAGAAAGGTTCGTAAGTCTTAACAAAATTTTTCTTTAATTCTTACATTTTAGGAATGATTGAGGACGGGCAAGACGACTTGCGTTTGGAGGTGTGCCCCGATAATGTGAGGTCAAGGGAGGTGCTCATACCGCTTATGTCGCGGAGGGTTCAATAATCTGCACAGATTATTGGAGGGTATATGAAGCCCTACCGCAACAAGGGTATGAGCACCGCCGGATCAACCACAGTGACCCTGGCAATCCCTTCGTTGCCGAGGATGGGACGCATACCCAGAGGATAGAGTCCCAATGGCGCGTGGTCAAACGATTCTTCTACAAAGACAATTACAACCATCCGAAGGATTTCACGGATTTAATTGTTGAATATAAAGTGGGGAGCAAAAGTGATTCCACGATCAACGTTTTCATGTTTGAGCTCACATAAATATTAAACGAATAAAGTAAATTACAAAAACTTTTTTTTATTGAACACCTTGTTCATTTTTTACAATTAGGCGTATATAGTAAAATAGAAAAAGAAGAAATAGAATAGTTAAGATTTAAAAACCAAAACAAGCGGCTTGTACTCAGTTTTGCACCATCCGTTATTTGCTCATATTTTTGCTCTTCTTACTTTTTTATCAGCAATAGACCTGCAAATTTACCGTTAAGTACCTTTGCATTTGTTATTCGTTGTCAGAATTCAGAAACCATTCTCCGTCACTAATTTATAGTTGATTTGTTGAATTTGGAACTTAGTCTCTAACTGTTCACTGAAAAATGAAAAAAGCTGTCTTCTGATAAAGAAAATAGTATTACCTCCCTGACTAAAAGTGGGCGTTCGACCCGCATTATTGCTGGGAAGCTGCAAATTAGTCAATCAGTGGTTGTCAAGGTGCAGAAAAGACAAAATGTTTGTGCTGAAAAGAAGTTGAATGGTCGCCGTTGCCTTCTAACAGACTCTGACGCTCGACTTATGGTGTCTAAAATGAGAAAAAATAGACTTTTAACTCCAAAACATGCTTATACAGAAATAAATAAAGGCGTGAGTCGATGGACAGCTAGAAGAGCGCTTGGTAGGATTGGGTACGTCGCAGCAGTGAAAAAATGAAACCAGCTTTATCCGAGTAAAATGTTAAGGCTCGGCTAAAATTCTCCAAGGAACACAAGAACTGGACAATAGAAGACTGGAAACGTGTTATCTAGTCGGATGAATCTAAGTTTAATCGTTTTCAATCGAATGGATAGCAATACTGTTGGCAGAGACCTGGTGACAAGCTTCAAAGGCATCATGTGAAGCAAACCGTGAAACATGGAGGCGGCAACATAATGGCATGGGGGTGTTTCACGTATTCGCACGGGACGGGATTATGCGAAAGGAAGACTATTTGAGCATTTTGCAAACCCATCTTCCCAATTTTCTTGACCAGTGTGAGTACCCAGAGCAGGAAATCACTTTTCAGCAAGATGGGGATCCCAAACACACTGCGAAAATTGTTACAGAATGGCACGAAAACCAAAATTTTAAGACGATGGAATGGCCAGCGCAAAGTACCGGCCGCAATCCGATTGAAAACCCATGGTCAATCGTAAAGCAACGGCTCGGACATATCAATCAGCCCCATCCAACTTGGACGATCTTTGGGGGCGTGTTGAACAAGAGTGAAATAATATTCCGAAAGAAATATTTGAAAAATTGGTTGAAAGTATGCCAAAACGTATGAAAAATGCCATATAAAATAGGGGCCTCTGGACCAAATATTAATCATAAAATTATTTTGAATTTTTTCTTAAATGGTGCAAAACTGAGTACATGTCGCTTGTTTTTATTTTTGAATCATTAGTATTCTATAGCTTCTCCAATTACTTTATTTCTTACGTCTTGTTGTTACAAATAAAATACTATTAAAAAAAAATTTTAAAGTTTTATCATTTACTTCGTTCGTTTAGTTTTTATGCGCTCCCAAACATGAAAACGTTGGTCGTGGAATCACTTTTGCTCTCAACTCTATGTGGCGTAAATCCCTAAAAAAAGAACACAGACCCACCAATGGAATTGATTGAAGTATCAAATATACGTATAAACCCTAAAATACTTAGGAAATTTTATTTAATAGGGTATAAATTAAAAGTATAGTTTGGAATTCGACGTTTCAATCAAGAATTCACTTTACCAATCCCTTTTTTCATAAATATACTCATAGTAGAAGTATTAATTACCTATTAAACCACAATTTACATGTGGTAGATGTGCACACAACTTTTAATCACAATTATAAATTCTATTCTTCAAATTCTTAAATAAATTTTATTACAAATGCCGACGGAAAACGAAAGAAGCAAAAATTTTCACCAAACACACATTTTTATCTCCATGTAAATGTTTCAAACTCACTATCACTTCTTTATTTCAACATTAAAATCTTTAGTTAGTTAATTTTTTAATGATAAACTGCACTATTTTCCCATTATTATTAGTTATCTTCAAAAATGCAATTCAATCGGCGCCATATTTGCCCCGCTACGAAAATCGCGAGAAATTTGAAAAAAAAGTAAACTCCGTCTGTGAAACGCTACTATTCACCTCAACAAAATTTTTCAAATTGGTTCACAGTTCTTTTCCCTTCTTATAAAGAGAAAACCGAAATCTGTGAGTGTATTGGTAAACCCATCAGCCCGTTCTTGCGGGGATGCATGATCATATGTATTGCGCATGCGCTTACGAATAACGGATGTAACCAAACCAGACATACTCGAGAGAATCGCCTTGAGCTTATAGTATAATTACATATATATATATATGACTGACTTATTCGAAAAATTTGAATTTATAGTTCGATTTACTTGATATTTGATACATACAGTTAATAAAAACAAAAACTTGTGCAATAAAAGCCATCATTTCCAATTTAGATTACCTCCAAAGCCATTAAAGCCTCTGAGCAAGAACCGAAAGTAAATTAAAATAAATTAGATATGCTTTCAATATATTCGTACGATTTTTAAAAAAATTATTATTTTTTAAATCAAAAAAGTAGACGGCAACTCTATTGTAAGCAGCCATAGCGTCAATTATATGACAATTGTCATATCAATGAATTATACTATATTGTATCCAAGTGAGAGAAAAAATATATCTCATAACAGGACATGTAATTAATTTTTAGTACATATGCGATCTCGCTCAATGAGAAACCCTGATGTTAAAAATAATTCATAGTTTTTAACACAATTGATAACGGCTGGACCGAAACAATATTCAACTTTATTAAGAGAATCTCGGGGACCGATTTATGCGAGATAATCTCAGTAACTTATCGTTTAAATTAACATGCAGAAACTGGTTCTTAATAAACTTATCTATGGATCAACTTACCTGGAAGATTTTTTATTTTCGTTCGTTCGTTCTGCTTGAATTTTTCTTATCTGAAGCCGCTTAGTTTAATTTAAGTAATTTTATGAGAATTGCCCATGTTCGCGTGTTGGCAAACCATCTTTGTTGTTTGCTCTTGCTTGCCTACTTGCATATTTTGAGTGAGTTCCAAAACGTCAAAATACTTTGAAATGATGCGGGTGCGAATCAATGCAACCCTGGATTCTATAAATTTGCCTTGCAACAATACTTTGCACACTCTGGCATTTTGGAACAATATTCGTGCAAATAAGTTCCTTTTCGGTGAAATGGCTGAAATATTAAACAAATCAAAAAATTAGTAATATGTTAAAAAAAAATAAAATTTGCGCAAAAAACTTGCCCTCCGACGTTGGCCGATATTGTTAAGAATTTATGATAAAATAAAGCATCACAAACCTTATCAATGCTCAATTTGCTTTTGTTTGCCCATCAATAACTTTACCGATACATTTTGGAACATGATACATCGTCAAAGTTTGCACATTTGCATTTAGGAATGCGTAACAATATATGGTTGCTTTGCAAGTTTGTTGATTCCAGAATGTATATACGTATTTGACCTATGGTAATATGAATGGATAATTATAAATGCAGAAAACTAAATTAAAATATAAATATTTTGAATAATTATATATTTTTTAATCATAATTTCTTTAAATATTATTATAATTTATTACATTCCAAAAATTAATGTATTTGAATTAGCGAAATACTGACAGCAAATGAGTATTTCCAAATGCCGACGGCAGGTCAACTAGTATTAAGCAGTTACATATTACGAAAACTCGAAAATTCAATTATTAATCAATCACTGAGTTAATTATACGAACTCATCTTTAACTGACGTAAAAGAAAATACGTCATACATACATTTGTATGTATTTTTGTTATTTCACAAGTAGAAATCTTCATGAATATTATTTTAAAAGCTAGCACACAAATGTCTTTTACTACTTCTACTTTTATTGCAATAACGTACAGCAATGCTACAATAGTTTGAATACAGACGTTTACATTTTTGAGGAAATTTATTATTGGTTTGCTCAGAAATGTTAACCAACAGAGCCAACTCTGTTAATGTGAAATAGTCTGTTATTTCTTTCGTCGATTCTGGCGGTTCACACGCTTGTCCGCGATCGGTCCTTTCTCATTATTCTACGTTCTCTGGATCTAGATCCACATGAATATGTTCAGATCGTCCAGAATGAATATTAATCGATTGAATCAATAATTTTGTGTACTTTTTAATTTCTTTACACATAATGATAATATATCTAAATACAAAAAAATAAACGATTATTAACTAATTAATGTTTTATTTCTCTATTTTATCCATAGGTATTTTTTTACGCGCGACCGCTGCAGTTACAAATGACCGCGCGCCCGCTCAAAGATTAACGAAGTCACACGTTAAGGAATCACCCTGTCTGAAACCTCCTTTGGTATCGAACGACCCGGGGAGATCATTCCCGTACATACATACATACTATATTAAACTTTTGAATTTAGTTTTTTTTTTATTAAAATCAATATTCAAATCAAGTATGTGAGGTAAGAGAATAGTTATAAAATTTAATCTTCTGTAATTACCACGGTCTCCAATCATTTGGTTCTTTTTCGAAACTAAATGAAGAAGAGATGCAATATCTGAATTTAATGGTCGACAAACACCAGTTTTAGCTAAAAACTCAAACACAGTTTTTGCTTTTTTTAATTTAATAGGATCGAGACGACGAGGTTTAAAAAATGGAATAATACCTTTTATTTCAATTCTGTGAACCGTATGATATTCCACTTGTTTAGTGAAATCTGGTTCACATGTAATGGATGAAAATTCATTTAATATATTTGTAATTTTATTTTTGAAGATAGGAATTCCAAGCGAGAAATTTATAGCAAAAACCCACAGCCATTTGAATTTTAATTGTTAAATCTTATATTTCTTTAATTTCGATATCTAGTGTAACTCGAAATCTGTAAAGCAAACAAGAAATAGCACCAATAATTGGCTTTGAAATATCATCAATAATAAATGGAAAATCGCAGTATCTATGGTTACGCGAGGAGCGTAAATCCTTGCATAAGTTTAGGAGCTGGCTAATTGCTTCCTATCATTTGAGTTTTTGCATTCCATTTAAATATTCATTTTTTAATCGTCGACAAAACGTGGGTGTGCATAGTGGTCGGCATTGTATGTCCGAGTTTACATGAGGATACTTTTTGTCGCCGAAACACTCGTTTGTTGGGGAGGGGACGACGACGAAGGCGACAATGCAAATTCTATCTGTGCTCGTTCTACTCGTTTTGTGTTTCTATTCGTCTCTGTAGATTTTGGCATTCCCGTTTATTTTGTTTCTCACTTCAAACTGATTGTAGCTGACTTAAATTTCAAACGAATAATTGCCGTAAGTTTAGAAATTGAAATTTGGGTTTTTAATACAATATTTATATGTGCATGCAAACATACATACATATATGCCTGTGCGTATATGTATCTAATTATTAATTTTTCAGATAATGGAGTTTGCAGATAAAGTTAAGTTAATGCAAGAAATATTAGAATGTATTGAAGAAGCCGTTGAGATTGACTCTGACGATAGTGAAAAGGATGAAATATGTAAAGGTTTGTAATTAGATTACACTTTGAAATTTATTATTAAAAACATTTCATGTACACTAGGACTCATTGAAATGTGTGACAAAGTTGCAGCTATGCCTACTAAGAGAAAACGACGTGTGTGGGTCAAAATATGGAGAAAAGCGAGGTCGGAATAAGGATCATTTGCATTTTTAACAAAAGAGTTGTTAATTTCGGACAAAGCCAACTATAAAAACCATGTTCGAATGACCGAGCCACAGTTCAATTTCCTTCCTTCTCTGGTAAATGATGATATCAAAAAACAGGATACTATTATGCGTGCAGCAATATCTCCAGCGGAAAAGCTTTCTTTAACTTTACGATTTCTTGTTACAGGTAAATAAGAGTGCGCGCATATACGAAAATTGCGCATAGAGACTCGAAATAACGAATTTTGCAGGTGAAACGTTTCAGAGTTTGAGCTTTGATTCGAAGATATCTAAGGCGTCTATTAGTGCTATAATTCCCATTGTATGTGAGGCTATTTGGATACGGTTGAAGAGTCGATATGTGAAGGTATATATTTTAAGATCGTACATAAAAAATTTTAGTTTCTGAAAATTGTGTGTTCCAGTTTCCAAGCAGTGTTATGGAATGTGAGTCTATAGCGAATGAGTTTGCAATAAGATGGCAATTCTCCAATTGTATAGGGGCTTTAGATGGTAAGCATATATCCTTTAGGTCGTTGCGAAAAGATGGAGCATTTTACCATAATTACAAAGGGACAAATAGCATAGTATTATTGGCACGCATAATATTATATGTAGACGCAAACTGTAAATTTATTTTTTTGGACATTGGATGTAATGGACGCAACAATGATGAAGGAGTTTTTTTTTTCAAAGCAAGCTCTCGGAAGTTTTGCGCGAAGATAGGAGATTACCAAAAAATGCTACTATTGGAAATAACCGATGCCTTCCGTATGTTGTTGTTAGCGATGATGTTTTCCCACTTCAAACGCATATTATGAATCCGTATCCATATCATTCAAACTCTCGCGAAAAACAAGTTTTCAACAAACGGCTTTCTCGTGCCAGACACGTCGTTGAGCACTCATTTGGTATTCTATCTAACAGATTCCGAGTTTTCCTTGCTCCCATTAATTTGAAAGTAGAATCAGTGCAACAAATTACGCTAGCTTGCTGTGCTTTGCATAATTATTTAATAGAAAATAATAATACGAGTAGAAACTTTAATTTATCTTCCTCCGAAGCACCGACCACTACTTTATCAAACAATTCATATAATCCCCGGAGAGGAGGCGCGGAAGCTATCCGCCAAGAATTTATGGCATATTTCAACAATGAGGGTAGAATTGATATTTAATTTAATGTAAAAATATATATATTTATAAGAAATATATAAATAAAAGCTGTGTCTTCCTTTACACACATATAGCCTTTTTATTTTGGGAATAATAAAAAAGGACCATCACCATAATTTGCATCGTAAAGCAAAGTTATGATATATATATGTACATTACCACATTTTTAATTTTATAGCCTCAGAGAAAGTTTAATACCAAAATCCATTTTTTATTATAATATTAATTAATTATTATTAATTAATTGCATATTAATATTTTATTTTCGTACATAGTAAACATCATCAGTTCAGTTTCTTTGTAAAATATCACAGTAATTCAGTATAAAAAGTATTTCATTCAATAAATATATACATAATTCAAATATTCAGTTTCTTCGTATCACAATAATTCATTAAAAAAAAAAAATATTTTATACTATAAATATTTACATAAAATAAAAATGTTTCCGGAACGCGGTTCGTTATCACAAGGACTGTAAAAAAAATAATAATTAGCTGTTTTTGATATACATTAAGCTATATCAATATTACTTACATTCACTCAAAGTCAGCTTCATCAAAAACTCCACTCATCGCATTCTGCAGAATGTCGCTTCTGTTTTCAGCAGCATTCTGAGATTTGCGCACCAATCGGCGCATAAGGCATTGTATCTCCCATGCTGCATCCTCCTGCTGACTAGGAATGATTTCTTCCATTTTCGCCGCCGCCATATTGCCTAGCCAAGCATATGATCTGTTCCTCCTTTCGTTTATTTTTTTCTTAACCGCAGATAAATCGTTCCGTATTTGGCTTAAAACGGTTTTCTGCAAAATGAAACAATAACAAATGCAAATGTATGTTTTATATTCATTTTAATGAAGAAATGAAGAACAATTTTAATAAAGAAAGAATAACTGTTACCTTTGTTTGTTTCTTCTGAGGTTTTTCACTGGAGCTTCTGCAACACAAATCAATAGTCTACAAATGCATATAATAAATTTTTAAATTGTATTTACGAAGTTGTTGTGTGCTTCATATTTACTTACGGAAAGAGTATCTTCATTCGGTGCATGATTTATTCTGCTTGAAGATGGCCCTTCAAATGTGGTTTCGGAATCATTCTTAAAAAATAAATATCAAATTATATGGAAAAAAGATGTGAATAATCGTATGACTTACCTCAATATTGTCCTGGCCGCTCCTACTTTTTGTGTGTGTTTCCAAGAATTTAAGATTATTGAAACACCACAATTTGGGCTCATATAAATCGTTGATTCCTGCCCCACTTTTTCTAGAAGCGCTCATCACCCTTACTTCCCTTAAATATTGACACCTAATATTTTTCCATTTTTTCTTTATTTCAGTTACATCTACGCCTGAAATATTTAGCTGTTCGCGTATTTTGTGGAAAGCCTGCGCCTTGCTGTTTCTATCCAAATATCCCTTAGATCTTATATTACAATATATATGCAGTCGTTTTCTTCTATAAGACTAATTAAATTTTCAACTTGCGTCTTCGACCAATTCATTCTTTCTGCCATTTTTAAGCTACAAAGAAAGTATATTGTAAATGAATATAAAAACGAATGATTGTTTAAATTTTACTCACTTTTTAATTAAAATATATTTCTAAAAATAACTGCCAAGCGCGAAGTGAACGAAAAATTGCGTGTGAAAAAAACGGTATAGAGAAAAAATATGTACACCAAAGAAATGTCAAAAAATTGCTTGAAGAAAGTATCTCTGTGTGAACGTGAAGGGCGACACAAAAGAGAAAATTGCGATAAAAAGCGACAAAAAGTATCCTCATGTAAACTCGGACTATGGGGAGAGCGTCCGTGTTGGCAAGCGTCAATAAATCGTGTGTGAATATCCCTCTTCCAGTCCAGTCCAATACTATAGAATTCTTTATCGCTGAAAAACATTGAATTCGCATTGACTGAATATTTGATACACTACTTTTCGGACAGTTTCTTTCCCCAATTTGTAACTGCGTGAAATGCACTGCATAGCTGCTCCTTGTGACAAATACCTAATAATAATAGAACAATTCTACACAGATATTATTATATTTGATAAACATAAGATAGTTGGACTAAATTCGTTGTTTAGGTTTCCATAAGTATTTATCTAGCAATTTCAAAAGCAACTCGAAATTATCCAGTCGCATTCTTGTGTGCAAAAACACTTGTATACCATATTTGCATGCACACTTTTTAACAAGATAACAGAGGCAACTTTGTAAAATAGTTAGCAAAACAGTGTTATTGCAATGCATATATAAAATAGTACATATATACATATATGCGGGGAGACGTGTACTACTTGGGCAGCTCGTTTAGTGGACGATGCGTCGTCTTGAGAAGGGCTTCTTTGCAATTTAACTGACGGTTATTAAAAAGTAAATAATCAGGGCTGTCATGGAATCCAAGTCGGTTTTGCTTTTTATCGGAATTGCAAACCGATATTGATTTCATTTGGTGTCATGAAACCGTGTCGGTTTTACTCTTTTCGAAATGAAACAAAACCGATGTTCGAATCAGCTGTTTTGCTTATTGACAATTTCAATGCAAATTTGTTTGACAAAATTTTATAAAATTTAATAAAGAAAGTGAAATATGGCATCTGCAGTTGTGGCTTTCATGTTGCTGGAAGAAAGCAGTAATGAGAAAGTTAAAAGAAAAATTTTGCGTGATTGCAGCAACCCACTTGAGCTGCCCAATACAGCATTAGTATATTTATTTTAATTTTAAGGCCTTTTAATACTTAAAGCGCATTTGCAGTTTCATGGAGTATTATCGACTAAATAAAGAGGCTTTCCGAATGGTACTTGGTACCATTGACGGGCACTTGACACGGTCGAAGGTTCCACCAGTACTGCAGTTAGTAGCTTCATTGCGAATTTTGGCTGAAGGATCTTATCAAAGATCAGTTGGGAATGATTCTCGCATAAGTGTAGGTAGAAGCACGGTGTCAACGATTTTGAGTGATGTGCTTACAGTTATAGATAAGTTAATTTGTCCGCATTGGGTGAAACTTGAAATGGACTTCAACGAAAAATGCAGATCGAGGGACTATTTTTATTCAAAGTTTTTTGTTTTCCCCTATTACGAATAAGAATATAAAATAATTAATATTTATTATTATTCAAAACCATCATTTACTCACATTTCTACTTAATTTGTAACTGAAAGTGGAAAAAAACGTTTACACAAATCAAATCCAATAGCGGTAAGTTGCTTGGATTGTTTCCAATAACAAAACCGATAATTTTGGTTTCTGTGACACCTAAAACCGACACTAATTCCGATTCGAACATAAAACCGATAACATCGGATTTCATGACACCAAAGCAATTTTTTTGTCGGTTTCAATTCCAATTCCGACAGCAATTGGATTCCATGACAGCCCTGAATATTTAGAAAATTGTAATCAAATATAATTATTAGTACAAATGGGAAATACTATTAATGCAGGTACATATTTAAAAATCATGCCTGGAATATTGGCTGCATAGATGGTACGCATATAAGAAAATTAAGGGGTAAAAACACTTTAGAGGTTGAAAAATAGACACATTTTTTTAAATTTATTGTAGGTATATGGGAAAAGGAATAGAATTTCTATTTAACCATTTTATTGAACATACATATATTGAAGTATAAAAATATTCTTTAATGATTACTTTGTTACAAAATGGCGGTGGTGAAGTCCATTATTTAATCCATGTCTTCAGAACACCGATTTCTTCTAAATGAGGAGACCTAGAATAGAAAAGCAAAAAGTTTTGTGATCTACAAACTATGGTATTTGGAAATATGTGTGTACGGATTTATTTTTTAACTTATTTTTGTAAAAGTGGTTCTCTTCCAAAAAGCTTCTGCTTAATGGCCATACCAATCTCGGCAGCTACCGAATTGCTGAAAACCATTCCATTTTTTCGAATGGACCTGGATCGATATGGGCGCGGGTCAGCTTCGGGCAAATTTTAAAATTGACATTGTCCTGGTCAATTTCGTACAATTTTTTGATTACCTTAAAGAAGACCATTCCATCCATAGTTTCCAAATCCCTTACAAGCCTTACACAATTAATCAAATGCACGTAGTCGAAGAGGAAAATTTTTCCTTTTTTTCATTCATTCAATATTGCTTTTCTGGCGTTACTCCCGATATCCTCATCAACGCCAGGTTTCCGCTACCTCTATCGCAAACCAAGGACTTCACGCACAGACCAATTTTATCGACGGTGTCAACGTACTTTTCCAAAAGCTCCGCCAATTGGTTGCCTTTCAGTCCTTCTTTGCAGACAACGTACGAAAGCACATATTTCCATTTCCAGATGATACCTTTCAACATTATTTCCAACAACGTTTTCCCGCTGACCTTGTCCGTTATCCATGAAGCCGTCTATGACACCCACGTTTTGTTGTATGTCAAATTTCTTTTGATTGCCACTTCACCAAAAATGATTTGACATACACGCTCCTGTGCAGTCATATCCTTGACAACTTTCTCAAAGTTCTCCACAACTTTTTTATGTCAATTCCTTGCGTAGCAGTGTTTTTTATGAGGTAAGGTAAACAACAAATCATCCCTCATGAAATTGTAGGGTTTTGTGGACATACGTTTATAGTTCACATTCTGAGCCAATATCTTTTCTTCTTCGCTATATGATTTTGTCGTGCACAAAATCATTTTTGCAAATGTGATCGCTTGTTTGCTTGCGTCCACGCTAAAAATAATGGATCTTTTCTCCAAGGCGTTGTACTTATCTGCCATGGAAGCTATTTCAGCCCTAAGTTCCTTTATGATCCTATCCTGCTTAAGGGCATTTCTTTGATAGGCCCGCGCCACTTGAGCGTAGTGTTCATGATCGCATATTTTTGTGTCCATGTCCATGTTATCCTTGCCATCATCATCACTGTCTTCATAAGAAAATTGACACACAATAATTTTCTGCTTCTCCTCCTTTGGTATTCCGGCCAATGGTCCACTATACGTGTATTGCACAGGAGGCAGAGCCCACTGCGAAGACACTGTACTGCCATCATCCATCCCATCACCTAAATTAAAGACAAGAACACTGCACTCAACAATCGTTTTGTTGACACATGCTTTTTATAAGAATGCCTATCACAAATAAACAATTTAATATTTTTTTCCCAATGGATCCCTCAAATTACACGCTGTAGCCCATTCGTTTCGGGCAACTTCCGTTTTAGGGAACTGAAAGAGTTTCCTCGTATCCCCCGATGTACAGCTCTCTCTGTTATACAAGGTTGCCAGTACTAACTTTTTTAAACTAATACTAAATAAACTGAGGTAATGTGTAGTTTTTTCAAAAGAAGAGAAAACTGAATTCGTAATTAATTACATATTACCATATAGATCATGTATATTTGATTGGTGTCTATATTCGAACATATAAATTATGAAATTTGTTGACGAAAATTATAAATTTGTTTAAAAGTGTGCAAACACACTTGCTGCTGGCAACATTTCGCCGCTTTGAGCAGCGTCGATAACTCGTGTATATACATCGCTCTTCCAGTCGGCTGTTGTGGACGTTAGCTACATATGTAAGACGATTAGTTGCAGCATGGAGAGCCAGAGTTCGTTCAACTTCAAAAGATATGGAAATGACATGGCACATTTTTTTTTTTTTATAAATAGATAAATAAATATAAATCAATAAATGTAAATAAAAGTGAAAATATTCAATTCATACAAACAAACCAGGCCGTTTAGCTCACTATAAAATTAACAAACATTAATTGTATGGGCCGCAAAAAACAATTTTAGTGAAAAAATTTCATTTACGTATATTCCTATGCAGAGAAACTATATATATATATGTATGTATTCATACATTCATACATACATAAGTGTGCCAAAACCTTATGCATGTATACAAAGACGTATCTACATATTTATGTATACAGTATCATGCCACACAAAACCCATAACCATTTACACACATATGTACATACAAACTAAAATATTTTTACTTACAAAATAACCTAAAATATGTACTTATTGTTAATAATATATGACAAAACACTTACCAAGGCACAATGGTGGCACTGCATTTGGCTTCAAATACCGTGTTCCCAACTGCTCCTTCGCAAAATGCTTCTCGCACACGTACGGGCGGCAGGTGGTCCATGGGCAAAATATTGAGATTCTGCCTCCACTTTTGTTCCAAATCCTTTTGTTGCTGAAAATTAAATAGTCTCAGTACCTCCCTGGTACTGCAACATCCCGTAACGCGACACTTTGGAATTTTCGCCATTTTTCAAAACTTTTTAACAAAATTTCACAATTTTATTCCCGAAACTAAAAACGCGTGACCGTTCCAATGAAAACTTTTAAGTTTTTAACGTTTTGGCGCAATTATTGACATATTGGTCTGTAATTAATATGGCAATAAAGGCCATGACAAAAAGAAAGGACAAAACAATAACATTCACCTGCAATTGACACTCTGTTAATTATTCATAACAGAACATCACTTGCATGTCTCTATTAACTCTTACAGTGGCTGTTATATAAAATGTGGGGAATCCCTTGCTCTAGCAGAGAACTTATAACTACGAGAAGGTGCAAATTCGTAGCAACATCCAACCACATTCAAACATTTTCTGAAAAATCTCGGGAAAGGGATTCACCACACCGGCAAAGGGATTCACCACACTTTATATATGTAACAGCCAATGTAAAAGTTAGCAGAGACATGCAAGTGATGTTCTGCAAGTATTCCTTTGCTTTGGCAATTTCAGGTCTGATAAATACAAGTTTAAATAACTTATATTTTTAATATTTAAAATATTATTATATTAAAAAAATTATGTTTTTAACAATAATTTAAATATATATATTAAATTGATTTAGAACTAGTATCCTTAATATCCGCTATGTTAGTTAAAATCTTGAGAACAAAATTTAAAATATATTAAAAAAATTAAATTCAAAAATGTTAAAAAGGAACATTTAAAAAAAAAATCATTAGAAATATTATATTGATTAAAAAAATTTGCAAAAATATTTATTTTAATTAAAAAATTTTAAGTTGTCCTTATGTATGGACTGAAATTATAATTGCATTTGTTCCTCAATCCTAGTTCATATGTCGATATATAGATGGTCATACACACAAGTATTTCATTTGAATATTATTTGATATTTTGTCAATGCTGTTGTCAGCGATCTATATAAATACCAATTATGCCAACGAAACTTTAAAATGATCACTGGCGCAATGGTTTGCGTCGTTTGATTTTTGTCCACGCTGTGCGGATTCAAATCATTGTACAGTCTATCAAGTAACCTAACTCCGTTTTTGTTTTGATTCTTGTCATTCCATTGGTTTCGTTTCTCGGTTGTCAAATCAGTTAACCCAGTGTGTTGTGAAGCAGCCAGGGTGTCGTGAAACACAGACAGAGTTTCGTGAAGCAATGAATTTGAAGAAGGGTTGTTGTGTTGCAAGACATTTTGATAAAAGTTTAAGAATATCAAATATTTGCATTCAAATATTTGTTGTTTCTTTCAATAATTTAGTAAAACTTGTTTCAAAGATATTGTATAAATAATGTGCCATTGTTTTTATATTAAATTTGTTTGAAAATGAAAAAAATATCCTTAAAGTTATTTATCAAAATATTAAAAGAAAATTCGATGTAGAAACATCTCTGCGGTTGTTTATGTACGATTCAATTTGAAAGTTTTTTTTTAACGTTTATAGCCAAATTTTAGTTTGTGTTATTCTTACTAATTAATATTTGTTTTTTTCTTTCAGAAATCTATCGGGAACGAAGGATCAGCCATAAGGTAAGGTTCTAGTTTACGGAAATATATATCGTTCTAATTCTTTTGGGGTTTTTCAGCAAAAACATGGCAAGGAAAAAATGCGTAGCAGGTTGCAGCTCACATTCTATGCATATCTGTGCATTTCCCCTAGAGCGAGAAATGGTTAGGTGAGTAAAGTTGTGCTGTTATACCAAATTAAATTATATACATAGATATTATATATATTAGTTTAAACGTAGTTATAAAGTTGTAAAATGTGTGTGTGTTTGTGCGTCATATTAGGGTCTGCCTTATTGCTTATAACATTAGCCATGTCGCGTTACATGTTGTTAAGACCATTTTGAAATATTGAATTGAGTTTTTGTGTTAATTATAGTAAAGGAAGCAATTCCTGACATTAGTTTAAGTACATATGAACCCACCATAAGAGCTGATAGGGAACCGGACAATAGTGGTAGTATAGAACCAGGTAGATTAGCTAAAGGCAACGGCCCCAACTCAATTATAGAATTAGGTGTTAAAGATTTTAATCCGGTAGTCGTTTTTCCCAATATAGTGGCTCCTCTTCATTCCTCACCAACTGAAGAACAGCCTTGCTGTTCTTCCTCTTTAGTTCAAACCTGGGCGAATAGTCGACAGTCGCAAACTGATGACTATCTTACTGAAGCGACGCCAAGAAAACGAAAATACCGTGAAGATTTAGATAGGCAATCAAGAGAAATAGAACGACTACGCAATAAGGTGAAAGTCTTAGAGCAGAAATTATTATTAGAAAAAATAGGAATTTGTTTGCTAATGAATATGAAGAAAGCAAACAAATATCAGAGCTGTGTAGCAAATTGTCTCCACATATGACGATACATTGTACTGACACAAACGGAATCAGATAATCCAAAAAAATAAAGAATTCTTATATTGCCTTATTCGCTACACTTTACACCCTGTACATACATGTATTGTAGACGTTTTATTTATTACTTTTATCACAAATAAAATTGTATACAATTATACTACACATAGCCAAAGATGTATTCATAGAATATTGGAAATATTGTATGTTTTTTTTTTTTAATTTACAATTTTCGGTATTATCTTATTTAAATTCTTTAAATTAAAGTTCTTTAATTCACAAATATCCGCACTAAATTCCATGAAACCTTCAGAAGACATGGCTATCACATCAAATCACTGAAGCGGCACGCATTTTTGCTGTTGCCAAGACTGAAACTCAGGGGCTCTATATCTTTATTACTCGTCACAAATGCCAAGATGTTGTCACTCCTTATTTAAATTTGGTTCCCTAATTCAATTCAACAATAAGGGAATGAGGATTAGCAAGATGTGAATTGCATTTGCTGGTATGGAGTGGAAGCGAAGACGCCGCTGTCCTTATGTCCTTATGCTTAATATAATCACAAATGTGATGAAACATATATACATACGCCATTATCTATAAATCGAAAAGTTAATTAGAAAAATAAACGTTTTAAATCACAAACATTGTATTTACCATCGTTTGCCAAACAAGAAAACTGCTTATTGAAATGTAAACAAAAGGAAATGCAATAACCCAATGATAACGCATGGTTGTATTTCGAAGGTTTTTTATACAATAATATCAGATTTACTTACCAGATGTATAAAAAAGCTAATAAAATAACCAAATAAAAATGAAATAAGGTCGAAAGAAATGTTTTATATATTTTCCGTGTACTTAATATTAAAATAAGTCATTATTTTTTCGATTTTGAGTAGCGTTTTATATTGGTTGGCACTAGTTACTTTTTTTCGCACAGTTAGTTTAATACATGTTTATACAACACAGCGCTTGAAAGTGAATTTTCTTACGAATGACAACTGAAATGAAAAACGAAAACGATCAGGTGAGCTCAGCTGCGGGGTAGAACCGGAAACATACGTCAAGTTTTCCTACTTTGGAGGCTGTACAATGGTTCAAATTCTTCTCTCGCTTCTTTTTCGCGTTTTATTTTTTGAAATTGGCAAATTTTAAATAGTCGACAAGGAATTGCTTGTTGATTCGGGGGACGAGGGAAAGGAAGTTGGCATACTTTTGTGTAAGTATGAGTCTTTCATATACATTCAGGGACCTTTGAATGTATTTGTATTTGACTTCAGCTCAACTAGAATTTCTGATTTTTGCAAATTTTACTATCGTCAGAATGAAACTGCTTGTAGACGGCGCGTTTAGGAGAAGGGAATAGGCAAGTTTTTGTGCATGTGTGTAATTTACGTATACACAGTGGTTATATACATATGTGTTTTCATCTTCACACCAACTTATATTCTAATTTTTGTAAATTTTGTCATCGCCACGAAGCAGTCGTTTGTGGATGACGGGTTGAAGGAGGAAAGGGCATGCAAGATTATTAAGATTGTGTGCGTTTTTCGTATATATATTAAAATGCTTGAATTATGTGTTTTCACTTGATTTTTCACAAAATTGCCAACGAAACTGCTCAATTTCAATTTCTGATCTTTAGCAGAATTTGACTTCGCTTGAGGAAACTGTTTGTTGATGAAGAGTTGAAGGGAAGAGGATTTGTATGCGGTAGTTGTTTTTGTTGCATTTACGCTTCTTCTTCTTATAGCAAATAGCTTTTGAAAATAGAAGTGCGCAGAGGAGTAAAACCAGCTACCCATATGTAGTTGTTTTTGTGATTGATGGTATGAATGAATGGCTTGTGGTTATGAATGTATGAAATTATTTGATATTTGCTTTATGCGTGCTTTAGGTAAATGTCCATATTTTCATGCATACATACATATGTATAATATATACAAAATATTTAATTGATATTAAAATAAAAATATTGGGAAAACTTTACTGTGGATTTCCTTTATGAAATGTTTTTGGTTGGTAGTAGGAGTTATACATTTAGCAAAAATATAATTTTTACGCGCGCAAAATTATAGTTTAAAAGTTATTAACGGTAATTATTCAGAAGAGCGGCTTTTGCTTAAACGGTCCAAAAATGATTGGGTTTTTGGCTGAATCGATGTATTTGATGATTATCTTCTCATTCAAAGTGGGGGAAAGCTGAATTTTGCAATAGTTTTATTAATATTAACATTTAAAGTTGCACTAAAATCATTAACACACACATTACAAACAAATACACGGTTAAAGTGATGTTGCCATTCTGGGTAAGAAATTTAAAAAAGAGTAATAAATAAGGCGGAGCAAGTGTGGGTCCGGCACAGTTTGTTTTTTTTCGATTCATTGAAACGTGAAAAACGAAAATTCATATTGCTTACATATTAACATATAAGGTACAAAAACGAAAATTCATATTTACATATTTATATATAGGTACAAAAAAGAATATTTACATATTTACATATAGGTACAAAAACAAAAATTCATATTTACATATTTACATACAGGTACCAAAACGAGAAGTCATGTATACGATAAATAAACTACTCATTCACGTCAACTTTTTTCGGGTCATATAACTTGGCTGCTGCAGCAAAAAAATGGTGAGGCCTATCAAGGTGGTTTGGATACCTATGGCGGAAATAAAATTCCGCAAGATATCCTGGATAATGTTCGTTGCTGCGACCATATTTGGGAATTTTATTTTTTACCTCGCGCCAAGTTCGCTCAATATTTTGGGTGTACGCTCCTGTTGCAGGGTCTACGAAGTTAATGGAAGGATTGACTGTTAAATGCGTAAATTCCTCGTCTTTTAAATCTGTGTAGGCAGACCAACAATCCGAAATTATGGTAGTTCCAGGCAATATTCGTTCTTTTATTATTTCAATCAACGTTTCGTTTTTTCGGTTTTCTACTGGTACTACAAACATTTTTTTGGACCCTCTTTCTATGCCACCGAAAAGCCACTGTCCTTCAATCATTCTTCCGCTGTTGTATTTTCTCTTACCAACTTTTGTTTCGTCGATTTCCACGATTACTTCTGCGCCTCCTAACTTCCCGTCATTATTATCAATAGCCCATTCAATCAAAATTTCTCGGAAAAAGCTACTCCAGTCCACTACTGTTGCGCTGTTCCACCCTAGTTCATGCATGATGAAGTATTGCTTCGGAGGATTAATTCCGCAGTTGAAAATCGAAAATATAACTACATATATCCGTTATAGATAGTTTGGACTGTTCGAAAAAAGTCCCCTTCCTCCAACTACGCTTAAACGAGCACGACTCAACTATTTTCTTTTTACCTTTTATTGTAACGTGCTTTCGTTGGCACCTCCACGAATTTTCCTTTTTATTAAAGGTGCAGTCCTTTTCGCACTTGGGGCATTCTAAACTTCTTAACAATAGCCCATGTTCCTTTAAAAATTCAATTACCTCCTCGTCGGTTTTTTTTAAAAAATTGGCGCAATTTTATTTTGCAACCTTCGCAACATTGAACGCCCGACATAGCACAAAAATTTTACTAAAATTTAATTCAAAAAAAGTTTACCAACAAGCATTGAATAGATTAACAAATTGTATAATTACCTTATTAATAAGAAAATATGATATAAAACACTTGAAATACACACGGAAAAATCTAATAAACACTTGTTCACGCAGCTTGATTTGAATGTGATTAGTGATTTGACGCGAAAAAATTTATTGCGCTCTCATTTAAAAAATCCCTTTAATTCTCGGGAATATAATGGCAATCTTTCGTATGGTAATTTCCTAGAAAGGAATTAACGGGTTTTCAACATCTTGAAACTGAAAAGTGATGCCACTCGAAAGGCACGAGAATCAAGTATTCTGTATATCGAAAGAGCATGACAGAAACTTCTAGGACTGCGTACGACCACTATTAATTGGGTATATAAGAGAGGGCCAACGCAAGTTAGTTCAGTTACAAAGTGAGCTCGTTAAAGTTGTAAAATAAGTTGTCGCGTAGAGTAAAGTAAATTGTGCTTTATTGAGTAATAAATAAACGTTAATTCTATTCTCTACAATTAAGAAATTGTACAATATTTAGGTGACTTATTTAACAAGCCAGTGATCGAACTCAAGGGATTTGGGAATTCATTGAGGCATAATTAGCAAAATCGTAACAGAATTTTTATACAACTTGGGCTCTGACTGGTTAAAGCATTTCAAATTAAAATTTAAGATAATTCGCTTTTGTACCTATATGTAATATGTAATATGTAATGTTAATATTAATAAAACTATTGCAAAATTCAGCTTTCCCCCACTTTGAATGAGAAGATAATCATCAAATACATCGATTCAGCCAAAAGCCCAATCATTTTTGGACCGTTTAAGCAAAAGCCGCTCTCCTGAATAATTACCGTTATTAACATTTTAATTTACACTTCGTACAAGCCAGTAGTCTACTTGTATTTTACTTATAAACACACTAACAACACTTGACTATGAAGGTGCTGCCACTCCAAATAATGTACAAATTAACAATAAAAATGCAGAGAAATAAAATAAAAAATCAGTGCTGCCACTAATTTTTTTATCTTTAAAACGCAACCTTGTTTGAACAACAACTATTTACTGTTCATTTTATTTACCAACAATCCGCTATTTTATTTACATAAAAAAGCTATTTATGGTATACTGTTGTAGTAATCAGGTTTTCGAAGCTAAATAAATTTATTTAAAAAATGAGTGACACCAATCAAGGTATGTATGTTTACATATTTATAAATTTGTAATGAATATGTCACATAGTTTTTATAACAAAATAATGTAACGACTATATTATTGCATTGTAGATGATGTTCCGTCTACAAGTGGACAATCTTAACACTTTAACACGTCGGAAGTGGAATGTTTACAGAATGGGAATAAATTTAGGTACTCGGGAACAATGTGTTTGTTTCGTGGAAGAATGCGGATTGATTAAAACGAGAAGATTATGTAGGATTGATAAAAAACCAATGATTATCGACAAGTCAGGCAATAACACTGTCGGATCATTTAGATGTCACGTCGGACCGTGCCAAAATAAGGCCTAAGGCCTGAGTGTCCAGGGCAACTGGCACATTTTTCGAAAATCCAAAGATCAGTCTACCAGAAATTTTATAACTGATGTACTGCTACGCTTACCACTTCTCCCACGAAAGGGCGCAGTGGGATGACCCAGACGACAAAAATACGTTATCATCAGCAACGATAACCGACTGGTACAGCTATTGCCGAGAGGCAGTAGTTTTGTACCAGTTGGATCATCAAGAAGCGGTCGGGAAGATTGGTGGGCCGGGCAAAATTGTACACATCGATGAGAGCAAATTCGGCAAAAGAAAATATAATAAAGGTACAGTGGCGGACTAAAGTCTACATACGACCCCTTTTTTTGGAATCCCTACCGTCCCATAGTTTTTACAGGAAAAGTATTGATGTAGTCTTGCTTTGAATTTAATTGTAAGACAAAACCGAAAATTTCATATTTGTTCAACATTAACTTTCAATGTTATTAACAAAAAACACAAAAAAGCCGTTGACAAAAGTGAACATACGTTTCATTAATTTGTTTCGTTTATTACTTCAGCTATTGTTTTCAGCGGTCAAGTACCGTTTTTTTCTTCTTTCTATACTTTTCTTGGTATTTGGCTTTATCTTTATTGTTTTCCATCATTTGAAAAAAGAAATACAATCGCGAAAATGTCGTCAGGAACGGAAATCCCGGTGGCTGTGCGAAAATTGGTTATAAAACACAGAAATGATAAGAAAACGTTCGGCGAAATAGCTAAATTGTTAAATTTAAGAAAAGCGACGGTGCAAACAATTTATAAAAACTTTGCAGAATCGGGCTCGTTCGAGAGTAAGCCGCGAAGTAGCCGTCCAAAGAAGCTTACCCATAGGGACATCTCTTTCATCCGTAATAAAGTAAGCCAAAATTCCAAGGTACATGCTACCAATTTGGCCCAGAAGCTAGTTAAATGATCCCAAATTGTTGTGCACTTACGCACAATAACAAGAACTCTTAACAACGAAGGATTCTACAGCAGAACTCCTCGCAAGAAGCCTCTCATAAGCGAGAAAAACCGCGCACATCGGTTGGATTTCGCTAAAAAGCATCTAAAGAAGGATCATGAGTTCTGGAAAAGCGTGCTATTTACGGATGAGTCAAAATATAACATATTTGGATGCGATGGCAGAGAAAAAGTTTGGAGAAAACCCATTACTGCCATGGATTCCAGGCACCTTATTTCGACCTTAAAGCATGGTGGTGGGAGTGTCATGGATTGGAGAGCAGTTGCAGCGTCTGGGGTGGGTAAATTGGTCTTTATTGAAGGAAATATGGATCGCTTCGAGTATAAGACCATATTGGAAAATAATTTGAAGTTATCTGTGGACAAACTGTGCCTTGGCTCGAGCTGGATCTTTCTACAGGATAATGATCCTAAGCACACAGCGCAAATTGTAAAGGATTGGCTGCTGTATTATGCTCCGCGGCAGTTGCACTCATCACCACAAAGCCCGGAATTGAATATTACATAGCACGTGTGGA
This sequence comes from Ceratitis rosa, assembly GCA_037013455.1. Classification (NCBI taxonomy): domain Eukaryota; kingdom Metazoa; phylum Arthropoda; class Insecta; order Diptera; family Tephritidae; genus Ceratitis; species Ceratitis rosa. The sequence continues at coordinate 1,543,402 of JAWMAG010000004.1, forward strand.
AAATATTGGAGCGGAAAATTCGAAAACACCCTATAAGTAATGCATCAAAGCTCAGAGAGAAACTTCAAGAAGAGTGGCAAAACATTACAGGAGAAGAGCTGGAAAATTTTGTTTTTTTCAATGTTAGACCCTTGCAAGCGGTGATCAATGCGCATGGTGGCCCAACAAAATATTAACTTAGTTATTAAAATTAATATGATTACCTAGAATAGCTAAGCAAAAAATCGTATGTTCACTTTTGTCAGTGCCTTTTTTCCATTTTTTGTTAATAACTTTGAAAGTTAATGTTGAATAAATGAGAAATTTTAGTTTTTGTTATATACTTGAATTTAAAACAAAACTGCATCATTATTTTTTCTGTGAAAGCTATAGGACGGGTTGAATTCCCAAAAAATGGATCGTATGTAGACTTTAGTCCGCCACTGTAATTCAAAATTTTTTAAGGACATAAGAAAGGTTCGTAAGTCTTAATAAAATTTTTCTTTAATTCTTAAATTTTAGGTCGAAGGGTTGAAGAGCACTGGGTCCTGGGAATGATTGAGGACGGACAAGACGACTTGCGTTTGGAGGTGTGCCCCGATAATGTGAGGTCAAGGGAGGTGCTCATGCCGTTTATGTCGCGGAGGATTCAATAATCTGCACAGATTATTGGATGGTATATGAAGCCCTACCGCAACATGGTTATGAGCACCGCCGGATCAACCACAGTGACCCTGACAATCCCTTCGTTGCCGAGGATGGGACGCATACCCAGAGGATAGAGTCCCAATGGCGCGTGGTCAAACGATTCTTCTACAAAGACAATTACAATCATCCGAAGGATTTCACGGATTTAATTGTTGAATATAAAGTGGGGAGCAAAAGTGATTCCACGATCAACGTTTTCATGTTTGAGCTCACATAAATATTAAACGAATAAAGTAAATGACAAAAACTTTTTTTTTATTGAACACCTTGTTCATTTTTTACAATTAGGCGTATATAGTAAAATAGAAAAAGAAGAAATAGAATAGTTATGATTTAAAAACCAAAACAAGCGGTTTGTACTCAGTTTTGCACCATCCGTTATTTGCTCATATTTTTGCTCTTCTTACTTTTTTATCAGCAATAGACCTGCAAATTTACCGTTAAGTACCTTTGCATTTGTTATTCGTTGTCAGAATTCAGAAACCATTCTCCGTCACTAATTTATAGTTGATTTGTTGAATTTGGAACTTAGTCTCTAACTGTTCACTGAAAAATGAAAAAAGCTGTCTTCTGATAAAGAAAATAGTATTACCTCCCTGACTAAAAGTGGGCGTTCGACCCGCATTATTGCTGGGAAGCTGCAAATTAGTCAATCAGTGGTTGTCAAGGTGCAGAAAAGACAAAATGTTTGTGCTGAAAAGAAGTTGAATGGTCGCCGTTGCCTTCTAACAGACTCTGACGCTCGACTTATGGTGTCTAAAATGAGAAAAAATAGACTTTTAACTCCAAAACATGCTTATACAGAAATAAATAAAGGCGTGAGTCGATGGACAGCTAGAAGAGCGCTTGGTAGGATTGGGTACGTCGCAGCAGTGAAAAAATGAAACCAGCTTTATCCGAGTAAAATGTTAAGGCTCGGCTAAAATTCTCCAAGGAACACAAGAACTGGACAATAGAAGACTGGAAACGTGTTATCTAGTCGGATGAATCTAAGTTTAATCGTTTTCAATCGAATGGATAGCAACACTGTTGGCAGAGACCTGGTGACAAGCTTCAAAGGCATCATGTGAAGCAAACCGTGAAACATGGAGGCGGCAACATAATGGCATGGGGGTGTTTCACGTATTCGCACGGGACGGGATTATGCGAAAGGAAGACTATTTGAGCATTTTGCAAACCCATCTTCCCAATTTTCTTGACCAGTGTGAGTACCCAGAGCAGGAAATCACTTTTCAGCAAGATGGGGATCCCAAACACACTGCGAAAATTGTTACAGAATGGCACGAAAACCAAAATTTTAAGACGATGGAATGGCCAGCGCAAAGTACCGGCCGCAATCCGATTGAAAACCCATGGTCAATCGTAAAGCAACGGCTCGGACATATCAATCAGCCCCATCCAACTTGGACGATCTTTGGGGGCGTGTTGAACAAGAGTGAAATAATATTCCGAAAGAAATATTTGAAAAATTGGTTGAAAGTATGCCAAAACGTATGAAAAATGCCATATAAAATAGGGGCCTCTGGACCAAATATTAATCATAAAATTATTTTGAATTTTTTCTTAAATGGTGCAAAACTGAGTACATGTCGCTTGTTTTTATTTTTGAATCATTAGTATTCTATAGCTTCTCCAATTACTTTATTTCTTACGTCTTGTTGTTACAAATAAAATACTATTAAAAAAAAATTTTAAAGTTTTATCATTTACTTCGTTCGTTTAGTTTTTATGCGCTCCCAAACATGAAAACGTTGGTCGTGGAATCACTTTTGCTCTCAACTCTATGTGGCGTAAATCCCTAAAAAAAGAACACAGACCCACCAATGGAATTGATTGAAGTATCAAATATACGTATAAACCCTAAAATACTTAGGAAATTTTATTTAATAGGGTATAAATTAAAAGTATAGTTTGGAATTCGACGTTTCAATCAAGAATTCACTTTACCAATCCCTTTTTTCATAAATATACTCATAGTAGAAGTATTAATTACCTATTAAACCACAATTTACATGTGGTAGATGTGCACACAACTTTTAATCACAATTATAAATTCTATTCTTCAAATTCTTAAATAAATTTTATTACAAATGCCGACGGAAAACGAAAGAAGCAAAAATTTTCACCAAAACACATTTTTATCTCCATGTAAATGTTTCAAACTCACTATCACTTCTTTATTTCAACATTAAAATCTTTAGTTAGTTAATTTTTTAATGATAAACTGCACTATTTTCCCATTATTATTAGTTATCTTCAAAAATGCACTATTTGTTTGCACATTTTTCACATTATTGCCAATTCAATCGGCGCCATATTTGCCCCGCTACGAAAATCGCGAGAAATTTGAAAAAAAAGTAAACTCCGTCTGTGAAACGCTACTATTCACCTCAACAAAATTTTTCAAATTGGTTCACAGTTCTTTTCCCTTCTTATAAAGAGAAAACCGAAATCTGTGAGTGTATTGGTAAACCCATCAGCCCGTTCTTGCGGGGATGCATGATCATATGTATTGCGCATGCGCTTACGAATAACGGATGTAACCAAACCAGACATACTCGAGAGAATCGCCTTGAGCTTATAGTATAATTACATATATATATATATGACTGACTTATTCGAAAAATTTGAATTTATAGTTCGATTTACTTGATATTTGATACATACAATTAATAAAAACAAAAACTTGTGCAATAAAAGCCATCATTTCCAATTTAGATTACCTCCAAAGCCATTAAAGCCTCTGAGCAAGAACCGAAAGTAAATTAAAATAAATTAGATATGCTTTCAATATATTCGTACGATTTTTAAAAAAATTATTATTTTTTAAATCAAAAAAGTAGACGGCAACTCTATTGTAAGCAGCCATAGCGTCAATTATATGACAATTGTCATATCAATGAATTATACTATATTGTATCCAAGTGAGAGAAAAAATATATCTCATAACAGGACATGTAATTAATTTTTAGTACATATGCGATCTCGCTCAATGAGAAACCCTGATGTTAAAAATAATTCATAGTTTTTAACACAATTGATAACGGCTGGACCGAAACAATATTCAACTTTATTAAGAGAATCTCGGGGACCGATTTATGCGAGATAATCTCAGTAACTTATCGTTTAAATTAACATGCAGAAACTGGTTCTTAATAAACTTATCTATGGATCAACTTACCTGGAAGTTTTTTTATTTTCGTTCGTTCGTTCTGCTTGAATTTTTCTTATCTGAAGCCGCTTAGTTTAATTTAAGTAATTTTATGAGAATTGCCCATGTTCGCGTGTTGGCAAACCATCTTTGTTGTTTGCTCTTGCTTGCCTACTTGCATATTTTGAGTGAGTTCCAAAACGTCAAAATACTTTGAAATGATGCGGGTGCGAATCAATGCAACCCTGGATTCTATAAATTTGCCTTGCAACAATACTTTGCACACTCTGGCATTTTGGAACAATATTCGTGCAAATAAGTTCCTTTTCGGTGAAATGGCTGAAATATTAAACAAATCAAAAAATTAGTAATATGTTAAAAAAAAATAAAATTTGCGCAAAAAACTTGCCCTCCGACGTTGGCCGATATTGTTAAGAATTTATGATAAAATAAAGCATCACAAACCTTATCAATGCTCAATTTGCTTTTGTTTGCCCATCAATAACTTTACCGATACATTTTGGAACATGATACATCGTCAAAGTTTGCACATTTGCATTTAGGAATGCGTAACAATATATGGTTGCTTTGCAAGTTTGTTGATTCCAGAATGTATATACGTATTTGACCTATGGTAATATGAATGGATAATTATAAATGCAGAAAACTAAATTAAAATATAAATATTTTGAATAATTATATATTTTTTAATCATAATTTCTTTAAATATTATTATAATTTATTACATTCCAAAAATTAATGTATTTGAATTAGCGAAATACTGACAGCAAATGAGTATTTCCAAATGCCGACGGCAGGTCAACTAGTATTAAGCAGTTACATATTACGAAAACTCGAAAATTCAATTATTAATCAATCACTGAGTTAATTATACGAACTCATCTTTAACTGACGTAAAAGAAAATACGTCATACATACATTTGTATGTATTTTTGTTATTTCACAAGTAGAAATCTTCATGAATATTATTTTAAAAGCTAGCACACAAATGTCTTTTACTACTTCTACTTTTATTGCAATAACGTACAGCAATGCTACAATAGTTTGAATACAGACGTTTACATTTTTGAGGAAATTTATTATTGGTTTGCTCAGAAATGTTAACCAACAGAGCCAACTCTGTTAATGTGAAATAGTCTGTTATTTCTTTCGTCGATTCTGGCGGTTCACACGCTTGTCCGCGATCGGTCCTTTCTCATTATTCTACGTTCTCTGGATCTAGATCCACATGAATATGTTCAGATCGTCCAGAATGAATATTAATCGATTGAATCAATAATTTTGTGTACTTTTTAATTTCTTTACACATAATGATAATATATCTAAATACAAAAAAATAAACGATTATTAACTAATTAATGTTTTATTTCTCTATTTTATCCATAGGTATTTTTTTACGCGCGACCGCTGCAGTTACAAATGACCGCGCGCCCGCTCAAAGATTAACGAAGTCACACGTTAAGGAATCACCCTGTCTGAAACCTCCTTTGGTATCGAACGGCTCGGGGGAATCCTTCCCGTACATACATACATACTATATTAAACTTTTGAATTTAGTTTTTTTTTTATTAAAATCAATATTCAAATCAAGTATGTGAGGTAAGAGAATAGTTATAAAATTTAATCTTCTGTAATTACCACGGTCTCCAATCATTTGGTTCTTTTTCGAAACTAAATGAAGAAGAGATGCAATATCTGAATTTAATGGTCGACAAACACCAGTTTTAGCTAAAAACTCAAACACAGTTTTTGCTTTTTTTAATTTAATAGGATCGAGACGACGAGGTTTAAAAAATGGAATAATACCTTTTATTTCAATTCTGTGAACCGTATGATATTCCACTTGTTTAGTGAAATCTGGTTCACATGTAATGGATGAAAATTCATTTAATATATTTGTAATTTTATTTTTGAAGATAGGAATTCCAAGCGAGAAATTATAGCAAAAACCCACAGCAATTTGAAATTTAATTGTTAAATCTTATATTTCTTTAATTTCGATATCTAGTGTAACTCGAAATCTGTAAAGCAAACAAGAAATAGCACCAATAATTGGCTTTGAAATATCATCAATAATAAATGGAAAATCGCAGTCTCTGTGGTTGCGCGAGGAGCGTAAATCCTTGCATAAGTTTAGGTGCTGGCTAACTGCTTCCTATCATTTGAGTTTTTGCATTCCATTTAAATATTCATTTTTTAATCGTCGGCAAAACGTGGGTGTGCATAGTGGTCGGCATTGTATGTCCGAGTTTACATGAGGATACTTTTTGTCGCCGAAACACTCGTTTGTTGGGGAGGGGGCAAACATACATACATATATGCCTGTGCGTATATGTATCTAATTATTAATTTTTCAGATAATGGAGTTTGCAGATAAAGTTAAGTTAATGCAAGAAATATTAGAATGTATTGAAGAAGCCGTTGAGATTGACTCTGACGATAGTGAAAAGGATGAAATATGTAAAGGTTTGTAATTAGATTACACTTTCAAATTTATTATTAAAAACATTTCATGTACACTAGGACTCATTGAAATGTGTGACAAAGTTGCAGCTATGCCTACTAAGAGAAAACGACGTGTGTGGGTCAAAATATGGAGAAAAGCGAGGTCGGAATAAGGATCATTTGCATTTTTAATAAAAGAGTTGTTAATTTCGGACAAAGCCAACTATAAAAACCATGTTCGAATGACCGAGCCACAGTTCAATTTCCTTCCTTCTCTGGTAAATGATGATATCAAAAAACAGGATACTATTATGCGTGCAGCAATATCTCCAGCGGAAAAGCTTTCTTTAACTTTACGATTTCTTGTTACAGGTAAATAAGAGTGCGCGCATATATGAAAATTGCGCATAGAGACTCAAAATAACGAATTTTGCAGGTGAAACGTTTCAGAGTTTGAGCTTTGATTCGAAGATATCTAAGGCGTCTATTAGTGCTATAATTCCCATTGTATGTGATGCTATTTGGATACGGTTGAAGAGTCGATATGTGAAGGTATATATTTTAAGATCGTACATAAAAAATTTTAGTTTCTGAAAATTGTGTGTTCCAGTTTCCAAGCAGTGTTATGGAATAGGAGTCTATAGCGAATGAGTTTGCAAAAAGATGGCAATTCTCCAATTGTATAGGGGCTTTAGATGGTAAGCATATATCCTTTAGGTCGTTGCGAAAAGATGGAGCATTTTACCATAATTACAAAGGGACAAATAGCATAGTATTATTGGCACTTGTAGACGCAAACTGTAAATTTATTTTTTTGGACATTGGATGTAATGGACGCAACAATGATGGAGTTTTTTTTTTCAAAGCAAGCTCTCGGAAGTTTTGCGCGAAGATAGGAGATTACCAAAAAATGCTACTATTGGAAATAACCGATGCCTTCCGTATGTTGTTGTTAGCGATGATGTTTTCCCACTTCAAACGCATATTATGAAGCCGTATCCATATCATTCAAACTCTCGCGAAAAACAAGTTTTCAACAAACGGCTTTCTCGTGCCAGACACGTCGTTGAGCACTCGTTTGGTATTCTATCCAACAGATTCCGAGTTTTCCTTGCTCCCATTAATTTGAAAGTAGAATCAGTGCAACAAATTACGCTAGCTTGCTGTGCTTTGCATAATTATTTAATAGAAAATAATAATACGAGTAGAAACTTTAATTTATCTTCCTCCGAAGTACCGACCACTACTTTATCAAACAATTCATATAATCCCCGGAGAGGAGGCGCGGAAGCTATCCGCCAAGAATTTATGGCATATTTCAACAATGAGGGTAGAATTGATATTTAATTTAATGTAAAAATATATATATTTATAAGAAATATATAAATAAAAGCTGTGTCTTCCTTTACACACATATAGCCTTTTTATTTTGGGAATAATAAAAAAGGACCATCACCATAATTTGCATCGTAAAGCAAAGTTATGATATATATATGTACATTACCACATTTTTAATTTTATAGCCTCAGAGAAAGTTTAATACCAAAATCCATTTTTTATTATAATATTAATTAATTATTATTAATTAATTGCATATTAATATTTTATTTTCGTACATAGTAAACATCATCAGTTCAGTTTCTTTGTAAAATATCACAGTAATTCAGTATAAAAAGTATTTCATTCAATAAATATATACATAATTCAAATATTCAGTTTCTTCGTATCACAATAATTCATTAAAAAAAAAAAATATTTTATACTATAAATATTTACATAAAATAAAAATGTTTCCGGAACGCGGTTCGTTATCACAAGGACTGTAAAAAAAATAATAATTAGCTGTTTTTGATATACATTAAGCTATATCAATATTACTTACATTCACTCAAAGTCAGCTTCATCAAAAACTCCACTCGTCGCATTCTGCAGAATGTCGCTTCTGTCTTCAGCAGCATTCTGAGATTTGCGCACCAATCGGCGCATAAGGCATTGTATCTCCCATGCTGCATCCTCCTGCTGACTAGGAATGATTTCCTCCATTTTCGCCGCCACCATATTGCCTAGCCAAGCATATGATCTGTTCCTCCTTTCGTTTATTTTTTCTTAACCGCAGATAAATCGTTCCGTATTTGGCTTAAAACGGTTTTCTGCAAAATGAAACAATAACAAATGCAAATGTATGTTTTATATTCATTTTAATGAAGAAATGAAGAACAATTTTAATAAAGAAAGAATAACTGTTACCTTTGTTTGTTTCTTCTGAGGTTTTTCACTGGAGCTTCTGCAACACAAATCAATAGTCTACAAATGCATATAATAAATTTTTAAATTGTATTTACGAAGTTGTTGTGTGCTTCATATTTACTTACGGAAAGAGTATCTTCATTCGGTGCATGATTTATTCTGCTTGAAGATGGCCCTTCAAATGTGGTTTCGGAATCATTCTTAAAAAATAAATATCAAATTATATGGAAAAAAGATGTGAATAATCGTATGACTTACCTCAATATTGTCCTGGCCGCTCCTACTTTTTGTGTGTGTTTCCAAGAATTTAAGATTATTGAAACACCACAATTTGGGCTCATATAAATCGTTGATTCCTGCCCCACTTTTTCTAGAAGCGCTCATCACCCTTACTTCCCTTAAATATTGACACCTAATATTTTTCCATTTTTTCTTTATTTCAGTTACATCTACGCCTGAAATATTTAGCTGTTCGCGTATTTTGTGGAAAGCCTGCGCCTTGCTGTTTCTATCCAAATATCCCTTAGATCTTATATTACAATATATATGCAGTCGTTTTCTTCTATAAGACTAATTAAATTTTCAACTTGCGTCTTCGACCAATTCATTCTTTCTGCCATTTTTAAGCTACAAAGAAAGTATATTGTAAATGAATATAAAAACGAATAATTGTTTAAATTTTACTCACTTTTTAATTAAAATACATTTCTAAAAATAACTGCCAAGCGCGAAGTGAACGAAAAATTGCGTGTGAAAAAAACGGTATAGAGGAAAAATATGTACACCAAAGAAATGTCAAAAAAATTGCTTGAAGAAAGTATCTCTGTGTGAACGTGAAGGGCGACACAAAAGAGAAAATTGCGATAAAAAGCGACAAAAAGTATCCTCATGTAAACTCGGACTATGGGGAGAGCGTCCGTGTTGGCAAGCGTCACTAAATCGTGTATGAATATCCCTCTTCCAGTCCAGTCCAATACTATAGAATTCTTTATCGCTGAAAAACATTGAATTCTAATTGACTGAATATTTGATACACTACTTTTCGGACAGTTTCTTTCCCCAATTTGTAACTGCGTGAAATGCACTGCATAGCTGCTCCTTGTGACAAATACCTAATAATAATAGAACAATTCTACACAGATATTATTATATTTGATAAACATAAGATAGTTGGACTAAATTCGTTGTTTAGGTTTCCATAAGTATTTATCTAGCAATTTCAAAATTTCAAATCGAAATTATCCAGTCGCATTCTTGTGTGCAAAAACACTTGTATACCATATTTGCATGCACACTTTTTAACAAGATAACAGAGGCAACTTTGTAAAATAGTTAGCAAAACAATGTTATTGCAATGCATATATAAAATAGTACATATATACATATATGCGGGGAGACGTGTACTACTTGGGCAGCTCGTTTAGTGGACGATGCGTCGTCTTGAGAAGGGCTTCTTTGCAATTTAACTGACGGTTATTAAAAAGTAAATAATATTTAGAAAATTGTAATCAAATATTATTATTGGTACAAATTGGGAAATACTATTAATGCAGGTACATATTTAAAAATCATGCCTGGAATATTGGCTGCATAGATGGTACGCATATAAGAAAATTAAGGGGTAAAAACACTCTAGAGGTTGAAAAAAAGGCAAATTTTTTTAAATTTATTGTCGGAATGTGGGAAAAGGAATAGAATTTCTATTTAACCATTTCATTGAACATACATATATTGAAGTAAAAAAAAATATTCTTTAATTATTATTTAGTTACAAAATGGCGGTGGTCTTTGGTCTTTCATAAATTTTAGTATTCGGTACTTATAATTAAAAAATGGTCTTTCATCTTTGTGACTGCTTTTGCCATCAAGTCGTTGAAACTTGCATTCGCACGATACATACGTTTCAAGCTCCAGGCATCAACCAACTCCGTCAACTGGTACTTGGAGAAGAGACCATCTCCATTTTCTCCGTTTTCTTTTTTTCACTTTTCCTTTCTGTTATAATCTATTTAAGTAAATAAAAGTATGGAGGTCCAGCACCATTAAGGGAATTTGTTTCTTCATTTTTTTTTTCTTTATTCCGCTTTATTTTACTCTCGTAATTTTTCGTTCGCTTCGCGCTTTCTAATATTTCTAAAATAAAAAAAATATGTTTGTGTAAAGGAATATACAGCATTTATTTATATGTTTTTACATTTTATTAAAAGTCAACTCTACCCTTTCCAAAGTATAATCTAATTACATATCTTATTTTTCATTTTTCACTATCATTAGAGTCAATCTCAGCGGCTTCTTCAATACTCTCTAATATTTCTTGCATTAATTCAACTTTATCTGCAAACTCCATTATCTGAAATATTTATTAATAATCGGATACATATCCACAAAGGCATATATGTTTGCATGCATATATTACATATATGTAAATATTGTAGTAAAAACCCCCAATTTCAATTTCCTAATTTACGGCATTTATTCGTTTGAAATTTTAGAGAGCTACAATCAGTAGAAAAGTGAGGAACAAAATAAAAGGGAATGACAAAATCTACAGAGACGAATATTAACCCTCTAGTGCCCAATTTTTTTTTTCTGAAAAAAAAAAATATTTTTGGATTTGATTTGTGTTAAAATAAAAGGATATTAAAGACAAAAATTTTTTTTTTGAGGGGTTTGGGTTTTATAAGACCAAAAACTTAGACCGCGTCTAGGCGGTCTTGGGAAAAGTAGCCAAAAAAAATCCTCAGCATTTTCTTTTCTCCATATATATGTTTTAATGTTTTATTTATAAAAATAGTGACAGTTTTTATCAAAAATGAATAGAAAATAAATAAAACGTTTATATATCATTTTTTTTTAGTTAATACAATAAAATTAACGTTAAAATTCATATTTTTGAGAAAAAAAAACAGTTTTCTTTTAAATTATTTGTGGTGAAAATCGTAGAAACAATCCTTTTGTTGTGAGAGACATAGGTTTAAATTGCACTTTCGGCATACAATTTGAGTTTCAGAATTGCAACCAGCTAATTTACAAGTTTTTTTACCAGTACGTGTTAAAAACTGCGGAAAATGTCCAACTTTATCGTAGGGAAGATCATCAGGCGGTACAAAGATTTTTGCCCTGTACATTTTTTTTGAAGATTTTGGCGGGGGCGACCTAGAACTTTCGACAACGAAGGACTCTGATGCATGCAAAGTACGGATGCGATCTCTGCTCTGAAGTTTGGCAGCTGGTATCGTCTTACATTATCATCAGGCTTGTTGATCCTTTTAAACAAAATGTTGGCGTTGACCATGGCTAAGTCAAGCATATGTACGAACAATCGATTTGTATACTTGTTGCTCTTCCCTGGAATTCTATATCGTTTCGTGCCAGCGTAGGTCGATGCGAGTCGCAGAGTCTTATTATTTTTCCAAAGTTGTCGGTTGGAAGCTCGCAATTCGGGATGCTGTTGGAACGAATAGTGCCCAACGAATAAATTCCGCGTGATTTGAGATATACAAGAAGTGGGAGTGATGTGTAATAGTTGTCAAAATATATGATTTGATTCTTAAAGTCTGGAGCATGATGTGACAATGGAACAACCACGTTTGCTGATGCTCCAAGGCAATTTGCTGTTATCATTAAAATGTAAATTGCTCCTTATTAGCTCAAATCGATTTTTTGACGTGATATTTTGGATTGTTTGGAATGCATATTCGCCCCAATATGCACGGACACTGAGGTAGCGATAAACCGACATAAAAACAAAATGCCAATATATTGACGAACTTCCGAGTTGGTTGTAACGAAGGAAATTGTAATATTCTTTTGAGTGGCATATAAATTCGACTGCTCAACAATGTGGTCAATAATTGTGTTGTTAAAAAGTATTCGAAGCATTTAAAAGGCGTATCAAGTTTTTTGAGATCTTCGCCTAATACGGGCTCAGTAAATGCAATCGCAGATTTATCCAGCACTAAGTTCTTCTGACGCCACAAAATGTTCTTGAAAGTATGAGATTTGGGATCTATATCCAAAACAGATCCACTGAAGTTCCCTGTTTCATTTATAGTACTGGCTTCAGGTTGAATAATCTGTTGCTCAGAAAGCGCATTGCGTTTGCGTTTCTGCGACCGAGGAGTATTTGTAGCACTTGAAGTAGAGGGAGATAATAACGTTGCCACAGTCCCCTCGCTTGAAGTGACACAAATTTCGGATTCCAGCATTCAATCTGACAAATTCACCGCTCTATTAAGCGCCTCATCAATTCCATCTTCGATCGGGCACTCCGTCTCGCAGGCATTATCATCATTCAACTCCTCTTCCATATCTTCTTCAACATCAGTATCGCTATCGAAATTCATCGAATCCAAATATTTTCTAATCTCCTCATCTGAAAGCGATGACAATTTTGGCATTTGTCGGTGTTCCATGTCTATTAAAGGCAATTTTTAGGCTTCAACATCTCCTGCAATATTCCGCATTCAAACTTACCCAACAATTTTTTTTTTTGCCGAGTTGTCCCATGACCGCCTCTAGACGGGCTATCTTGTATGTTCAATAAAAAGCTTGCGGAAAGTTTATTTTTTCTTTTCTTCTTCTAATTGCTTTCTTTACACTACTAGCAACACGCCAATATTTTTTTTTTCCAACTGTGACCACTTTTAATATTTTTTTTAATTTTTTGAAAATCGCTCTTTTTGCAGAATAATTATTTCTTGCGTATTTCACAACTTTCCAACTTCAAATGACTGTGGTAGCTGCGCTGAGCATAAGCCTGAGTTGCAAACGCAATAAAAACAATTTCGGGACTTCCCAAAATTAGACAAAAACAAAAAAAGAAGCAAAAAGAAATTTGCAAAGCGAATAAGCGTACAATGAAGTTAGCCCGTCTACAGGCGGTCTTGGGCCCTAGAGGGTTAACACAAAACGTGTCGAACGAGCACTGCGACACCGTGCGCTGCCCCCTTCGTCGTCACCCTCTCCCCAACAAACGAGTGTTTTGTCGACAAAAGGTATCCCCGTGTAAACTCAGACTTAATGGTGTAAAAGGAACGGGTCCAACAAGGAAGTGAAACATATGATACAAATATGTAAAGGTAGTTTCATTCTCTCTTCTCAGTCGGCTTCAGAGCTATCTGACATTAAGCATCTTTCGTCTTTTTCGTGCTACCCTCTTCTCTGAAAAAAAATCTACCATTTTTAAATAAAAAATATGTGGAGAATTTTCATATTTTTTAAATGTTCAAAAATCACGTGATTTTCATATTTTGCAACCCCTGATAGTGAACTTCATCGAGTATATGCCTTTCAAGATTTTTGAATTACAACTTTAGAAAATTGTAAGAAAGTATCAGAAAGGGAAGAGATTCGCCCACCAAAATTCAAATCGAATTCAAGAAGATGACGATGCTCATCTGGAAGATCGACATTTTCCACGGCATTTCGCTCCAATGGCTCCAAGCTAACGTTTTCTTCATCCTCCTGGGCAACATTCTAATCAAGGTTGATATCGTCATCTTCTTCGCAATTGCTTCCAGTTTTCGAAAACTTTCTAAGCAAAAGTGCGTTGAGCCCAACCTCGCAACAATTTATTGCATCTCATATGCTGATGAACTTGTATTAATACCTAGATCAGCTCTAATCCTATAAAAGAAATTTTCAAATGCGTCCTGGTTCATTTTTCCCTATAGTATGAACGAGACGTTATTGTCTTCCTTGAACAAATCCCTGCTCAATTGTATCATTCCGTTTATTGTTTGAACAAATATGTCAAACTACTGTACATTACTCGGTCTCTTTATCGACTTCAAGAAATTGATATGGTCCTCTAGGCGTTGGATTTTGGTTGCCTTGGCGCATTTCAACGTATGTATATTGATCTCTTCCAAAAAGCTTCTGCTTAATGGCCATACCAATCCCGGCAGCTACCGAATTGCAGAAAACCTGTGTCGGTCTCGAAACGCTCAATTTATCGAATGGACCTAGATCGATATGGGCGCGGGTCAGCTTCGGGCAAATTTTAAAATTGACATTGTCCTGGTCAATTTCGTACAATTTTTTGATTACCTTAAAGAAGACCATTCCATCCATAGTTTCCAAATCCCTTACAAGCCTTACACATTTAATCAAATGCACGTAGTCGAAGAGAAAAATTTTTCCTTTTTTTCATTCATTCAATATTGCTTTTCTGGCGTTACTCCCGATATCCTCATCAACGCCAGGTTTCCGCTACCTCTATCGCAAACCAAGGACTTCACGCACAGACCAATTTTATCGACGGTGTCAACGTACTTTTCCAAAAGCTCCGCCAATTGGTTGCCTTTCAGTCCTTCTTTGCAGACAACGTACGAAAACACATATTTCCATTTCCAGATGATACCTTTCAACATTATTTCCAACAACGTTTTCCCGCTGACCTTGTCCGTTATCCATGAAGCCGCCTATGACACCCACGTTTTGTTGTATGTCAAATCTCTTTTGATTGCCACTTCACCAATGATTTGACATACACGCTCCTGTGCAGTCATATCCTTGACAACTTTCTCAAAGTTCTCCACAACTTTTTTATGTCAATTCCTTGCGTAGCAGTGTTTTTTATGAGGTAAGGTAAACAACAAATCATCCCTCATGAAATTGTAGGCTTTTGTGGACATACGTTTATAGTTCACATTCTGAGCCAATATCTTTTCTTCTTCGCTATATGATTTTGTCGTGCACAAAATCATTTTTGCAAATGTGATCGCTTGTTTGCTTGCGTCCACGCTAAAAATAATGGATCTTTTCTCCAAGGCATTGTACTTATCTGCCATGGAAGCTATTTCAGCCCTAAGTTCCTTTATGATCCTATCCTGCTTAAGGGCATTTCTTTGATAGGCCCGCGCCACTTGAGCGTAGTGTTCATGATCGCATATTTTTGTGTCCATGTCCATTTTATCCTTGCCATCATCATCACTGTCTTCATAAGAAAATTGACACACAATAATTTTCTGCTTCTCCTCCATTGGTATTCCGGCCAATGGTCCACTATACGTGTATTGCACAGGAGGCAGAGCCCACTGCGAAGACACTGTACTGCCATCATCCATCCCATCACCTAAATTAAAGACAAGAACACTGCACTCAACAATCGTTTTGTTGACACATGCTTTTTATAAGAATGCCTATCACAAATAAACAATTTAATATTTTTTTCCCAATGGATCCCTCAAATTACACGCTATAGCCCATTCGTTTCGGGCAACTTCCGTTTTAGGGAACTGAAAGAGTTTCCTCGTATCCCCCGATGTACAGCTCTCTCTGTTATACAAGGTTGCCAGTACTAACTTTTTTAAACTAATACTAAATAAACTGAGGTAATGTGTAGTTTTTTCAAAAGAAGAGAAAACTGAATTCGTAATTAATTATATATTACCATATAGATCATGTATATTTGATTGGTGTCTATATTCGAACATATAAATTATGAAATTTGTTGACGAAACTTATAAATTTGTTTAAGTGTGCAAACACACTTGCTGCTGGCAACATTTCGCCGCTTTGAGCAGCGTCGATAACTCGTGTATATACATCGCTCTTCCAGTCGGCTGTTGTGGACGTTAGCTATGTAAGATGGGTAGTTGCAGCATGAAGAGCCAGAGTTCGTTCAACTTCAAAAGATATGGAAATGACATGGCACATTTTTTTTTTTTTATAAATAGATAAATAAATATAAATCAATAAATATAAATAAAAGTGAAAATATTCAATTCATACAAACAAACCAGGCCGTTTAGCTCACTATAAATTTAACAAACATTAATTGTATGTATGGCCGCAAAAAACAATTTTAGTGAAAAAATTTCATTTACGTATATTCCTATGCAGAGAAACTATATATATATATGTATGTATTCATACATTCATACATACATAAGTGTGCCAAAACCTTATGCATGTATACAAAGACGTATCTACATATTTATGTATACAGTATCATGCCACACAAAACCCATAACCATTTACACACATATGTACATACAAACTAAAATATTTTTACTTACAAAATAACCTAAAATATGTACTTATTGTTAATAATATATGACAAAACACTTACCAAGGCACAATGGTGGCACTGCATTTGGCTTCAAATACCGTGTTCCCAACTGCTCCTTCGCAAAATGCTTCTCGCACACGTACGGGCGGCAGGTGGTCCATGGGCAAAATATTGAGATTCTGCCTCCACTTTTGTTCCAAATCCTTTTGTTGCTGAAAATTAAATAGTCTCAGTACCTCCCTGGTACTGCAACATCCCGTAACGCGACACTTTGGAATTTTCGCCATTTTTCAAAACTTTTTAACAAAATTTCACAATTTTATTCCCGAAACTAAAAACGCGTGACCGTTCCAATGAAAACTTTTAAGTTTTTAACGTTTTGGCGCAATTATTGACATATTGGTCTGTAATTAATATGGCAATAAAGGCCATGACAAAGACAAAGGACAAAACAATAACATTCACCTGCAATTGACACTCTGTTAATTATTCATAACAGAACATCACTTGCATGTCTCTACTAACTCTTACAGTGGCTGTTATATAAAATGTGGGGAATCCCTTGCTCTAGCAGAGAACTTATAACTACGAGAAGGTGCAAATTCGTAGCAACATCCAACCACATTCAAACATTTTCTGAAAAATCTCGGGAAAGGGATTCACCACACCGGCAAAGGGATTCACCACACTTTATATATGTAACAGCCAATGTAAAAGTTAGCAGAGACATGCAAGTGATGTTCTGCAAATATTCCTTTGCTTTGGCAATTTCAGGTCTGATAAATAGAAGTTTAAATAACTAATATTTTTAATATTTAAAATATTATTATATTAAAAAAATTATGTTTTTAACAATAATTTAAATATATATATTAAATTGATTTAGAACTAGTATCCTTAATATCCGCTATGTTAGTTAAAATCTTGAGAACAAAATTTAAAATATATTAAAAAAATTAAATTCAAAAATGTTAAAAAGGAACATTTAAAAAAAAAATCATTAGAAATATTATATTGATTAAAAAAATTTGCAAAAATATTTATTTTAATTAAAAAATTTTAAGTTGTCCTTATGTATGGACTGAAATTATAATTGCATTTGTTCCTCAATCATATGTCGATATATAGATGGTCATACACACAAGTATTTCATTTGAATATTATTTGATATTTTGTCAATGCTGTTGTCAGCGATCTATATAAATACCAATTATGCCAACGAAACTTTAAAATGATCACTGGCGCAATGGTTTGCGTCGTTTGATTTTTGTCCACGCTGTGCGGATTCAAATCATTGTACAGTCTATCAAGTAACCTAACTCCGTTTTTGTTTTGATTCTTGTCATTCCATTGGTTTCGTTTCTCGGTCAAATCAGTTAACCCAGTGTGTTGTGAAGCAGCCAGGGTGTCGTGAAACACAGACAGAGTTTCGTGAAGCAATGAATTTGAAGAAGGGTTGTTGTGTTGCAAGACATTTTGATAAAAGTTTAAGAATATCAAATATTTGCATTCAAATATTTGCTGTTTCTTTCAATAATTTAGTAAAACTTGTTTCAAAGATATTGTATAAATAACGTGCCATTGTTTTTATATTAAATTTGTTTGAAAATGAAAAAATATCCTCAAAGTTATTTATCAAAATATTAAAAGAAATTCCGACGTAGGAACATCTCTGCGGTTATTTATGTACGATTCAATTTGAAAGTTTTTTTTTTAACGTTTATAGCCAAATTTTAGTTTGTGTTATTCTTACTAATTAATATTTGTTTTTTTCTTTCAGAAATCTATCGGGAACGAAGGATCAGCCATAAGGTAAGGTTCTAGTTTACGGAAATATATATCGTTCTAATTCTTTTGGGGTTTTTCAGCAAAAACATGGCAAGGAAAAAATGCGTAGCAGGTTGCAGCTCACATTCTATGCATATCTGTGCATTTCCCCTAGAGCGAGAAATGGTTAGGTGAGTAAAGTTGTGCTGTTATACCAAATTAAATTATATACATAGATATTATATATATTAGTTTAAACGTAGTTATAAAGTTGTAAAATGTGTGTGTGTTTGTGCGTCATATTAGGGTCTGCCTTATTGCTTATAACATTAGCCATATCGCGTTACATGTTGTTAAGACCATTTTGAAATATTGAATTGAGTTTTTGTGTTAATTATAGTATAGGAAGCAATTTCTGACATTAGTTTAAGTACATATGAACCCACCATAAGAGCTGATAGGGAACCGGATAATAGTGGTAGTATAGAAACAGGTAGATTAACTGAAGACAACGGACTCAACTCAATTATAGAATTAGGTGTTGAGGATTTTAATCCGGTAGTCGTTTTGCCCAATATAGTGGCTCCTCTTCATTCCTCACCAACTGAAGAACAGCCTTACTGTTCTTCCTCTTTAGTTCAAACCTGGGCAAATAGTCGACAGTCGCAAACTGATGACTATCTTACTGAAGCGACGCCAAGAAAACGAAAATACCGTGAAGATTTAGATCGGCAATCAAGAGAAATAGAACGACTACGCAATAAGGTGAAAGTCTTAGAGCAGAAATTATTATTAGAAAAAATAGGAATTTGTTTGCTAATGAACATGAAGAAAGCAAACAAATATCAGAGCTGTGTAGCAAATTGTCTCCACATATGGCGATACATTGTACTGACACAAACGGAATCAGATAATCCAAAAAAATAAAGAATTCTTATATTGCTATATTCGCTACACTTTACACCCTGTACATACATGTATTGTAGACGTTTTATTTATTACTTTTATCACAAATAAAATTGTATACAATTATACTATACATAGCCAAAGATGTATTCATAGAATATTGGAAATATTGTATGTTTTTTTTTTTAATTTACAATTTTCGGTATTATCTTATTTAAATTCCTTAAATTAAAGTTCTTTAATTCACAAATATCCGCACTAAATTCCATGAAACCTTCAGAAGACATGGCTATCACATCAAATCACTGAAGTGGCACGCATTTTTGCTGTTGCCAAGACTGAAACTCAGGGGCTCTATATCTTTATTACTCGTCACAAATGCCAAGATGTTGTCACTCCTTATTTAAATTTGGTTCCAAATAATTTAAATTTGGTTCCCTAATTAAATTCAACAATAAGGGAATGAGGATTAGCAAGATGTAAATTGCATTTGCTGGTATGGAGTGGAAGCGAAGACGTTGCTGTCCTTATGTCCTTATGCTTAATATAATCACAAATGTGATGAAACATATATACATACGCCATTATCTATAAATCGAAAAGTTAATTAGAAAAATAAACGTTTTAAATCACAAAAATTGTATTTACCATCGTTTGCCAAACAAGAAAACTGCTTATTGAAATGTAAACAAAAGGAAATGCAATAACCCAATGATAACGCATGGTTGTATTTCGAAGGTTTTTTATACAATAATATCAGATTTACTTACCAGATGTATAAAAAAGCTAATAAAATAACCAAATAAAAATGAAATAAGGTCGAAAGAAATGTTTTATATATTTTCCGTGTACTTAATATTAAAATAAGTCATTATTTTTTCGATTTTGAGTAGCGTTTTATATTGGTTGGCACTAGTTACTTTTTTTCGCACAGTTAGTTTAATACATGTTTATACAACACAGCGCTTGAAAGTGAATTTTCTTACGAATGACAACTGAAATGAAAAACGAAAACGATCAGGTGAACTCAGCTGCGGGGTAGAACCGGAAACATACGTTAAGTTTTCCTACTTTGGAGGCTGTACAATGGTTCAAATCCTTCTCTCGCTTCTTTTTCGCGTTTTATTTTTTGAAATTGGCAAATTTTAAATAGTCAACAAGGAATTGCTTGTTGATTCGGGGTACGAGGGAAAAGAAGTTGGCATACATTTGTGTAAGTATGGGTCTTTCATATACATTAAGGGACCTTTGAATGTATTTGTATTTGACTTCAGTGCAACTAGAATTTCTGATTTTTGCAAATTTTACTATCGTCAGAATGAAACTGCTTGTAGACGGTGGGTTTAGGAGAAGGGAATAGGCAAGTTTTTGTGCATGTGTGTAATTTACGTATACACAGTGGTCGCTTTGAATATACATATGTGTTTTCAACTTCAGACCAACTTATATTCTGATTTTTGTAAATTTTGTCATCGCCCCGAAGCAGTCGTTTGTGGATGACGGGTTGAAGGAGGAAAAGGCATGCAAAATTATTAAGATTGTGTGCGTTTTTCGTATATATATTAAAATGCTTGAATTATGTGTTTTCACTTAATTTTTCACAAAATTGCCAGCGAAACTGCTTGTTGCTCAATTTCAATTTCTGATCTTTAGCAGAATTTGACTTCGCTTGAGGAAACTGTTTGTTGATGAAGAGTTGAAGGGAAGAGGATTTGTATGCGGTAGTTGTTTTTGTTGCATTTACGCTTCTTCTTCTTATAGCAAATAGCTTTTGAAAATAGAAGTGCGCAGAGGAGTAAAACCAGCTACCCATATGTAGTTGTTTTTGTGATTGATAGTATGAATGAATGGCTTGTGGTTATGAATGTATGAAATTATTTGATATTTGCTTTATGCGTACTTTAGGTAAATGTCCATATTTTCATGCATACATACATATGTATAATATATACAAAATATTTAATTGATATTAAAATAAAAATATTGGGAAAACTTTACTGTGGATTTCCGTTATGAAATGTTTTTGGTTGGTAGTAGGAGTTATACATTTAGCAAAAATATAATTTTTACGCGCGCAAAATTATAGTTTAAAAGTTATTAACGGTAATTATTCAGGAGAGCGGCTTTTGCTTAAACGGTCCAAAAATGATTGGGTTTTTGGCTATATCGATGTATTTGATGATTATCTTCTCATTCAAAGTGGGGGAAAGCTGAATTTTGCAATAGTTTTATTAATATTAACATTTAAAGTTGCACTAAAATCATTAACACACACATTACAAACAAATACACGGTCAAAGTGATGTTGCCATACTGGGTAAGAAATTTAAAAAAGAGCAATAAATAAGGCGGAGCAAGTTTGGGTCCGGCACAGTTTGTTTTTTTTCGATTCATTGAAACGTGAAAAACGAAAATTCATATTGCTTACATATTAACATATAAGGTACAAAAACGAAAATTCATATTTACATATTTATATATAGGTACAAAAAAGAATATTTACATATTTACATATAGGTACAAAAACAAAAATTCATATTTACATATTTACATACAGGTACCAAAACGAGAAGTCATGTATACGATAAATAAACTACTCATTCACGTCAACTTTTTTTGGGTCATATAACTTGGCTGCTGCAGCAAAAAAATGGTGAGGCCTATCAAGGTGGTTTGGATACCTATGGCGGAAATAAAATTTCGCAAGATATCCTGGATAATGTTCGTTGCTGCGACCATATTTGGGAATTTTATTTTTTACCTCGCGCCAAGTTCGCTCAATATTTTGGGTGTGCGCTCCTGTTGCAGGGTCTACGAAGTTAATGGAATGATTGACTGTTAAATGCGTAAATTCCTCGTCTTTTAAATCTGTGTAGGCAGACCAACAATCCGAAATTATGGTAGTTCCAGGCAATATTCGTTCTTTTATTATTTCAATCAACGTTTCTTTTTTTCGGTTTTCTACTGGTACTACAAACATTTTTTTGGACCCTCTTTCTATGCCACCGAAAAGCCACTGTCCTTCAATCATTCTTCCGCTGTTGTATTTTCTCTTACCAACTTTTGTTTCGTCGATTTCCACGATTACTTCTGCGCCTCCTAACTTCCCGTCATTATTATCAATAGCCCATTTAATCAAAATTTCTCGCAAAAAGCTACTCCAGTCCACTACTGTTGCGCTGTTCCACCCTAGTTCATGCATGATGAAGTCTTGCTTCGGAGGATTAATTCCGCAGTTGAAAATCGAAAATATAACTATATCCGTTATAGATAGTTTGGAATGTTCGAAAAAAGTCCCCTTCCTCCAACTACGCTTAAACGAGCACGACTCAACTATTTTCTTTTTACCTTTTATTGTAACGTGCTTTTACACGTTACGTAGCCCCTGTTCCTTTAAAAATTCAATTACCTCCTCGTCGGTTTTTTTAAAAAATTGGCGCAATTTTATTTTGCAACCTTCGCAACATTGAACGCCCGACATAGCACAAAAATTTTACTAAAATTTAATTCAAAAAAGTTTACCAACAAGCATTGAATAGATTAACAAATTGTATAATTACCTTATTAATAAGAAAATATGATATAAAACACTTGAAATACACACGGAAAAATCTAATAAACACTTGTTCACGCAGCTTGATTTGAATGTGATTAGTGATTTGACGCGAAAAAATTTATTGTGCTCTCATTTAAAAAATCCCTTTAATTCTCGCGAATATAACGGCAATCTTTCGTATGGTAATTTCCTAGAAAGGAGTTAACGGGTTTTCAACATCTTGAAACTGAAAAGTGATGCCACTCGAAAGGCACGAGAATCAAGTATTCTGTATATCGAAAGAGCATGACAGAAACTTCTAGGACTGCGTACGACCACTATTAATTGGGTATATAAGAGAGGGCCAACGCAAGTTAGTTCAGTTACAAAGTGAGCTCGTTAAAGTTGTAAAATAAGTTGTCGCGTAGAGTAAAGTAAATTGTGCTTTATTGAGTAATAAATAAACGTTAATTCTATTCTCTACAATTAAGAAATTGTACAATATTTAGGTGACTTATTTAACAAGCCAGTGATCGAACTCAAGGGATTTGGGAATTCATTGAGGCATAATTAGCAAAATCGTAACAGAATTTTTATACAACTTAGGCTCTGACTGGTTAAAGCATTTCAAATTAAAATTTAAGATAATTCGCTTTTGTACCTATATGTAAATATGTAAATATGAATTTTCGTTTTTCTTCGTTTCAATAAATCGAAAAAAAAAACAAACTGTGCCGGACCCACACTTGCTCCGCCTTATTTATTGCTCTTTTTTCGGATTTCTTACCCAGTATGGCAACATCACTTTAACCGTGTATTTGTTTGTAATGTGTGTGTTAATGATTTTAGTGCAACTTTAAATGTTAATATTAATAAAACTATTGCAAAATTCAGCTTTCCCCCACTTTGAATGAGAAGATAATCATCAAATACATCGATTCAGCCAAAAACCCAATCATTTTTGGACCGTTTAAGCAAAAGCCGCTCTCCTGAATAATTACCGTTATTAACATTTTAATTTACACTTCGTACAAGCCAGTAGTCTACTTGTATTTTACTTATAAACACACTAACAACACTTGACTATGAAGGTGTTGCCACTCCAAATAATGTACAAATTAACAATAAAAATGCAGAGAAATAAAATAAAAAATCAGTGCTGCCACTAATTTTTTTATCTTTAAAACGCAACCTTGTTTGAACAACAACTATTTACTGTTCATTTTATTTACCAACAATCCGCTATTTTACTTACATAAAAAAGCTATTTATGGTATACTGTTGTAGTAATCAGGTTTTCGAAGCTAAATAAATTTATTTAAAAAATGAGTGACACCAATCAAGGTATGTATGTTTACATATTTATAAATTTGTAATGAATATGTCACATAGTTTTTATAACAAAATAATGTAACGACTATATTATTGCATTGTAGATGATGTTCCGTCTACAAGTGGACAATCTTAACACTTTAACACGTCGGAAGTGGAATGTTTACAGAATGGGAATAAATTTAGGTACTCGGGAACAATGTGTTTGTTTCGTGGAAGAATGCGGATTGATTAAAACGAGAAGATTATGTAGGATTGATAAAAAACCAATGATTATCGACAAGTCAGGCAATAGCACTGTCGGATCATTTAGATGTCACGTCGGACCGTGCCAAAATAAGGCCTGAGTGTCCAGGGCAACTGGCACATTTTTCGAAAATCCAAAGATCAGTCTACCAAAAATTTTATAACTGATGTACTTCTACGCTTACCACTTCTCCCACGAAAGGGCGCAGTGGGATGACCCAGACGACGAAAATACGTTATCATCAGCAACGATAACCGACTGGTACAGCTATTGCCGAGAGGCAGTAGTTTTGTACAGTTGGATCATCAAGAAGCGGTCGGGAAGATTGGTGGGCCGGGCAAAATTGTACACATCGATGAGAGCAAATTCGGCAAAAGAAAATATAATAAAGGTAATTTAAAATTTTTTAAGGACATAAGAAAGGTTCGTAAGTCTTAACAAAATTTTTCTTTAATTCTTACATTTTAGGAATGATTGAGGACGGGCAAGACGACTTGCGTTTGGAGGTGTGCCCCGATAATGTGAGGTCAAGGGAGGTGCTCATACCGCTTATGTCGCGGAGGGTTCAATAATCTGCACAGATTATTGGAGGGTATATGAAGCCCTACCGCAACAAGGGTATGAGCACCGCCGGATCAACCACAGTGACCCTGGCAATCCCTTCGTTGCCGAGGATGGGACGCATACCCAGAGGATAGAGTCCCAATGGCGCGTGGTCAAACGATTCTTCTACAAAGACAATTACAACCATCCGAAGGATTTCACGGATTTAATTGTTGAATATAAAGTGGGGAGCAAAAGTGATTCCACGATCAACGTTTTCATGTTTGAGCTCACATAAATATTAAACGAATAAAGTAAATTACAAAAACTTTTTTTTATTGAACACCTTGTTCATTTTTTACAATTAGGCGTATATAGTAAAATAGAAAAAGAAGAAATAGAATAGTTAAGATTTAAAAACCAAAACAAGCGGCTTGTACTCAGTTTTGCACCATCCGTTATTTGCTCATATTTTTGCTCTTCTTACTTTTTTATCAGCAATAGACCTGCAAATTTACCGTTAAGTACCTTTGCATTTGTTATTCGTTGTCAGAATTCAGAAACCATTCTCCGTCACTAATTTATAGTTGATTTGTTGAATTTGGAACTTAGTCTCTAACTGTTCACTGAAAAATGAAAAAAGCTGTCTTCTGATAAAGAAAATAGTATTACCTCCCTGACTAAAAGTGGGCGTTCGACCCGCATTATTGCTGGGAAGCTGCAAATTAGTCAATCAGTGGTTGTCAAGGTGCAGAAAAGACAAAATGTTTGTGCTGAAAAGAAGTTGAATGGTCGCCGTTGCCTTCTAACAGACTCTGACGCTCGACTTATGGTGTCTAAAATGAGAAAAAATAGACTTTTAACTCCAAAACATGCTTATACAGAAATAAATAAAGGCGTGAGTCGATGGACAGCTAGAAGAGCGCTTGGTAGGATTGGGTACGTCGCAGCAGTGAAAAAATCAAACCAGCTTTATCCGAGTAAAATGTTAAGGCTTGGCTAAAATTCTCCAAGGAACACAAGAACTGGACAATAGAAGACTGGAAACGTGTTATCTGGTCGGATGAATCTAAGTTTAATCGTTTTCAATCGAATGGATAGCAATACTGTTGGCAGAGACCTGGTGACAAGCTTCAAAGGCATCATGTGAAGCAAACCGTGAAACATGGAGGCGGCAACATAATGGTATGCGGGTGTTTCACGTATTCGCACGTTGGACCGTTGCACAAAATTGACGGGATTATGCGAAAGGAAGACTATTTGAGCATTTTGCAAACCCATCTTCCCAATTTTCTTGACCAGTGTGAGTACCCAGAGCAGGAAATCACTTTTCAGCAAGATGGGGATCCCAAACACATTGCGAAAATTGTTACAGAATGGCACGAAAACCAAAATTTTAAGACGATGGAGTGGCCAGCGCAAAGTACCGGCCGCAATCCAATTGAAAACCTATGGTCAATCGTAAAGCAACGGCTCGGATATATCAATCAGCCCCATCCAACTTGGACGATCTTTGGGGGCGTGTTGAACAAGAGTGAAATAATATTCCGAAAGAAATATTTGAAAAATTGGTTGAAAGTATTAATAACCTTGGGCCGGACCAACACCGACTTCGCCTTGCACAGTATTCTTAAGTGAAACACCTTTGTAAGTTTGGCGACCTTCGGCCGCGCTTTGGATTGTAACCCTGGGCCGGACTAACACCGGCTTTGCCTTGTACAGTATTCGTAAGTAAAACTCTTTTATTTTCACACAAACTTTTATACGAATTCCTCAAATTTATTTTGCTTGCATATTATTGTTGACTTTTAGATTATTTTACGGAGTGGCAACACCTGCCTAGACAAGGGTTGTTAGTGTGTTTATAAGTAAAGCAGAAGCAGGCTCTCTGCATATAAAAAGTGTAACTTTAAATGTTTATAACTTTTAAACTATAAATTTGCGCGCGATACAACTTATATTTTTGGTAATGTTAGACCTCCTACTACCAACTATGAACATTTCATAAAAAAAACCCCAAGGCTCCAAACTAAAGTTAAATGATGAAAACAAAACACTTATACACTTACATATAAATGCAATTAAGTTACAATATAACTACAGTAGTCCCCGCTTATAAGCGTCGTCAAAAATGCGCAACTTTCGACGCTTATAACCGTAGAAACCTCGGTTATAAGCGCTAGTGACGCTTATATAAAATTTTCCTCAGTGGAGCCAAACACGCATATACATACATAAATTTAAACACTTTGTGGAAATAAAAGACTAATATTTAATTACGTATATGAATATATTTATTTTGGTAAATAAAATTTTTAGTTAGCTGTATTAAAAACAAAAACGAAAAACAAAAATCACTTAGAATTAAAACAAAAAATAGCCATTCTAGCTAAATCACAAAAAAGGAACGCATATTTACTTCTTAAATATTTATCTTAAAAAAATCGGTTTTTTTGATTGCAGACTTATGGTTTCTTTATAAACTTGTAACTCCATAGCATCAAGCTCTTTTAAAAATTTATTACTTGGCTCAAAGACCTTTCTTAACGTGCTAATAGCAAGAAGTTGTACTTTTGTAGTTGGCATATTTTCTAAAATTTCTTCAACTTCATCCTCAGATTCATCTGAAGACAAATTTGATATTTCTTTTAAAATTTCAGCATCAGACAAATCACCGTAGCACAATAAATTTTCGTCACATCGAGCGTATTCTAAAAAATTCTGTGCCAATTCTGTGCCTTCTGAAATGCCGTCAATGTGAACTTCTACACAATCATCAATATCGCCTGGGCATTGTGGCAAAAACTTACACTACAAAAATTTTTAATGACTTATTTACCTATAACTTTTAAATTTTTTAGTACCTTTTTAAAGCAATTTTGTATGGTTTCAGGGCTGACTAACCACCAAGACCGTTTGATAATGTACATAGCCTTTAAGAAGTTGATGCTTTTAGCAAAATTCGTAGCTGGATTACCCATTTCGACAAATGTAACTTGCTTTCTTATAATATTTTGCCGATAATACGATTTAAATGAATGGATTATTCCTTGGTCTAAAGGCTGGGAAATCGATGTGGTGTTGGGGGGTAAAAATTTAACCAAAACGTTGGAAAAAGTATGCGTTACATTATGTGGCGCTGCGTTGTCGACAAATAGTATAATATTCCGGCCTTGCGCTGCCATTTCTGCATCAAGAGACGCCAAAACATCACTCCAAATTTCCTTTGTCATCCAAGCCTTTTGTTGGTGATAATACTTCAAAGGTACTACTACACCGTTTTTGAAGCATCGAGGATTTTTCTGCTTCCCAATCACAATCGCCTTTTTATAATCACCTGTTGCGTTACATATAAATAATACAGTCAACCGTTCTTTCGACGATTTCAGTCCTTGAACCGAAAAATTTGTCTTGTTTAATGTAGTAGTCGGCATTGCCTTAAAAAACAATCCGGTTGTCACTCTAAAGAGTAAAGAAAAAAGACGAACACAAATAGCATTTTATTCGAGTTTTTCGAAACTATACATATTTAAGACGTTGCAATGTTGGTTATTAGTACAAATCTATCAGCCAAACATCCTTCTTTCAGTGTAGTGTTTAAAAATTCCGCTGTCAGCCGAGGCTGCTACGCCACAAATTTTCCGCAATTTGATTCCTTCCCTCATTTGCCATCTGTAAAGCCAACCGGTGCTGGGTGTGAAGTCAACATTGAGTTGAATGGCAAACTGCTTTGCTTTTTCCATTATCATATTTGTTGAAATAGCAGCGCCACTTTGTCTAATTTTATCAAACCAAAGAGAAAGTGCTTTTTCGACAGATTCAAATGCACCACTTCGATTTCGTTTCTGCGACAATTTATTAGCTTGTGCATTTTGCAGAATGTTGTTCTCATTTTAATTTGTTATGTTTTCAAAAACATATGTTCTATTCAACGTTGCCACAGCTTTTTGTTGTGTTGTCAAAAACATATGTTCCGTCGCAATGTTGCCAACACATCAATTTACATGCGACGCTTATATGCGGGGAAATTTTCTAACAAAATTTTATTTTGGTGTCAAAAAATACACGCTTCTATGCGGGGAACGCATATAAGCGGGGATCTTATAAGCGAGGAAATCTGTGTATTCGTTAATGGGGAAATCTCACAAGGGATAATATCGACGCTTAAAAGCGGGGAACGCTTATAAGCGGGGACTACTGTATTGCATATTGTATGTAATGTGCCCATTGGTTTCGAAAATTTTTTCGCACTTATCACCGTTTAAATCAAGAATTCACTTTATCAATCCCTTTTTTCACAAATATACTCATAACAGAAGTATTAAACCACAATTCCCATGTGGTAGATGTGCACACAAATTTTAATCACAATTATAGATTCTATTCTTCAAGTTCTTTAATATATTTGATTACAAATGCCGACGGAAAACGAAAGAAGCAAAAATTTTCACCAAAACATATTTTTATCTCGATGTAAATGTTTCAAACTCACTATCACTTCTTTATTTCAACATTAAAATCTTTAGTTAGTTAATTTTTTAATGATACACTGCACTATTTTCCCATTATTGTTAGTTATCTTCAAAAATGCACTATTTGTATGCACATTTTTCACATTAGTGGCAATTCAATCGGCGTCATATTTGCCCTGCTACGAAAATCGCGAGAAATTTGAAAAAAAAGTAAACTCCGTCTGTGAAACGCTACTATTCACCTCAACAAAATTTTTCAAATTGGTTTACAGTTCTTTTCCCTTCTTATTAATATACATATGTTCTTTGCTGCTATGGAGAAAAGGATAAAAATGGCGTTCTATTCGAAGATAGGAATATAAAATAAAACGGATTATCCGTTCAACTGCATTCTCCTTCAATTTGTATGTACTTAGAAGAGAAAACCGAAAGCTGTGAGTGTATTGGTAAACCCATCAGCCCGTTCTTGCAGGGATGTATGATCATATGTACGAATTGCGCATGCGCTTACGAAGAACGGATGTAAACAAAATAGACATACTCGAGAGAATCGAGCTCAAGGCGATTCTCTCGAGTATGTATATTTTGTTTACATCCGTTATTCGTAGGCGCGTTTTAATATTTGAAATTCTCGTGTAACTCCTCCGAAACGGCTTGACCGATTTTAATGAAATTTTATGTGCATATTCAATAGGTCTAAAAATAACATAACATCTAGTTTTCACACTGACTGACTCTTATTCGAAAAATTTGAATTTATACTTCGATTTACTTGATATTTGATACATACAATTAATAAAAAAAAACTTGTGCAATAAAAGCAATCATTTCTTATCAATGCTCAATTTGCTTTTGTTTGCCCATCAATAACTTAACCGATACATTTTGGAACATGATACATCGTCAAAGTTTGCACATTTGCATTTAGGAATGCGTAACAATATATGGTTGCTTTGCAAGTTTGTTGATTCCAGAATGTATATACGTATTTGACCTATGGTAATATGAATGGATAATTATAAATGCAGAAAACTAAATTAAAATATAAATATTTTGAATAATTATATATTTTTTAATCATAATTTCTTTAAATATTATTATAATTTATTACATTCCAAAAATTAATGTATTTGAATTAGCGAAATACTGACAGCAAATGAGTATTTCCAAATGCCGACGGCAGGTCAACTAGTATTAAGCAGTTACATATTACGAAAACTCGAAAATTCAATTATTAATCAATCACTGAGTTAATTATACGAACTCATCTTTAACTGACGTAAAAGAAAATACGTCATACATACATTTGTATGTAATTTTATTATTTCACAAGTAGAAATCTTCATGAATATTATTTTAAAAGCTAACACACAAATGTCTTTTACTACTTCTACTTTTATTGAAATAACGTACAGCAATGCTAGTTTGAATACAGACGTTTACATTTTTGAGGAAGTTTATTATTGGTTTGCTCAGAAATGTTAACCAACAGAGCCAACTCTGTTAATGTGAAATAGTCTGTTATTTCTTTCGTCGATTCTGGCGGTTCACACGCCTGTCCGCAATCGGTCCTTTCTCATTATGCTACGTTCTCTGGATCTAGATCCACATGAATATGTTCAGATCGTCCAGAATGAATATTAATCGATTGAATCGAGAATTTTATGTACTAATTAATTTCTTTACACATAATGATAATATATCTAAATACAAAAGAATAAACGATTATTAACTAATTAATGTTTTATTTCTCTATTATATCCATAGGTCTTTTTTTACGCGCGACCGCTGCAGTTACAAATGACCGCTCGCCCGCTCAAATATTAACGAAGTCACACGTTAAGGAATCACCCTGTCTGAAACCTCCTTTGGTATCGAACGGCTCGGGGGAATCCTTCCCGTACATACATACATACTATATTAAACTTTTGAATTTAGTTTTTTTTTATTAAAATCAATATTCAAATCAAGTATGTGAGGTAAGAGAATAGTTATAAAATTTAATCTTCTGTAATTACCACGGTCTCCAATCATTTGGTTCTTTTTCGAAACTAAATGAAGAAGAGATGCAATATCTGAATTTAATGGTCGACAAACACCAGTTTTAGCTAAAAACTCAAACACAGTTTTTGCTTTTTTTAATTTAATAGGATCGAGACGACGAGGTTTAAAAAATGGAATAATACCTTTTATTTCAATTCTGTGAACCGTATGATATTGGACTTGTTTAATGATGGTTCACATGTAATGGATGAAAATTCATTTAATATATTTGTAATTTTATTTTTGAAGATAGGAATTCCAAGCGAGAAATTGTAGCAAAAACCCACAGCCATTTGAAATTTAATTGTTGTTAAATCTTATATTTCTTTAATTTCGATATCTAGTGTAACTCGAAATCTGTAAAGCAAACAAGAAATAGCACCAATAATTGGCTTTGAAATATCATCAATAATAAATGGAAAATCGTTGTCTCTATGGTTACGCGAGGAGCGTAAATCCTTGCATAAGTTTAGGAGCTGGCTAATTGCTTCCTGCCATTTGAATTTTTGCATTCCGTTTAAATATTCATTTTTAATCGTCGACAAAACGTGTGTGTGCTTAGTGGTCGGCATTGTATGGGGAGAGCGTCCGTAAATACAAAATGATAAGTAAAAATCAGCCCGATCGAACTACTACATTTTATTGCTGCCCTAGAACAATCAGTCTGAAACCCAGCGTTTGTAAGGAAATTTGTTTTTTTTTTATTATATTGCAGCTCTATAGAAAGACCAATTGGAAGCACAAAAATTAAAGAGAAATTTGCAAAAAAAAACATGAAAGCTGAATTAATAATAAATTATTTATTGCCATATATAAATGTAGATCACGTATATTTGTTTAGCGTTTATATTCGAGCATACAAATTCTGCAATTTGTTGATGAAAAATTATGAATTGCTCAAAAGTATGCAAACAGACTGGCAGTTGGCAAGCGTAAATAAATCGTGTATGAATATCCCTCTTCCAGTCCAGTCCAATACTATAGAATTCTTTATCGCTGAAAAACATTGAATTCTAATTGACTGAATATTTGATACACTACTTTTCGGACAGTTTCTTTCCCCAATTTGTAACTGCGTGAAATGCACTGCATAGCTGCTCCTTGTGACAAATACCTAATAATAATAGAACAATTCTACACAGATATTATTATATTTGATAAACATAAGATAGTTGGACTAAATTCGTTGTTCAGGTTTCCATAAGTATTTATCTACCAATTTCAAAAGCAACTCGAAATTATCCAGTCGCATTCTTGTGTGCAAAAACACTTATATACCATATTTGTATGCACACTTTTTGACAAAATAACAGAGGCAAATTTGTAAAATAGTTAGCAAAACAGTGTTATTGCAATGCATATATAAAATAGTACATACATATATATATATGCGGGGAGACGTGTACTACTTGGGTAGCTCGTTTAGTGGACGATGCGTCCAGGGGTAAAAACACTCTAGAGGTTGAAAAAAAGGCAAATTTTTTTAAATTTATTGTAGGAATGTGGGAAAAGGAATAGAATTTCTATTTAACCATTTCATTGAACATACATATATTGAAGTAAAAAAAAATATTCTTTAATTATTATTTAGTTACAAAATGGCGGTGGTCTTTGGTCTTTCATAAATTTTAGTATTCGGTACTTACACGTATATTGCAAAATTAGTCTTTCATCGCTGTGACTGCTTTTGCCATCAAGTCGTTAAAAATTGCATTCGCACGATACATACGTTTCAAGCTCCTGTCATTTTCCTTTTGTATACCAAGAATTTCATCTGATTTTTTATTCATTTCAATCTTTAGGTCCAAGTCGTCTGTTACATATCGATTAAGCCTATCGTTCATTCCTTTTTGCTGTTTTTTTTTAGAATTTTTGGCATCTCGTTATTCTTTGTCCGTTATATTTTCATCAGTGCCAAGTGCTACGCCCGGAATGCCTTCCACTGACAATGCAATGCCCCACAAACGACCAATGGCCACTTCATTCCCCGTCAACAGGTACTTGGAGAGGCCTTAAATGCATTTAAGTGCTTGGTGGAAATAGGCTATTGCACATGACACCTTGCATATGTTAATATATACATACATAATATATTTATTATGTTAATTTACATATGTAACCTATATGTTAGTTTACAGAAATTAGCTTGTGCTATGTTAATTTACAAATGTTAATTTACATATTAGAGCTCCAGATACCCTGGTATCGAGCACTGTGAGCAGCTCAAATGTTGGAACAAAATCTTGAACTCTAGCAGAGAACTTAAATCACGAGAAGGTGCAATTGACTTTGCGTTCGATGCTCGATTGAAGTTTCTACAGAGCTAGAAAATATCGGGAAAGGGATTCACCACTCTGTTAAATTTTGGATGTAAACTAACAGATTTGATGGTTTAACATAAGGAAAAACTGTTATTCACTACAAATTAAATAAAACCAATGAAAATAGAATAGAAATAAAGGGTGGTTAAATTGTAAGGGCCGATGTTGAATGTGAACCACACCTAAACGCCAAGTTTTTTTCCGAATTTAATTTGACATTTCTCTATTTCAGACTTACTCAATTTGAACCATGGAGAGATACACAATCCAACAACGTGTTAAAGTTATCCAGACTTATTATGAAAATTTTCGAAGAAAATCATCTTTAGTGATGAGGCACATTTTCACCTCAGTGGATTCGTCAATAAACAGAATTGCCGCATTTGGGCGAATGAGAATCCAAGAGTGATTGTCGAAAAACCAATGCACCCACAAAGAGTGACTGTTTGGTGCGGTTTATGGGCTGGCGGCATCATCGGGCCGTATTTTTTCCAAAATGAGGCCGGTCAGGCAGTTACTGTGAATGGTGTTCGCTATCGTGAGATGATAACGAATTTTTTATGGCCACAATTGGAAGATATGGATGTGGACGATATGTGGTTTCAGCAGGACGGTGCCACTTGCCACACAGCTAACGAAACAATGGCTCTTTTGCGCAACAAATTCAATGGCCGTGTTATCTCACGTAATGGCGATGTCAATTGGCCCCCAAGATCATGTGATTTGACACCGTTGGACTTTTTTCTCTGGGGTTATTTGAAAGAAAAGGTGTACGTCGATAAGCCAGCAACAATTCAAGAGCTAAAGGATGAGATAATTCGGCACATTAACGGCATAGAAACTCCATTATGCCTCAGCGTCATCGAAAATTTGGACCATCGTATGGAGGTGTGCCGCCGAGGTCGCGGCGCTCATTTGGCCGATATTTTGTTACATACATAATTGAGTAATACCAATATATCATAATAAAATAAAATTTCAATAATTTCCTAAATAGTTTGTGTTTTATTCAAAATCAACATCGGCCCTTGAAAATTTAACCACCCTTTATTATGAAAACCAATGATTCATTATTTTTTAATTGTTAATTACGTGCGGGATTCAATGCACTTTTTATTTTTTAATTATAGTATAATAATATGTTTTGATATGTTTTTTTTTTTGTTTGTGATTACTACGTTTGGGCGGCCCCCGAAATGAGTAGGCCGAAAATAGATGGCTGAGCCATCAAGCCGGCTACGGTCGACGGCGGCGTAGTCCCGACCATTACTTGGGCGTAGACGTCGGCGCCGAGAGTTAGCCTGGTCGGCGTACATAAAAGTTATTATCCGCTAACCTCATAAACTGGAACGGTGTGGTTACCGTCGGGTCGATGTTTGTGGCGGGGCACAAGCGGCTGTAGCATTCGACCGCCTGCGTGGTAATTCGTTGTGCCACTCCATATTTACCACGTAAGGGAAGGTGATTTTTACTTGTTGTATGGCGTGGTCCTGTGACCATTGCGGAGAGGTGGGCAGAAAGGACTTGTTTCTGCGTCATCCTGTCGGCCGTAACGGCGCTTGGATTTGGATGAGCGGAAAGGACGAGTTTCCGCGCCATCCTTTCGGCCGTAACGACGCTTAGATTCTGATGGACGGAAAGGACGAGTTTCCGCGCCATCATGTCGGCCGTAACGACGCTTAAATGTAGATGGGCGGAAAGGACGAGTTTCCGCGCCATCGTCTGTGAGACACGCCTGTTCGTGACGCAGTAGTGGGCGAAATTGGCGTCCCTCGGTGTTACCGTCGCTAGGTAATGGGGTGCCCGCTGTTCTCCCTCTTCTTCTTCCTCAACTAATTGTGCCCATGACTTGTGACTATCATCGATGTTGATTGATAGTGCACTGTCGCTATCATCGACGACTTCAACCGTCGTCAAGTTTGGGTTATCTTCGGCCATGTGCAGCGTGGTATGATGCTTCTCTGCGCATCGTTGGCACCGGTCCTTGCTTGTGCATATTTCGACCTTATGGAACGGGCTCAAGCAATTCGGGCAGTACTTATGTATAAGTACGGCTCGTAGGCGTTCCTCTGCCGATTTTGCCCGATATACGGGACAGAGTCGTACTCCATGATTTTTGCCGCACAAACGATAGGGGATCGTAAAATTCTCCGCACGCTGTTCCCTCTTCTGTCGTGTTGCTGTGAAACGAGTCATCCTGAAAAGTGGGTTTCTTACTTTTTTTTTTATTAATTTAGGGGTTTTGCTGGGTGGCTAGTGACCTATTTATGGTTTGTTTGTGGCATTGGGCATATTTGTGTACTACGTTGCATTGCGTAGTTGAATAAAAGGTTGTGTGCCTAACGCACATACCAATCGTGGCGTGTGTATCTGGCATAATTGCCTATAATCGCTGGACTGCATGCGTTATCGGCGTCAGGCAATTTGCCGTGATCGATAAATGGCATGGCTACGACAGCATACATTACACTGTGAGAACATTTGCAATGAGCAATTGACAAATATTGTGTATATTTTGCGAAATAATCTTTGGAGGTATTTTTATTGGTAAGTAAGTTGAATGAGTTAAACTTAGCTTGCGGCTCAAATTACGTGCTGAGCTTGTTTACATCAATTCTAACATTGTGTAGAACAAAAAAAATTAAAAATTATGCTTACGCGGACTGTGAATGTTGTACGCCAAATGTATGGCAATACAAAAGGTTATTTGTTGAAAAATAGTATTTCGGTTATTTTTGCGAAAAATCTAATTATGTCGTACATTGGTTATATTTGCGAAAATCTAATTATGTCGTACATTGGTGTGGTGAGTTTTCACCACTTGACTTCCCACCGGCAAAAAATTAAAATTTCATAAATGAAATATATATATTTACATATATATACTAATTTGCAAATTAATTTGTTTTGTGACGAAAAAGTTTATAAGTTTATAAAAAAGAAGTGGCAACTCTACAAGTACCTCCCATCTCTATCTTCACGAACGTTACATTTCCATTACAAATTTTCCAACGACGAGCAGATCATTCGTAAGTACATATATTAGAATTTTTATATTTTTTATTAATTTTAAATATTTTTTAGGAAGAATTCGGAAAATGCAACATAATGACGTATCCACCCTTTTCACGAAACGACAACATGAGACATTACACTTAGTCTCCGCCGAAAATACTGACTCCTTGGTGATTCGACAATGTGAGGTTAAGACCTCCATTGGGAAGCAACGTGCAATGCGTGCGAAACGAGAAGCTGAAGAAGGAAAGTAGGCTCAGCTTTCCACTACGGTACCAATGTTTGTTACAGCCAAACAAATAGACCAATTCTAATGAAATTTGCAGGAGCTGTTGCTGTAGATCTAATTTAAGTTTATTTCTTATAATTTTCAGATAAATGTTGTTAAATTATTAATAATTTGTTATTAAAATATTTTCACTTTCATAAGAAATTTTTATTTAGCACGTGCACTTAAGCCATATATATGATGCAATAAAGTAACTTTAATCTGTTCACATGCGATTATAAACAATATGGTCTTTTTATTTTGTTTGGTTTTACAACTTAACTAGATTTAATTATTGTATATTATTTCGGAACAATTTGCTAGAGTAATTCTCGATAATGTCAAAAAGTGGGTGTTGCCATACATGCTAAAAATAAGAATTTATTACTGTACAGGGTTGTATACACGAAATAAAATTTTAAAGAAACACTTTTTAAACATTACAAAGGAGTTTCGTTTAATAATACTGTGCAAGGCGAAGCCGGTGTTGGTTCTTCTGAGGGTTACAATCAAAAGCGCGGCCGAAGGCCGCCAATTTACAAAGGAGTTTTGTTTAAAAATACTGTGCAAGGCGAAGCCGGTGTTGGTCCGGCTGAGGGTTACAATCAAAAGCGCGGCCGAAGGCCGCCAATTTACAAAGGAGTTTCGTTTAAAAATACTGTGCAAGGCGAAGCCGGTGTTGGTCCGGCTGAGGGTTACAATCAAAAGCGCGGCCGAAGGCCGCCAATTTACAAAGGAGTTTCGTTTAAAAATACTGTGCAAGGCGAAGCCGGTGTTATTTTTTTCAGGTGTGGCATCCTTTAGAATGAAAGGAGTAAGAGCACTGCAAAATAACGGTAAAATTTCGTTTTTCTTCTTTCATGAAAAAAATTAACCACCGTTATATTTAATAGCGTATGTTATTAGCTTTTTGTGTAACGTGATTAGCTAGTTTTCAAAGTGTTTGATCCTTAATTTATTCTATACAAGTAATTTGTTTAAATTATTAAAATGAGTGATGTTGAATATGGTAAGTTTAATTGGGTTTTATAATTATATGTGAATATATACTTAGTATTATTTTTTATAGATTCCGAAGTTCCATCCACCAGCACGGCGGCAGCAAACCGATTCCGGTATACCGTGGAGGATTTCCGCAGGATGTGGAGCATCCATAAAATGCGGGATTCCTTGGGAACGGTTGAGCAGTGCGTTGCATTTGCGGAGGAGCATGGGCTACTGCTGCGAAGTAAATTGTGCCCATCACACAGGACGCCCATGCCCCTCGTAAAAAAAGGCGGCGATGCTCTTGGGAGCTTTTGGTGCCGCAAAGGCAATTGCCGCTCAAAGCCTTCTATATCTAGGGCTAAAAATACGTGGTTTGAAGAGGCACGTTTATCTCTGCCACACGTATTTTATGTAATTTTTTGTTTTGTGCACAAAAAATCGCATTTTGAGGTGATACTGGATGACTATATTGGTGAGCCTTTGTCCAGCCGGACCATCACCGATTGGTACAGCTACTGTAGAGAAACTGTGGTGCTGTACCAAATCGACCAGCATCAAGCTGCTGGAAAAATTGGTGGTCCGGGCAAAGTTGTTCAGATAGATGAGAGCAAGTTTGGAAAACGCAAATTTAATAGAGGTAATATTTATATATTTTTTTATTACTATTATTAGGCCTAACATTACTTTTAATATTTTTTTAGGGAGGAGAGTGGAAGGCCATTGGGTGCTCGGGATGATCGAGGACGGATCGGATGACTTAAGATTGGAGGTGTGCCCGGAAAACGTGCGGTCAGCGGAGGTGCTCGTACCCCTGATACAAAAACACGTAGCTGAAGGGACAATCATACATACTGATTGCTGGAAAGCGTATGATTGTCTCTCCAGCTACGGGTACGAGCACAAAAAAGTGAATCATAGCGACCCTGACAACCCGTTCGTGGCTGAAGACGGGACACATACCCAAAGGATCGAGTCCCAATGGAGAACGGTGAAAAGATTCATTCAAAAGGATAATTATAATAATTCATCCAACTTTGCGGATGTTATTATTGAATATCTTTGGAGGAAGTCAATAAAAAAAAATAAAGATGATCCGTTTTTCAAAATGATTGAAGCAATAAAATATACGTATAAGCCGTAAATATTGTATTTTAGTTGTTTTATTTTAAATTTTCTTTGTTATATGTAGCAACACCAAAGTTTAAAGTAATTCACTTATTTACAAAATAATAGGGTAAAATTCTACATTTTTTGCAATTTCAACTTTGAATATCTCGAAAACTATAGGTCTCCTAAAGGTTTGGTTTTCGGTTCCTGAAAGTGGGTGGAACCACCTACCACCCCCTATAAATCATTTTTACCCACGCTTGGTCCCGTAAAGGAAAAGCTCCCCAAACTTTAATTTAGCAGACTCGAAATTGCCAAAGCATAGGAATACTTGCAGAACATCACTTGCATGTCTCTGATAACTTTTACATTGGCTGTTACATATATAAAGTGTGGCGAATCCCTTTGCCAGTGTGGTGAACCCCTTTCCCGAGATTTTTCGGAAAATGTTTGAATGTGATTGGATGTTGCAACGAATTTGCACCTTCTCGAAGTTATAAGTTTTCTGCTAGAGCAAGGGATTCCCCACATTTTATATAACAGCCACTGTAAAAGTTAGTAGAGACATGCAAGTGATGTTCTGTTATGAATAATTAACAGAGTGTCAATTGCAGATGAATGTTATTGTTTTGTCCTTTGTCTTTGTCATGGCCTTTATTGCCATATTAATTACAGACCAATATGTCAATAATTGCGCCAAAACGCTTAAAACTTAAAATTTTTCATTGGAACGGTCACGCGTTTTTAGTTTCGGGAATAAAATTGTGAAATTTTGTTAAAAAGTTGTGAAAAATGCCGAAAATTCCAAAGTGTCGCGTTACGGGATGTTGCAGTACCAGGGAGGTACTGAGACT
The DNA here is from genome assembly GCA_037013455.1 of Ceratitis rosa. Classification (NCBI taxonomy): domain Eukaryota; kingdom Metazoa; phylum Arthropoda; class Insecta; order Diptera; family Tephritidae; genus Ceratitis; species Ceratitis rosa. The sequence goes on from JAWMAG010000004.1 coordinate 1,583,367, forward strand.
ATTTAATTTTCAGCAACAAAAGGATTTGGATCAAAAGTGGAGGCAGAATCTCAATATTTTGCCCATGGACCACCTGCCGCCCGTACGTGTGCGAGAAGCATTTTGCGAAGGAGCAGTTGGGAACGCGGTATTTGAAGCCAAATGCAGTGCCACAATTGTGCCTTGGTAAGTGTTTTGTTATACATATATTATTAACAATAAGTACATGGGTTCTTTTGTGAGTAATACCATATTTCCACCGAGCACTTAAATGCATTTAAGGCCTCTGTTAAGTGAATGAAATGTCAAATGTTTCCACCGAAAGTGAGTTAACTCAAACAGTTGATTTTTGTTTACATTTGCAGTTTACAAAATTGGTCACAACTATTGAAATCATGATTTGCAAGTGCAGATTATTGCTGCATGGATAGACGCTGATGGAAGGAAAATACTTTTTTGCATGCTTACAACTTTTTTGGAGGTGTTACGCAATTTGCTTTTGGTTCTAAAATAATATACATAATTATTTGTTTTGCGCAATCAGCTGATAGTTGCCAGAGTCGCGTATATTTTTATGTTGAGGGGTTCGTTTTCTATTCCACAATTACTTTTTGTTTTTTATTTTTATTACACGCTTTATATTAGCTTCACTTGTATGTCAGTATGTCTGTCTGTCTGTCAGTTTGTAACAATATGAAATATTTGAAATGCGAATCGTTGCATACATCGTAGCGTTAGCAAAATTAATCAGAGAACGTATAATAATCCATACTAATAATTATTATACGTTCTCTGATTAATTCAGAGAAAGAAAAAAAATATAGTTTAAAAAATCTAAAAAAACACGCTTTTAAAGAATATTAAACTAAAAAGTTTAAAATAAATATAGTTTAAAAAAACTAAAAAAACACGCTTTTAAAGAATATTGTACTAAAAAGTTGAAAATAATTTTGAAAATAAACTTAAGACAATAGTATATAAAAAATACTTGTATAATTAAGAGAAAAGCGTGGGGCGCTCGATATATGGAAATTATGGTACAAAGCGCCCCACGCTTTTCTCTTAATTATACAAGTATTTTTTATATACTATTGTCTTAAGTTTATTTTCAAAATTATTTTCAACTTTTTAGTACAATATTCTTTAAAAGCGTGTTTTTTTAGTTTTTTTAAACTATATTTATTTTATTTTATTTTTTAAAGACGAGAAGCATTATCTTCGCCAATTACTTCATATATGTTTTTATGTTAATATTAATGAAAAAAGTAACGTTTGCAGAAAATATTTCATCATGCAAAATAAAAGTCTGGCCCCTCATTAAATCCGAAAATACAGGACTCTGGCAAGAATAATTAGCGCCCAAATAAAAAACTTTTTTTTTTATTTATAAGTAAAGATTTAATTGGTGCACAACGTGGGGCACTAACGCGAAAATCCTGAAAATATATAAGCAAGGATTCGTCGAGTGCTAGAAAAAATAAGTACCTTACGAAGAGGGAAAAAATAAAACAAAAAACCGCAGGATTTTTATCAAATTTAATAAAAAATCTTCAATTAAATAATTACTTAGACTAAAAGTGAATAAAAGACTAAAATTTAATAAAATCTTTAATTAAAAAATGAAAAAAGAACTCAGAAACTAATACCAACGAATAAAAGGTTAAAAAATATATGAAAAGTCCGCACCCATAAATAAAACATTTTAAAAAATATCACAAAGATTTTTTTCTACTAAACTCTGATAGTGGCAAATTGTGATAGTGACAGGCATACTCGTAAAAACAAAAAATTTCAAAAACCAGGTATGAAAGAAGTTAACGAAAATCTTGAAATAATTACATTTAAAATAATATACAAAATTTATACAATTATACAATCAAAGTGAACTTTCCGTAAAACAAACAAATAAACAAACATGAAAAGATGATATTAAAATGCCGTTCGAAATGGTTCCAAAGATGAGTATAAATGAAGATGGAACTCCAAAATTAAGAATGTTGATTGATTATAAAAAAGAAAATCAGCACACAATTTCAGATAAGTATCCGATTCCAGACACTAATGTCATTCTTCCAAATTTAGGAGAGGCCAAGTGGATACTCATGAAAAAGGAACATGTCGAAAGGACGGTATTTTCAGTTAACAACGGCAAATACGAGTATTTGCGTCGAAGGGCATGGTTCGAAGAACGGCCCCAGTATTTTACAAAGAGCTATGAACGACATTTTAAGGGATCACATTGGACGGTTTTGTCACGTCTACATAGATGATATAATCATCTATTCCAAATCGATTGAAGAACATTCTGAGCACTTGGAAAAAATTATCCAAAAATTATCTCCGGGATGCCAACATGAAAATTTCAATAGAAAAATATATTTTTCTTTTAAAGAGGATGTAGAATTTTTAGGCTATATTATTAGTCATAATGTCATTAAGACAGATCTCAAAAAAATTGAAGCAATAAGTAATTACCCTATACCAACTACACTTAGGCCCGTTTTCCCAATATCCGATTAGCATAACCTTTAACCGGAGGATAGCTAACCGTCAGATAGGCTGATATGACACTTTCGTGTTTCACCAAGTTCTAGTTACTTAACTTCTGCAAAGAACGTATATTAATAAGAAGGGAAAAGAACTGTGAACCAATTTGAAAAATTTTGATGAGGTGAATAGTGGCGTGCCCATTGCTGGAATTCGCGTTCCTTCAAATTTCTCGCGATTTTCGTACCACAGCGGGGCAAAAATGACGGCGAAACGAAATATCGTGCCAAAACAAATAAGAGCCGATTGAATTGGCAAAAATGTACATTTTTGGACAAAAATAAGAATAATTTGAAAATAGTGCAGTTTATTGTTCAAAAATTAGTAAAAGGAAGATATTAATGAGAAAATAAAGAAGTGATAGTGAGTTTTAAACATTTATATGGTGATTAAAATGTGGTTTTGTGAAAATTTGTGGTCGTTTCGTTTGCCGTCGGCATTTAGAATAAAGTAATTACAAGTTTTGTGCACATAAACGATTTGTGAATTATTGCTTAATATGTAAATAATTACTTCTACTTCCAGAATCTTTGTGAAAAATGTGTTTAATAAAGTGAAGTGCGTTAATATTTACAAAATAAGTGTGCACATTATATATAAATTGCATTAGTTGTGATAAAAATCTATGCATATATATATGAATGTACAAGAATTTTGTATCCAACAAGAGTTTTTCAAATTGCCATTTATTTAATAATATTGAATAGTTAAGTTACCAATCAAAACCTTTTCATTTTAATGAGATAAAATAGAAGAAATCGTTCGCACATGCATGCAAAACGACAAGAGACATTCATTCATAAATATATGTACACATATGTAAAATGCTGAAGCGTTTGCTTGTGTCGCCGCGCATGTATTTCATTCATTCATCTCTAAAAATCGAGAATTTTGCATTTTGTCTACTCGTGGACGACCGACATTGGCTTGCTTAGCTCTCAATATGAGCTAATAGGCGAACAGCAAATTTAGCAGGACGATCGGTTTGCGAAGTCTGGATTTTTGTCAGTCGCAAAAATTTGAAGCAATTTTTGTCTCTGCCTCCAATGTATGTTGTTGTCGTTATTCTCGAAGCATGATTGTTACGGGATTTTTTATACCCGGCTATACTATGTGAACGAGTACATTAGGTTTGTTCTGCTAACGGTTTTAAAATAATCGAAGTAAGAATAAACTCTATGTAGGAAACTTCATGGAATGGTGATCTAAATCGATTTACGAATGTCTGTCCCTCCGTCTCCATACACGATAGCTCGAGTAAGAACTGAGATGTTAAACAGTGTGTCATATAAATATCAGCCGAGTACCTATTGTTCGGTTCCAAACGAATTTAGCCTTTCTTGCATGTTAGAGTTTGCGACCGTCACGATGAAGCAAATGTTAGGCGTTTATGAATGAAAATGTTAAATTTTTTCCTAGTTTCATGCATGTGTGGGTCTCTCGTATACATACAGGCACCTTTGAATGTGTTTGTTTTGACATCAACTCAACTTGAATTTCTGATTTTTGCAAATTTTGCCATCGTCCCGAAGAACTCGTTCGTGGATGACGGGGTACAAGGGAAGAGAATTTGCAAGTTTTTGTGCATGTATGTAGTTTTCGTATACATATTTGCCACTTTGTATGTATGTGTCTTCAACTCAGACCAACTTGTATTCTGATTTTTCTGAAATTTTGTCATCGTCGCGAAGAAGATGTTTGTGGATGGCGGGGTGAAAGAAGGAAGGGCATGCGAGTTGCTAAGATTGTGTGTGTTTTCCGTATACATATTAAAATGCTTAAATGTATGTGTTTTTATTTTGTCGCAAGTTCAACATCGATTTCTGACTTTTGACAAAATTTCTGACTGAAATGTTTTGTTGGTGGAGGGAGCAAGGGAAAAGGGATCTCACAATACTTTGTGTGGATTTGTTTTTTGTACACATATATGAAGCTTTTAATGTATGAGTTTGTAATTTTTGCTCAACTTCAATTTCTGGATTTTGGCAAAATTTGACTTCAACTTGAGGAAACTGTTTGTGGTTGAAGAGTTGAAGGGAAGAGGGTTTTTCTCATTGAAATTAAATATTCTAGAATATTCTAGAACTTTCTGGAACTTTTAGAATATTAACATTTGTCATCTTGTCGACAAGGTGCATGCGGGAAGGCAAGGAAATTGCTTGCTGGGCAATATGAGCTATTAGGCAAGCAGCAAACTTAACAGCACGATGATGATTTCGGTGTACGACGACTGAATTTTTTTTAGTCATAGGAATTTGAAGCAATGCTAGTCGATGGCGCATCATGTACATATTTTGCGAGTTGAAGGGAAAAGGCAAGCAATTGTATATACATACATGGTTGTTGTTGCATGCCTTCAGCAGTGAGATTTGTTTTTGTTCTCATTTTTGTTGAGCGTCAATGACAATGATGGTTGGCTTTTGATCATTGCACATGACTTTACACACATATGTATGTATATGTATGTATTTGTATATATGCTCGTATGCTTGTATATGGATATTTAGGATTATTTAGACGCAGGCATATGCAATTTCGTTGGAACAACAAATATATAGGTCACTTTGCATTATATGGCATTATGTGAACATACATACACATGTATAGTATGATCATATGTACATACATACGTTACGGCACATATAAATGTTCATAAATTTACAATGTGATTAGTTTTTAAAGAAAACCCCATAATTAAAATTTAATAATTGGTTTTCTTCAACAAATTCATTTATTTCATCAGATAAATATGGAAGCAAAAGTATTCAAAATAATATGAAATAAATCCAAAGCAAATTCAAATCATTTGCCTCCTTTTTGTTTTTGTTGTCATCGTCGGCGTAAAAATGCCGAGAAAACATAACAACATTACCCCTACGAGGTGAATTATTGTGCGAAAGAAGGTCCAAAGAGGACAAGCATTCCATCTGTGAAACGTGAGCCACTTCAATCAACAATTCACAGTTCTTTTCCCTTCTTATTAATATACGTTCTTTGACTTCTGGTTACTTTGATCATTGTGAATATTTTAAGGTAAATTCACAAAACTTTGCGTTGTGAATACATCAAAACTGCATGACAGCTTCTATTTGCTTACATTTTTCTAAAAACTTTGGTTGAGTTATTTTTAAGCTCTTCCGTGTTCGGTTTTATTTTTTTTTTTTTAATTTTATTTTTTGGTTATGGAAAAAAAATGTAATTTAATGAAATTTATTTCATATATTTTTATTTGGAAAGAGGTTTTAAATTACATGTATAAAATCTATATAATATATGTATGTACAGTGAAATTCCCCATTACGGACAGCTCCAATAGCCGGACAAATTTCGTGGACACATCTTTTGCACTAACTTTTCCATACAAATACTATTCCAATAACCGGACGCTCTAATAACCGAACGCGGACGGTAATTTCAAACCATTTTGATCGAAAAATCTCTAATAAACAGACAAAATTAAAAACAAAACAAAAAATCCCTAGCAAGATTTTTTAAAATCCCCATAAAACAAATGCCATTCGTATTTGTACTAATAAAAACGACATAGGTGATTCCCCTATTAGCTTGTAAGCAAAACGAGTTTGGTGGTTCCTCTTCTAACAGGTATAGACCCATTCATTCCGGATGTGTCAACTAGAGGGCGGAATTTTCATTCAGTTTGCTAAGTCTGAGTTTACACGGGGATACTTTTTGTCGACGAAATACTCGTTTGTAGGGGAGAGGGTGACAACGAAGGTGGCAGCACACCGTGCCGCTGTGCTCGTTCAGCACGTTTTGCGTTAATATTCGTCCCTGTAGATGTTGACATTCCCTTTTATTTTGTTTCTCACTTTGAACTGATTGTAGCTGTCTAAAATTTCAAACGAATAAATGCCGTAAATTTGCAAACATATGAAATATGCCTTTGTGGATATGTATCCGATTATTAATAATTATTTCAGATAATGGAGTTTGCAGATAAAGTTGAATTAAGGCAAGAAATATTAGAGACTATTGAAGAAGCCGCTGAGATTGATTTTGATGGTAGTAAAAAATGAAAAATGAGATATGTAATTAGATTATACTTTGGAAAGGGTAGAGTTGACTTTTACTAAAATGTAAAAATATATAAATAAATGCTGTATATTCCTTTACACAAACATATTTTTTTTATTTTAGAAATATTAGAAAGCGCGAAGCGAACGAAAAATTACGAGAGTAAAATAAAGCGGAATAAAGAAAAAAAAATGAAGAAACAAATATCAAAAAAATTGCTTGAAGAAAGTGTCTGTGTGAACGTGAAGGGCGACACAAAAGAGAAAACTTCGACAAAAAGCGACAAAAGTATTCTCATGTAAACTCAGACTAAGTAAACCAGTTGCATGTAAATTGTGTTTTTGCAAAACTCATAATCAGGGCTGTCATGGAATCCAAGTCGGTTTTGGCTTTTATCGGAATTGCAAACCGATATTGATTTCATTTGGTGTCATGAAACCGTGTCGGTTTTGCTCTTTTCGAAATGAAACAAAACCGATGTTCGAATCAGCTGTTTTGCGTTCTTGTATGTGTATTGACAATTTCAATGCAAATTTGTTTGACAAAATTTTATAAAATTGATTGATTTAATTGATTTTTAATAAAGAAAGTGAAATATGGCATCTGCAGTTGTGGCTTTTATGTTGCTGGAAGAAAGTAGTGAGAAAGTGAAAAGAAAAATTTTGCGAGATTGCAGCAACCCACTTGAGCTGCCCAATAAAGTGTTAGTACATTTATTTTAATTTTAAGGCTTTTTAATACTTAAAGCGCATTTGCAGTTTCATAGAGTATTATCGACTAAATAAAGAGGCTTTCCGAATGGTACTTGATACCATTGACGGGCACTTGACACGGTCGAAGGTTCCACCAGTACTGCAGCTAGCAGCTTCATTGCGATTTTTGGCTGAAGGATCTTATCAAAGATCAGTTGGGAATGATTCTAGCATAAGTGTAGGTAGAAGCACGGTGTCAACGATTTTGGGTGATGTGCTTACAGTCATAGATAAATTAATTTGTCCGCATTGGGTGAAACTTGAAATGGACTTCAACGAAAAATGCAGATCGAGGGACTATTTTTATTCAAAGTTTAAAATTCCCTCAATAATTGGTTGCATCGACGGGACACACATCAAAATCATCAAGCCGAGTCTTGATGAACATATATTTTATAATCGAAAGGGATATTTCAGTATGAATGCCATGATTGTAAGTAGTCGTGAAAACGGACTTATATACTAGTATTGATTTATGTATGTTTATCTACATTTAGATTTGTGATGGTGACATGAAAATTCGAATGGTTGATGCTCGGTATCCCGGCTCTAGCCATGACTCATTCGTATGAAACATAAGTAACGCCAGAAAATATTTTCTTAGGATGTATGAGTCAGGTGACCGGACATCTAGGTTATTAGGAGATTGTGGATATGCCATAGAACCTTTTTTATTGACGCCATATAGAGATCCACTTTACAATTCCAAGGAATATAAATTTAATTTGGCCCATTCATCAGGTCGAAATATTGTGGAACGAACAATAGGAGTGCTGAAAGGGCGTTTTCGCTGCTTACTAAGTACGTTGCATTATCGGCCAGAAAAAGTGGTGAAAATTGTGAATGCCTGCTGCGCGCTGCATAACATTTGCAGAGAGTACAACGTGGAATATAACTTAGATGATCTACCAAGACCATCAAATGGTATTGAAGAGAGCGTCGAATCTCCACCGAATGCGACACTGCAGAGTGAAGGTAGACGGATCAGGGATGAAATAGCCAACACTTTATAGCAAAGAAAATACTAGTTTTTAGTGCTGTAATAAAAATTCATATTTCATATTTATTAAACTCAAAACAAAATAATTCACTAAAACTAAACAAAAATTCATTAAAAATCTAATAAATAAATAAATAAGGAAGATTTCAGTCATTTATGCTTTCAGGTACTCAAAGCTGTCCTTAAGAGTAAAGTGATTTACATTTTTTTTTGCTTCTCGTAATCAAATTTTTTAAGCTCAAGTTCGAGTTGCTGCTTTTTAATTTGATTTTTTTCTTTTAATGCCCGCAAAATTTCGGTATTTATACGGACATATTCGTTCTTCATATCCGTTGCTATGAAATCGTTGCCTTTTTCAATAGCTCTGTACACTCGTCTAAGGCTGCTGGCGTTTTCTTTTTCAATTTGCACGAGGTCCTTCAATCTTTCATTTATCTCCAACTTTCTATCATTGTCCTCATCAAGAAATTTTTTCAAGCGTTCCCCAGTGCTTTCACTCCTTGGCCTTTTAGGAATGCTTGCAACTGGAGACGTTTGCCGCTTCGATGACGTTGATGGCATGTCATCGTCACTTTCGTTGGGAAGACCGGGTGCATTGCCAGCCACACCTACGACAGACTTTGTCGTGCCACAAATTCGCACTATGACCTCTTCCGTTTGGGTCAGTTGAAATTTGGAGAAGGGTCCTCCACCAGTAGCTTTGGACTCGGCGTTGTTTTGCGCAAGTTTTCTCTTGACATCGCTCTTCCATTCCGTCCACGTCTGTAAATACATATATAAAAAACTACAATTTAAAAACATAACCAATTTTTTATTTCCAATAATCATTTACCTTCTTCCATGCATTCATATCTTTTTGTGGTGGACCAGCACCGTTTAGAGAATCTGTTAATTGCTGCCAAAGAGCATCAACGCTTGGTTTGTCCCGTTTTGTGAACCCCTTCGCAATATCGGGATATTTTTCCATAAATTCAATTATGATTGTATTTTGTGTTGCATTTTTATGTTTTCCCCTATTACGAATAAGAATATAATATAATTAATATTTATTATTATTCAAAACCATCATTTACTCACATTTCTACTTAATTTGTAACTGAAAGTGAAAAAAAAAACGTTTACACAAATCAAATCCAAGAGCGGTAAGTTGCTTGGATTGTTTCCGATAGCAAAACCGATAATTTTGGTTTCTGTGACACCTAAAACCGACACTAATTCCGATTCGAACATAAAACCGATAACATCGGATTTCATGACACCAAAGCAATTTTTTTGTCGGTTTCAATTCCAATTCCGACAACAATTGGATTCCATGACAGCCCTGAATATCATGGCACCAAAATACTAATACGAACATACATACATGAAGTTCTTGTGACTTTAACAAAAATTCACACTTTGTCTACCGAAATGAAACAATTCGGCACGTGCTGCTAAATTTTCTATTTGCTTATTAGCTCATATTGTGATGCAAGCAAGTAAAGTCTTAAGCAGACAAAATGCAACAATTCAAGAATTAGGGATGAAGTTCGTATCGCATGTTAGGGTGATAGAGCCAAGCAAAGGCGTGCGCGGTTAAATAAACAAACAAAAGACGGATCGCTTTAGCAAGTGTACATACCATATGTATGTATGCTTTAATTTACATGTTTATATACATATGTGTATTTCTATTATGCAAATATAATGAAAATACTGAGTTTTTTTAGAGATGTACTATTTTATTTAATAATTTTTTTGTACGAGTTTTTTTATTTTAAGCCCATATTGCCTAACGTTTCGCTAAATATTTTAGCATCTTCAGGGGCTCCTGCTTATTTACATTGAAAAAAATATGCATACATATGTACAAAGTGGAAAGTTAGAAAAAACTTACAAAAATAAAAAAGGTGGACAATCTTAAAAAAAAAACAAATGTCGACCATATTCATTATAACCATAATGTATGGTAGCTAAAATGAAACTAAATATTTTATTTATCTAAACATAACAAATATGCTGATGCGAAGTTTTTGTTCCTCTTTTCTAAAATTCTTAGGCTCCCTAATGTGTATCTGATGTCACCAGTGCTTATTATATGTTGTGAAAGCGCTGTGCTGTTTTTCAGTTTCCTTATGTCGGTTTTATGTTCTGCATGTACTCAGGGTAATTGTTTATGAGTATGATATGTATTTTTTCTTTATTGACATCATGAATTTTTTGGTGGCTTATTATCAGTATTTTGTTTATTACATTTTTCGCTGTGTTGATTTTGTATATCATTGGTTGGGAAGAAAGAAAGTTTATCAGGCGTCCACCAGATGTATGTTTAGAGTACCAGTCAAGAATAATTTTGTTGTCCTCTCTATGTATTTTTGTGTCGAGGAATGCAATGTTTTTGTTTTTTTCCACTTCCATCGTGAACTGGAGTCTCTTATGAAACTTGTTGAGAGAGTAAAGTATTATTTTATTGTCTTGGTATTTGGTAAATATCATCTACGTATTTTGTTATGAATTTAAAGTCAAGGTTGTGGTGCTTTTTAAGATCTGCAATCGTAAGATTATATTTACATATATTATGAATGTATAAAAAAGAAATACAATTTTTTTTAATATTTACGAGTTTGTGAAACTATTACTTTACAAAACTAGTTTCACGCACGATTTTCGGAGTTGATTCCTTTAAGTCATTATCTTCTTACCTGCTTCTTAAAATACAACTCAATTCATCATGATTAAGTTCAAAAATATTTCAAGGGGCTAGGCTCATGTGTTTGCTGAAAATAAAAAAGCAAAATCTGTAAAAAATAGCTCATATGGAATGTCTGTCAACAGATCTTCTTCCACGGCTAATTGAGCACTTTATTTATCTTTAACAACAAAGTCTTCATCCTCGGTTAGGTGCTCGTCAGGATTGCTTTGCAGTTGATCTCTTTCTTTTATGTGGGATTAGTGGGATGATCGTTTATATCCTCATTCCAGTCCAAGAATGCATCGCCATCATCCTCACAATTATTTCCTTTGTCCTGAAACTGGTGTCTCAAGATTTTCATTGACATTAGCCAAGCCACAATATACATGTGCACTAGGGTGCATATTAATACCTTGACTGGCGCGAATTTTGTAAAAGAAATTCTCAAGCGCATCTTGATTCAGTTTTACCAAGAGAATGAATTCTAGGTTCAAATTATTTTCCAAAATATCTTCACTCATATTTATCATTGAGCGAAGAGTAGGAATGAATCCATCTATGCATGGTATACTTCTTTTAATGGGGAATGAAATGGATTGCAAATATGCTATGTGATCAAGCAGCCTACTCATTTTCTCAGGTGATGCTCTAAACATTTGTTTTTTTTTTGATTTTTGTTTCCAATATATTTGAGTCGACTTGACACATTTAAGCAAATTATCGTCATCACCTAGCAATCTCACATCATATAGAATCCCAATTGCTGCAGAAACTGAATTGCTCAACAATTGAGTTGCACATGATACCTTCCTTTTCTCAAAATTATTGGGGTATACATGGACCTCCGTTAGTTTTGGACACATTTTATAGTTTTCATTATCCTTGTCTACGGCATACAATTTCTTTACCACTGCATTTCTCATAGTGCCTTCTCTTATGTGAATTTCATGATAATTCAGGAAATTATTCCTAATCGATTTAATCAGGTAGGCAATAGTCATACATAAAATGTATCTTTGCTCCATTGATTATCATGTGAGAATTATTCATAATTATGTTCAGGTTTTTATACACACTTTGATTAGTGGTACCTTGGTCACATACAGCAGCTTTAACATTCAGTCGAATTTATTGTGCAATTTTGATATTCTCCTGAATCAATTGCAACAATTTCTTCGAATTGACTGCTGATTGGGTTATATATAATGACAATACTTTTTCTCATAAGAAACAAGCACTTATCCCCGATCAGCATCCCTCGTTGACCTTCACCATTATCGACAAATCCATCAATAACGTCAGTATTTATAATAATAATAATATGGCAAATATTTCTTCATGGTTATCTCATCCCACATGATTTGGAATATACGATGGCTTTCTGGCATTGAACTTATCAGTTTTCTCAAATTACTGATAACTGTCTCGTTGATACCAGGGCGGTATGTATTGAGCGCCATCCAAGAGGTGACCGCTTGTGTGGGAGCCTAAATCCCAATTCATCCCTCATAAATGTATATGCCTTACTTTACATATGATTTATGTTTTGTGTCAAATTTTTCTCCTTTTCTGTATACCTACTTTTTTTCATCCCCAATACAATTTTTGCAAAAACAATGGCATCAGTACTTGCATCCTTATGTGCTATTTTTGTTTTTGTTTGCAAAAATGTGTTTTTTTCATTCACAAATTATTTTGGTGTTGGCGTGCAGCTACAGCAAACCGTACATGATCACATATCGATTCCACATTTTCATCCAGGCACTCGTTGCCGTGATGTATATCATATCGCTGCCGTTTCTCCTCAAGCAACGAGAAATATTCAAACTTTTCAAATGTCATATCAGTTTGAACATCAAATTCGAATGTTCTTTTCTCTGCCAAAGCTGTGTGACAATTTGAAGAGTCAGACTCGGAATGTAGTATCCGTTTCTCAAAATGTAACCTCGAAGCAGCTCCTTCCAAAAGGCGATTCTGCGTTCACAAATATAAGTTGTTTTCTTTGCCACTTAATTAAGTGACAAATTACCGGCTTCAGCCCAAGTGTTTCGTGCAACTTCTGTTTTCGGGAACATAAACAAAGTGGCCCTAGGCCCAAATGAGCATACTTCCACAATGCAGTATCTCCCTCTCGTTGCTACTCCTACAGATGGATAGGGAGCTCCTTCGTCATACCCTACACCATGTTTTAATATAAAATTAGAAATTATTGACTGCTATTTAAGTGAGGTATGTTGCCTACGCGCACGTAGGTATCTGATGCACTTATATATATATATATATATTTATGTATCTGCTAATAAGTTAAGTAAAGTTTAAGTACGACTATTCTAGATATATTTACTATTTATTCCTCACTTAGCACTTTATTTGAGCCCCTTAATGCATAAATTCATTGACTGCGTACCACAATAACAACAAGTGCTATAATATATAAACTAATAGCCTATTTCCACCAAGCACTTCACTGCATTTAAGGCCTCTGTTAAGTGAATGAAATGTCAAACGTTTCCACCGAAACTGAGTCAACTCAAACAGCTGATTTTTGTTTACATTTGCAGTTTGCTCGGCCGAAAAATCCCTTAACCGGTTACAAAGCGCACATTATATATACATAAATATTTGTTTTGCGCATGCGCTGATAGTTACCAGAGTCGCGTATATTTTTATGTTGAGGGGATCGTTTTCTATTCCACAATTGCTTTTTGTTTGTTTTTTATTTTTATTTTATTTTATTTTTAAAAGAGAAGAAGCATTCTCTTCGCCAATTACTTAATATATTTTTTTATGTCAATATTAATGCAAAAAAGTAACTTTTGCAGAAAAAATTTAAGCATGCAAAATAAAAGTCTCTCCCCTCATTAAATCCGAAAATACGCGACTCTGGCAACAAGTATACCGAAACGTCCGAAATGTTTACATTAGTAGTGAGAGCATCGACTGCTAACATAACATTTTCTGTTAAATTACCGAAAGTGAGTTAACTCACTTTGAAAATTGAGTTAACACACTTTTATACAACAACAAACACATGGGAATTCCGCATTTAAATGCGATGTTTAAATGCCTTCAAGCTAAACTGCAGTGAACGTCCGGTGAAAATAGGCTATAAAAACGAAAGAAGCAAAAATTTTCACGAAAACACATTTTTATCTCTATGTAAATGTTTCAAACTCACTTTCACTTCTTTATTTCAACACTAATATCTTTTTTTAATTAATTTTTTAATGATAAGCTGCACTATTTTCTTTATTATTATTAGTTACCTTTAAAAATACACTATTTGTTTGCACATTTTTCACATTATTGCTAATCTAATCGGCGATTTAAAAAAAATAATAATTTTTTTAATTCAAAAAAGTACACGGCAACTCTATTGTAAGCATCCATAGCGTTCGCCATGACTATTGTCATTTCAATGAATTATGCAGATATAGTATCTATTGTATCCAAGTGAGAGAAATAAATATAGTTTAAAAAACTAAAAAAACACGCTTTTAAAGAATATTAAACTAAAAAGTTGAAAATAATTTTGGAAATAAACTTAAGACAATAGTATATAATAAATACTTGTATAATTAAGAGAAAAGCGTGGGGCGCCCGATATATGGAAATTATGATACAAAGCGCCCCACGCTTTTCTCTTAATTATACAAGTATTTATTATATACTATGGTCTTAAGTTTATTTCCAAAATTATTTTCAACTTTTTAGTTTAATATTCTTTAAAAGCGTGTTTTTTTTAGTTTTTTTTAAACTATTTTTTTTTTATATATTGTTCTAATTAACTCTATTTTGATTTTTTCTCTGAATTAATCAGAGAACGTATATTAATTATTAGTATGGATTATTATACGTTCTCTGATTAATTTTGTTAACGCTACGATGTATGCAACGATTCGCATTTCAAATATTTCATATTGGGATCGCGTCACCGCTAAAAAGTTAAAAACTGACTGACATACTGACATACGGACTGACATACAAGTGAAGCTAATATAAAGCGTGTAAAATACATCTCAGAATGAGAAACCTTTATTTAAAATTGTTTTTTGCGTCCATACATACTATTAATTTTTGTCATTTTATAGTGACCTAAAAGGCCTGGTTTGTTTGTATGAATTGAATATTTACGTTGAAAACAATTTATAGTTTTTCTTGAATTGATAACGGCTGGACCGAAATAAAATTCAACTTAATTAAGAGAATTTCGGAGACCGATTTATGTGAGATAATCTCAATAACTTATCGTTTAGTTATTAACATGCAGGAAATGGTTCTTAATAAACTTATCTATGGATTAATTTACCTGGATTGTTTTTATTTTCGTTCGTTCGTTCTGCTTGAATTTTTCTTATCTGAAGCCGCTTAGTTTAATTTAAGTAATTTTATGAGAATTGCCCATGTTCGCGTGTTGGCAAACCATCTTTGTTGTTTGCTCTTGCTTGCCTACTTGCATATTTTGAGTGAGTTCCAAAACGTCAAAATACTTTGAAATGATGCGGTTGCGAATCAATGCAACCCTGAATTCTATAAATTTGCCTTGAAACAATACTTTGCACACTCTGACATTTTGGAAAGCTTTTCGTGCAAATAAGTTCCTTTTCGGTGAAATAGCTGAAATATTAAACAAATCAAAAAAATAAGTAATATGTTAAAAAAAAAAAAAAAAAATTGCGCAAAAAACTTGCCCTCCGACGTCAGCCGTTATTGTTAAGAATTTATGATAAAATAAAGCATCACAAACCTTATCAATGCTCAATTTGCTTTTGTTTGCCCATCAATAACTTTACCGATACATTTTGGAACATGATACATCGTCAAAGTTTGCACATTTGCATTTAGGAATGCGTAACAATATATGGTTGCTTTGCAAGTTTGTTGATTCCAGAATGTAGGTCAAGAATTTTGGTGACATATGTATATACATATTTGATTTATAGTAATATGAATGGATGATAGTTATAAATGCAGAAAACTAAATTAAAATATAAAAATTTTGAATAATTGTATATTTTTTAATAATAATTTCTTTAAATATTATTATAATTTATTACATTCCAAAAATTAATGTATTTGAATTAGCGAAATACTGACAACAAATGAGTATTTCCAAATGCCGACGGCAAGTCAACGAAAACTCGAAAATTCAATTATTAATCAATCACTGAGTTAATTATACGAACTCATCTATAACTGACGTAAAAGAAAATACGTCATACATACATTTGTATGTATTTTTATTATTTCACAAGTAGAAATCTTCATGAATATTATTTTAAAAGCTAGCACACAAATGTCTTTTACTACTTCTACTTTTATTGCAATAACGTACAGCAATGCTAGTTTGGATACAGACGTTTACATTTTTGAGGAAGTTTATTATTGGTTTGCTCAGAAATGTTAACCAACAGAGCCAACTCTGTTAATGTGAAATAGTCTGTTATTTCTTTCGTCGATTCTGGCGGTTCACACGCCTGTCCGCAATCGGTCCTTTCTCATTATGCTACGTTCTCTGGATCTAGATCCACATGAATATGTTCAGATCGTCCAGAATGAATATTAATCGATTGAATCGAGAATTTTATGTACTAATTAATTTCTTTACACATAATGATAATATATCTAAATACAAAAGAATAAACGATTATTAACTAATTAATGTTTTATTTCTCTATTATATCCATAGGTCTTTTTTTACGCGCGACCGCTGCAGTTACAAATGACCGCGCGCCCGCTCAAAGATTAACGAAGTCACACGTTAAGGAATCACCCTGTCTGAAACCTCCTTTGGTATCGAACGGCTCGGGGGAATCCTTCCCGTACATACATACATACTATATTAAACTTTTGAATTTAGTTTTTTTTTTATTAAAATCAATATTCAAATCAAGTATGTGAGGTAAGAGAATAGTTATAAAATTTAATCTTCTGTAATTACCACGGTCTCCAATCATTTGGTTCTTTTTCGAAACTAAATGAAGAAGAGATGCAATATCTGAATTTAATGGTCGACAAACACCAGTTTTAGCTAAAAACTCAAACACAGTTTTTGCTTTTTTTAATTTAATAGGATCGAGACGACGAGGTTTAAAAAATGGAATAATACCTTTTATTTCAATTCTGTGAACCGTATGATATTGGACTTGTTTAATGATGGTTCACATGTAATGGATGAAAATTCATTTAATATATTTGTAATTTTATTTTTGAAGATAGGAATTCCAAGCGAGAAATTGTAGCAAAAACCCACAGCCATTTGAAATTTAATTGTTGTTAAATCTTATATTTCTTTAATTTCGATATCTAGTGTAACTCGAAATCTGTAAAGCAAACAAGAAATAGCACCAATAATTGGCTTTGAAATATCATCAATAATAAATGGAAAATCGTTGTCTCTATGGTTACGCGAGGAGCGTAAATCCTTGCATAAGTTTAGGAGCTGGCTAATTGCTTCCTGCCATTTGAATTTTTGCATTCCGTTTAAATATTCATTTTTAATCGTCGACAAAACGTGTGTGTGCTTAGTGGTCGGCATTGTATGGGGAGAGCGTCCGTAAATACAAAATGATAAGTAAAAATCAGCCCGATCGAACTACTACATTTTATTGCTGCCCTAGAACAATCGGTCTGAAACCCAGCGTTTATAAGGAAATTTGTTTTTTTTTTTTATTATATTGCAGCTCTATAGAAAGACCAATTGGAAGCACAAAAATTAAAGAGAAATTTGCAAAAAAAAACATGAAAGCTGAATTAATAATAAATTATTTATTGCCATATATAAATGTAGATCACGTATATTTGTTTAGCGTTTATATACGAACATACAAATTCTGCAATTTGTTGATGAAAAAGTATGAATTGCTCAAAAGTATGCAAACAGACTGGCAGTTGGCAAGCGTCAATAAATCGTGTATGAATATCCCTCTTCCAGTCCCGTCCAATACTATAGAATTCTTTATCGCTGAAAAACATTGAAATCGAATTGACTGAATATTTGATACACTACTTTTCGGACAGTTTCATTCCCCAATTTGTAACTGCGTGAAATGCAATGCATAGCTGCTCCTTATGACAAATACCTAATAATAATAGAACAATTCTACAAAGATATTATTATATTTGATAAACATAAGATAGTTGGACTAAATTCGTTGTTCAGGTTTCCATAAGTATTTATCTACCAATTTCAAAAGCAACTCGAAATTATCCAGTCGCATTCTTGTGTGCAAAAACACTTATATACCATATTTGTATGCACACTTTTTAACAAGATAACAGAGGCAACTTTGTAAAATAGTTAGCAAAACAATGTTATTGCAATGCATATATAAAATAGTACATATATACATATATGCGGGGAGACGTGTACTACTTGGGCAGCTCGTTTAGTGGACGATGCGTCGTCTTGAGAAGGGCTTCTTTGCAATTTAACTGACGGTTATTAAAAAGTAAATAATATTTAGAAAATTGTAATCAAATATTATTATTGGTACAAATTCGGAAATACTATTAATGCAGGTACATATTTAAAAATCATGCCTGGAATATTGGCTGCATAGATGGTACGCATATAAGAAAATTAAGGGGTAAAAACACTCTAGAGGTTGGAAAATAGCCAATTTTTTTTTAAATTTATTGTAGGAATGTGCGAAAAGGAATAGAATTACTATTTAACCATGTCATTGAACATACATACGTATATATTGAAGTATAGAAAATATTCTTTAATTATTTTTTTGGTACAAAATGGCGGTGATGAAGTTCATTATTATTTAATCCATGTGTTTTTGAAAGGCGTTCACGGAACACCGATTTCTTCTAAATGAAGAGACCTAGAACAGAAAAGCAAAAAGTTTTGTGATCTACAAAGTAGTATGTACGGATTTATGATTTAACTAAGTTTTGTAAAAGCGGCAAACTTAAAAAAAAAATAGATTTTTAACTAAAAAATACGCACCAAATTAATAAAAAAAAGTTTGCATTTAGGGTACGAATAATATGTCCTCCCAGTTTGAAAAATATTATTTTGAAGAAAAGGTTTTAAGGTTTTCATTGTACTCAGCGCACGCTCCGAGGGGCTGCAACAAAATAAAAAGCTTAGCCATTCGAAATATTTTTTCATTTAAAACCAATGGCATGTCATTTCTAGGACCCAAAGGTACCCTGTGAGCAAACAAAAACAATTACGTTTTCCAAAATCCTAGAATGGATTTACCCCTTAAAACCACCAATCAATGATCATTTGTATTTCAACCGAAAGGGGTATTTCAGTATAAATGCGATGATCGTAGGTAGATACGATTTGTGATAGCGATATGAAAATAAAAGCGGTAGATGCACGTAATCCGGGCTCAAGTCGTGATGCTTATGTTTGGAACATTGGTAACGCTTGACAACATTTTCTTAAATTGTACGAAAGCGGTGACCGTTCGTAAAGATTGTCAGAAGTTTGTGGGTATGGAATTGAACCATTTCTGTTAACATTTTACAGTGACTGACATTTCAGTTCGACAGACCATAAATTTAATTTAGCTCACACGTCTGCGCGCAACATTGTAGAGAGAACAACTGGAGTTCTGAAAAGCCGTTTTCGTTGCTTGCTGGGTACCTTGCATTATCGCCCTGAAAAAGAAGTTAAAATAACTAATGTTTGTTACGCATTGCATAATCTCTTCAGACGTTGTAACATCGAGTACAACAAAGAAATAAACGTACTTGTAACAAATAAAATATATGAGGAAAATAATTTTATATCAGCTAATAGTACAACGCAAAGTGAAGGACGTACTATAAGAAATGATATAACCAATACCCTGTAATTTTTCCATATACATGTTATTTTATTAAAATAAATTAAATGGATTACATATACATATGTACTTACATTATGTAAATAAAATATTAATTTATTCGTTTTAAAAATTAATCTTTAAAGAAATAAAAAAAAATAAAAATTCAAAACAATTGCCACAAATAGTGCCAGGTATTTAATCACTTGTAAGTACTTTTCACGTCAACTTTTTTCGGGTCATATAACTTGGCTGCTGCAGAAAAAAAATGGTGAGGCCTATCAAGGTGGTTTGGATACCTATGGCGGAAATAAAATTCCGCAAGATATCCTGGATAATGTTCGTTGCTGCGACCATATTTGGGAATTTTATTTTTTACCTCGCGCCAAGTTCGCTCAATATTTTGGGTGTGCGCTCCTGTTGCAGGGTCTACGAAGTTAATGGAATGATTGACTGTTAAATGCGTAAATTCCTCGTCTTTTATGCTGCAACTACCCATCGCACGTACCTTCCGTCCATAGCAACCTATCTTATGAGAGCGCCATGCAAATGAAAAGTTGTCACCGCTCGCCCATACCGTTACTGACGGTTGTCTCAGAGAAACCAGCGGCGATTTGATTTTTTCCGTAAAACCGGCTCAGCTCATTTCTCGCTCTTGTACAAGGTTGCCAGTATAGACTTTGTAAACTAAAATGAAATAAACTAATAACTATTAATATGAAAATGCATAGTTTTTTCAAAGGAAATGAAAACTAAATTCGTAATTAATTATATATTACCATACAGATCATGTATATTTGATTTGTGTTTATATTCGAACATATAAATTATGAAATTTGTTGACGAAAATTATAAATTTGTTTAAAAGTATGCAAACACACTGGCTGCTGGCAACATTTCTACGCCGTTCGCAGCGTCGATAATTCGTGTATTTACATCGCTCTCCAGTCGGCTGTTATGGACGTTAGCAATGTAAAATGGGTAGTTGCAGCATTAAATCTGTGTAGGCAGACCAACAATCCGAAATTATGGTAGTTCCAGGCAATATTCGTTCTTTTATTATTTCAATCAACGTTTCGTTTTTTCGGTTTTCTACTGGTACTACAAACATTTTTTTGGACCCTCTTTCTATTCCACCGAAAAGCCACTGTCCTTCAATCATTTTTCCGCAATTGTATTTTCTCTTACCAACTTTTGTTTCGTCGATTTCCACGATTACTCCTGCGCCTCCTAACTTCCCGTCATTATTATCAATGGCCCATTTAATCAAAATTTCTCGCAAAAAGCTACTCCAGTCCACTACTGTTGCGCTGTTCCACCCTAGTTCATGCATGATGAAGTCTTGCTTCGGAGGATTAATTCCGCAGTTGAAAATCGAAAATATAACTATATCCGTTATAGATAGTTTGGAATGTGCGAAAAAAGTCCCCTTCCTCCAACTACGCTTAAACGAGCACGACTCAACTATTTTCTTTTTTCCTTTTATTGTAACGTGCTTTCGTTGGAACCTCCACGAATTTTCCTTTTTATTAAAGGTGCAGTCCTTTTCGCACTTGGGGCATTTTAAACTTCTTAACAATAGCCCATGTTCCTTTAAAAATTCAATTACCTCCTCGTCGGTTTTTTTTTTTAAATTTGCGCAATTTTATTTTGCAACCTTCGCAACATTGAACGCCCGACATAGCACAAAAATTTTACTAAAATTTAATTCAAAAAAAGTTTACCAACAAGCATTGAATAGATTAACAAATTGTATAATTACCTTATTAATAAGAAAATATGATATAAAACACTTGAAATACACACGGAAAAATCTAATAAACACTTGTTCACGCAGCTTGATTTGAATGTGATTAGTGATTTGACGCGAAAAAATTTATTGCGCACTCATTTAAAAAATCCCTTTAATTCTCGCGAATATAACGGCAATCTTTCGCATGGTAATTTCCTAGAAAGGAATTAACGGGTTTTCAACATCTTGAAACTGAAAAGTGATGCCACTCGAAAGGCACGAGAATCAAGTATTCTGTATATCGAAAGAGCATGACAGAAACTTCTAGGACTGAGTACGACCACTATTAATTGGGTATATAAGAGAGGGCCAACGCAAGTTAGTTCAGTTACAAAGTAAGCTCGTTAAAGTTGTAAAATAAGTTGTCGCGTAGAGTAAAGTAAATTGTGCTTTATTGAGTAATAAATAAACGTTAATTCTATTCTTTACAATTAAGAAATTGTACAATATTTAGGTGACTTATTTAACAAGCCAGTGATCGAACTCAAGGGATTTGGGAATTCATCGAGGCATAATTAGCAAAATCGTAACAGAATTTTTATACAACTTGGGCTCTGACTGGTTAAAGCATTTAAAATTAAAATTTAAGATAATTCGCTTTTGTACCTATATGTAAAGATGTAAATATGAATTTTCGTTTTTGTACCTGTATGTTAATATGTAAGCAATATGAGTTTTCGTTTTTGTTCATGCAATGATATGAAAATATCTAAATATTTGAATTTTTGAACAATTCTCGTTTTTGTACCTCTATGTTAATATGTAAGCAATATGAATTTTCGTTTTTCTTCGTTTCAATAAATCGAAAAAAAAAAACAAACTGTGCCGGACCCACACCTGCTCCGCCTTATTTATTGCTCTTTTTTAAGTTTCTTACCCAGTATGGCAACATCACTTTAACCGTGTATTTGTTTGTAATGTGTGTGTTAACGGTTTTAGTGCAACTATAAATGTTAATATTAATAACACTATTGCAAAATTCAACTTTCCCCCACTTTGAATGTGAAGATAATCATCAAGTACCTTCGGTACTTATATTGCAAAATTGGTCTTTCATCTCTGTGACTACTTTTGCCATCAAGTCGTTGGAACTTGCATTCGCACGATACATACGTTTCAAGCTCCTGGCATCAACCAACTCCGTCAACTGGTACTTGGAGAAGAGACCATCTCCAATTGCTCGAGTTAATATCGTTGTTTCGATATTGAGTGAAAGAATATATTTTTCGTTACGCTGACATGCGTGATGTTTATTCATATTCTTAAGACTGACTAGTTTACAGTAATCTTAGTGATATTTATACTATTGATATGCGTTGGTTGTTATCTGTTTACTAATAGATAACAATTTTGGTTGTTATCGCTTATTCTGCATGTTCATGATAAGTTTTATTGTTTTGATGCTGTTTACAATTTGGGTATAATGTTACACTATGTTATCATATGCTTGTTTAGGTATTCTATAATATTTTCTTTGTCACTATGTTATCATATGCTTGTTTAGGTTGTTTGTCGGTATAGACAATGCTTATGTATTTATGTATATACATACGTATGTAACTTAGTACTAACGCCGATAACTCTCCTCCTTAAAACGGAGCGTCCTCGCTATGCTGCTGCTACGAGTTGCTGTTGAAGACGGTTCATTTCGATTTCGTATAATTCGTCAATTTGTCTTTGTCTGTGAATCATTCTTCTATTTTCATAGTACCGGCAGAGATGTACCATACCATAAGTGATAAAAACTAAAGTAAGGAAACCCATTATGATAAAGAACGCAAAATTTACTGAGTTTTCTTCAATAGGTATCAAAAATGTTGAGTTTTTGGATATTGCTGAATTTGTAGATTGAGTTTGAGGAAAGGATGCGGAGTACTTCAAGTTGTTCGCTATGTTGATTATGTATGATTTCTCTGAGTTGTCGTTGATGATTGTAATATGTGATATTATCGATGGTTGTAGATTCATTAAAGTGTATTAATTTAGGGCCTGATATATGTATGTTGTTCCAAATGTGCTGGTAATCTGTAAAAATGTATCCAGTCTCTAAGATGCGGAGTGGGACATTATGGATTGTTTCGCATTGTGCTGATTTGCCTTCTAATATTTTCATAGTACAATTGTCAGAGGGTTCGGACTTACAAATAAAGTTACTCATATAATTTCTACATTTGGATATTCTTTGATATTTGTTACATTTTGCGATCTTAGGGTCTAGATTAATTTTACCGTGCTTATGTGCTAAAGGATATACATTAAATAGGCTACATTTAGTTTCGAGGATAGGATATTTGTATATTGTTATAATTGCTTCTTGTAGGTAGCAGATATGGATGTCGGCATATTCTAATGTATTAATTATTGGAAGATCTAGTTTTTCGTGGCTTATTAAATCGTACACATCCTTTAAATTTAATGTGCCAGAATAAAAATTATTAGCTTTCGCAAAATTTATAGTGTTTGTTATTGATTGGAGTTCATTATAAACTTCTGATATAACAATGTTTTCGGTTATTGTTTTGGGGTCAAGGGTTTCGAGTATTCTTTCGAACTGTGAGTTAATTTTTCTTTGCTTGTTATTATTTTCTATTAGCTTATTAAGTGAAGTTTTTATTTCTACAAGGTCATCGTGGTCTGGTGTACCAGTGATGAACTTTAACATGGAGCCAAGAAAGTTTAGTGATCTTTTGGGTCTATAAATTTTTGGAATTAGTTGATTTTTTAGAGTTTCGATTTTGTTCACTAAAATTTGAGTTTCAGGTTGGTTTTCTAGATTATATGATGATTTCATTATACTTTCGTATGGCGCTAGTATTTTTGAAAGGTTAGATATGTGATACAGGAAAGCTGTATCCTGATAAATGTAAACAGGGTCGGTTTCCACTAGAACATATTTCCTATCAGTCAAATCTATTACATTGTCGCAAAGTGCGATAGAGAAAAGTAAGGTAAACACTATTCTGTACATGCCTTTACTCTAATATTGTCCTTATGGATAATTACTCTTTTATTTGTCGTTACTGTTTCGCCGTTGTCTTTTTTGACTATATGTCTCGCGTATTTTTTTACGTTTTTGTTCCGTCTATGGGTCTTTGAATATATTACCTCTCCTTCTTTGTAGTTGAGTTGTTTGCGATTGAGGTTATGGTATCGCAAAACTCTCTCTTGGTTTTGTTGAAGTCGCTCTTTGATGTCAGGATACCCCCTTTGATTGAAAAACACGTCCTCGGGTTTCTCGTTGGTTACCGAATGGATAGTTTTGTTGTACTTTCGAACTGCTTCAAATATCTGCTCATCAGGTGCCGAACTGTGTTGGTGTGCCAAAACTTTTGCGAGTTCAATTATAGTGCTATGCGTCCGTTCAACTTGACCGTTTGTTGTTGAATGATAGGCTGGAGTTTTGGTATGCGTTATTTGTAGTCGCTTGTATATTTGTTGTGCACATATGCCAGTAAATGTTGACTCGTTATCAGTCATTACAAACTTTGCGTTAGGGTATATTTGTGATAGTATCTCGTCGATGTATTTGTATGTGTCCTTCTTTGATGGTATTTGTCTCAAGTAGCAGAATTTTGAGTATTTGTCGGTTGAACTAATGTACATATTATTGCTCATAAAAAATAAGTCCAAGTGTATGTATTCGCCTACCTTGTTCGGTACTGGTGCTGAACCTATTGGTTGTTTATTTGGTCGGCGTTCATATTTGTTTGTGAGGCAGATTTCGCAGTCCTGTACTTCCTTTTTGCAAGCGTCGCGTATATTCGGCCAGTAATATTTGAGCGAAATTTCCTGTGCGTTATTTTTGTAGTTTCTGTGAGCACGTCTGTGTGTGTCTTGTATGATTTGTTCTTGTTGTTCGGTGTCGGTGATGTCGTCAACCAATGTTTGCGCTAGTACGATCGATATGGTTGGAAATGTGACGATGTCATTTTCGACGTAAAATAATATTTTCTCGTCTATTTGCCGGGCATTAGTTACCTTTGGCCTAATTATATTTTTTAGTCTGTCTAGCAATTCAGTTTTGGTGTTAAAAAAAATCGTATGTCGGCTGTTAGAAAATATGTTTTGTGAGGATATTTCGTTGGGATTCTGATCTGACTGTCTTACAATAATTTGATTTCTAAATGCGTTTAGTGGTTGCTTTACTCGTTTTAGTTTTTGTGTTGGGGAGCTTTGTGCTGAATGTTGGGAGTCATCAGAGTTTACAGTGTTGTTTATTTGCTGGCGAGAAAGTGCATCAGCGACAACGTTCTGATGTCCGGGTTTGTAAACGAGTTTTGCGCCGTATTCTTCGATGAAATTTTTCCATCTTTTTAATTTTGTATTGGGATTTTTTTCTGATATAGAGAAGATTAAGGATTGATGGTCAGTGTAAATTATTAAATCTGCTATGCCATACAAGTAATTACGTAGTTTCTGTAGTGACCATACAATTGCGAGTAACTCTTTCTCATTCGTGGAGTAATTCTGTTCTGTTTGACTGAGCGTTCATGAAATAAATGATAATACGGCTCCTATAGCGTAATTACTAGCATCTGTGGTTAATTCGAATGGTTTGTTAAAATTTGGTTGGAAGAGTTCAACTTGGGTTTGCAGTTCCTCTTTTATTTTATTCAATGCTTCTAGTGCAATTTCGTCTAAGGTGATTTTTATTTTTGCGCTTTGATTTTTTGATATGCCACCATTCTCTCCTCTGAGGAACGTAGTGAGTGGTTTGACGATGGCTGCAAAATTTTGTATAAATTTTCTATAATAGCTAGCGAGACCGAGGAAGGATCTGAGTTCCTTCAGTGTTGTGGGAATAGGGAAATCTTTAATAGTTTGTATTTTTATAGGGTCAACTGTGATCATGTTGTATTTAATTATATTCCCTAAGTATTCCACAGAATCTTGGAAAAAGTGAGATTTCTCGTTGGAAATTTTCATGTTCGCTTGGTGAAGCGCGTTTATTATTATGCGGATATGTTCAATATGTTCTTCGGGAGAGGAAGAATAAATGAGTACATCGTCTATATAAACGTACGCGAACTTCCCGATATATGGTCTAAGGATGTCATCCACGCATCTTTGAAAAATAGATGGTGCATTTTTCAGGCCGAACGGCATACGAAGGAATTCGTACTTAGCTCCATTTACACTAAATGCCGTTTTTTCCCTGTCAAATTCATTAATAAGGATCTGATGGAAGCCAGACTCTAAATCTAAAGTAGTAAATACCTTTGCATTACCTAAATTCTGAATGGTCATAGCCACATCAGGTATGGGGTATCTATCTGTGATAGTTTGAGCGTTTAGCTTCTGAAAGTCTACGACCATTCTGCGCTTAGGTTTCCCTTGTTCATCGGTACCTTTTTTAGCGACTGTTCAGATGGGAGAGTTGTACGGGCTTTTGCTGGGTTGAATTATTTCATTTCCTAAAAGTTTGTTAATTTCTTTGTGAATAAAGTCATTATCCGATATGGGGTACGGATATTGCTTGGTCCAAATAGGATCTTCGGATTTCGTTCTAATGGTAGCTTGTACCATGGTAGTATATGGTAGCACTTCGTTTGTACTTTCGTTTTTTTGCATAATTTTTTCGATTTCTGCCCTATATTTTTCACTATTAACCATATAATTGATTTTTTGCACAGATTCACTTTCTTTCTTGGCCCTATATTTATAACTGAGCTTATACTCGAAAAGATTGATCTCTGCTTTGATTTTTCTAAGTCCCTGTTCACCCAGAAGCATATCAAATTCCTCTAATGCATCTGTTTCAAAAAATGTGAGATTATGCTCCAATAATGTTATTATTTTTTTTGATTTAGCTATTGAGTAACCATGAAGGGTTTTTATTTTAACTGGCTTAATTGATATAGGCTTACCGATTTTGCATTTTTCACTTATATAATTATTTGTTGCCCCGGTGTCGATCAGGATGTTGATAAGTTTGCCTGTATCCCTGCAGTGGCGTTGCAGACACGGCAAATCGTTCATACGCCTTAAAATACACTGCCTGTTTCATATTCGTCATTTTCCGGTGAAAGTGAATTTATTTCTTCGTCGCGTGTTTGGTTGACACGTTGTACCTTTTGTTGTGCGTTGAAATAACGAGATGAAGGATTTCGTTCTCTTTTTTGAGGATCTCCGCGAAATGGATTATTTGGAGGTAGTCCTTGCATTTGACGGTCATAGCTGTTTTGTTGTGGTGGTCTCGTGTATTGCTGTGATGGATCTACGTCCATTGGTTGGTGCTGTCGCCTGGGTGCAGTTTGATTATATTGTACCTGCACGTTAGGTCTGTATCTTTGTGGTTCCTCGTGATATCTTCTGCTTGGGTTTTGATACTGCGATGTATTATATTGCCTGTGCTGATTGTATTGCGGTACGTCGAATTGTGAGTTGACATTGTCGTGGTATATTGTACTTGCGATAGCATAAGCTGTTTCTAAATTCTTTGGATTGTGACTATAGAGGGTACCGCTGGTATATTTGCTGTTCAGGCCAAGAATGAATGTTCTTACAGCTTCTTGGTTTGCGTATTCCTTCATGTCTGACGGATTCCCTGAGCTATCCATCTCGACTTTACTGAGCGCAAGGTTAAGCGATTTGCTAACTTCGCTATGGAACTCCGCCAGGGTCCTTTTTCCCTGTTTTATTCTCTTCATTCCTTCGAGTAACACATACAGAGGTCTCTGGTCCGCATAGGTGTAATCGAGACGGTTTATTATAGAGTAGAAATTGAATTTGGTGTCGTGGTTTATTAAAATATCGGCCGCCTCTCCTTGAATTTTCGAATGTACAATCGAGAGTGCTGTGTAATACATTGGTGTAGTGGCGTAATTCTTAATATTTTCCATGTGCGTCCAGGCACGTTTTCTCCACGATCTATAATTGTTCGTGTCACCTGCGAATGTTGGCAGCATTTTAAAAATTTCTAAGTTAATCTGCGACGCATCGGTAATGTTGGGTGCACAGCCTTGGTATTGATCTGTGACTGTGACTGTTCCGTTGGTTTCAAGAGAATTCATCCTCTCTTGGGTTTGAGTCAGGGTTGTGGTCAAGGCAGCTACTTGTGCCCTCAGGTTTGCTATCTCCTGTGCGCTCATTTCGGAGTCGATGTTCGGTGATGTACGTGATGAGTCGAAAAACTTTTGGCATTTTCTTCGTAAATCCAGTGTGGTGTCCGTTGGTTTCGGGATTCACTATTTGTCTCACTAATAGCACTTGAAGGAATCAAATTTTTCTTATTGATTATTTATACACTTTTTTCAAATATATAGTGTTGGACGTCTTATGTCCCGTGGAATTTATTTTTTCTATCCTTCTATATTCAGGTATAGAAATGGCTTAAATACGGTTGAGCCCCCAGTTAATATCGTTGTTTCGATATTGAGTGAAAGAATATATTTTTCGCTACGCTGACATGCGTGATGTTTATTCATATTCTTAAGACTGACTAGTTTACAGTAATCTTAGTGATATTTATACTATTGATATGCGTTGGTTGTTATCTGTTTACTAATAGATAACAATTTTGGTTGTTATCGCTTATTCTGCATGTTCATGATAAGTTTTATTGTTTTGATGCTGTTTACAATTTGGGTATAATGTTACACTATGTTATCATATGCTTGTTTAGGTTGTTTGTCGGTATAGACAATGCTTATGTATTTATGTATATACATACGTATGTAACTTAGTACTAACGCCGATAACTCTCGGGACTGTGGGCCGTTTTCTTTTTTTCACTTTTCCTTTCTGTTATAATATATTTAAGTAAATAAAATTATGGAGGTCCAGCACCATTAAGGGATTCAGTTAAACCCTTCCGAAGCGAATCCACTAATGTTTTGTCCTTTTTAACAAATCTTTATTAAATATTTACTTACATTTTATAACCAAAAAAAAAACTGGTTAATGCCGTAAAACACAAATTTAAAATATGAAACGTACTCAATCTGATACCGATCGGTTTATTTCTGACACAAAAATTTATAGAATCAGTTTCCATGACACCTATTCACATTTTCTATTGGTGACAATTCTGATTCCGACAACAATTAGATTCCACAACAACCCTGCATATTTTGTTTTGATTTAAAATTTTTGAAATTCTTTGAATTTGAAGAACAGCCCTGTGCCGGCAGGCAAAGAAAATTAGAAGATGATGGCTATAAGTTTTCCTAATGGAGTAAAATGAACTAGTCAAACAAAGAAATTAGACTCACACATATAAGAAGAATAGGGGTAAAATCTGCTCTTTCTTTGACAAAATGCCTGTACTGCTACCCAGTTTTTTAAGCAGTTTTGCACAAACGATTGCTCACATTATAAAGTTTTTACCCAGATTTGGATGGCAGGAATATCATGTACATAGTACCTACGTATGTGTGTGTACATATTTGAACATAATCATAAGTGTGTACACAACTAATAGATTGCAGCATTCCCAGGAAACACGAAATCCGATATATAACACGTTAAAATATCCGTAGTGCTACAAAAACTATTGGTGAAGAAATCAAATTGGGCGAGTTCCGAAACGTCAAAATACAAATTGCGAAACCGCATCATTACAATGCAACCCTGCATTCTATAAATTTAAATATAAAGATGCTTCTCGGTGAAATGGCTAAAATAATAAGTAATATGTTTAAAAAAAATAGTTAGCGCAAAAAACTTGTCCTCCGACGTCGGCCATGGTTGTTAAGAATGCTGCAACTACCTACGGGCTATCGACGCTGCTGACATCGGCGGAATGTTGCCAGCTGCCAGAGTGTTTGCATACTTTTAAACAATTTTATAATTTTCGTCTACAAATTGCAGAATTTATATGTTCGAATATAAACACCAATCAAATATACGTGATCTATATGGTAATAAATAATTAACTACGAATTCAGATTTCTCTTTTTTTGAAAAAAACTATGCATTTTCATATTAATAGTTATTAGTTTATTTCATATTAGTTTACAAAGTCTATACTGGCAACCTTGTGCAAGAGCGAGAAATGAGCTGAGCCGGTTTCACGGGAAAAATCAAATCGCCGCTTGTTTCTCTGGGACAACCGTCTGTAACGGTATGGGCGAGCGGTGACAACTTTTCATTTACATGGCGCTCTCATAAAATAGATTGCTATGGACGGAAGGTATGTGAGATGGGTAGTTGCAGCATAAATGCAGCATAAGAGTATTTCATTAAGCATTGCATATGCGTGAATGTTCAAATAAACACATAAATTATTATTTTATTGGAAAATAATATTTATTTTATAATTTAATCAAATATTTTAATAAAAAGAAAACGGTCACAAACGCAACTTATGGGTGTACTTCCGGAAGAACGGACTACATATTCACGACCTTTTACAAACACTGGAGACTACTTCACTGGACCGTTTGACATAAAAACTTATAACGGACGAGGATGTCGAGTTTCCAAGGGATATGTCTGTCTGTTTATTTGTTTTGCCACAAAGGCAATTCACTTAGAAGCCACCTCGGACTTAAGTACGCAATCATTCTTGGCAGCCTTTGCCAGATTTGTAGGAAGACGAGGAGGTTGTCCCAAAAATATCTACTCCGATAATGGAACGAATTTTGTCGGAGCTTGTAGATCTTTACGATCAGACTTAAAGGCATTTATAGCCGAAGCACGAAGTAGCACTTTGACAAAATACGTTCATCAAAGGCTAACCTGGAATTTCATTCCCGCCTCAGCTTCTCACATAGAAGGTTTGTGGGAAGCGGGAATTAAAAACTTCAAGGCTAATTTCAAAAATATCGCCTCAGAGCATAAATACACCTTCGAGGAACTCTCGACCCTTCTATGCAGAGTTGAGTCATGTCTCAACTCTCGACCAGTCAGTCCCGCATCAAACCAACCATCCGACTTGGAACCACTAACTCCAGGTCACTTCTTAGTCGGCGGACACCTTCTGACTCTTCCTGAAATAGACGCCAACGAACATCGAGCCTCAATCGTCAATCGGTGGCTATCGCTAAAGGCGCTACACCATACATTTTGTAAAAGATGGAAAACCGAATATCTATCTGAACTCAACAAACGCAACAAGTGGAGATTCCCGCGATCCAACATTAAACCTGGTGATATTGTCCTGATCAAAGAAGACAACCTATCACTTAACGAATGGAAATTCGGCAGGGTCGTCTACCTACACCCTGGATCGGACAAAATAGACGGGTCGTCTTAGCAGAAGAATTAAAGCTTTAAGGCTTGTTACTTCGCTAATACTCGTAGAGTAATCAAAATCCATCAATGTATCATCATCAATACAACACCATTCAAATATATAATGTCAATCAAATGTTTAGTTCTACAACATACAAATTCAACTTAGTTAAATCAACATTTACATTCAAGGATTATTTCAGTTAGTGAAATGAAAATTTTCGTCAAAGACACGCTCATATATTCTTGGATTAGATTCTAAGCATCCAATGTAACATAATTTACGAGCAGTCTACTAGTATGTATATACTAGCAGGTCGTTATTGAAACATAATACGCAAATACTAATTTCAAAACCCCACTGGCTGCTTCAATATTATGTTCCCTATAATGTCCATGCGAAAATCCCAGAGTTGTACAAAAATAGCTGAGATTCTTTATGTCAGAAGCAAAGACTACAAATCCCTTAAACAACTACTCATATAGGAGAACACAGAAGTTACGGGATGCATATTTTTAGATTGTGTTTTTAGTAGGTACAAAGTCAGTGTAAGGTAGTGAACCAAATCAAAGTTCTCTTAAGGTTCAAGCCAAGTGTGCATTCGGGATATATCCACTTGGTAATCCAATAAGTTCGTATCAATTTATAATCATTTTTTGCAAGTTTTTGTGCAAGTTTCTCTTTAATACATGTCAACAATGTGGAAAAATATCGACAACCTGTAGAATATTTGGCGATACTTTCTCAAAATTTGTTCGATGTGTTGTAATTGACTCCACTCCAACAAAATATTTACCTTAGGATCAACAATTGCACAAGACCTGAAACTAATTGACGGTACCCTACTGCCACGACATTTGCAGAACACCTTAGAAGTTTTGGATAAACGTCGTTTTATCGTAAATACTTCGACAAATTGGTAACGGCAACAGAAACTGTAATATCAACTTCAACTCCTTCTTTTACATGTGATTGAGTAATATGAAAACCCTATCAACGCACATGTGGGCATGGTAAGCTACTCAATATTGCTCAAATCTTCCATTATAATTTGCTAAAATAGTAATGTTATATATTAACACATTTCATATTAAAAATTATGGTGAATTCTTATGTTTACATAATTCTGTACATCCTTTGGGTTCAATTGTTTATGATGAGGCACGTAATATTGCACCTGCGTTGTTTGAGTTGTAAACGAGCTTGGAGAAGTGTGACTAACATCATGATTACGTAACTTATGCACCAAATTTCTCAATTCGCTTATTTATTTTAATTAAATATTTTTAACAAAATTGAAAAGGTCAAAATCTTTATCCAAAAGAGAATTAATTTATTTATTTCTTTTTAAAATTGCAATAATGCATTCGTATTCTTAAATCCCTTATGTTTACTTAACTATTATTGACACATATCATGGTTGCCAGAAGCTTATGAATACAACCCAATAATAGTGCCACCACTCACCGCCGTAAACGTACGTATGCTGAGTCTGCCTGATGAGAACATGTGAAACTTCGCCGACACAAAATATTATAAAATCTTCTATGGGGAGTCTAAAAGCTGTTAAAAAGTTTATTTTGGAGGTTAATTACTAATCACCATTTTTAAATAACGTAATTAGTTTTAAATGTGGGTTTTAAGAAAATATTGTAAATTTTACAAGAATATTTTATCTAATACGCTTTTAATTTAGTCAATAAAAACAAGTATCAGCGTAGAAAATTTTGTACGTGTATATAAACAATGATTTGATATTCGGCATATCAACAAATCTGAAACAGTTTAAGCAAATGTGAATGACGAAACTATCTTATGGAAAATCGAAGCATAATTCTGTAAATGCAGCAGATATACGCTATAAATTAGTTTGTTGATTGTAGATGAAATTGTTTTACAAACTATATTTTTTTAGCTTTAAAAACAAAGATTTGTTAAAAATTTCAATAAAATATGAAGCCTGAAACGTTAGTAAACATCGAGAGACTCCTATAGCTATTAGCATCGGTGCCCAAGGGTCGTATAACTTTTCGCATCTCACCAGGTTCATCGACCTATGTATGTATCATGTATTTACATACCTACATCTTTAATTAGAATCTATTTTTGTATAACTTACTGCGCAGAGTTTGGAGTGCAAGTTTTTAAATACAACCCGCTAGATGCACCTGCACCATGCAAAGCAAATTTGTTGTTGTGGGCTCTATACTTCAGGATTCCATAATGATAGGAGAACTTTTACGGTGTCATTTGCTAGGTCGTAAGCAAATTATGGCTGGCTTGGAGTTGGATGAAGATTAGGACGGTCGCACGTTGCCAACAGTCGACTACAGATTTTCGATACTCACGTACAATACCATAAAATATGTCAGCATGCGATCATGATTTGTTTTATGATTTGTAATATTGTAAAATTGTAAAAATGGATACAAGCCAGATGAATCTAGAAACAAGAACAAAAAATTATAATAGATTCGAATTTTCGATAGGTTTTTTTTTAATTTTGAATTTACAAACTTTTCATTTTCAATGCCGCTGCTAACTTCATCGCAGCCGACGAGAACGATGTTATTGCATATCTTCCAAATTGTGTTTTTTGGGACGTTTCAATATGTGTAAATTCAAATGTAAATCGCACTCATACAACAAAAGGTGAAAGCAGAGCTTTCATTGTAGCGGTCTGTTGTTGTTGTTTCACCTACTTGCTTTTACATATTTAGAAGACATAGACGTTCCGCTGTCATACCTCAACATCAAAAGGTAATCTTGTACCATATTATTACATTATTGCACATGTTAATATTATATATTACACGAATAAACTATTTTCGATATTTTTCAATACCCGCAACTAATTCTTTTTATTCAAATTATTTATATTTTTCGAGCGAAACCACTGGGGCATTGTTTAAATCTATGCGCCACGGGTTTTCAATTTCTGTTATGCTATATTGTACACCAATGATTGGCGATAGTAAGTCGGCATGTAACGGTACTTGTTTAAACAGGCAAATCAAAATAGAAGACACACTGACATTCGTATAAGCGCATGTTTTAAAAATTCATTGTAAAATTTTTTTTGTTATTCGACGAAATATAATAAATAAAAGGTGAAGTGGGTTTTTAGTGTAGAATTTTATTTATTTACATGTTTATTATTGATCATTTAGATTCTACGAAAAAAGAACGCGTGTCAGTTAAATTATTAAAGGAAGGATCGTATACTCCCTCAAAAAAGGCAAATACTCGTTGAAGCAACACAACATAAACTGAACTGCAGCCAGATTAGAGCGAAATTGAAATTAGAGGTCAACGTAACATCACAACAAATTGCCAGGTTGCTCAACGCTTCTCAGAACGTTTAATGGACGAAATTGAACAGCAAGCCACGTTTAAGAGCACAGCAGAGAACGGTTAAGATTTGCCAAAAAAATACATGTACTTGACAAAGGAGTGGTCGAAAGTTATTTTTTCGGAGGAGAAAAAAATTAATTTAGTTGGGCCAGATTTCTAAACTGTTACTGTGAAGATCTAACCAAACAAAATGTGGTGCGATCGTAGCGAAATTTGCTACCCATAGCTTGCCGCAGGACCTCCACAGCAAACAGAGACTTATTCCAACAAAACCTCATACCATTTATAAGGCAAACGGAAGAAATCGAAACGCATTTCAACAGCACAAAGCATCGATACATGCTTCTATGTAAACAAAGGCATGGTTAAAGACCCAGGAAGTGCTTTTACTTGAACACAGAAAATCTGTGGTGAGCAATGGCAAGGAACTGAAAGCCGGGGTGGCCATACCAAGTACTAACGTTTCGTTAAAGTTTGGAATTATATTTTATTTTTGATATGAAGTGGAGTGCACTTAATGAATGTCTACTTAAAAATGCAGATTTCTTTGAAATTATGTTAGGTTTTTACTAATTACTGTTGAAATGATAAAAATTTAAGTTAAAAATATGTAAAACAACAAAATGAATAACATCACATCTTTAAATGCAACAATTAAAACTTATATTTATTAAAAACTCAACAAATTTGTATGCACTTATAGGAATGTCTACCACCGTATAAGAATATAAGAAAAAAAAGAAAAGTTAGCGAAAGAATGTTTTTTTATACTGAAATTAAGAACGTTGTAATGATTAATAGCTTATTTGCACCGGACGTTAACTGCATTTTAGCTTGAATGCATTTAAACATCGCATTTAAATGCGAAATTCCCATGTGTTTGTTGTTGTATAAAAGTGTGTTAACTCAATTTTCAAAGTAAGTTAACTCACTTTCGGTAAATTAACAGAAAATGTTATGTTAACAGTCGATGCTGTCACTACTAATGTAAACATATCGGACGTTTCGGTATATTTCTTGCCAGAGTCGTGTATTTTCGGATTTAATGAGGGGACAGACTTCAATTTTGCATGCTGAAATTTTTTCTGCAAAAGTTACTTTTTTGCATTAATATTGACATAAAAACATATATTAAGTAATTGGCGAAGATAATGCTTCTCCTCTTCAAAAAAATAAAATTAAAAAACAAAAAAAAACAAAAAAAAGCAATTGTGGAATTTCAAACGATCCCCTCAACATAAAAATATACGCGACTCTGGCAACTATCAGCTGATTGCGCAAAACAAATAATTATGTATATATAATTGGCGCTTTGTAACCGGTCAAGCGATTTTTCGGCCGAGTAGTAACTCCAATTGAAGTTTTCTAGAAAAACAAAATAAATAATTACTGAAAAAAATAAACTAAACTGAAAATGGAAACAAAACGACGCAAGTGGAACCTTACGAAGGAGCAAAGTTTCCTGGATTGCTGGGAAGGAAGAGCTCAGGAATTGAAAGGTTGCCGAAAAAACTCTCATGTATACAAAGAAATGGTGGTGGAGTTAACGCAATCGGGGATCGGAGTCACTGGCATTGTTGGCAAAGTTGTAAGCATGCAAAAAAGCATTTTTCTTTCAGCAGCGTCTGTCCGTGCAGCAATAATCTGCACTTGCAAATCATAATATTGTATAAATAGCAAAATAAAATGAATGCGGTCTCTTGAATTCATCATTTTAATACTTGTGACAAATTTTGCAAACTGCAAATGTAAACAAAAATCAGCTGTTTGAGTTAACTCAATTTCGGTGGAAACGTTTGACATTTCATTCACTTAACAGAGGCCTTAAATGCAGTTAAGTGCTTGGTGGAAATAGGCTATAACACTTTTGTCTTTGCCTGCACTGCACTATAACTTTCACGGTCTTCCTCTGCGCACAAAGAGGAATCTTTAACACTTTCTGCATTATTAAGGCTTAGGACCGTTTTCACCATCTCCGGTTAAGCAGTTAATCGGAAGGTAGCAATAAATTTCATTTTCAATTAAGTTGCGGTTAACTTAACGCCAACATCGAGTGGCGATTA
Organism: Ceratitis rosa; assembly: GCA_037013455.1. Classification (NCBI taxonomy): domain Eukaryota; kingdom Metazoa; phylum Arthropoda; class Insecta; order Diptera; family Tephritidae; genus Ceratitis; species Ceratitis rosa. The sequence continues at coordinate 1,620,529 of JAWMAG010000004.1, forward strand.
GCTCTTAACCAGAAGATAATTTGACAGCTGCAAGTCGTAAAATAATAAGAAAATAGTATTCCGACATTGGCTTTAAAATAAATTGTATTATGTAAAATTTGGAACGCACTGCCTGTCTGGATGCATTGATTCAGCGGCGTATTTATAGGGAAAGAACGCGCCGTACACAAATAAATGTTTTTGAGAAATATGATGAAGTTTTTATTCGTAGATTTCGTCTTTCAAAATTAGAGCAAAATACGTTTTGGAAAGAATAGAAAGTAAAATTAGAAGCCGCACTGAAGGGTTTGTGAAAATAATGTACTTTGAGTAAATAAATGTTGTTGATTATTTATTTGATTTTGCAGGAATAAAGCAGCGGAAATTTTGCTTTTAACATTCCGCTTTTATGCATCGGCAAGTTTTTTAATTTGTGTTCCGGTGTTGGGCGGAATAAAAGTGGTGACTGCCAATCGGGTGGTAAATATTATCTATTGCTACCACAGCACCTGTCCAATCATTCATCAGAACACCGAAAAAAGCAGGGAAATTAAGAGCACAATGCGGGCATTTTACCGAATAGCGAAGTTTCCAAAGGTGTTGGGGTGTTAAGATTGCACTCATGCCAGAATCAAATCACCTGTAGAAGAAAATACCAAAAGTTTTCGAAGTAGAAAAGGGTATTTGTAAAATGGAAATAATGGATTTTGTATGCAAGTGACCTGGTTCTGGACATAACAGCATTATTTCTAATAATAGCTTTAACTTTTTTAATTGGGTGGCGGTAGTTATGGAGTCAGCAACTACATGATGTGTCTTTTACATCCCAATCTTCGCTCTGAACGTTTTAACAATAAATCTGAAATCCGTACTCGAAATTGCATATCGAGGAGCTATAGATTGAGAGTTTCGCTCAGCACAACTATGAACATCATTGTTGCCTGTAGAGTGTTGCACAATTTTGCTATCCAGAATGATGACTCTAACTTGGATGAGGTAGAAGTTCAATTGGCATCCGCGGCACTAACTTCGAAATTTTTTCGTGTTTCGGAATCATGTCATTTTACCCTTTTTAAAAGTTCATTCACAAATTTACAATATATGTATAGTATACAAAATAGTTACATGCCTGCTAATAATCTTCCTTATTAAAAATGTTTGGCTGTTTGCTTTTATTTGAAAATCACAATAATAATACGGTGCCATATATTCGTATAAGCTCTCTCTTAATGTTGGGCATTGTATAGTCTATCAAATAACTCAACTCCGTTTTTGTTTTAATTTCCGTCATTCCATCGGTTTCGTTTGTCGGTTGTCAAATCAATCAAACTAGTGTGTTGTGAAGCAGCCAGGGTGTCGTGAAACCTGAGAACGTAAATACAACTGCTGTTTGTCAAATCGTTCCGCTGCCTCGCCAGCGAAAGGGAATTTAACAGAGCAAACCTGAAAGGAATTTTACAACGCCTTAACAGTGCGCAAACAGAAATCGTACTCAAAATACCAGAATAAAAAAGATTGTATGTTAAATGAGAAAATACATCAAAAATAAATGTAAAATAAGTAAAGCCTATGCAAGATAAATGTAAGTATGCTTTACACTGCAGCGATTTTCGGCCGAGCTCTTTCTCCAATTCGTGGTTTTGCGTCTTGATGTTTTTCCAACAAATGGAGGGACCTACCGTTTATACTAAGCCGCCTCCGAACGGTTGATGGTTTTTTTACGAGGAGCCTTAATTTCATGTCCGAAATACACTCGGAGGGGTGGACATTCCCTTCCGAGGGGCAACAATTAGAAAATTTTACTTAATTTTTTATTTAAATTAAGTTGCCATAATTTTTTTTTGGATGTTGGTGGCACCGGGATATGAACCCGAGCCTTGCGAATGGCAGTTCGCAATGCTAACCACTCTGCTACCGCGGCCGCCTAGCATGCAGATTGGTTATCAAAAATTTCTGTTATTGTAAACATTTACCATACTTATTTGCTTTTAATAATTTGTAAACATTAAATATTTTTGAAATTTATGCATATGATTTTTATATACTCCCATATATTTCATTTTATTTTAAATTATTAGTAGTTATGATAATTTAGATATATTAAAATATTAGATAATATAAAAGTTTCGTTCGGTTTTTATCTAAGAGATGGCGTTATTATCCATAGTACTAGTGTTATGTGTCGCATCATGTCATACTATACGGCGCTGAAAACGTGTTTATCCGCGCTAAAAGTTTGTCTTTGACAGTTTTTCGATTGATTGATTCAGTACGTTGTGAGCGCTCGTCAAAGATGGACACAACTCATTTCTGAAGCGTTTACTGACTGGCGATGAAAAGTGGATCTCTTACGACAACGTCAAGCGAAATCGGTTGTGGTCGAAACGCGGTGAGCCGGCGGAAACGGTGGCCAAGCCAGGATTGACGGCCAGGAAGGTTTTGCTGTATGTTTGGTGGGATTGGCAAGGAATCATCTACTACGAGCTGCTCCCCTATGGCCAACTGGACTGCTTGAAGGCAGCACTCATCCAGAAGAGGTCATCTTTGATCAACAGAGGCCGGATTGTGTTCCATCAGGACAACGCCAGGCCACACACGTCTTTGGTGACACTCCAGGAGCTTGGATGGGAGGTCCTAATGCACCCACCTTATAGTCCGGACCTGGCACCAAGTGATTACCATATTTTCCTGTCCATGGCGAACGCGTTTAATGGTGAGAAGTTGGCCTCAAGAGAGGCCTGTGAAAATTGGCTCTCCGAGTATTTTGCAAATAGGGACGCAGCCACTGCGCACTGCACACACTGCGCTTTGTTGTTGCACGCATGCGTCATGAATGAAAATTTTATTTGACTTTTTAACTTTGGACGACAGAAGCAAATATACTTATGTATGTATGTATGTACGTTTCTTGACACAGGTCAGTATTTTGCATACAAACATATATACAAGTATTTATGTATGTACATACGCACATATGATGTAACAAGCTTTAGTATTTATATATTTTAGATCTATGAGTTATTAAAATTGTTTGATAAGGCTCTCATTCATCTCTAATATATATTATTCCTGAATAAATATCCCCTTTTGCTAATGTGCTATTGCGAAATACCGGTAAATATTGAATAAATCCCATCAGATAATTCATAAACCTCTATATAAATAAATCTGTTCTCATAATTTATTAAATATTTGGAAAATAGAATTTCCATTTATTTGATAACAATAGTACAAAGATTTGTTATCTATCGTTGACATACAACAATGTTATTTCGAGACGGAAATTACATTTCTGAGCATATGCACTGTTACCACGCTCATTAATGTTATGAGCCAAAAATTGAATTCTGTTAAATTCCCTTCCAGCAACTTGACATCTTTTGACAGTTTACACGCTGGTCCGCAAGTGAACGTTATCGTTTAATTTACGTTCTCTGGTGAAACATAGTCAGAGTTTCGTGAAGCAATGAATTTGAAGAAGGATTGTTGTGTTGCAAGAACTTTTGCTAAAATTTTAAGAATATCATATATTTGCATGCAAATTTTTATTATTTCATTCAATAGTTTAGTAAAACTGGTTTTAAAGATATATCAATAATGTGCAATGGTATTTATATCAAATTTGTTTGAAAATGAAAAAAGTACTCTGAAAAATAAATATTTATCAAAATATTAAAAGAAAATACGACGTAGATACATCCTGGGGTTGTTTATTTTCGATTCAATTTGAAAGTTAATTTTATTAATTAATATTTACTTTTTACTTTCAGATATCTATCTGGAACGGAGGATCATCTATAACGTGAAGTTCAAGTTTATGTAAATATACATATATCATAATAGTTCTTTTGAAGTTATTCAGCGAAAATATGTCAACAAAAAAATGCGTAGCAGGTTGCAGCTCCGAGGTATCGCTCTATGCATTTCCCCTAGAGCGAGAAAAGGTTAGGCGAGTAAAGCTGTGCTATTACTAATAAAGGAGCGTTTGGCTTCAAGGATTAAAACCGCTAAATTTAAAATTTTTTTTTCATTAGTGCTTTTTATGCATTTTATATCCCTTAATACTTTATTTAGATCCTCCCTTAATATTTCCTTTATATCATCCCTTAGTTATTAGTGTTTTGACGCATCTAATCTCATCGCATTTATTTAACCCGGAAGTGATCCTCTTCGTCGATTCGACGACGGAAGATTTTTGATTCGATTTTTTTTTAAATTTGCAAAAAATTTACCTGTGGGAAGCACAAAGTTGAGCTTTGGGCCTCTTGTTCCAATCTTTAAGATAAATTAAAGAAATAGAGTTCCTTTATTACTTTAAATTATTATATTTATGAAAAAAAATGTTGGATTAAAGAATAATTTAATTTACAGATCTCATGAATACAAAAAAGGCTTCCTTTTAAATTTACCAAAAAATGTCAAGTTACTATATATTAATTTTTTAGTTAACATTTAAATTTAAAATAATTAATTCTCTTTTTTTTATTTTATAATAAATAAATCAAGAAATGTAATTAATAAACAATAAATGACAATTTAAATTGAGCGTAGTCGTTTCGACGAAGAAGAACCTTTGTGTATGTAAAATAAGAGGAACCTTCCAGAGTTAAACCTTAATTTGGATTGGGCCATTTAAAAATTAATCAATATGTCATTAACATTCATACGTTGATCGATCATATTTATATTTATTTATTTCTTATTAACAATCATAAATTTATTTCCACACTTTTATTTCATAAACCGCATGCATTTAGTGGAAGCATATTTTGTACTTTTTTATAGGCGGCGTGAATGGCAGCAGCGGTTGGGCGTTGTAGGGCCCACACCGAGGTATATGTTCGCGTGTCAAAATCATTTTTCCCCCAAGATGCACCTAGAGCGGTATTTTTGAAAGATAGCAATTCCTGACCTTAAACTAAGTATACATGAACCCACTACAAGAGCTGATAGGGAACCGGACAATAGTGGTAGTATAGAAATAGGTAGATTAGCTGAAGACAATGGACTCAATTATAGAATTACGTGTTAAAGGTTTTAATCCGGTAGTCGCTTATCCCAATATGGCGGCTCCTCTTTATTCCTCTTTAGATCAAACTTGGGGAAAATAGTCAACAGCCGCAAACTGATGATTATTTTACTGAAGGGACGGCAAGAAAACGTAAATATCGTGAAGATTTACGTAGTTAATCAAAAGAAAGAGAGCGACAATAAGGTGAATGTCTTAGAGCAGGAATTATTAATAAAAAAATAGGAATTTGTTTGCTAATGAGAACGAAGAAAGCAAACAAATATCAGAGCTGTTTAGCAAATTGTCTCCCCATATGGCGATATGTTTGAGAAATTTCTTGAAAAATAGACCCCGAGCTCCAAAGAGGTATAGGCATGATAGGGTATTAAAAACACAAGCTCTTGCTAGTGCTACCTGCAACCCCTTTTTAATTGACCTTCCAAACAAACTCTAAAAACTTTTGTTCAAGGTTGGCCCCGTAACCCTGGCTGCAACTCAAGCAGCATTAAAGCCCTGGAGCTAAGAAGCTGTGGCTTCACACCGGAGCAGAGATATTGCTCGTTATGTTGTGATGAAATGTCTCTGAAGATCAATTTGCAATATGAAAGGAACACAGATTGTATTATAGGACTTGAGGATTACGGTGATGAAAATCGTACCTCAAGAGCAGCTTTTCAAGTGTTTTAACACTTGGACACACCCTCTTTGTTATTTTTTGTTAATAAATCATGTAAAGGAGAAGTTATGAGGAAATATATAATTGAAGCCATAGAGCAGCTCCAGGGCATTGATCTTCATCCCTGCCATGTTGTTAGCAACTAAGGGTCAAAATTTTGTAAACTTCTAGGGTAGTAGGAGTTACAATCGATAGGCCCTTTTTCGAAGTTAACGAGCAAAAAATTTTTTTCTTCTTCGATTCTCCTCATCTTCTTAAGAGTACAAGAAACTGCTTAGAAAATAAGAGGAATAAAATTCTGTTTAAGGGACGAGGACGACCTGTCAGTCAGGTTGGTCAGACATCGTTCATATATATGAACAATGTTCCATTAACTCCATTAGTTGTACGCATAAGCTGACTGCGTCACACATTGGGCCCACAAGTTTAGAAAAAATGAGCGTGCAATTAGCTTCACGAGTATTCAGCAATTCTGTAGCAAGTGCTATGTTCGCTCTTTATAGCTTCAGCCGCCTTCGTAGTTCGTTGTCTCCATATTTTTTAAATACAGCTGAGTTTGGCCTTTTTTTCGATAAATTGTTCAATATATTCAACAGCCTTGTATTTGGAGCAGTAGGAAATTTTAAAGAACCTTTTCAAGCAACTGTGGATCAATTAGAATTTCTTAGGGAAGCTGAACAGCATCTAAATTCAATGAAAGTATATGACCAGCTCGGTCGTGAAATTACAAATACTTTCAGTTTTATTGAGGGGTGGATACTGAATATTAACAGCTTGAGGCGTTTGTGGCATTTCTGGTCACTTAATGGGTTTTCACACCTAATGACTAGAAAACTGTACCAAGATAAATTAGAAAACTTTTTTGGCCATATCCGTAGAGGGTGGATTTGATACGAGAATAACTCCGCAGCGTTTCTCGTTTCTTTTCAGACAAGCCTGGGGCATACACAGGTTATATTAAATGCGTCGACAAGGGAAATTGCGAACTTTTGCTTGATATGGAATCAGTTTCTAATAGCACTTTAGTTAGGGCATGTAGTGACGCTTTAGTTAGGGACATTTCTTGGCAAACATTTCAAGGTTTGCCTAGTCCATCTATTCAATGTATTCAAATAGACATAAACGTGGATGTAGATGAAAGCAGTTTCCTACATCGAAGCGCCTTTGTCTATTTTTGCGGCTATATATATTATAAATATTTCAAAATCCATAACTGTCTAATGGCACATACCATGTATCATATAAAGTAGATTATACTTTATGTTATATAACATGTTCAATAAAACATTTTTATTTAGTCTTAAAGTAAACTATTCGTTAGTGACTGAAATTCAGTGAATTGGACCGAAAACAAACATCTTCCAGTATACGGACTGATCGCAACACTGTACTGACACAAACAGAATAATATAATCCAAAAAATTTAAGAATTAAAGAAAGGAAGGTAAAATGAGGTGAGAAAAATTTATTATGGTATACAAAATTTTACATTTTGCTGTGCCAAACGGAATTGTAAATTTTATGTAAGCAAAATAAAAACTCCAATCCATGGGGAAACGCGACAGTGAGTAGACGAGTATGCGGGAACCACTAGCTACTAACCATTTAAAAACAAACAAAAAGGAAAAAATATAATAGGAGAAAAAAGACTGAACAAACAGAATACATAAATAAATATAGTTTAAATAAATTACAAAGGAAAAGTGAAAATAGAACATTTAAAATGCGCCAGGAGGGCGAGAAGCAAGCGACTTCTCAATCAAAAATAGTAAAAGAAGCCGAAGCAATAGCCGAACAAGAGAGCGAGGAAAACTGACAAAAACACAACCAAACACAGGCAATACAACAAACTCAGATACGATGGCAAACAAAATGGCGCGAGAAATTTTCAAATACAACGACAACCACAAGGGCCTTTTTACAGTTTATTTAGATGAAAAAACTGAAAAAGAAAATGAAAGAACATCAATAAGCGCGATAAAAGTCAACAAACTTATTCAAGAATTTAAGGTTGAAGATGTGATCGAGATTGTGAAAATCGGATATGGTAGATGCAAAATTTCGTTCAAAAACGACAAAGCAGGAAATAACTTCAGTGAACTAGAAAACGAACAATAAGAGGCGAAAATTTTTGCTCATTTTTTGTCTAAAATAGGGATAATGTTCGTTGTTCCGACGGTTATATCTAGAAAACATATCAACGCCATTCAAAATTATAAGAGTAATGAGAACAAAAGATGGGATAAAATACCCTACAATCAGGGCTAAAATAATCTTTGATGGACAAGAAATTCTTACGGAATGCTAATTCTTGTATACGAAAATCAAAGTGAAACCCTGCGTGGTATTCGCACAACGCTATCAATGTTTCCGTTTTAACCATTTTGCGCAAAACTGCAAACAGAGAAAGATGGAAATGGAATATGGAGAATCCCACGAAAAAAATGCTAATTGCATAAACGTAAAATGAATACCCGGCGACAGTCAAAGCCTTTGCTATCAAAAGCATAACAACATTAGAGAATCAAACAAATCATCAGGCGGAATAAAGTACAAAAGTATAAAAGGAAACCTGAGCGATAACACCACCTTGGACACGAAGTTCCCATAAATACAAACAAGAAAAACATAAAGCAACAACACGGCAGAAGCAGTGAAACATTTGCATCAGCATTTTTCATACGCTAAAATAGCGAAAATAAACAGCAACAGATTAAGAGAAAAAATAATGAACGAGTGGAGAAAAGCAACAGAGGAAAGGCCAACCTCCTGAATTGCTAAAATGCTGACCTACCCAAACAGCTTAGATAGATTCATACAAAAACAAGACAATTACAAAATGAAATAAAACCAAACTAATGACAATTGTTTAACGCAAAGCACAACAGATAATAATAATAAAGTTTTATACGAAGCATTAGTAGTTATCCAAAATACAATAGAACAAATGAAAATCAATACAGACTTATAGAAAATAATATAACATATATATATATGTATATATAATTGGCATTTTGTAACCGCTGAAGCGATTTTGGGCCGAGCTCCTCCTCCAATATGTGGTTTTTGCGGCTTGATGTTTTTTTCAACAAATGGAGGGACCTACTGTTTGTACTAAGCTGCCTCCGAACGGCTGATGGTTTTTTTTATGAGGAGCTTTGTTTCATGTCCGAAATACACTCGGAGGGGTGGACATTCCCTGCCGAGGGGCGACCGCAATTAGAAAATTTTACTTAATTTTTTATTTAAATTAATTTTCCATAACATTTTTTTTTTGATGTTGGTGGCACCGGGATGTGAACCCGAGCCTTCCGAATGGCAGTACGCAACGCTAACCACTCGGCTACCGCGGCCGCCATGCCGCCATATAACATACAAAGTTTAAAAAAGCAAGGAAATAAAGAACTATTAGAAATCTTTATGCTCAACAATGACATAGATATTGCTATTCTATCAGAAATCTTAAACCTTAAAATCGTATCTTTGCAAATAGACAAGATGGATACGACGGAGTGGGAATCTATGGTATATAAAAAAAAATCTATCAATCTTCAAACTAGAATCAAATATTGAGAATACAAGAATCACAACACTTAACTTAAAAAATAGGGCGAGTTCCAAAACATCAAAATACTTTGTAATGATGCGGTTTCGCAACCGCATTCTATTAATTTGACTTGCAACAATACAATTCGTTGCAAACTTTGACATTTTGGAACGCTTTTCGTGCAAATAAGATGCTTTTCAGTGAAATAGCTAAATAATTAGCGCAAAAAACTTGCCCTCCGACCTCGGCCGTTGTTGCTAAGAATTTATGATAAAATAAAGCATTACAAACCTTAGCGATGCGCAGTTTGCTTTTGTTTGCGCAACAATAACTTTACCGATGCATTTTGGAACATGATACATCGTCAAAGTTTGCACAGTTGCATTTAGGAATGCGTGACAATGTATGGTTGCTTTGCAACTGACGTTTTGGAACTCACCCACAATATCATCATCATCAGCGCGCACACTACCCACCCAACACAACAAGAACAGAGTTCAAACACGAAACGGATAAATTATTCATCGGCATCAGACAATTAAATAACACTACAATCATAGGGGGACACCTTAACGCGAAACGGCAACATGGGGTGCCCAAATAACTAACAACAAAGCCGTCTTTTAGAAAACATAGCAACGGATAACGGATTTTATTGCCTAAACGACGGTACACCAACATTTATATACAACAACATTTCCTCAGAGGGAGACATTACGTTTATCAACAACTATATACCATACGATACGCTCTCAATAGAGTGAACTTTTTCTTTAGAATTACAAAACGTAGTTTAAACGAATGCCAAATAAATGTTTAGAAAAAAAGTCTCATTTTTTTTAAATATGAATTTTTTAATTTAATTTATGTTTAGTGGTTCGAGGAAATGTAAAATTTAATAGAAATGAGGAATTAATTATAATATTTACAAATGACTCCTATAACTTCTAAAACTTCTTCGATTATTGAATTACTACATTAAATATGAAAAATATAGGAGTACTATTTAAAAATGTTTAATAACTTAAAACAATTAAAGATTTTTAATAACAATTTAAAATCTATGAAGTTATTTAAGAATCACTCCTACAGCTGTTGATTAGTGATTGATATATTCGTGATACACAAAGTTTATTGTACCTGAATACGTACACCAAATCGCCAAAAATATGAAATCTAGCAAAAATTTTGTGATAGCCGCGAAGAAATCGCTTGTGGAGGGCGGGGTGTAAGAGGAAGTGCTCGGGCATTATTAAGATTGTGTGCGTTTTGAGTATACCATACATATTAAATTGCTTGCATGTATGGGTTTTCACTTTGTCGTGAATTCAACATTAATTTTTAGATTTTTGCTAAAATTTGCTAATAGGCGAACAGCAAATTTAGTAGCACGATGCCGATTTGCTTCAATTGAGTGGAATGCTAGATCATACAGCATGCTTGTTACGGGATTTTTTATACCGGACTGTACTATGTAAACAGAGTACATTAGGTTTGTTCTGCCAACGGTTTTAAAATAATCGAGGTAAGTAAAAACTCTATGTAAAAAACTTCATGAAATGGTGGGATAAATAGATTTAGAAATTTCTGTCCATCCATCTCTATAGACGATAGCTTTCGTAAGAATTGGGATGTTTGAAACAGTGTGACATAAAAGTATCAGCCGATTATGTATTGTTCGGTTCCATTCGAATTTAGTCTTCCTTCCAAGTTTCAGTTGTATTATGCATGTATTGTAAATAAATGCTGTAGCGAAATGCCGACGGCAAATCAATACTGTTTGATGGGAAACATTCACTATTTGCTATAAGCTAAATCAAAAATTCAAAAAAACATAAGAAATATATTGGTAAAATTTGGTTATTTCATCCCTTTTCTTAAATTAAAAAAAAAAAAAAATTAAATAATATTTTCCTTTGTTTTGATAACAAACATATAAAAATTCGTTCTCTGAAGTTAACATATAGCAATGTTATTTAAAAACTGAGAATTACATTTCAGAGCATAATTTTTATTGTTATGCTCAAAATGGCCTCTGTTAAGTGAATGAAATGTCAATTGTTTCCACCGAAAGTGAGCTAACTCAAACAGCTGATTTTTGTTTACATTTCCAGTTTGCAAAATTTGTCACAACTATTGACCACATCATCACAAAGAGACCGCTTTATTTCATTTAGCTATTTATGGAATCTTATGATTTGCAAGTGCAGATTATTGCTGCATGGACAAACGCTGCTGAAGCGAAAATGCTTTTATGAATGTTTCCATTCTCACTTTTGCTTGTTTGTTTCCTTAAACTATTAATTTTGTTTAATCAGCTGATAGCTGGCAGATCCACGCATATTTTTATGTTGAGGGGATCGTTTGCGATTTATTTTTTTGAAAGATTTGAAAGATATTGCGATTTATTTTTTTGAAAGAAGAGAAGCATTATCTTCTCCAATTACATAATATATGTATTTATGTTAAAACAAATGCAAACAAGTAATTTTTGCAGAAAAAATTTCACCATGCAAATTAAAATTAACTCCGAAAATACACGACTTTGGCAAGAAATATAATGAAACTTCCGAAATGTTCACATCAGTAGTGACAGCATCGACTGTTAGCATAGCATTTTCTGTTAAATTACCGAAAGTGAGTTAACACACTTTTATACAAAACCAAATGCATTTAACGTCCGGTGGGAATAAACTATTAGAAAACAAATTTTTGTACTATTGTTATCAAATAAACGAGAATATTATTTTTCAAATATTAATAAATTATCAAAACGGATTTAGTTATTCATAGATTTTTTTAATATACTCGTATATAAAACCTTTTTCAATTTTCTGTATTATCTGTTAGCAATTATTCAATGAAAGAGGGATATTTATTCATGAATAATATTTATTAGAGATAAATGGGAGCTTTATTAAACAATTTTATTTACTTATAGAGCTCTGACAAATTTGGTCGAAAATCTGAAATTAGTATTCAACTCACGACAAAGTGAAAACTCATACATTCATGCACTTGAATACGTACATGCCCGCACAACGTACATCATCTTGATAATGCCCAAGCCCAAAAGTTTGGCTAGTAAGCATAAATTCTAGTTAAACACTAATATTTTGAAGACTAGTTTGTTGTAAACCAGAAATATACTAGTATTTAAAGGATGTGAATATACTAGTTTGCCATAGGCTGAAATTAAACTAGAATTTCTCGGTAAAATCTGGACTAGTTTGCAAAAATTTTAGTATATGGACTAGTATTTCGAGGATGAATTCATACCAGTTTGTCGTTTTGCAAAAAAAAAAAGTACTCATAAGTAACTAGAAGCTCCGACGACACATTACTAGACTTGCCGCTGCAACAACAACAATAAACTACATATTGTAGTAGTATTTTATACTTTGAATTGTAGAAAATTATGAGCAGGCGTAATTAAGCTTCAAATACATAGATCGATATCTGATTCACTTCCTGGAAAGAACTAATGCACCAAATTTCAAGTAAAATGAACCATAAGTTTTTTTTTTTCAAATAAGTCACTGAAAGGAATTTTTTCAAAACCGTTTTAAATGGAAAACAAAAAAAAATTATTTTAAATATATATTGTATACGAGGGGATTAACAAAAGTTCGGTCAGCTGGAGACTTTCAATTTGTTTTTGTTAAATCCAAAAACACCAAATCCTTTGCAATTACTTTATTAGTCTTCCTTTCAAATTTTAGAACGATCGGCTAAAATGGACACGAGCACTTGCAAGATAGCTGAGGATAGGTCAGACGAAATTCCACTATCAACGGAAACATAAATTTGCCATGTGATTTTCTTCGGATTTCGGCGTAATTTTCAGCTATTACCAATGTTCAGTGAATACCAAATTTCATATGGAACGATTGCACCGTCTTTAAAGACTATTTCTAAGTGGTTCCGAAGATTCCAGACGGAACATTTTTCCGTAGAGAGCGAGCCACGAGAAGGTCGACCAAAATCTTTTACTGATGACGTCACTGTAGCTCTGTATAAGTCTAAAATTGACGAAAACCCACGATTGGTACAATAAAGGATTGCTAATAAATTAGGCTTAAATGCCATGACTGTATCGCGAACATTAAGTAATCATCTGCGGTACACGAAGAAATCTGCTCGAATTTTAAATGAGGCCCAAAAAGAGGCACGTGTGCATTTTGCTCAATTTTTGCTAAACAAATTCGAAAGTGGTCAGTCTACTGGTGACAAATCTCTGTTCTAGGTATAAGTACTATCCAGAAACCAAACAGCAGTCCATAGTATGGAGCCCAAAAGGTGCAAACTCACCCGTAAAATCTAAACAAACACATCAGCGGCAAAAGTAATGATGTCAGTTTACTTCACCCGATCTAAAATCGTAGCTGCTATTCCACTGGAAAAGGGTCAGACAGACGGTAAATGCAAAATGGTAAATTGAAGAGTGCTTACCAAAAGTTTTGGATTTGTTGGAAAACAGGAAGAAAGGGGATTTTCGGCGCTACTTTTTACATCATGACAACACGCTATCCCACACGGCTGAAATAACGAGTAATTTTATTGTGATCTCTGGAAACGAAGAAATACGTCCGGATGTAGCACCTTTTGATTTCTGGTTATTTCCAAAAATTAAAAAAATTTAAAAAAAAACTGTTTTTAGGAGTGGATCTATAGGCCTAAGAAATACATTGAAATCAGAAAGATTACGAATCAATACAAACCGAATTTTTTTCTTTTTTTTCTAGTTAGCTAACCGAACTTTTGTTAATCCCCTCATTTACTTAGATACATATACAATATAGAAATACAATCTTTCTCATTTATTTTTGGCTTAAGATAGGTGAGTGGTAGAATTTTGTAGGTAAACTCGATTGTTCTGAGCCGAATTAATTCGCAACTGGTATTTTTGCTGGTATACCTGAACAGGTATTAAACTAGTATGAAGCTGATGCATAGACTGAAAATTACCAGTTCCTAAGAAATCGACATGTTAAAAATACCAGTTGCTGACATGGAAAATAGATGAAAGATGAACTAGTTAGTGTAAATATGTTAAGCATTTAGATTCTAGTTAACTACTAGTATTTTTCCTGCAGGGTTCCTTCTTTTAACCCGCAACGCAAAATACAACTTCTTCGTGACGATCACAAAATTTTTGCCAGATTTCATATTCTTCGCATTTTCATGTAGTCAATGCGCCAGCGTTCGTCTTGAGAATAGCTTTTTTGTAATTTATACTGCAACTACCCATTTTACATAGCTAACGTCCATACTTTTAAACATTCTTATAAATTTCGTCAACAAATTGTTTTTTTTATATAAATTAATTTTTCAAAAATTTTGGATGAGGGTGGCACCGTGATATGAACCCGAGCCTTCCGAATGTCAGTACGCAGTGCTAACCACTCGGCTACCGCGGCCGCCATAATAATTAGTTATAAATTTAGTTATCATTTCTTTAAAAAAAAAACTACGCATTTTCGTCGATTATTTAATATTCCTTAAAAAAGACTATGCTGGCAACCTTTGTCGCGTACTGGCCGCAACAAAAACTTCTTTTGTGTTTGTTTGTTCATTTCCTTTGTTTTGCCTAATATTCCTTTCACTCCAAGCGTTGGCAGTGGCATCTGTCGGAAAATAATTGTATAATTCAAAGCCATGAATTGTTGGCACGGTTGTACTCGGTGTGTGCCTACCCAGCGGTATAAGTCTGCAAAAGGAGATGTTCGCCAAAACGGTTCCTCCACTAACAAATATTAGGGAAACGGAATGCTTTGCGCGGGTATTCCGTAAAAAGGGGTGTCGGCTTTCTTTTTATACGGCGAGGGGAAAATTATCCCAGTGTACTTGGTGTGCCATGGTGGCGTGCGCTATATAACTCTGTCCCTTTGGGTAATGGGGGCGGCGCCAAATGATTGGGCACCAATACACACTCGCCTGGGAATTCTGACGGGCGACGCGTAGCTTGCGACCTGGCTCGCAAGTGCGTGCCGGATCAGATTCTAGCAATCTACGAAAGCGCCAACACCTTTTTTGACGCAGACGTGCGAGTGTTTTGAAGAAAAGATAAAAATAAGATTTTATTTAAGATTTTTTTAATAGTGCCAGTCGAGGCAAATATTTGTTGGCAGTTGAAGCCAAGTAAGGGCAGTCGAAGCCCATAGTGTTTATTTATAGTTATTCGCGGAATAGTGTTGTTTTAGTGGTTTCGAGTGGCGGAACCGAAGTTTGGCGGCATCACCGGAGGAGCACCGAAGTTGGGTACTCACACCCGACTGAGAAACCATAAGTATCACTCATTGTTGTTTTACGTTTTTTTTGTCGTGCCGACAGTGTCGTTCCTTTCGTTTTCCCCATACCCATCCTTTTAGCATCCCGCACCCAGAGCCCAGTCATACAGGCGGGTTAAAGTTACCCCCGGCAGCACGGGAGTAGTGCGAGTAGCTTCGTAACCAGTTTGGTTGGACCACACCTCGGGTGCACCCCAAAAATATATTTTGTTTATTTTGGTATATATCGTTGCTTAATTGTTGTCGTGCATTTGTTTATACCAGCGTTAGTAAAATTCACTTATTGTTGTTTTCCTTCCTTGCGAATAGTTTTGTTAGTGTACATAGCTAGCGACCCACGCCGTCTTCACTAAGCTGGCCGGTCGCTTTGTTAGTTTTGTCATCTCCTTTTTGTGTGGTAGTTTGTTTTGTTGACGTGTGTGGTTGTTGGTAGGCGCTTGACCAACAGCCACTGTAGGTATACATATGTATGTACGTATGTACATACGCACATACATATTGTTAATTATAAAAAGTGGAGGTGACAAATTGGCGCCCAACGTGGGGCCCAACATATAAAAATATATAGCTTGTAAAATTTTGGTTTTTTCGTTACAAGAGGGAAAAGAGGTTGTGTTTGCGAAAATTTTCTGTCTTTCGTATTGTTGGGTTTTGTTTTTATAATTATTAATAATTTCCTATTTTCTATTATTTTTAGTAGGGCATTCCAGGAAGGAGTAATTAAGAGATTGGGAGCCGAACCTAGGCCCATCGGCAGATTTATTAGAATATACTTAGTACAAAGGAATTTGGTGAGTTCGTTCCGTTTTGTAAATTTGCAATTTTTGTGTGTGCGTTGCGGTAAATTGTATTTGAGTTTTATACCAGTAGGAAAAATTGTATGTCGAGTGGGTAGAGACTGGTCCAGAAGTAACCAGTAGTAGTCCTGCCCAAAATTAGGTTGTGTGTTTTGTTTTTTTTGTTAATTAAGGATTTTTGTTGTTTTTTTAATTGTTTTTGATTGAAAACTTTTTTTTAATAAAAAAATTTTTGTTTTTTTTGTTAATAGTTGTGTTGTCGGAGTAGACAATATTTGTTTTTTTATTTTATTAATTTTTTTTTGTTTCTTGTGGTTAGGCTCTTTTGTTGTTTTCGTGTTAGGGTCTTTTGTTGTGCCAGTATAGGGCAACCCGTAAAATATTAGGATAATAGTTTTTTTTAAATTTTGATTTTTATTAAATTATTATTATCTTTTTTTTTCAAAAAAAAATATTTTTCTTTTTTGGTTTTTTCTTGTTTTTTTTTTTTGATTTAACGTTTTTTTTTAAAAAATGGAGATTAATCGTTTAGCGCAGGATGAGCTCGCGTACGAGATGGAGGCACGCGGCCTTCCAGTCGGTACGGTCGAAGCCATGCGTAAGTCGCTTAGGGCATCACGGTTGTTAGAGAAAAGAGGTTCGGTAAACCTCTTTCAGGACTACCCCTTCAGTTTCGACGAGGATAAGACGGCGGTCGAGTCGAAACTGGAGGAGGTAGAAAATTTAATTTTATCGGTTTCGGGTGGAGGCAAGCCATCGCATGGAGCGAAAGCGATGGCAAAGATCGAATGGTGCCTCTCGCGAATCGGACGGGCGCGACCGGGAAGCGACGGCGAGATGACTCAGCAGATGGAGCTGAAGAGCAAGTTGTTGCTCCATCTCGCCGAACTACAAGAGGTAGTCGAAGAAGAGGAAACCGGTTCGGTAGAGCGCTCGGGTGCCATTCGTGCGGACCCGATAGCACCCCCGCCCGTGGAGGTACGACGCGTCGTTGAGGAGACAGCCGAGTCTCAGAAGCCGGTGAACTTGTCGAAGTGGGACGTCCACTTCGACGGCGAAAAAGCGGGAATGTCGCTTTTCGCATTCTTGGAACGGATTGAGGAGTTGAGTGAGGCACGCGGTGTGACCCAAGCTCAACTTTTCAAAGGCGCGGTCGATTTATTCGCAGGGAAAGCTCTTTTGTGGTTTAGGTCTGTTAGGAAGACTCTAGGTAGCTGGGAGGAGCTAGTAAGAGAGTTAAAGTTGGAGTTTTTGCACCCCAACTACGACGATCTCTTACTAGACGAGATTAGGCGAAGGACTCAGGGCGCGAATGAGTCCATCGGTGTTTATGTAGCGGGTATGAAGATAATGTTTGGTAGGCTTCAGGAGCCTTTATCTGAGAAAAGGATGTTAGGATTGATTAGGTCGAATCTCCTACCATTCTACCAGACCCAGCTGGGACTGGTGACAATAGGGTCGGTTTCCGAACTAGTTGCTTTGGGTAGGCAACTAGAGGCAGTTAGGTCATCGATGGATGCTTTTGTCCCTCCTCCGAGTCATAAGGCCAAAGGTTTGTTGGAACCTGACCTGGCTTATGTCTCGGCTGGTGTAGAGGTCGCGGCGGTAGCGCAGCCGGACCATTTAGATAGCTTTAAGCCGGGGTCAAATACCCGATGTTTTAATTGTAGGCGGTTTGGCCACATTTCAGCGGATTGTAGGAAGGGGATAAAGTGCTTCGGGTGCGGTAGACTTGGAGTCATGAAGCGGGACTGCCCGGCGTGTGCAGCGAAGCCGAGTGGCTCCCCGCGTACCCAACGAAGTCCAGTTTCCGGTGGTGGGCGAAACCACAACCCCTTCAGGTCATGGCCGGTGAGAGAGAGTAGGTCGGACGAAAGAATAGGGAATTCACGGTCAAGCGATAGGGTTGTCAGGTCGGACAACAGATCGGGAAACGGGAGATAGACCCCTGGGACAGCAGGACAGGCGGTCTAGTAGGGCGAGTTAGTGAACCTGCTAACTCCCAGCTGGCAAAGGTAGCAGTCGATTTTGAAGAGGTTAGGTTGGCGTTTTCGTTGGTGACGGACGGTCACGACGAACGCCCGTATTTGGATATTAGGATCCATAGTTTTACTTTTAGGGCTTTGTTGGATTCTGGTGCGACCAGAACAGTAATAGGTCGGCTAGGTTGGCAGAAATTGAGTTCGTTTGGTATTAGGGTGAGTTCAGTTTCGAATTTTTTGAGAGTGACTCGCGCGGATGGAGGTCATATCTCGGTGTTAGGTTCGGTTTTGTTGCCAATCGAGGTGGAGGGCAAGTCGGTTCTCCTGGAATGCCTCGTGGTTCCAGAGTTACCTCAGGGCGTAATCCTTGGCATCGATTTTTGGGCCAAGGCGGGTATTATCCCGGATGTATCAAAAATGAGGTGGTCGTTTTCTCGGCCGGAACCAGAACCGTTGGTGGCAATAGTGGACCACTCCGAGTTAGGTGATAGGGAATCTAGGGCATTAGGTCAACTAATAGCTGGGGCGTTCCAGGCTATGCCGGAAGGGCCAGGCCGGACCCATTTGGTCGAGCATAAGATCAGGGTAAAAGCAGGAGTTGAACCTGTGAAACAGCGTTATTACCCTGTATCTCCCGTCATACAGTCGCGTATGGACGAGGAGATTAAGGATATGCTTGACAAAGGGGTGATAGAGAAATCACATAGTCCTTGGGCGTCTCCAGTTGTAATGATCAGGAAAAAAGACGGTACATATAGGTTTTGTGTAGATTATAGGGTTTTGAATAAATGTACCGAGAAGGATAGTTACCCCCTTCCATACGTGTCGGCGACCTTAGACAAGCTAAGGGATGCCAAGTTTCTGTCCAGTCTGGATATTAAGTCCGCGTATTGGCAAATTCCGGTGGAAGAGCAGTCGAGGCCCTTCACCGCATTCACGGTACCAGGTAGGGGACTATTTCAGTTTAAGAGGATGCCATACGGTTTGCATAATGCACCGGCAACTTGGCAGAGATTTATAGATTCGGTCATAGGACCAGAGTTAGAACCTCATGTTTTTGTGTATTTGGACGATATTATCATCGTTACAAATAATTTTGAGAAGCATTTAGAGATTTTGAAGGTTGTCTTAGATAGATTAGCTAGTGCAGGGCTCCGATTAAATAGGGATAAATGTAATTTTTGTAGGTCTGAATTAAAATATTTGGGCTACGTGGTGGACAAGAACGGTCTACACGTAGACCCCGAGAAGGTAGAGGCGATGCTTCGGATTGAGGTACCGAAGAACGTAAAGCAAGTGCGGTCATTTATAGGAACAGTGTCCTGGTACCGCAGATTTATTAAAGATTTCGCAGAGTTGGTTAGGCCTCTCACCGATTTAACAAAGAAAAATCGAAAGTTCAATTGGACTGAAGATTGTGAAAGGAGTTTTAGAGAAGCGAAGGAACGCTTGGTGACAGCTCCGGTTTTGAGTTGCCCGGATTTTGATAGACCTTTCACAATCCAGACAGACGCGTCTGATTTCGGTGTAGGTGCGGTAATAACGCAGATGTTTGATGACGGTGAGAGGGTGATAGCTTATTTGAGTAGGTCCTTGAACAAAGGAGAGCGAAATTACTCGACGACCGAAAAGGAGTGTCTAGCGGTTCTGTGGGCGGTTGAGAAACTGCGACCATACGTTGAGGGCGCTAAGTTTACGGTTGTTACGGACCATTATTCGCTTATTTGGTTGAATAAGTTGAAGGATCCGTGTGGTAGGTTAGCTAGATGGACTTTGAAACTCCAGCAATACGATTTCGATATAGTGCATAGGAAAGGCAAGGAACATGTGGTTCCAGATATGCTATCCCGAAGTGTGCCAGTTATTGCTGAGGTGACTACTGCCGATCCTTGGTTGGTGAGGATGATTCGGTTAGTAGAGAAAAAGCCTTTGTCGTATCCAGCATGGAGAGTTGAAGGTGGCAACCTCTACAAGTTTGTTAGGTCGAGATTTCCTTCTGTTTACGGCGATTCACCAGAGTGGAAAAGAGTAATAGGGCGTGATGGTAGAGGTGAGATTTTGAAACAATGTCACGACAATCCATTAGCGGGCCATATGGGCGTAAAAAAGACTTTTGCGCGTATTTCACAAAAGTTCTACTGGCCAAGGATGAAGTCGGACGTTGCGAAATATGTTAGGGCATGTAAAATTTGTCAACAGGTGAAACCTGAGAATTCACAGCCAGCTGGGGGTATGATAGAGAGGACCAAGGCAGTCGAGCCTTGGGAGATGATTTGTGTAGATCTGGTAGGGCCTTTAGTGAAGTCGTCACAAGGCTACCAGTATATTTTGACAGTAGTGGACTACTTTTCCAAATTTCCCCTCCTATTCCCTTTGCGTACTGCCACGGCAAAAAGCGTATGCAAACAATTGGAGGACAATGTATTTCTTTTGTTTGGAGTTCCTCGGTCGGTTGTGTGTGACAATGGACCCCAATTTAGGAGTCGAGAGCTTCGGGGCCTCTGCGGTGACTATGGCGTCCAACTCCGGTACACCGCACACTATCACCCACAGGCTAATCCGGCCGAGAGGATAAACCAGATTATTAAAACGACACTTAGGGCTTATATATCAGAAAACCAGAGGACATGGGACCAACAGTTAGCGAAGGTAGCATGCTGTATTAGGACAGCGCAACACGAAGTGTTAGGAGCTACGCCATATTTTGTGAATTTCGGTAGGGAAATGGCGGTAGAAGGCAGTAGGGACTTCATAGACAGTTTAGGAGATCAGGAGAAAGTAAATTGTCAGGAGCGAGCAAAGAGGCTCGAAGAGATTAGGACCAACATTAGAACTAGGTTAGAGCAGGCGAGTGAGAAGCTTGCGAGGCAGTACAATCTCAGACGTCGAGATGTACAGTACATGCCTGGAGAGTTAGTGTGGAGGAAGAATTTTATGCTGTCGGATGCAGCGAATTTTTATGCAGCGAAGTTAGCGCCAAAGTATATAGGGCCGTTTATTGTTAGGAAGAGAGTGTCACCGTGGACATACACACTGACAGATGACTTAGGCAAAGACAAAGGGACTTGGAACGTTAAAGAGTTGAGGCCATATAGGGATTAATAGGATACTGTAGGAGATTTCCGTTCCCTGACCAAAAGGAAGATTCCTTCCTTTTCGTTGAGGAAGGGGTGGAGTTGTCGCGTACTGGCCGCAACAAAAACTTCTTTTGTGTTTGTTTGTTCATTTCCTTTGTTTTGCCTAATATTCCTTTCACTCCAAGCGTTGGCAGTGGCATCTGTCGGAAAATAATTGTATAATTCAAAGCCATGAATTGTTGGCACGGTTGTACTCGGTGTGTGCCTACCCAGTGGTATAAGTCTGCAAAAGGAGATGTTCGCCACTAACAAATATTAGGGAAACGGAATGCTTTGCGCGGGTATTCCGTAAAAAGGGGTGTCGGCTTTCTTTTTATACGGCGAGGGGAAAATTATCCCAGTGTACTTGGTGTGCCATGGTGGCGTGCGCTATATAACTCTGTCCCTTTGGGTAATGGGGGCGGCGCCAAATGATTGGGCACCAATACACACTCGCCTGGGAATTCTGACGGCCGACGCGTAGCTTGCGGCCTGGCTCGCAAGTGCGTGCCGGATCAGATTCTAGCAATCTACGAAAGCGCCAACACCTTTTTTGACGCAGACGTGCGAGTGTTTTGAAGAAAAGATAAAAATAAGATTTTATTTAAGATTTTTTTAATAGTGCCAGTCGAGGCAAATATTTGTTGGCAGTTGAAGCCAAGTAAGGGCAGTCGAAGCCCATAGTGTTTATTTATAGTTATTCGCGGAATAGTGTTGTTTTTAGTGGTTTCGAGTGGCGGAACCGAAGTTTGGCGGCATCACCGGAGGAGCACCGAAGTTGGGTACTCACACCCGACTGAGAAACCATAAGTATCACTCATTGTTGTTTTACGTTTTTTTTGTCGTGCCGACAGTGTCGTTCCTTTCGTTTTCCCCATACCCATCCTTTTAGCATCCCGCACCCAGAGCCCAGTCATACAGGCGGGTTAAAGTTACCCCCGGCAGCACGGGAGTAGTGCGAGTAGCTTCGTAACCAGTTTGGTTGGACCACACCTCGGGTGCACCCCAAAAATATATTTTGTTTATTTTGGTATATATCGTTGCTTAATTGTTGTCGTGCATTTGTTTATACCAGCGTTAGTAAAATTCACTTATTGTTGTTTTCCTTCCTTGCGAATAGTTTTGTTAGTGTACATAGCTAGCGACCCACGCCGTCTTCACTAAGCTGGCCGGTCGCTTTGTTAGTTTTGTCATCTCCTTTTTGTGTGGTAGTTTGTTTTGTTGACGTGTGTGGTTGTTGGTAGGCGCTTGACCAACAGCCACTGTAGGTATACATATGTATGTACGTATGTACATACGCACATACATATTGTTAATTATAAAAAGTTGAGGTGACACCTTGAATAACAGCGAGCAATGAGCTAAACCGGCTTTACGGAGAAAATCAATCAATCTACGGGACAAACATCAGTAACGGCATCGGCGATCGGTAACAACTTTTTATTTACAATGGCGCTCTCATAAGATAGGTTGCTATGGATGGAAGGTATATAAGATGGGTATTTGCAGCATAAGCAATATTGTATCTCTGTATGTACGTATGTATTTATGTATGTATGTATGTACGTATGTATATAGGGTTGTTATTTTCGTATAGTTGCTACTACTACCACTACCTAATGCATAGAATTAAAATACATCCTTTTTTAACATTGTAAGCTGATTTCCTTAATCACTGAGCCGCTCTTAAAAAGCCCTTTCCAAATATGCTTGGATTTTATTCAAAAAGAATCGAGGAAATTCTATAATAATGTACAGTTAATATTGCTTATAAGGCTTACACGGAGAAAGACTTCCCAACTCAACTGAGCGAAAAATTACAAACGATTGCAAAGCAAGTTTTCTATGAATCTTCCTGCTCTCGGTGGACTACCCGAAAAATCATATTGGTATCTTTATGGTTTGATGGCTCTTTGAAGCGTGTAGAGTTTTGCATAACAATAACTTTTCAATGCAAATATTGAACTAAGAATGCCATATATTTAATTGCCAATTTTATTAAAAAAAATTGGGAAAATATTTAAAAGAAAAAATAAATGGCTGTAAATTAATTTGCTAGCTCATTTTTACTGAATACTGTTCCTGTGAAAACTCAGTAAATTTGTCCCTTTGGGAGACTCTCTCTCAATTTCGTTACTGGCTAATTCTCCCCGACATTTCTCACCGCACACAGCTAATATCTGCCGCATGTTGCAAAAGACATCACTTATACCACTGCTAACAGTTAATTTATATGTATACATACATATATGTTAGTTGAGTTGGCGGCCACAATAGCCGAGTGGTTAGCATTGCGTCCTGCCATTCGGAATGTCAGGATTCCAGTCCCGGTTCGACAAACATCTCAAATTAATTTTTAATTAATAAAAGTTCCACATAAAAATCCATCGGCCGTTCGAAGGCGGCTTAGTATAAACAGTAGGTCCCTCCATTTGTTGAAAAAAACATCAAGCCGCAAAAACCACAAATTAGTGGAGGAGCTCGGCTGAAAATCGCTTCAGCGGTTACAAAGCGCCAATTATAGTAACAATAATGTTGAACTTAAAGAATTAAAATCTTTTAACAAAATGAATGGCCTTTACTCTCTCCAAGCCTTTAACAAAAGTATGCTCTCTGTCTCGGAAAGTCTGAGTGTATTTACGGATATTAAAGTTTCTCCATAAACGTTCATCACTCCGCCAGTTTAAGGCAAACTTTCATGTATAAAGGGTGTTTATTTTTTATTTGAAACATGTGAAATATAGCTTTATTGAAAGGATAACGGTTTGCCATTAAAATGATTTCGGGCAAGTGAACGAATAAATTCCAGCCAAGAGGCCGATTTTCGTCCACTGTTTGCAGCGATTGGGACCGTATGTCAATAATAACGCGCCGAATATTCTCTTCCAAGGCGTCACTCGTCTCAGGCTTATCTGCGTTGACAAGCGATTTCGCATTACCCCACAAAAAATGTTCCAGCGGTGTTAAATCGCCCCATCTTGGAGAGCACGTAAGTTAATGCACTCACCAAAAGTTAAATGCCTCAATCATCAATTCAGGTACGACAAAGTCATTTATCATGGCTCCAAAGCGTTCCCCATTGACCGGTTTCAATCTTGAAGAAATATGGACCAATGATTTCCCATGCCCACTGAGCACACCAAACGGTGACTATTTGCGAATTTAAAGGGCGCCTCAATAATGGCTCATGGATTATCATCACTCCGAATGCGGCAATTTTGCTTTGTTTTTAACGTACCCATTCAACCAAAACCAAGAGCTTCATCGAATTTTGGACGCATTATTTTGGTAATAAATTTGCACGATTCGCAAACGTTGTTCCCAAGTAGATCTGTTCGTTATGAATGTAAATTCCCTATACATACATATTTACATTTGGAACTCCTTTAAACAGAACGATTTGAAAAATCTCTTACGCTACAATAAAACTGAAAATAGATGGCTAAAATACGCAGATTTAGATCCTCAGTGTGTCTCCACTTTCAGAATCATACTAAAAGATGATCGTTCAATCTTCTCTGGAGGACGAAGAAACGGAGAATGTATTCTTGAATGAGGTCGAAAGTTGGAACCAGGTGTCAGCAATAACCGGCTCTCGAAGAGGTCACAGTGTTGCACTTTTAGATAGCAAAATGTACGCGATTGGTGGAGACATGTAGTGTATGGAAGGAAAATGTATATGTATATGAAATAGTAAAATTTGTAATTGTAAAAAAGGAAGAACAAATAATAGTCATCATTCATTAAATTTCGGTCTCTTTTGCAATTATCAATGAATATTATAAAAATTCTTCACTTGAAAACTCGCAGGAGACTTCTCAACCAATGTCGTCTGCCACACTTCCGTTTTACAACTTGCAGAGTTTGGTCTTTTGTCGAAATATTCAATCTTCTGCTAGCTGGTGTGAGATATTTCGTCAGTCTCTAACTGGATTTGTTTACTTTACTGCTCATATTGTTTTCTCATGACAGTCTATTTTTTCGATAGACAGTCTTCTTGTCTAAGACCACACTTGTTGACACACTGTTCACGGTCTTCCTCGCAATTCTGACACTGTTAGCATAGAAAGTTAAAGCCAAGTTATAGTGATGTAGGTACAGCTCTCTTTTGTATGGTTGAGTGCGTCTTTTAAGAATTTATGGATATACTTTCGTAATCCGTCCTGCGTGGGTTTTTTAAGGTAATATACGATCGGTGATCCAAAGAGGTGTGAAACGAGGTCGGCCGACACATTAATTCAAGCAATTAATTTCCGCAAAGTTATCAATCCAGTGTTGGCCGTAAATATGTTAGGCGATCCCTGAATTACAATTCTGGTGCCACCTATGTAGTTTATGGAATACCAAGTGTAGCTTTTCCCTCCGGAAAGAGGTTCATATCACCGGAGTCGTGTGTGTAAGACTCTCCTTGATGTTGGCGCACATTGATGATATTTGCGTTGTTAGATTCCCGGATTCTGGAACAGCTGAGGCATCACTCCCCTCACGTATGGTGCGCAACTGAACCAAAATAACTCAAAGTGGCAGCAGCCAAAAGAAGGTTCCCGTCAGTTGCATCTCACCTTGCAATATTTTCTTACCTGACACGTTGAATAGACAGTGTGAACTCGCACATCTAAGTTGCAGTGGAGAGCCATGCCGTCGAGTTCTTTACTGGAATTTTATTACTTCACATTTCGTGTGTATCGAAAAAATAAGTTACCGTGGATTGATCTATTATTATTTTCACTTTGAGCTATGTATAAAAATATTTTAACAGTTTTCATATTTTATTATTTACTTTATTCAAATTAAAAGAAAGCTTCAGGCACTGTAAAGTAAGAGTATATACCATCTTTAGGTAGACGAGCCTTTTCCACCCACCGATCGCTTTCCTCGTCTTTGTGTCCATTTAACCATCCGCCGATAGCCCATAATTGATTGTTTAAGGAAATACAAGCAGAGCTAAGATTTGTTGTAGGCAAAGAACAGATCTGTGAATAATTTGGCATAAATATTAATGTTAAACTTGTGAGAAATTCCTAAGTCGTCGCTCAGTTTAAATTCAAGGAAAATTTCATTTGTATTTTCCATTAAATAACGGATATTTTTCTCTTTGAAATTTGGAAAAAGATCGTGTTATGCATTTAAATGGTTGTTCTTGCGAAATCTTAAAAAATATCTCATTTTGCACTTGTTTGCCCAAACATCTTTTATAATTTTGTACGATTTGAATTGAATTAGTTGTAAACCAAAAAACCAAAACTTAAGTTATTTATTTAACAGGTGAAGAATTTTACAAATTTCTGGAAACCGGAGTACTCGCAGGGTATTATTTTCTATATAAATTTAGAGTTCACTTACACCATGGCGGCAATACGAATCCTTCATATTCGCACAATAATAGCCTATTTCCACCAAGCACTTAAATGCTTTTAAGGCCTCTGTTAAGTGAATGAAATGTCAAACGTTTCCACCGAAAGTGAGTTAACTAAAACAGCCGATTTTTGTTTACATTTGCAGTTTGCAAAATTTGTCACAAGTATTAAAATCATGAATTGAAGAGACCGCACTCATTTTATTTTGCTATTTATACAATATTATGATTTGCAAGTGCAGATTATTGCTGCACGGACAGACGCTGCTGAA
The DNA here is from genome assembly GCA_037013455.1 of Ceratitis rosa. Classification (NCBI taxonomy): domain Eukaryota; kingdom Metazoa; phylum Arthropoda; class Insecta; order Diptera; family Tephritidae; genus Ceratitis; species Ceratitis rosa. The sequence continues at coordinate 1,647,555 of JAWMAG010000004.1, forward strand.
AGAAAAATGCTTTTTTGCATGCTTATAACTTTGCCAACAATGCCACTTCTTTGTATACATGGGAGTTTTTTCGGCAACCTCTCAATTCCTTCAATTGGAGTTACTACTCGGTCGAAAAATCGCTTGACCGGTTACAAAGCGCCAATTATATGTATATACATAATTATTTGTTTTGCGCAATCAGCTGATAGTTGCCAGAGCCGCGTATATTTTTATGTTGACGGGTTCGTTTTCTATTCCACAATTGCTTTTTCTCTCTTTTTTATTTTTATTTTAATTTATTTTTTAAATAGGAGAAGCATTATCTTCACCTATTACTTAACATATGTTTTTATGTTAATATTAATACAAAAAAGTAACTTTTGCAGAAAAAATTTCACCATACAAAATAAAAATCTGACCCCTCATTAAATCCGAAAATACACGACTCTGGCAAGAAATATACCCAAACTTCCGAAATGTTTAATCAACTGTTAGCATAACATTTTCTGTTAAATTACCGAAAGTAAGTTAACTCACTTTGAAAAGTGAATTAACACACTTTTATACAACAACAAACACATGGGAGTTTAGCATTTAAAAGCGATGTTCGGTGGAAATAGGCTATAAGTCCAGATATCTGTGGTTGGATCATAGCGTTCAACAGAATTAAACAATTTATCTCCATTCCAACCTCCTATAACGAAAATCTTTCCATTTAAGGCCGCTGCAGCTGCCCACCTGCGTGGTGTATTCATATTGCGTACCGCCCACTATCCACCAGTGGAGGAGAACCTAAAAGGAATTAAATATAATAAAACTTAAGGACTGGATAACAACAACACACAAACAAAGCTTAAGGTTTTGGAAAACGCTAATTATACATTCATATATATGTGCATATCTATATTTAGTATAAAAATCCCGTTGTTGGTGGCCAAGCTCCTCGAAACACATTTACCAACGTTTTTGTGGATATTTGGTAGGTATGACAGTGTGCTAACAGAGTGCGGAGTGTATTTCACACCGCTAGGTGGCGCATGAGTCCACTTGGTCGGAAAATCTCTTCTCTGTTTAATCTGTATATCGAGGACCGCAACAAAAATTGGTATGTAACAATGAGTTCTCCCATGAAAATTTTCGAAAATAGTTACTTTAAATGCGATTTTGGGATTACAATTTAAAGTATATTATTTTTAAAAATTATTACTGTCATTGTATATTGTATAGGAATCACCCAAGGCTGCATCGTAAGGACAAATTTCAACTTAACCTAAAAGTGTTCATCGATTCGGTTGCAACATTTGCAAATGTTACCTCCTTTAAGCTGTTAATCGTCGTTAGTGTTAAATCGTTAACATATAATGTTAAATGTTAAAATTGGAGCTTCCTGTTCTTAGCAAGCAGCCATTTTAATTTCAAATTACCGTTAACGCTGAGTTTGTGCGGTAGTTAAGCATCTCTGGAATCAGCCACCTTTTTGTCCAAAGCCCAAAAATTTCATAAAATCTGCCAAATTACAAACACAAAAATAGAGAGACTTTTATCTGACACTAGCCTTTACCCTTTAATAGGGATCTAAGGGTTTTACAAAAGCTGTGTTCGTTGAGAAATGTCAGTAAAAACTAGCTAGTAACGAAAATGACAGAGCAAGAGGTCTTACTCTCCCAAAGAAAGAAATTTACTGAGTTTACAACGAACAGGATCTAGTAAAACATTAGCCAACAAGTTGTACAACAGCTGTTTACTCCGGCTGTTAAATTTGAAACTAATCGTTTGTATAGTTTCTTTTCCTGTTGTGAAGTATTTTCCTAAGTGTTTTACATGCTGTATAGCCGTCAACGATAAATATACTAATAGGTTTTTTCTAATAGTTCTCTAAAAAGACGAAGATTTATGAAAAACTTGCTTTGCATCATTTTGTCGCTTAGATTTTTAGTAAGGATGACTAATGAGCTTGAAATTCTTTTGCGTGTAAGCCGACCATATTAACTCAACATTATTTTAGAGTTCATTACAGATTATGTTCAAATAAAACCCAAGCAATAGCTTTATTTTTACACTCTTTATATTAGCTTCACTTGTCTGTCAGTATGTCCGTCAGTTTGTAACTTTTTAGCGGTGACGCGATCCCAATATGAAATATTTGAAATACGAATCGTTGCATACATTGTAGCGTAAACAGAATTAATCAGAGAACGTATAGTAATCCATACTAATAATTATTATACGTTCTCTGATTAATTCAGAGAAAAAAAATCAAAATAGAGTTAATTAGAAAAATATATAAAATAAATATAGTTTAAAAAAAAACTAAAAAAAACACGCTTTTAAAGAATATTAAACTAAAAAAATAATTTTGGAAATAAACTTAAGACAATAGTATATAATAAATATAGTTTAAAAAAACTAAAAAAAACACGCTTTTAAAAAATATTAAGGGGGGACATCTGAGTAAAATTTTGAAAAAATCAAAAAAAATTTTTTTCGTTTAAAAGATGCTTTAGGATCTTAAAAATAATATACCACAAGATAGAATCCGGCAAAAGTGTCTAAATGTCCAAATTTTCCATTCTGCGGCAATGCCTCATAGGCATATTCCGACCGCCTAATAACTTTAAACGCGTTTTTATCGAAACCACTTTTTTTTAGACGGCCGGAAACATAACTCGAGCAAATCTTAACCGATCGATCTGAAATTTTGACAGTATATTCAAAATTCCTTCCTCTATCGACACACGTATAATTTTTTTTATATTGCTTACTTTTTTTTATAAACAATTTTTGGACTTTTTTTCCTCGTGAAAATTTGAACTTTTTTTTCGATCACGCACCATTTTGCGAAAAATCAATATATCGAAAAAATCCTACGTGTGTCGATAGCTGTTGATGTATAGAAACTAACAAAACTTTACTTTTTGTTCCAGATCAAAAATTAAGGACGTTAGCTTTCCGGCCATGGACCCACTTCCCAAAAATAGGGCCTACGAAGAAATTCTGCACAGCCGCCATTTTGTTTTCGATTTCTTTCAAAAAATCATATTTTGTACATCGGATCGCATATTATAAAACCTACTTTACAAAATTTCGATTGGCTCTTTCGTTTGGTCAAAAAAAATTCCAGAAAATCCGCTTATTTTTTTTGAGTTACTCAGATGTCCCCCCTTAAACTAAAAAGTTAAAAATAAATATAGTTTAAAAAACTAAAAAAAACACGCTTTTAAAGAATATTGTACTAAAAAGTTGAAAATAATTTTGAAAATAAACTTAAGACAATAGTATATAAAAAATACTTGTATAATTAAGAGAAAAGCGTGGGGCGCTTTGTACCATAATTTCCATATATCGAACGCCCCACGCTCTTCTCGACTCACATCCTAGTAACTGTTGAATATTTGTCAATATGAAATTCGTATCGAGTTGCGAGAGACGCAAGCAACCAATGAGGTCAGGCAAATAACATTCACATCATGTTCGTACCACCGTTTAATCGCGGCAAATACATCTTCTTCGCAGGACACATTCAAGTCTTCGCTCTCCAAGATTCCCTTCAATTTTTCATAGTCAAAATTCAAGAATTCAGAACTGCCTTTTATCTAAGGGAAAAAGAAGATGTAATGAGTACAAAGTAAATGAAATAGTTAACATTTTTATATACACACATATGTAGGTATCTAGGATTAAATATGGCGACATACAAAAGCCTTATAATTAAAGTTTTTGCATCGTTGACCTCCAAATATTCCAAACCATGTATGAACATTTATTAAACTTAAGTATGCATATATATATAGAACGTTGAACTCGAATAACAGTGATATAATGATACATGAAGCTCTAATATACGAGATATTTACATTATTGCATTATTGTGGCTACCCGCAATGAAAACCAGCCATTGGACAAATGTACTGTGACTTTTGGTGAAGGAACTTTGTTTCTTCTTGAAAAAGCTCTTCAGACTTTTCGAAAGTATTTCAAATGACCGTGAATTAATAATGTGAGCAAAATAGTATTTTTCAAAATTAATTGATATTAACAAGAATTCACTGCACTTACTTCCATGAATTGTTGTATTTCATACTCTTGAAATTTCTGCCGAAGACGTTCACACTGAGTCTCGCGCTCCAGGAAATATGCCCGCTCAAGTGTGACCTCCGTTATATTTTCAAAAATAAAATCAACACAGTTCACGGCAGCATCATCCAGTTGCAAAATATTTGCCGCCTTTAGCATTTCAGCGATATTTACGCTCGAACGTATAACTATCAATATCGCTTATTTCGATTATCGGTGTTACAACTTGATCGCTGCTAAGAAGATTCTCAAAGTAAGTCGGATGTGAATTCGTATGAGATGATCCAATCATTATTGAACTTTTGTATAAATCGAATTTTCTTGGAAAATAGTTACAAAAAAGTGGGATTAGAGGCCTTAAAAATCACGTCCACCATTTTATGCTCATCGTAAATTTGCCGAAGTCCACTTAGAAGTTTTTCCGTAAATTTGGAACCATCCCGTACAGGGGTTGACTATGCCATGCTGCTTGCCATTTGTACTAAGATAAATACTTGATATAGATTAAAGAGTTGAGAATGGTAGTGATTGAAAATATAAAGAATTATATTCACATACATACATATATATGTACATATGTACATAAGTATGATTCATACAGATATGATATAAAATTAGATTTATTCGAATCGACAAAGTGGTTATAATTGAGGAAAGAGTCTTAGGAGAAAACATAAAATGTTTAACTTTCTGTTGATATCGTCTTGCCTGACAAGAACGTCATATATCCTTTTTATATGTACACGTATGTATGTACTTATGTATGTAGGTGGACTGTGTAGACATATGTAAGTTATATGCCCGAAGTCCTCGATAAGTACCGCTTTAAAAAAAAAGCATGTAGCACGACGTCTTAAATGCATTTGCCAAGAACACCTTAATTGGCCGATTGAGAAATATCGCTACATTTTGTGGACCGACAGTCAAAAATAGTTCTATACGGTGGTAAAGGGTCCCGTCAGTATGTAAGACGCCCACCTAATACTGAGTACGACCCCAGGCTTGGCCAGCTCCATCCCCTGGCCTTAATCCCATTGAAAACCTTTGAACAGACGTTAAGAAAGCCGTATGGAGTGCTAAGCCGAAAAACAACAACGACCTGTTGACCGTAGTGCAGGAAGCACGTTGTATTGCTGTACTAAGTTTATGCATAGGAGACATTTCATTGTTCCTTTAAAAAATTTTTTTATTACTTTATTACTATTTTTCATATAAACAATTTATTTTTAAATAAAACATATCGCCGGCATATGTATGTAAATCAAAATATTTTTGTAAAATGTTTTTTTTCCCATAACTCGAAGATATCTAAAATTCTAATACCCACTACTATTTCACTGCTCGCAGCTGTATATACATATGTACTTATAAATATATGTAGGTACATATGCTATATGTATATACAAATGAGTATTCCATGATCAAATACTTTTAGGCTTTGAAAATCGCCACATTCACTCTGCATTACTACAATAAATATAGTTTAAAAAAACTAAAAAAACACGCTTTTAAAGAATATTGTACTAAAAAGTTGAAAATAATTTTGAAAATAAACTTAAGACAATAGTATATAAAAAATACTTGTATTATTAAGAGAAAAGCGTGGGGCGCTCGATATATGGAAATTATGGTACAAAGCGCCCCACGCTTTTCTCTTAATTATACAAGTATTTTTTATATACTATTGTCTTAAGTTTATTTTCAAAATTATTTTCAACTTTTTAGTACAATATTCTTTAAAAGCGTGTGTTTTTAGTTTTTTTAAACTATATTTATTTTAAAATTTTTAGTTTAATATTCTTTACAAGCGTGTTTTTTTAGTTTTTTAAACTGTATTTATTATATACTATTGTCTTAAGTTTATTTCCAAAATTATTTTCAACTTTTTAGTACAATATTCTTTAAAAGCGTGTTTTTTTAGATTTTTTAAACTATATTTTTTTTCTTTCTCTGAACGTATAATTATTATTAGTATGGATTATTATACGTTCTCTGATTAATTTTGTTAACGCTACGATGTATGCAACGATTCGCATTTCAAATATTTCATATTGGGATCGCGTCACCGCTAAAAAGTTACAAACTGACATACAGACAGACATACTGACAGACAAGTGAAGCTAATATAAAGCGTGTAAAAAAAAGCCGACAGCAGTTTGGAGTAAAAAAAAAAAAACATACATACATACATATATACAGTTGCGAGCATTGAAATAGTAGTGCCTAATTGCAAAGGAATTTTTGAATATTTTACTCGTGAAGAGCTTTATTTTATATATACAAAAATATGTATGTACATACATACATATGTTTTTATGAATTCACATACATACATATAGGTTTTACATCTGAATGCTCAGTAACCACATATTACTTTTGTCCAACTTTCGAATCTAAAGCATAAAATAATTCACCAAGGATGATGCTCATTTCACAAACAATTCAAACACAATTTCCCCAAAAGGGCTTCAAATTTAATAGTTATGAATATACATACATATGTATGTATGTATCTACACGTATGTTCGGTGACGCAAGAGCACCTTTCATATTCAAGTAAATCAAACACTTACCTTATGACGATTTAAATTATTATTATTGTTGTTGTTTCTTTGTGAGGATCTCGTTGCCTGAAACCACTTCACTCGACTTGGTCACTTTTGTGCTTTTGGAAGTTAGAATTTACAATGAAAATATGTGTGCAATTAGCGGTAAATTGAACACTCTTTGAGACATTCGTAACGTAAGATTTGTTTATATTTTGAGTAGATCTTCTTCTTGGCTCCTCAGGTTGGGCTTGCGCATTAGTGTAGTAGTAGTAAACAGATAATTTTCGTACTAGATTTTTAATGTACATTTTCTTATATGAAAAATTATGATCGTTCTCAGTACATAAGAAAAGAACTTATGGAAGATATTTCGAGAAATGGTCACGATAGTTGATTTAAACAATTTTTCTTGTTATAAAGGGTGTGCAAGATTTTTATGTGTTTAATAATTCTTACCAAAAGCTATGTTTTCGATTTAACTAAGATTTTGCATTAATTTTGGGACAACCTTTATATTAAATCAAAGCATCAATATTGTGTCTGCTAAATTTTTATTTGGTAAAACACTTGAAAAACAATGTTAAGCTACTTTTATTATGGGTTTGTAGATTCAATCCACCACTGGCTACTCTTATAATGAAAAGCGGATCTCTTTTTCACCACGAAAGGATGTAAGATTCATTTTTTATTCTTTTTCTACAATAGTTATAGAGACTATAAGATAATTTCTATTAAAAATAAAAAAAATAAATGAAAAACAATTAAAAGATGGTTTTACTAAATTAAGATATAATATATGTATTTCTAGTCGGTAATTTTTATTTTTATTATTAGTTTTTAATCTAAAAATATTGTATAAAATTAGCGTTGGTAGGCAGTTTAAAAGTGGAGCAGTAATGCACTCAAGTTGAAAGTGCAATAAAGTTCGAGCACTGGTGTATATTTGTGCACACACGAGCGCGAGACACACTATCGGCAACATACCGTTGGTTACATGAGTTATGGAATGACGGAATGCAGATATTGCACCAATCGCAGTAAAATTACTCACAGCTTTGAAGTTTGACGATCAACTGCTGTTTGACTGACGTCCCACTTTCGAATCACAATGGCAAAACATAGTAAATATATTAGCTCCCTTCGATATATTTGACAGATGTATGTACACATGAATGTACATATGTATTTTTAAATTGTGAAGTAGATGTAAAAAAAATCATTGCCGGAATCTATTATCCCTCTTCTCCTTTGTTGTTTGTACTGTAGGCAGTGCAGCGAATTGTCATTGGATTTACGCAAATTCTCTTAATCATTCATTATATTAGCCTACACATATACCAAGTGTGTTAGTTGAAGTTTGCCGGTTTTTTCGATAAAGAGGAATTTTAAAATTTTTTGATTAAAATTATGGATACCATTCCAAAAAAAAATTTTCTCTTTCGAGGCAAACCATTCGACGAGCCATTTTTCGACTTCTTCAAATTTAGCGAAGCACTGCTCTGCAAGGGAGTGTCCCATCGATGCGAAAAGGTGTGAGTACGGCGGGTACGATAATATTTCCCAATTAAGTGTTTTTAATGTGTCTTTCACCAGTTTAGCGGTATGGGACGGCACGTTGTCATGTTGCAAGATAACTTTGCCATGTCTTCGGGACCATTCCGACCGTTTTTCGATCAACGCATGATTCAAATTGATCATTTGTTGTAGGTAGCGATCCGTGTTCACCGTTTCACCAGGTTTTAACAACTCGTAGTACACACACCACACTGGTCCCACCAAACACAGAGCATTGTCTTACGGCCAAAGCGATTTGGCCTTGCAGTCGATGGGCTAGCTTCACCAGAGGAAAGCCATGATTTTTTTCGCTTCAGGTTCTCAAAATAAATCCATTTTTCGTCCCCCGTGACAATTCGATGCAGAAAAGATTTCCTTTCGAATGGTTGAAGCAGCATTTCACAAACGGTTTTTGATTTTCCTTTTGTCTATCGTTCAGTTGGTGTGGCACCCATTTTCCATACTTCTGGATCTTTCCTAGCGTAAGTTTTCTATTTTCACATGTGTACATATGTACGTAGCCATGAACCATAAGTTTGTATAACTAACTGAGCCATAAGTAAAATCATACATGTGCATTGATATATATATATATATATGTATGTATAATGAGCGAATGAGTTTTTCGTTTATTCCCATTTTTAATTGTAGTCCACCGTTATTTGTTAACCAAATGAGTCAGCGAAGAAGATAAATAGCTCAATTTAGAGTTCCTTAATAATATATGTATGTACATATGTATGTATACATGTACATGGACTCGTTTTATGAAGTTTCAAATTTCGGTAGACGTACTTAAATACATACGTACTAGTTGCCCAGTAGGGAAAGGTAAGTTACATTTACTGTATTTTGCAATCTCCATTACATTTGTACAGGGCTTGTGTTTGAGAATTCATTCATTACCATTTGCACTTCCATTTTCTAACGAAGAGTTCACCAAGGCAATTTGCCACTTCACTAGCTTTTGCAAGCCAAGTATTCATAAGCACAACTCCCCACTCCGTTTCAAATTGCAGGCGAAATCGTTATGTGTGCAGCTTACTACTTCATTATACACTACCATGGAAGTGGTAATGTGTGAAACTTGTATTCCTTTTTTGCTACTAAAGTAAGCCAACATAAATAAAACATTGAAATTAAAAATGCTAACTTATTTTATTTATTCTTTAAAAATTAGCATGAATATAAATATAAATAATATAATTATAATATATACAGTGGCGGACTAAAGTCTACATACGACCCCTTTTTTTGGAATCCCTACCGTCCCATAGTTTTTACAGGAAAAGTATTGATGTAGTCTTGCTTTGAATTTAATTGTAAGACAAAACCGAAAATTTCATATTTGTTCAACATTAACTTTCAATGTTATTAACAAAAAACTCAAAAAAGCAGTTGACAAAAGTGAACATACGTTTCATTAATTTGTTTCGTTTATTACTTCAGCTATTGTTTTCAGCGGTCAAGTACCGTTTTTTTTTTCTTTCTATACTTTTCTTGGTATTTGGCTTTATCTTTATTGTTTTCCATCATTTGAAAAAAGAAATAAAATCGCGAAAATGTCGTCAGGAACGGAAATCCCGGTGGCTGTGCGAAAATTGGTTATAAAACACAGAAATGATAAGAAAACGGTCGGCGAAATAGCTAAATTGTTAAATTTAAGAAAAGCGACGGTGCAAACAATTTATAAAAACTTTGCAGAATCGGGCTCGTTTGAGAGTAAGCCGCGAAGTGGCCGTCCAAAGAAGCTTACCCATAGGGACATCTCTTTCATCCGTAATAAAGTAAGCCAAAATTCCAAGGTACATGCTACCAATTTGGCCCAGAAGCTAGCTGAATGATCCCAAATTGTTGTGCACTTACGCACAATAACAAGAACTCTTAACAACGAAGGATTCTACAGCAGAACTCCTCGCAAGAAGCCTCTCATAAGCGAGAAAAACCGCGCACATCGGTTGGAGTTCGCTAAAAAGCATCTAAAGAAGGATCATGAGTTCTGGAAAAGCGTGCTATTTACGGATGAGTCAAAATATAACATATTTGGATGCGATGGCAGAGCAAAAGTTTGGAGAAAACCCATTACTGCCATGGATCCCAGGCACCTTATTTCGACCTTAAAGCATGGTGGTGGGTGTGTCATGGATTGGAGAGCAGTTGCAGCGTCTGGAGTGGGTAAATTGGTCTTTATTGAAGGAAATATGGATCGCTTCGAGTATAAGACCATATTGGAAAATAATTTGAAGTTATCTGTGGACAAACTGTGCCTTGGCTCGAGCTGGATCTTTCTACAGGATAATGATCCTAAGCACACAGCGCAAATTGTAAAGGATTGGCTGCTGCATTATGCTCCGCGGCAGTTGCACTCATCATCACAAAACCCGGAATTGAATATTACATAGCACGTATGGAAAATATTGGAGCGGAAAATTCGAAAACACCCTATAAGTAATGCATCAAAGCTCAGAGAGAAACTTCAAGAAGAGTGGCAAAACATTACAGGAGAAGAGCTGGAAATTTTGGTTTTTTTCAATGTTAGACGCTTGCAAGCGGTGATCGATGCGCATGATGGCCCAACAAAATATTAACTTAGTTATTAAAATTAATATGATTACCTAGAATAGCTAAGCAAAAAATCGTATGTTCACTTTTGTCAGTGCCTTTTTTCCATTTTTTGTTAACAACTTTGAAAGTTAATATTGAATAAATGAGAAATTTTGGTTTTTGTTATATACTTGAATTTAAAAGAAAACTGCATCATTATTTTTTCTGTGAAAGCTATAGGACGGGTTGAATTCCCAAAAAATGGATCGTATGTAGACTTTAGTCCGCCACTGTACATACATATGGAATTCTTTTAACCTAAAGCCACTTGTTGAAATTTTTTCTTCATATATTACTCTCTATTCGCTATTGTGATAAATTTTCATTTAAACTTTCACTAATGTTATTCGAACTTTGCATAAAATTATTTCAATTTTCATCCACTTCCACATTTTCAATATTTTTATTAAATATTTCACTATAAACTTCGTTCGCAGCGATTGGCTCTTATTTGTTTATATTTAAAATATGTTTCATCTCTTCATTAATGAGCCGCTTTTCGTATAGTTTTGAATAAATAATTAACAACACGGCTTACGTATTTTTTTATAATTATATAATTAAAAATTTTAAAGTAAATTTTTTACTCAGCTTCGATGTTGTGCCGCAACCGATCAAAAGAATACGAAAACGCATCAAATTTCAGAGTAAAACAAAAGTCCATAAATTCCATTTGAATAATGCGCAAATTTTTAAGTTTAGTTGTTGTCATTCTGGGAAAAAATCATCGAAAACGAGAGCGCTGCTAACCGCCACTTCCGTTGCCGCAGCGATCACGCGTTATGGATTACTATTTCATATTAATAAATTCATCGGTGCGACAATTTGCTACTGGGTATACACATATGTAGGTACATACATATGTACATTTGTATGTATGTACGCATATACACTTATATACATATATATATGTACATTCCCTATCGAGATGCGATTACAATGAGTAGAATGAACTTAATTTTTTTCCTCAAATTAATTTTCTATAATTTTGGATGTTGTTTGGGTCAGGACTTGAACCCGTGACTTTCCGTATGTTAGTAAGCAGTGCTAATTTTCAACTGTTTCGAATATCTATTACGATTGTAGTTACATATATAAGTATGTATTTATGTATGTATATAGGGTAAATGTGCTAGTTACCGGACGATTAACATTTTTTTCCAACTTCATACTCAATTCTCTTTCATACTACTAATTATGTCAAAACAATTGATACTAAATAATTTAGGATCTTTAATGAATTCTAAGTCGACTAAGAATGGCAATTTTCATAAATATAATGTTATTTTTTTTTTGTCAAAGTCACTTTTGTAAAATAAGTCGTATTTCTCTAGCAGGAGGACGTTTTCTTTAATGAACGGACAATAAAGGTGCAGTAAGCGGCCATCCATTTCACAGTGCTTTTTATTAAAATTGAATCGAATTTCTTAAAAATAAATATATATGCATTCATACATATGTATTCATTTATTGTTTACTATACTTTTCAACAAAAACTAAACATTGTCTGACGAGCTCCGGGTTATCGTTGCGGTTCGTTCGACGGTTAACGGTATTGAAATAAAATTGGAGGTCCTTTTTGATTTATTGCAAACATGTCTCTTCGTACGGGTGTTAAAAGTAGTGGAGTCGGTCCTCATAGCTTCACTTACGAAAAAGGAGTAGATGCTCGCCTAATCTAAATAATAGTATATACGGGAGTATAGGGAGGGATAGCTCACCGCGACCACAAGGGTAGTAGACCCTCACCGCCTCTAAGTACCTGATCTAATTTACAATAGAAGAAGCTATTCCTTCTTCTCATCTTCTCTTGATACCTAAAGGAGGGTGTAGTACCTGACTTATTTGTAAGCAATCTACATATGTAGTATGTATGTTCAATATATATGTATGTATGTATCTATACTATGGATATATTATATAACGATGTAATACATTTCAATATTTTTTCGATTATGTTCATATATGTACATATGTACATAACTATGCTTTATTTTTTCCTTTAAATATGACTGTGGACCCATTTTATAAGGAAAACCTGGAATTTTTCCATTAAAAAATCTTATAAGAGGAAAGGAAGGGATGGGATTCTGTAAATACTACCATACATTTACCATTTATTATTTATTTTAATAAAGAATTCCAATTAAATATAACATATAGAATAATGAAACAAAGGTTGTCTGGACACTGGAAGAAATATTTTTTCCATACATTTTCAGTTACCGGACGCATTGTCGATACATTGACACTGAGCTTACATGATGACAACTGATCCTAATTTTAACTGCAAATTGTGAGGTAGTAATCCAGGCAATTCCAGTGAATTTAAAAACTCAGTGGGATAGTTGACTACCTCATCCTGGTTCATTACGGTGTCGACTGATTTGAAGGAAATCTGTCCTGGAAGAAAATTCTGAATGGTCGCATTAAGATCCTCGACATCTTAATTTTTTGCTGCTAATATTGCTCGTTCACCCAGCCAATTATGGTTATTGAACTTTTGCGCTATATCTGGGAAAACTCGCTGAATAAGCTCCACTTTTGAGTCTGTGATGTGACAGAAATCTGTAGGTAATGTGATGAATCCGGTCGAGGTGTCCACTGCAACTTTATTATTTCCAATGTCTAACAACTGTTTCGCAAACACATTTGCAGTTTCATCTTGTTGCAAAAATACTCGCATGTTAGTTGTTAAGTGGAGTGTCTTTACGTACTGCCACAAATTTGATTATTTTAGGGATGCATTTAGTTCATCAGCAACAGTTGATCGGGGAATAACTGGAAGAGTCTGACGAAAATCACCTGACAACAGAATCATAGCCCCACCAAAAATATTTTGGTTGTCACGAAGATCTTTCAACGTTCTGTCCAGTGCCTCCAGTGACCTCTTATGGGCCATTTTTGGCTATGTTGCAAATTGGTGTTTCGGTGATTTGCATGTTTAGTGGTAATTTCAAGGCAGAATGTGCAGTTCGCCCGCCTTCTAGCAGAGTCGCAGCTATTCCAGATGAAGCCAACGCTAGAGCAACATCATTTCGCGATCTGATCCTCGCCAAAAGCAATGAAATTAAAAACGTTTTTCCGGTTCGTCCGGGAGCATCAAGGAAATAAATTCCACCAGATCCACTGTTCACAGCTTCTATCAAAGTGTCGTACGCAATTCTTTGTTGTTGATTTAATTGTGGAACATTTGTGCGAATTGTTTCGGCCAATGCTTCTATGTAGTACTGATGTTCTCTTTGCAACTCGTGGTTTAATGCATCGTGCATATGACGATTGGGTGCTGTCATTCCCAAACACCACAATACTTTATTTGCCATCAATAAACACATATCTTCTATCATGATCAATGTGTCATTGTAAATTTCTTCAGTCATTTGTAGTGTAGGATTCAAAGTTTGACGGCGCACACGATGCAAAACATCCTCAGACATGTAATCTCTATACTTAACCCACAAATCTTTTGGATTCGAGGGAAACATGTCGATATAATAATCGCAAACAATGTACGAATTTGATGCGGCGATGAAGATATTACGGAATCCTTGAGCGTATCATCCCAGTGCGAATCGTTCTCAAGTAAATGTAATAGTTGACATGCCTCACGGTAAGTCGCACACAGCTGTCCATTAACTGTTCTCAATTGTTTAAACGAAGTCGGACCACGAACATTCACCAACAACAACCGCAAATAATAACATTCATCGTTATTTGGATGTACTGTGTAGATGTGACCCAGAGCATATGAAACAAATACATTTGGATGTCCTTCAACTGGTGTTCCTTGTTTTCGACGCTGAAACGATTTCGATGATGCGTTCCATGTGTAATAGCGTGGCATGCCAGCATACAGCAAAGTGCGAGCAAAATCATCAGTTTGACAGACTGTGAAGAAGCTTGTTAATGTTGTCGACGGTGGATGTGCCGCCCTGTCTGTTTCGGAACGCGGTATTAGATCCTCCAACGCGCACGCGAATTTGAACTTTATGCAGCGGATTACAAATTGACTCTCCATTTTATTTAGAAAACATTTGTATGGGAAATAGAAAAATGCTGTTTTGAGCATTTTCCCAACAATTATTCGAATTTTTCTCACCTTTTAAACCTTCCCTAGAACTCCACGAATAATTAAAGACCAAAATAAGATAAATCCGTTCAGCCGTTCTCGAGTTTTAGCGAGACTAACGAACAGCAATTCATTTTTATATATATAGATTATCAATAATCAAACCCATTTCCATTAATAATAACTTATAATTCTTTTTCTTCTTCTTCTCTCTTCCACTAACAAAAATTTATGTAACTTCTTCACCAATTTCCCTATGTGCACCAAGTAAATCCCTTTAAACATAAGCGAGAAGAAAAATATATTTATAAGAATGAAATTCCTGCTTCAAATGAATTTGTTTTTGATATAATATTATTAACAGTTTTTCATTACTCACACGAAAATATGTACACAACAATCCTAAATTAGACGACGGGTTGAGCTGACACAATTTTTAATTCAAAAACTTTTCATAAATTTGATATATTTATATATGTACGTATGTATGTATGTATGTATGTATGTATTTGTAATTTTTGTAAACGCGTCCAGTAGCGGAACTGTTTTATTGCATACGAGGTCTGACAATTAAGTAATGAGACTGATTCCATAAAAACCGTATATTTCAAAATTATTCTACAACTCTGCCATCCCCTTCAAAGTAGTCCCCTTAGGCAACTATACAACGATTCCAGCGCGTTTTCTATGCTTCGTAACATTTCTGGAACGCTTCGGTTGGGATGTCCGCGAGCACCTTCGTCACGGCCGCCTGGATGTACTCAATCGATTCAAAATAGGTTCCTTTGACCACCGATTTTGTTCTAGGGAACAAAAAAAAAGTCCCAGAGTGACATATCGGGCGAATAAGTCGGTTGTAGCAACACGGCGATCCCTTTAGATGCCAAATACTGGGACACGCTGAGGGCGGTCTAGCACGGCGCGTTGTCGTGATGAAGGATCCAGTTACCAGCGATGTCTGGGCGCACCCTGTTGACTCGTTTTCGCAATCCTCGCACTTGTTTTCATTAACTTTTATGCGCCATTTCGCTAGCCATTCTTCAATTAGTTTAAGATGCTGCTGAACACTTTTGTTGCTGCATTGGGGCATTTATGTGGACTTAGTATCACAGTATCGTCCGCAGATGTTGACGTAATTAATTCATCCCTTGTAGGAATATCTGCGGTAAACAGTATGTACAATATTGGTCCAAGAACATTACCCTGCGGAACGCCTGCCGTAATTGGACACTCTTCTGTTATTGTATTCATTCACTTTTACTGTGAATCTCCTGTTGGATAAGTAGGATTCAAGGATATTATGGAACGTGTTAGGTAATGATTTCTTTAATTTTATGAATGAGGCCATCATAACACACTTTGTGAAATGCTTGCATTACATCAAGAAAAACGGCCGAGCAATACTCTCTCATTTCGAAAGCTTTCCTTATTTCATTTGTTATACGATTTACTTGTTCAATTGTGCCGTGTTTTTCCCGAAAACCTAATTGGTGTGTCGGAATAATAACATTTTGTTGGAGAAAAGGAATAATTTTTGATAGCAGCACTTTTTCGAAAAGTGCTGATTGGTCTATATGATGACGGCAGGGTTGCGTCTTTACCTGGTTTAACTACCATAATTATCTGCGACTTTTTCCAGAGTTGTGGATAATATCCTAGCATCAAAATGGCACTGAAAAGCTTTGCAAGAAAAACGAGAGCAATGCTTGGCAATTCTTTTAGCATTTTAGGTGAGATATGATCGTCTCCTGGAGATTTTTTTGGATTTAAGGTGGCAATAGTGTTTTTTAGTTCAGACACAGATGTTCCGCAAGTAACAGTGTATGTAGGAGCGGATGGTTCGGTGACAGAGGTGCACTATATGCAGCAGTATTTGGTTGAAATACTGTGCTGAGGTGCTCTGCGAAACAAGACGCCTTTTCTTCATCCGTTCTTGCCCATGAACCATTACGCTAGTTTTCCATAGAGATTTTTTAGTAGAAACGTTGGAAGACAAAAACGTTATAAGATGTTTGATATTTCTTTCTTCTTCGTATATTGTGCCTTTTTTTAGTGTTTTCCTTTCCTGCCACCTTAAGACGAGTTTTTGCATCGGGAGATCGGTAGGCTTGCCATTCGCGACGCAATCGTCACTTATTTCGGACCAGTAATTCTATTCCGTTATTAGTTATCAATGTTTTTGCTTTTGTTTTCTGCTCTGGTGTGGCTATAGTTGCTGCTGTTGCTATTATACTGTTAAATACAAGTAACTCGTTTTCAACGTCAGTTTCTCTCTCTATTTGCGGAGTGGTCTGTATATATATGCAATTTCCTTGAGTCCGTAGGCCAGTAAGTTGGTTGTCTTGGGGAGATAAAATCGTAACTATTTTTTGTACTTATGATCGTGTTATATAACTGATGACCTTTCGGATTAATCAGCCTCGATCCCCAATGTGTATGCTTCGCATTGTAATCACCTCCAGCTAGGAACCTATCTCCTGGAGTCATGAAAAAGTCGATAAATTCCTTTTCTGTTATTACGAAACGTGGCGGACAGTAATTCGCAGCCAAAATAAGGTCAACCCCTCTATTTTTAAGGGTGATCGAAGTTGACTGCAACCAATTTGTTGAAAAGGAATTAAGAAAGCTGTGCTTTAAACGGTTCCTTATGAGTATAGCTGTGTCACCATGTGCTTTTCCATCTGGGTGATTAGTGTTGTATAGCTTAAACCCAGGGATATAAAAACTATTATTCTGGGTGAGATGTGATTCAGATATAAGCATAACATCAATTTCGTGAGTCTGTAAAAATAATTTGAGTGCTAATTTATACTGGTTTACACCATAAGCAATCCATAAGCAAATCCTAAGTTCACTCATTTTTTGGTCAACAGGGTTTGGAGCATTTGGTTTTGCGCCTTTATTAGGTCTTGAACCATACTTTGCATGGTTGGCATAAATTGTGTCATGCACTGGGTTAGATTAAGAATCCTGGGCTCAACACCAGTACTGAATGGAGTGACCGGTGATGCCTGTTCATTGGCTTTTACTACGTTGGCATAGGTCATTTGACCAATATTAGGGCTGGGTAGGCTGGAAAGGCTCGGAATGGAAGTTTGGCTTGTATACCTTGAGCAAGTTTAGATTTTAAATCTTTGTAAACCGGACAACCTCTATAATGTAACGTATATAATGTATGTATATAGGGTTGTTATTTTCGTGTACACCAACTGAGCCCCCTATAAAAGGAAAATTAAAGAAAGAAAGCTCTTTCCAAATATGCTTGGATTTTATTCAAAAAGAATCGAGGAAATTCTATAATAATGTATAGCTAATATTGCTTATAAGGCTTACACGGAGAAAGACTTCCCAACTCAACTGAGCGAAAAATTACAAACGATTGCAAAGCAAGTTTTCTATGAATCTTCCTGCTCTCGGAGGACTATGCCAAAAATCATATTGGTATCTTTATGGTTTGATGGCTCTTTGAAGCGTGTAGAGTTTTGCTTAACAATAACTTTTCAATGCAAATATTGAACTAAGAATGCCATATAAATGCCAATTTTATTAAAATAATTGGGAAAATATTTAAAAGAAAAAATAAATGGCTGTAAATTAATTTGCTAGCTCATTTTTACTGAATCTTGTTCCTGTGAAAACTCAGTAAATTTGTCCCTTTGGGAGACTCTCTCTCAATTTCGTTACTGGCTAATTCTCCCCGACATTTCTCACCGCACACAGCTAATATCTGCCGCATGTTGCAAAAGACATCACTTATACCACTGCTAACAGTTAATTTATATGTATACATACATATATGTGAGTTGAGTTGGCGGCCACAATAGCCGAGTGGTTAGCATTGCGTCCTGCCATTCGGAATGTCAGGATTCCAGTCCCGGTTCGACAAACATCTCAAATTAATTTTTAATTAATAAAAGTTCCACATAAAAATCCATCGGCCGTTCGAAGGCGGCTTAGTATAAACAGTAGGTCCCTCCATTTGTTGAAAAAAACATCAAGCCGCAAAAACCACAAATTAGTGGAGGAGCTCGGCTGAAAATCGCTTCAGCGGTTACAAAGCGCCAATTATAGTAACAATAATGTTGAACTTAAAGAATTAAAATCTTTTAACAAAATGAATGGCCTTTACTCTCTCCAAGCCTTTAACAAAAGTATGCTCTCTGTCTCGGAAAGTCAGTGTATTTACGGATATTAAAGTTTCTCCATAAACGTTCATCACTCCGCCAGTTTAAGGCAAACTTTCATGTATAAAGGGTGTTTATTTTTTATTTGAAACATGTGAAATATAGCTTTATTGAAAGGATAACGGTTTGCCATTAAAATGATTTCGGGCAAGTGAACGAATAAATTCCAGCCAAGAGGCCGATTTTCGTCCACTGTTTGCAGCGATTGGGACCGTATGTCAATAATAACGCGCCGAATATTCTCTTCCAAGGCGTCACTCGTCTCAGGCTTATCTGCGTTGACAAGCGATTTCGCATTACCCCACAAAAAATGTTCCAGCGGTGTTAAATCGCCCCATCTTGGAGAGCACGTAAGTTAATGCACTCACCAAAAGTTAAATGCCTCAATCATCAATTCAGGCACGACAAAGTCATTTATCATGGCTCCAAAGCGTTCCCCATTGACCGGTTTCAATCTTGAAGAAATATGGACCAATGATTTCTCATGCCCACTGAGCACACCAAACGGTGACTATTTGCGAATTTAAAGGGCGCCTCAATAATGGCTCATGGATTATCATCACTCCGAATGCGGCAATTTTGCTTTGTTTTTAACGTACCCATTCAACCAAAACCAAGAGCTTCATCGAATTTTGGACGCATTATTTTGGTAATAAATTTGCACGATTCGCAAACGTTGTTCCCAAGTAGATCTGTTCGTTATGAATGTAAATTCCCTATACATACATATTTACATTTGGAACTCCTTTAAACAGAACGATTTGAAAAATCTCTTACGCTACAATAAAACTGAAAATAGATGGCTAAAATACGCAGATTTAGATCCTCAGTGTGTCTCCACTTTCAGAATCATACTAAAAGATGATCGTTCAATCTTCTCTGGAGGACGAAGAAACGGAGAATGTATTCTTGAATGAGGTCGAAAGTTGGAACCAGGTGTCAGCAATAACCGGCTCTCGAAGAGGTCACAGTGTTGCACTTTTAGATAGCAAAATGTACGCGATTGGTGGAGACATGTAGTGTATGGAAGGAAAATGTATATGTATATGAAATAGTAAAATTTGTAATTGTAAAAAAGGAAGAACAAATAATAGTCATCATTCATTAAATTTGTTATGAAAATGAATTTAAAGCTTCTTTTGTTAATCCATCAACCAGTTCGAGGTGTTGTAGGAAAACATCAAGACGCAAAGCCAGAAATCAAAGAAGAAGTTTGGTCGGTCTCTTTTGCAATTATCAATGAATATTATAAAAATTCTTCACTTGAAAACTCGCAGGAGACTTCTCAACCAATGTCGTCTGCCACACTTCCGTTTTACAACTTGCAGAGTTTGGTCTTTTGTCGAAATATTCAATCTTCTGCTAGCTGGTGTGAGATATTTCGTCAGTCTCTAACTGGATTTGTTTACTTTACTGCTCATATTGTTTTCACATGACAGTCTATTTTTTCGATAGACAGTCTTCTTGTCTAAGACCACACTTGTTGACACACTGTTGACGGTCTTCCTCGCAATTCTGACACTGTTAGCATAGAAAGTTAAAGCCAAGTTATAGTGATGTAGGTACAGCTCTATTTTGTATGGTTGAGTGCGTCTTTTAAGAATTTATGGATATACTTTCGTAATCCGTCCTGCGTGGGTTTTTTAAGGTAATATACGATCGGTGATCCAAAGAGGTGTGAAACGAGGTCGGCCGACACATTAATTCAAGCAATTAATTTCCGCAAAGTTATCAATCCAGTGTTGGCCGTAAATATGTTAGGCGATCCCTGAATTACAATTCTGGTGCCACCTATGTAGTTTATGGAATACCAAGTGTAGCTTTTCCCTCCGGAAAGAGGTTCATATCACCGGAGTCGTGTGTGTAAGACTCTCCTTGATGTTGGCGCACATTGATGATATTTGCGTTGTTAGATTCCCGCATTCTGGAACAGCTGAGGCATCACTCCCCTCACGTATGGTGCGCAACTGAACCAAAATAACTCAAAGTGGCAGCAGCTAAAAGAAGATTCCCGTCAGTTGCATCTCACCTTGCAATATTTTCTTACCTGACACGTTGAATAGACAGTGTGAACTCGCACATCTAAGTGCTGTGTTAGATTTTATTACTTCACATTTCGTGTGTATCGAAAAAATAAGTTACCGTGGATTGATCTATTATTATTTTCACTTTGAGCTATGTATAAAAATATTTTAACAGTTTTCATATTTTATTATTTACTTTATTCAAATTAAAAGAAAGCTTCAGGCACTGTAAAGTAAGAGTATATACCATCTTTAGGTAGACGAGCCTTTTCCACCCACCGATCGCTTTCCTCGTCTCTGTGTCCATTTAACCATCCGCCGATAGCCCATAATTGATTGACAAATATACATACATATGTACATATAATCGTGCAATGAACGCTCTTGAAGTAACTCTGATTTCTATAAACTCAATGTTGTCGCTCAGTTTAAATTCAAGGAAAATTTCATTTGTATTTTCCATTAAATAACGGATATTTTTCTCTTTGAAATTTGGAAAAAAATCGTGTTTTCTGCATTTAAATGGTTTTTCTTGCGAAATCTAAAAAAATATCTCATTTTGCACTTGTTTGCCCAAACATCTTTGATAATTTTGTACGATTTGAATTGAATTAGTTGTAAACCAAAATTTTAGTTGTTTATTTAACAGGTGAAGAATTTTACAAAGTTCTGGAAACCGGAGTACTCACAGGGTGTTCACTTAATGAACTGTCGATAGACCCATCCACCCTCCACCACCTGCACAATGTAAGAGCTTCAGTCTCGGACAAGCACGCCGTGCACACATTCATAAATACAAAATTGATTTAAGAGTCCTAAATAGTTCTTTTCTATATAAATTTAGAGTTCACTTACACCATGACGGCAATACGAATCGTTCATATTCGCACAATAAGTCCAGATATCTGTGGTTGGATCTTAGCGTTCAACGGAGTTAAACAATTTATCTCCATTCCATTTAAGGCCACTGCAGCTGCCTACCTGCGTGGTGTATTCATATTGCGTACCGCCCGCCATCCACCACTGGAGGAGAACCTAAAGGGAATTAAATATAATAAAACTTAAGGACTGGATAACAACAACACACAAACATAGCTTAAGATTTTGGAAAACGGTAATTATACATTCATACATATGTGCATATCTATATTTAGTATAAAAATCCCGTTGTTTGTGGCCTTTAAAGCAGTTATCAGAATAAATTTTACCTCGTTTTTACCCGAAACGAAAAGCTGTTAATCGTCGTTAATGTTACAATAAATCGTTAACAGATAATGTTAAAGGTTAAAATTGGAGCTTGCTGTCCTCAGCAAGCAGCCTTTTTAATTCTAATTACCGTTAACGCTGAGTTTGTGCGGTAGTTGAGCATCTCTGGAATCAACCATGTTTTTGTCCAAAGTACAAACACAAAAATAGAGAGACTTTTATCTGACACTAGCCTTTACCCTTTAATAGGGATCTAAGGGTTTTACAAAAGCTGTGTTCGTTGAGAAATGTCAGTAAAAACTAGCTAGTAACGAAAATGACAGAGCAAGAGGTCTTACTCTCCCAAAGAAAGAAATTTACTGAGTTTACAACGAACAGGATCTAGTAAAACATTAGCCAGCAAGTTGTATAACAGCTGTTTACTCCGGCTGTTACATTTGAAACTGTTCGTTTTTATAGTTTCTTTTCCTGTTGTGAAGTATTTTCCTAAGTATTTTAATAATATTGGTAATTATATAGCATATTTAATTTATTAATTGTATTCAAAATTTACTGCATTTCAACAATGATGAAATTCTACATGCTGTATAGCCGTCAAACCATAAATATACTAATAGGTTTTTTCTAATAGTTCTCTAAAAAGATTTATGAAAAACTTTCTTTGCATCAATTTGTCGCTTAGATTTTTAGTAAGGATGACTAATGAGCTTGAAATTCTTTTGCGTGTAAGCCGACCATATTAACTCAACTTTATTTTAGAGTTCATTACAGATTATGTTCAAATAAAACCCAAGCAATAGCTTTATTTTTCCTTTTAAATGCTACTAAAATTTCGTTTTGTGCATCGTTGTCGCTTCCGGAAGATTAAGAATCCGTTATCGTCACTTTGACCGTGGCAACAACCTTGCTTTGCAATGTTTTACGGCTCATTTTGTAAATTATAGAAATCCAAAATCAACTTGCGCTGCACAAAAAATAATAATATATTCTAATTCCATGCCTTCCTAACCTCTAATTTCTAAACGGAAGGTGGGTGGTGTGCGGGCGATGATTCCACTCCACTGCCTCCACATTTTCGTTTAACGAGTGCCTTTACTATTGTTGGAATCATTGACATTGTTCAGTTAAATTAAAACATATTGCATTTAGCCACTATTTTGTTGGCATATCATTCATATTAAAGAATTAAAATTTAATTTAATTTTAAATCAATTTTGTTTTGTGGATAAAAATTCAATCATATGATCACAAATCAGCTGTTTTTCATATTTGCTAGTTTTTACTGGGTCAAATTTTCCCAGCACGATTTTGCAACTTTCTCTCCAACAAAACGTCAAAATCACGCTCTCTCGTTACAAACTGATTTCGAATGACGCTTGTAAAGTTCAACAAAGTAACTGAGAATAAATTATTTAATTTTACAAAGTGCTCAATCGAAGAAACTTTTGTTGCGTGCTTGTGGAGGCCCTATAAATTTAGTCAATTCTGTATTGTACGAATGAACTTTATGACTTTTGCTAAAATCGAAGGCTTAAAATTAGGGATGAGTCAACTGACGATTCACGGGACGACGTCGCTTCTACACTTCTACGGATACGTACGTGTATGTAGGTATAATACTCCTTACTTACAAAATGAAATATAGAAGAACATCGGTTATAGTTAATATACAATACAAACATATGTATGTATATATATACTTGGGCGTTACTTGTGCACCTTTAAGTTCCTAAACTGAGAGATCATGAGAGCTTGTAGCCGTTTACTGTGGAAATCTAGGATCTTTTAAGTTCTTTTAAATGCAAATGATTTTTTTTCTCATGAAAATGTTTGATGACCGACGTAGAAACATACTTATGTAGCATTTCGGGTATTTATGTATGTATATATGTACACATCTTCATATATATTTACTTTCCATTACCTACATGAAAACTTACACTTCTACCGACGATAAGGTAGTATCTTTGTTCTCTACACCAATCGCGTATATTTTGCCATCTATGTTGCCAACACTGTGACCTATCTGGGGGCAAGTCATTGCTGGCAGCTGGTTCCATGTTTTGGTACGCAAATTCCAGCTTCGAACTTCATTTAGTGCAGTATGGCTTATCATTCCCCCGATGAAGATTAAATTATAATCATTAAGAACAACACCGAACCAAGAAACGCCCTGTGTGTATTTCAGCCATTTATCTTCAGTTTTATTGTATCGTAAGAGACAACTAGTTTCAATATTCTGTTTAAAGAAATTGGAAATAAGAAGAAGAATATGAGAGACATACACTTTGATTCAGGACATGTGTACACATATATATATATATATATATATATATATATATACATATATATATAATCTTTTTCTTATATATAAAAATTTAATGTGTCAAATTGTTTTATAGTTTCTGGGAAGATTTAAACGAAAAGAATTTCGGAAATTGGACCAAGGAGAAAATTTTATTTATGTTCGATTTACTCGAAATTAGGTACAAAGTTGGCTTTTTGCAAAATAATGGTGTTAATAGTCCGTTATGCTTGACATTTCTTTTTTCGGACAGTGGATTATGGACCAGAGACCTGGAACCATTTTCGATTTGCCTGTAATATAGATAATGCTCTCTATACGGGAAGTGGATCACCGACAGATTGACACAAATTATTATGATCTGGATATAAGCATAGATCGTGCGTAGGAATGTTCGTTTTGCATTTTTATTATTCTGCGGCTGCAGGTTTCAAGTTTTGCTTATATGGTGGGTTTGTCTTACTTCGAGGCATACATATTGACGTTTTCGTGAAAGACTTTGAGCAGCGAAGAAGTGGCCCACACATGCATAGAAGCAGTCAGAGCAATAATATAATAGAAAATTTAATATCTCGATCTAGATGATGCTTAAGTTAGGGTTGTTTGTTGTTCTTATAGAAATTTAGTATTTCTTCCTGAAAACCTTAACCTGTCCTAGCTGTATAGAAATACCACAGCGCAAGTTCTCAGGATTTACTTATTGACATCCGTCAGTCACTCCAGCCAAGTTTGTACACAAGTTTGCCTCGGACTATATGCATACATATTTAATATTTTCAGAGGAGTAATTTTATGAGAAGCTTTCATTTGCGGAAGTTGTTGGAGTGTCGACAGAGCAAAAAACACAAATTTTTTAAGAGATTTTCATTCATATTAACATACATATAAACTAGCATTTAACAGAGAGGTAAGTAATGCAATATGCATTTGCAGCATCCCAACAACAGATTTTGAAATCAGAATGCTGTGAGGACGTGAATAAAATATTTGATAGCATAAAAATCCATTCCAAATAAACTATTTTCCATAATAATTTTAATACTTACGCGAACATTTATTTCCACCGCCAAACAGGATGTCTCTTCAAGATTTATACCCAGTTAATTTTAATGATATCTTTGTGCGAGCTAAAGGTTGGCTAACCCATAGTAAGGCCTGAAAAACCAACGACTCACATCCTAGTAACTGTTGAATATTTGTCAATATGAAATTCGTATCGAGTTGCGAGAGACGCAAGCAACCAATGAGGTCAGGCAAATAACATTCACATCATGTTCGTACCACCGTTTAATCGCGGCAAATACATCTTCTTCGCAGGACACATTCAAGTCTTCGCTCTCCAAGATTCCCTTCAATTTTTCATAGTCAAAATTCAAGAATTCAGAACTGCCTTTTATCTAAGGGAAAAAGAAGATGTAATGAGTACAAAGTAAATGTAATAGTTAACATTTTTATATACACACATATGTAGGTATCTAGGATTAAATATGGCGACATACAAAAGCCTTATAATTAAAGTTTTTGCATCGTTGACCTCCAAATATTCCAAACCATGTATGAACATTTATGATATAATGATACATGAAGCTCTAATATACGAGATATTTACATTATTGCATTATTGTGGCTACCCGCAATGAAAACCAGCCATTGGACAAATGTACTGTGACTTTTGGTGAAGGAACTTTGTTTCTTCTTGAAAAAGCTCTTCAGACTTTTCGAAAGTATTTCAAATGACCGTGAATTAATAATGTGAGCAAAATAGTATTTTTCAAAATTAATTGATATTAACAAGAATTCACTGCACTTACTTCCATGAATTGTTGTATTTCATACTCTTGAAATTTCTGCCGAAGACGTTCACACTGAGTCTCGCGCTCCAGGAAATATGCCCGCTCAAGTGTGACCTCCGTTATATTTTCAAACATATAATCAACACAGTTCACGGCAGCATCATCCAGTTGCAAAATATTTGCCGCCTTTAGCATTTCAGCGATATTATTGTGGGTTATTAGCGTCTTTTCTGTGTAGCAATAGCCGATCAGACGCACGAACGTATCACTATCAATATCGCTTATTTCGATTATCGGTGTTCCAACTTGATCGCTGCTAAGGAGATTCTCAAAGTAAGTACTGGCAGCTGATAGTGCCGAACGGTGGGCGGGAATCCTAAGAAGAACAATCAGATGTGAATTCGTATGAGATGATCCAATCATTATTGAACTTTTGTATAAATCCAATTTTCTTGGAAAATAGTCACACATACCATATGTACTTACAAAGCAGTTGGATTTTAAACTTTAAAAGTCACGTCCACCAATTTCTGCTCATCGTAGAACTGCCGAAGTCCACTTAGAAGTTTTTGCGTTAATTTAGAGTCACTCTCAGCAGGGGTTGTGGGTGCCATACTGCTTGCCATTTTACTGGGATAAATTGGTTAAAAAGATTAAAAAGTAGAGATACGCAGAAGCTGGAAATACATATATTATATAAAATTAGATTAATTCAAGTCGAAAAATTAGGGAATATGTTTGAAACCTTATAGAAAAAGTCTTACGAAAAACCATAAAGTATTTAACTCTTTGCAACGTCTTATCAGCATACAACATTAAAATATTTACTAAAATGTTGAAAGTTGACTGCATGTATGTATGTCTATGTATTAAGATGACTGACAAGAGTTCTTACAAAATCTGAAAAAATATTTAAGAGATAAATGTGCAAGACTCTCATACATATGTACCTGATTCGAAATATGAACTTAGAAGAAATTAATACATTTATTACTTATAATTCGGTCATTCATGGCGAAAACCTCTGATACAAAAACAAGGTGGTTTCACTCAAAATTTGGTTTATTATTTGACTTTTCCTTTATTTTTAAGCTACTAATATTATTTATTGAAAAATAAATCTCCAACTTTCCCAAATTAAATCAATATTTTATTTTATTATAAAAAAATAAAATTTATTATACAAAATTATTACTTATGGAATATGCAAATGCTTCACTTTATTTTGAATTAAAAAAACAAAGAATTCGCTTTTTTAAATAATTGTTAGAATTTTAAGCAACGCTTGTTGATGCCACAAGAATGTTATATTAGCCGTTTTTGTTTTTTTTCTGAAAATTTATTACATAAATTTGTTATTAAAATTTAACTTGCGGCAATGTTAATTTAAATACTATGAATACTTTAAATATCATGACATAAATCATAAAAGTAAAGGATGTAAAATATTTATTATTTTGATTTAATGAACGTTTTTATTTGCCCAACCTAAAATACACACATTTTTTTGAAATTTTAATTTTCATAAATTGAATATGACGTCCTTTAGGTATGTTTGTCCCACCAGACAAGTTTTGCTGCCGGTCACCCTTGGCAACAAATTTAACGGCGCTAATGTCGCCATCGTATCGATATTAGAGCAATAACTGTGTCTTTTATACTTTTAAATAATTCATGAATTTTTTTTTTTTATTTAAGATTACAATTTTAAAAAGAAATCAAATATTTCCCTATTACAATGAAAACTTTAAAAGCATTTTTCTCAAAATCACATTTTTCAAACTGGGGGACAGATTATTCGGCCTATTGCATCGACTTATCTGAAATTTTGATGGTAGCTTCTTCACAAATACATTTTTTTTTTGAAGTACGTAGCCGTTTTTCAATTAAATGTAAACTTCGTTTTTTTAATAATTTAATGCGTGTTTTTTAGTCAAGAATCAATTTAAAAAAAAAAAAGTGTGCCGCTTTCACAAAAAATAGTTAAAAATAAATCCGTTCATACTTCCAAAGATCATAGTTTGTAGATCATAAAACTTGTTGTTTTTCTGTTCTAGGTCTCATCCTTTAGAAGAAATCGGTCCTCCCGTGGACGCCTTTTAAAAAAGCATGGATTAAATAATGAACTTTATCACAGCCATTTTGTAAGAAAATAATAATTAAAGAATATTTTTTTATACTTCAATATGTGTTCGATGAAATGATTAAATAGAAATTTTCTTTTCTCTTTTCTTTTACGATATTTTTATTATGTCTAAAATATTATAGCACGATAAATTTCATCTTTATAAAAATATTAGTATAAATTAAAAAAGGTGGGTACATATAAATTGTGTGATTTGATAAATTAAAAGAAATATTTAATGAAATTTATGCACAAATGATTAAAAGCCAATAAGCACAAGTTGATACATAATATCACAGATTTTGTTCTCATTTTACATACGATCTTTCTGCTATTTTGAGCACTATTTCTGTTTGTCCATTTGTGAAACGCCAATTTTCACTTCGACAGAAAATTCCAAATTCCATAAATCATAACAACAACTACATATGCGCAGCTCGCTTACTTATCTGAGCAATTCTATTAGGCCTACCGGAAAGTACTGCCAATTAATTTCATTGAATGATATAATTGTTATTATTATTAATGAACTCAATTTGTATATCCCAACAACAAAATTGTCGTTGATCAAAGATGGTCGCCCAGAACGTAGCTTATCAAAGAGGTCGAAATCACCTGAAAGCAAATTTTTCGTACCATCTTCTGCATGTCCTATCAGAAACTGTACCTTCACAAAACAGTCAATAAATTTCTACATGCTTCTATAGCATTTCTTCCTTTTTGAAATTCGTATTGAATACAGTGGCGTAAATTAATTTTATCAGTCGCCATGGGTATACTATCGTTTCACACTTAAGATTAATGTGAATCAATTTTATTAAACTTTATTTGATATGTCAGTATGTATACATTAAGCGATTAAAATATAGGGCCAAACATGCAATAAATAAACATGTGCTTACGTGGCGAAAATGATGTCATAGATTCTGACAGAACTTTCCGGTAGACCTAATATATTCAACGAAAACACTCACACACTCAAGAAGTAAAATTTTGCTAAAAATCAAAAACAGAAATCGAGCATGAGGCGAAAACACCTATATCTGTATTTACATTCAAAGCTTCATATGTGTATACATAAAACAAATACACACAAAGTATTGTGCGATCTCGTTTCCCTCACTAACCTCATGAACAAGCAGTTTCGTTGACAAATTTGTCAAAAATGTGAAATTGATGTTGAACTCAGGCCAAAGTGTAAAGCGTTTTGCGTATATAAATATATACATACATATATTCAAGCAATTTAATATGTATACGCAAAACGCACACAATCTTATACCCTTTATCAGCAAGCTTCTTCCTCGCATCGATGACAAAATTTGCGAAAAAGTTTAAACTGTTGGTGTTGACCAACACAATCAAGCATGAGATTATGTACATATGTATGTGCAAAACTTACACAAAAGCACTAGCTGAATTTATTATGTTTGTTATGTATTTGCTTGTGGCTTGTCAGTAACAGAAGGCAAAATCTTCAATTTTGTTAAATACAAATCAGAGAACGTTAATCATTTCACTTCGCTTCGCTTCACTTGACTTGTCACTACACTTCCCTATTATCGGATCTTTGAATTCACAAAGAAAACATGAATTCAACCTGAGTGGTTCGTAGCCAATCCATAAAACCATAGACAAAGAACGTTCAAACAGCGGACCAGCATGTAAACTGCCAAATGAGATAGAACGACGAGAAGGAATTCACCACAGGCCGTTAACAGAATTCAGTTTTGGTGTATAACATTGATGAGTGTAATAACAGTAAATATGCTCAGAAATAACATTGTTGTATGTTAACGTTAGATAACAAATTTTTGTACTATTGTTATCAAATAATATATCTATTAATGACACATTCAGGCCAGACCGCTTTTCAGCACGAATTTAAAAAGCGTTGTTTTATTTGAGTAATTGCTGCAGTGGCGTGGTTTATGCAGTCTAAAATCGAAAACAGCCAGGCTTATTCCATCGTTTTCCAGTTTTTCCAAAATGTATCTGAAAGTTATTTTCACATAGTGTTTCTTAAAAGTTGCGATTATGCCCTGGCCCAATGGTTGCATAAGGCTAGTCGTAAAAATGATGCCAACACAGTTCAGATTGCCCTAACCTCTCTTCAAGAAAAAGACCGCACAAAAACAAGTTTGACTGTACCTGGAAAACCTACAACGAAATAACCAACAATAACTACAAACCAATTATCACCACCTTAACGGACTAATTCATATTCCAACATAAATAAGAAAATAATAACAACAAACATACTAAAGGATATTACCATCCTTAAAATTGGACCTAATTTAGAAGAAGTCAATAGGGGTATCCAAAGGATAACACGAAAACACACGATAAACAAGGACAATAATAAATACATTCCAAAACAGTTGTGGTCAGAGGAATCCCAAAAGCTATTCCGACGAAGAAACGCCGCAAGAAAAAAATACAACCAATACAAAACTATGGAAAACAATAACATACTACATATGCACAGCAGAAAGAAATCCAAGACTACACATCAAGGAACAAAAGAAAAAGAACTTCAACAAAACAATAAAATATAAAATAAAAATTGTCAGAAACCAAAAATATAAAAGAAATGTGGTCCAAAAACTGCAATATAAAAAATACCAATGGGAGAAAAGTATAAGAAACTCATGGAACCCAATAGAGCAATATAAATATTTAGAATTCATAGTTATATCATCGATTACATCAAACATCAATAACCAAGAAATCAATAGACCTGAAACACCTCTAGAAGAAGTGCCACCTCAAACCTCAAAAAATTCATATAAACTAGAAACCTGCACATACAAAATACAAACTCTACTTCAGACTGCAGAACAAGAAAATTTATGGAAATTGCTAATAAAAGTCTAGCAAGAAGTAGTGATTCCCGAAAAATGGAGGGAAATTAAAATAATACCCATACGCAGCTCAACATTATTCCGAAGATATCATACGGCTTCAGAAAACACCACTCAACAGTACAATGTATAAATGACCTAATAAACACAATATCATTCTATAAAGAAAACAACTACAGGTAATGACTGCTTGTGTGGATATGGGAAAGGCCTATATGTAGTAGATGTCAATACCCCACAATAGGAACTCATAGAAACTAAGTTACAATAAATCCAAAAGCGACAAATTGGATATCAACATTCCTGAGAAGAAGAATATTAGTAATCGGCCAACAAAAAATCATTACACAAAATGGGCTGGCCTTAGGTAGTGGATTCAGTCCCACATTATTCAATCTGTATACGGCGAAGCTGCACCAAATAAAGGACGACAACGAGATAAAAAAACAACTGCTTTAGTGTATTTACGTGTTTTTTGATCGGCTCCGTAACTTACAGTTCAAGAAAACGAAAATATTAAATCGTTTAAATTTATACATCGACTGTAGTGGGTGTATAGCCACTTAAGTTGGCAATAAACAAAAAAAAAAGTAATAATAATACCCAGACTATATAACAAAAAACAAAATCATTTCCATATAAACAGAAAAACGAAAACGAGAAGTGAAAAGTGAGCCGGCGATGTAATGAGTGATCAACGCTCAAATCAGAAAGAGCAACGGCATTCAGTCGCGACGGTAGAGAGAAATGCCTACTTCACTGTTGTTGCGAGAAAATCAGCTGCTGTTATGTAGCAGTGCAAAGGCAAGTAGTTCAACTTTAAAGACGCCAACGCAGATCTTAGCAACAACAGAAAAAGCAAAGAGTGAAATAACTCTCTTCAAAACATGTGTAGGTTCCCCAGCAATAGCAGAAAAACAAACAGCTACGCAGTCAAGCAGCGCAGCAGCAGCAGCAACTCCAGTGCGGGCGACTAATACTGAACAATGCGAGCCAGCCAAAATGAAAAAAGGGTCACACAATGTGGTAAACAAAAAGAGGAAATCTAGACCTCCCAAAAAACTGATTAACGCTAAGAAGTAGTATAACACTGTTGGCTCCACTATCGATGATGATGGTAATGCACTAAAAGGGAACATATTTTCCCAGTTAAATGAGGAAGAGCCTATAACATAACCAAAAGATATTTCCCCAATCGTCAATACTAAACCTCCACCAATATACTTACGGCAGCTTTACTTGTTCCGAACATAGCCAAGATAATAGGTGCCAACATTTTTCACAATGTGCCTCTTAAAAAAAGAAACATTGACGAGACAAAAATACAAGTACACAGTGAAAAAAACTTTCATGAAGTCGTTGTGTTTCTTTCTGCAAACAACTAGAACTATTACTCTTACCAGTTGAAGAGTGTGAAAAGTCAAATTGTTGTATTGGGTGTATCCATTAATTCGTGCGGTTTTTTCGAAAATTAAGACTTTATTGTGAAAAAATTGTCTTGATCAACTCCTAATACTTTTGCAAGTTCTTGCGTCTGGCATACATCTGCGCCTAACAATGTCTCCAATTCTTCGTCTTGAAATTTTTTGCCTGTCCGTCGTCTAAGTCAAAATTGCCACTTTTAAACCATGCAAACCACATTTGGCATGTTCGTTCGGCTAAAACATGGTCACCATAAACGTCCAGTAAAATATGATGGCTTTCGGTAGCACTTTTCTTCATTTTAAAGTAATGAAGAGGAACTCCCCGCAAAATCACTTTATCTGGTACAAATTTCGACATTTTCAAATGTATGAAAGAAATTGTTGTTCACGCTAAAACAAATGACATCTACTGAAAACGACGCGAAATGACAGTACCTTTGAAATGAATATAGCCACAGATGAACACGACGCGAAATAATACTACTATAGCCCTCTCTTAGAAAACCGCATTAATTAATGCATACACCCAATAATTAAGGGAATTGAAGCCACTGTTGACTCAGCTGACATAAAAGAAGCTCTAGAGGAGCAAGGGTTTGAAATTAGGGCGGTCGTTAACATATATATATATATATATATATAATTGGCGCTTTGTAACCGCTCAAGCGATTTTCGGCGGAGCTCCTCCTCCAATTTGTGGTTTTGCGTCTTAAATTTTTTCCAACAAATGGACGGACCTACAGTTTATACTGAGCCGCCTCCGAACGGCTGATGGTTTTTTACGAGGAGCTTTATTTCATGTCCGAAATACACTCGGAGGGGTGGACATTCCCTGCCGAGGGGCGACCGCAATTAGAAAATTTAACTTAATTTTTTATTTAAATTAATTTTCCACAACTTTTGGATGTTGGTGGCACCGGGATATGAACCCGCGTCTTCCGAATGTCAGTAAGCAATGCTAACCACTCGGCTACCGCGGCCGCCACTCGGCTACTCGTTAACATATTTAACAGAAATAAAGTGCCGCAGCTTGTGTCTTAAGTGGTCTTATCGCCAAACTCAGCTCAACGGTTTAAATACCTTTTACACCGAAGAATCACGGTGGCAGAAGCGCTCAAGGGTAATGGTCCCGTGCAATGCACGAACTGTTAGGAATTTGGTCACACAAAATCCTATTGTACTTTGCGTACCGTCTGGGTAGCATTTGCTGATTTTCACCATTCTACCAAATGTCCCTTGAATAAAACAGATGCAACACAAAAAAAGTGTAGCAACTGCGGTGGCAATTGCACCGCTAATTATAGAGGTTGTCCGGTTTACAAAGATTTAAATCTAAACTTACTCAGGGTATACAAGCCAAACGGAACCAACTCCCATATACTACTTCCATTCCGAGCCCTTTCAACCTACTCAGTTCAAATATTGGTCAAACTATCTATGCCAACGAAGTAAGAGCCTTTGAACAGGCCCCACCCGTCACTCCATCCAGTACTGGAGTTGAGCCCAGGATTTTTAATCCAGCTCAGTGCATGACACAATTAATGTCAACCATTCAAAGTATGGTTCAAGACCTAAGCCAAATGCTCCAAACCCTGTTAACCAAAAAATGAGTGAACTCCGGATTTGCTTATGGATTGCTAATGGTGTAAACCAGCACTCAAACTATTTTCACAGACTCACGTAATTGATGTTATGCTTATATCTGAATCACATCTCACCCAGAAGTATAATTTTTATATCCTTGGGTTTAAGCTATACAACACTAATCACCCAGATGGAAAAGCACATGGTGACACAGCTATGCTCATAAGGAACCGTTTGAAGCACAGCTTTCTTAATTCCTTTTCAAGAAATTGTGATTCACTCAGAAGAAAGCTGCCGTGGTATCCGTTAAAAGAAGTAAATAAATAAAACACAAATTTCTAATTAGTAAAAGGTTTATTTACAATTTTTTCGGAAACCAACTTACCGCGATAGTGATTCTGCAAATTTCGTCTTCAAAAGTCAACAAAGAGGTGAGTGAAAAAGAAACGAAAAAACAGAACAAGCCGCTAAAGTAAAGGAGCTTGTTGAGCTTTTGAACGAAAGCTCGGCCTACGTAGCCATTACGTTTGCGGATTGAACAAATTGCAGTCAACTATCGATAAAAATAGAGGGGTTGACCTTATTTTGGCTGCGATTTACTGTCCGCCACGTTTCGTAATAATAGAAAAACAATTTAGCGACTTTTTCATGACTCTAGGAGATAGGTTCCTAGCTGGAGGTGATTACAATGCGAAGCATACTCATTGGGTATCGGGGCTAATTAACGCGAAAGGTCGTCATATAATGTGCTGACTTATCTTCTGATCATTCCTCAATAATCATTAAGTTGAACGAACAAACAATTGAAAGTGAGCATGTTTTTCGACTTACTACATCAAGAACCAACTGGCTTAAATATAAAAAATACATTAGCAGTCATATACAGACCACTCCGCAAATAGAGAGAGAAACTGACGTTGAAAACGAGTTACTTGTATTTAACATTATTCTAGCAACAGCAGCAACTATAGCCACACCAGAACAGAAAACAAAAGCAAAGGCATTGATAACTAATAGTGGAATAGAATTACTGGTCCGAAATAAGCGACGTTTGCGTCGCGAATGGCAAGCCTGCCGATCTCCCGATGCAAAAATTCGTCTTAAGGTGGCAGAAAACAAACTGAAAAAAGCATTAGTATACGAAGAAGGAAGAAATATCAAACATCTTATCACGTCTTTGTCTCCCAACGTTTCTAATAAAAAAATCTCTATGGAAAGCTAGCAAAAACCTTAAGCCGCCAGTAAGCACTGAAGTACCGTTGAGAATGCGTAATGGTTCATGGGCAAGAACGGATGAAGAGAAGGCGTCTTGTTTCGCAGAGCACCTCAGCACAGTATTTCAACCAAATACTGCTACATATAGTTCACCTTTGTCACCGACCCATACTGCTCCTAGATACACTGTTACTTGCGGAGCATCTGTGTCTGAACTAAAAAACACTATTGCCGCCTTAAATCCAAAAAAATCTCCAGGAGACGATCATATCTCACCAAAAATGCTAAAAAGAATTGCCAAGCATTGCTCTCGTTTTTCTTGCAAAGCTTTTCAGTGCCATTTTGATGCTAGGATATTATCCACAACTCTGGAAAAAGTCGCAGATAATTATGGTAGTTAAACCAGGTAAAGACGCAACCCTGCCGTCATCATATAGACCAATCAGCACTTTTCGAAAAAGTGCTGCTATCAAAAATTACTCCTTTTCTCCAACAAAATGTTATTATTCCGACACACCAATTAGGTTTTCGGGAAAAACACGGCACAATTGAACAAGTAAATCGTATAACAAATGAAATAAGGAAAGCTTTCGAAATGAGAGAGTATTGCTCGGCCGTTTTTCTTGATGTAATGCAAGCATTTCACAAAGTGTGTTATGATGGCCTCATTCATAAAATTAAAGAAATCATTACCTAACACGTTCCATAATATCCTTGAATCCTACTTATCCAACAGGAGATTCACAGTAAAAGTGAATGAATACAATAACAGAAGAGTGTCCGATTACGGCAGGTGTTCCGCAGGGTAGTGTTCTTGGACCAATATTGTACATACTGTTTACCGCAGATATCCCTACAAGTGACGAAGTAATTACGTCAACATTTGCGGAAGATACTGCTATACTAAGTCGGCATAAATGTCCCATTACAGCCACAAAAGTGTTACAGCAGCATCTTAAACAAATTGAAGAATGGCTAGCGAAATGGCGTATAAAAGTTAATGAAAACAAGTGCAAACACATAACTTTTACATTAAGGCCAAAAACGTGTCCTACTGTTAAGCTCAACAATGTATCAATACCGCAAGCTGACGAAATTACATACCTCGGAATCCACTTGGACAGGTGCTTAACCTGGAGACGACACATTGCAGCTAAAAAGCTGCAGCTTAAGCTCAAATCTGCTAGTTTACATTGGCTTTTAAACTAGAAATCTGGACTAAGTCTTAGCAACAAAGTCCTCTTATATAATGCAATAATAAAACCGATATGGATGTATGGGATCCAGTTATGGGGCACAGCTTGCGCGACGAATATAGATATAATTCAAAGATTCCAATCGAAAACGTTAAGAGTAATAACGGGCGCACCATGGTACATGCGTAATGAAAATATTCATAGAAATCGAAATATACCTACCATCAAGGAAGAAATTGAACAATCGCAGCAAAAAAATATTTAACAAATCTGCATAACCATCCAAACCCTTTGGCTAACACCTTGGCCCATTTAACAAGTCAAACCCGCCTGCGGAGAAGACACAAAGCAGCCTTTTAAAGAACAAAACAGATAATAATAATAAAGTTTTATACGAAGCATTAGTAGTTATCCAAAATACAATAAAACAAATGAAAATCAATACAGACTTATGGAAAATTACCAAAAAAAAATGAAAATTTTACAATATAACATACAAAGTTTATAAAAGCAAGGAAGTAAAGAACTATTAGAAATCTTTATGGACAACAATGACATTGATATTGCTATTCTATCAGAAACCTGGCTAAATAGCAACAAAGAAACAAGCCTTAAAAACTACTATTATACATACACGTACATTGACAAGATGAATACGGCGGAGTGGAAATCTATATAAAAAAATCCATCAAATTCTCAATCTTCAAACTAGCATCAAATATTGAGAACACAAGATTCACAACACTTAATTTAAAAAACAATATCAACATCATCAGCGTGCACTGCCCACCCAACACAACAACAACATATTTCAAACGCGAAACGGATAAATTATTCACCGGCATCAGACAATTAAATAACCCTACAATCATAGGGGGACACCTTAACGCAAAACCGCAAAATGGAGTGCCCAAATAACTAACAACAAAGCAGTATTTTAGAAAGCATAGCAACAGATAACGGATTTTATTGCCTAAAAGACAGTACGCCAACATTTATACTCAGCAACATTTCATCAGAAGTAGACGTAACGTTGATCACCAACTATATACGATATACCTGGAAAACCATCAACAAAATAACCAACAATAACTACAAACCAATTATCACCATTTTAACGGACCAATTCACATTCTATTAACATAAACCTAAGAAAAAATAACCAGCAAATATACTAAAGGATGTTACCACCCTTAAAATTGGACCTAATTTAGAAGAAGTCAAAAGGGGTATCCAAAGGATAACACGAAAACACACGATAAAAAAAGACAATAATAAATACATTCCAAAACAGTTGTGGTCAGAGGAATCGCAATAGCTATTCCGACGAAGAAACGCTGCAAGAAAAAAGTACAACCAATACAAAACTATGGAAAACAATAACATACTACATATGCACAGCAGAAGGAAATCCAATACTACACATCAAGGAACAAAAGAAAAAGAACTTCAACAAAACATTAGAAGAATTGTCAGAAACCCAAAATATAAAAGAAATGTGGTACAAAATCTGCAATATAAAAAAATACCAATGGGAGAAAAGTATAAGAAACTCATGGAACCCAATAGAGCAATATAAATATTTAGAATTCATAGTTATAAAGGGTGGTTAAATTGTAAGGGCCGATGTTGAATGTGAACCACACCTAAACGCCAAGTTTTTTTCCGAATTTAATTTGACATTTCTCTATTTCAGACTTACTCAATTTAAACCATGGAGAGATACACAATCCAACAACGTGTTAAAGTTATCCAGACTTATTATGAAAATTTTCGAAGAAAATCATCTTCAGTGATGAGGCACATTTTCACCTCAGTGGATTCGTCAATAAACAGAATTGCCGCATTTGGGCGAATGAGAGTCCAAGAGTGATTGTCGAAAAAACCAATGCACCCACAAAGAGTGACTGTTTGGTGCGGTTTATGGGCTGGCGGCATCATCGGGCCGTATTTTTTCCAAAATGAGGCCGGTCAGGCAGTTACTGTGAATGGTGTTCGCTATCGTGAGATGATAACGAATTTTTTATGGCCACAATTGGAAGATATGGATGTGGACGATATGTGGTTTCAGCTGGACGGTGCCACTTGCCACACAGCTAACGAAACAATGGCTCTTTTGCGCAACAAATTCAATTGCCGTGTTATCTCACGTAATAGCGATGTCAATTGGCCCCCAAGATCATGTGATTTGACACCGTTGGACTGTTTTCTCTGTGGTTATTTGAAAGAAAAGGTGTACGTCGATAAGCCAGCAACAATTCAAGAGCTAAAGGATGAGATAATTCGGCACATTAACGGCATAGAAACTCCATTATGCCTCAGCGTCATCGAAAATTTGGACCATCGTATGGAGGTGTGCCGCCGAGGTCGCGGCGCTCATTTGGCCGATATTTTGTTACATACATAATTGAGTAATACCAATATATCATAATAAAATAAAATTTCAATAATTTCCTAAATAGTTTGTGTTTTATTCAAAATCAACATCGGCCCTTGAAAATTTAACCACCCTTTATCACAGATTACATCAAACACCTACTTCTTCTCCT
Source organism: Ceratitis rosa (assembly GCA_037013455.1). Taxonomy (NCBI): domain Eukaryota; kingdom Metazoa; phylum Arthropoda; class Insecta; order Diptera; family Tephritidae; genus Ceratitis; species Ceratitis rosa. Next base: position 1,686,856 of record JAWMAG010000004.1, read on the forward strand.
TTATTGGCGTTGACACCACTTGCGCGATTATAGCCGAATCAATCTTCTTTTGGTTGCCTGGCGCCAGTTGGAAATACCAAGTGAACCCAGGTCTCTCTCCACCTAATCCTTCCAACGGAGTGGAGGTCTTCCTCTTCCTCTGCTTCCACCAGCGGATAATTCGAATACTTTCAAAGTCGGAGTGCTTTCATCCATTCGGACGACATGACGTAGCCGCTGTCTCTTCATTCACTGAACTATGTTAATATCATCATATAGTTACTACAGCTCATCGTTCGCAAAACTTTTCTCTCGAAGACTCTTAGAGCCGACTCATCATATGTTGACAGCGGCCAACCGTCTGCGCCATATAGTAGCACCGGTATGATGAGAGACTTGTGTTTTAGTTTTCGTTTGTCGAGAGAAGACTTAATTTTTCAATTGCCTATTCAGTCCAAAGGAGCACCTGTTGGCAAGAGTGATTCTATTATTGGTGTTAATGCTGGTCCCTAAATAGACGAAATTATCTACGACTTCGAAGTTATGACTGTCAACAGTGACGTGGGAGCCGAGTGACGAACGCGATGACTGTTTATTTGATGACAAGAGATATTTCGACTTTCCCTCATTCACTACCAGGCCTATTCGCTTCGCTTCTTAATTAAGTCTCCAGCAATAGGTTAAACAAGTCACACGATAAAGAGTCACCTTATCTGACACCTCGTTTGGTATCGAACGGCTCGGAGAGGCCCTTATCGATCCTGACGGAGCTTTTAGTGCTGCTTAAGGTCAGTTTACTTAGCCGTATAAGTTTTGCGGGGATACCAAATTCAGACATAGCGACGTATAGGCAACTCCTTTTCGTGCTGTTGAACTGCTTTAAAATCGACGAAAAGGTGGTGTGTGTCGAACCTCATTTTACGGGTTTTTTCCAAGATTTGGCGCATGGTGAATATCTGGTCAATGGGTGACTTACCAGGTCTGAAGCTACACTGATAAGGTCCAATCAGTTTGTTGATAGTGGGCTTTAGTCTTTCACGCAATACGCTTGATAGGACCTTATATGCGATGTTAATGAGGCTAATTCCACGGTAATTGGCGCAGACTTTGTGATCGCCCTTTTTGTGGTTTGGCACACTTAAGTTCCAATCGTCGGGTAAGCTTTCATCCGACCATATTTTACAAAGAAGCTGATGCATGCACCTCATCAGTTCTTCACCGCCATATTTGAATAGCTCGGCCAGTAATCGAGTTTCGGGTTCACCATCTCCGAATATTTCCTCTTCACTGCCATTCAGCAGGCTGGAGAAGCGCTCCCTTCATAAATCCAGTATAATCTGGGCATGTCATTAGTTCACCGCTCTGGGTCCTACAGGAGTTTGCTCCGGTCTTAAACCCTTCTGTAAGTCGCCGTATCTTTTCATAGAATTGTCGTCCAGCTTATCAAGCTCCTCGTACTCACGCATTTCGGCCTCTTTCTTTTTTCCCTGCAAATGCTTCTTGCTTCCCTTTAGCTCTCGGTATCTATCCCACCTCTCACGTGCTGTGGTCGATTGCAAGGTTACGAGGTAGGCAGTCTGTTTTCTCTCCAACGCGACCTGGCAGTCCTCATCGTACCAGCTGTTTTTGCGACCTTTCCGAAATCCAATAGTTTCGTTTCCAGCTGTACGCAGGGAGTTTGTAATGCCGTCCCACAGTTTCCTCATTCCAGGTTGCTTATGAGTGCTCTCGGAGAGCAGGTGTGGAAGTCGAGTAGAAAATCGCTCGGCAGTCTGTTGTGATCTCAACTTTTCAACGTCGAACCTTCCTTGTGTTTATTGACGGGCGCTCATTGATACACAGAGGCGGGTGCGTATCTTCGCTGCGACAAGATAATGATCCGAGTCGATGTTAGGGCCTCGGAGCGTGCCCTAAACACTGGGTATATTTCTTCCGTCTATCACAACATGATCGATCTGGTTGAAAGTTTTTCGATCAGGGACAGCCAAATTTGATGTATTATTTTGTGCTGGAATCTAGTGCTACAGACAACCATATTTCGGGCCCCGGTGAAGTCGATCAGCCTAAGCCCATTTGGGGATGTTTCGTCATGGAGGCTGAATTTTCCGACGGTCATACCAAACATACCTTCTTTGTTAGCTCTAGCGTTGAAGTCGCCAAGCTCAATGTTGACGTCGTGGCGGGAGCAGCGCTCATAAGTGGTGCTCGTAGAAGGCATCTTTGATCAAGTCATCCTTCTCTTCCGTTAGGGCGTAGGCGCAAATTAGAGTGGTGCTAAAGAATTTCGTTTTGATGCGGATTTTGGCGAGACGTTCATCCACCGGAATGAATGCCAGTACTCGGCAACGCAGTCTCTCTCCCACCACGAATCCGACACCATATTTGCGCTACTTTTTATGGCTGATGTAGTAAGTTTCACATATACCCACTTTTCCATCCTTGTCTCGTCCATCGCATTTAACTTTATGAGGACATCAGCCAGCTGGGCAGCGGCACCTTCCCTATTAGGGGCCCGGAATCTAGGTGCATGCTCTCAAATCGTAATCCTTAAAACATTTGCGGGGGTCTCTCATCCGAGGCTGATTTAAATTTTTCATTGGATTTTGTTTTTCATGCGGCGGGTCTCAAAACCTACGTACAACCGCATGGGAATCGCCTTCTCACTTTAGCTCGCCTCCAAACGGATGTTTATTGGCTACCCAGGGGATACGACTTCGGGTCGGCTTGAACCATATGCAAAAATAATCGTTTCTGGCCACTCCCAGGTGAATGGCAATCAAAAACTTTCATCACTTGCGTGAACTTCTACACATTGTCCCATGCCCTGGTTTAGTTTAGTTTTTAGTTCGTTATATGGTAAACAGGGCAGCCTTGCAGCAGTGTAATTACCAGCACAATTAGTGCATTTCTTAGCAGTTAAATCTTCCTTTTACCTGCTGCATTTAGATGAGTGATCTAACTCACCACATACTACGCCCACAGTACAAGAGCACAATAAGATTTTGTGTGGTCGAATTCTTGGCAATTCATGAATTAGACTGTCCGGTCCACTTCTTTTATGTGGCTCTTCAACTGAAGTTCTTCGGTGTAGCAAGTACTTCAATTTTTTTAGATAGGGGGCACTTCATTTTTTCTAAATTCTACCGAGTTTGGTACAAATTCTACCTTGCACATTGGTTGCTGAACTTTGTTTTTGTTAATAATATTAATTGTGGATCTAACAACGAATCCCTGTTCTTCTACCATAAATTACCTTTTACTTCTTCCGAGCCTATGATAGTTTTTATGCCCTTTAGTACGACTGCAAGAATTTCGAACTTTTCTAACTGATGATAATAATAATTTTAATTGTGGATTGATAAAAATGTTAAAACTTGGCGAAAGCTTTTCTCAATGGGGTGATTTTTTGTTTCGTTGAAGACTGCAAAGTATGCGTTGCGCTCGCCAAGCGATTGAATTGAATGCCTTTGCTTTATTTGAAACGCTCACTGAGCATTCATGTTAAAGCTAATTTATTTATTGTTATTAATGTTATTTTATTCATTTATTTAATTTTTTTTAATATTTTATAAATTTACGTAGTTATTTTATTTTCATTGATATTTATATTTTTTATTATAAATTTATATTTTTCCTCCTTTTTCGTTAAGCGTCCTTTTGCTGGTAATTTTTCCCACACAAATTTTAGATTTCAGTTTGAGTTGTCTGGCAACTCTAGTTTTTTAAAGGCACTTATTTTGGTTTCTTTTCTTGTACACTTTTTTTTGTTGGAGTGCCAATCTATTTGCTTATGTAAGTATGTAAAACAAATTCAAAACAAATTGACACTGCACTTTTTCTATATATTTTGGTACATGCACAGTAGCACTCTTATGCACTATATTTTAAGAATTAAACTGTCTATCTTCACAAGAAAAACTCTCTAAAGTAGGTGAAGACAACCATAAAAGTAACACAAAAATATGTTTTTTTCTGGTAATCTTTTATAAGTGTGTCGCTAGGTTGTCGAAAGACTTCTTGATATTCAAAAATGAGTACGGAACTCTTTTTCCGTATAAGAAGGCACCGTTTGCTGAACATATTGATCTATAGAATTTCTTGGATTATTTTGGCACAAAATTAATGCATATTCAGCTAGAGCTCTGCTTTTCCTCTGAAGTGTCACCAACATTTAATTTTCCTCTTCTTCGTCAGTTTCGATATTAGAAAGGTTGTTTTATTATCTTTAATTTCATATTAAAACATACACATATTACATATAAAAAATCTGAAAAGATCAATTTAAAAAAAAAAAACTTATAATTCACGAAATAATTTTGATGATTATTAATTGGTACTGCTATACTTTTTTTCAAATAAAACTGTAGAAAGTATAAATGTGAGCAAGAAATGGAAAAATAACGGTAAATAGAATATCGTGAAGAAGATAAAGCAATAACGTATGACTTAGAGTAGTTTACTTTCACAGTTTTTGTGCACGATGGCACGTGGAAAACCAGTTTCTGAGCAGGCTTGAGTTTAATAATAGAAAAATTTAATTTGGGCAAAAGCTATGGCGAAATATCAAAAAGTCTTTCGTTTTCTAAGTCTTCGGTTCAAAATGTAGTGCAAAATTATAAAAAAGACGGCACAATAATACAGCGCACCGAGGTAGAGTCTCAAAAATGACTTCCTGTGACAAAAGAAGTTTGTCGGCTATAATAAAGCACAATCGTCGAAGCACTGTAGGAGATATAGCGGCAAAATGGTCTGAAAACATTGGAAAACCCGTAAAACATGAATGGACTCGCCAGCAAATGAAAAGAATTGGATATGGCTTCTATAAGGTATGATTGCATCTGCTGCTTCGCAAAACAGAAGATTTTGTGTTTATAATTAATATTTACATTAGGCCAAAGAAAAACCTTTGCTTACAGATTTGCAAATGAAAAAAAAAAAACGAAATTACCCACGGCATACTCTGTTTGTTCAGGAAAATTGGGTTTCTATAACTTCAAAACAATGTCTTAACTTAGTTGAAACTATGGATAAGATAATTAAAGCTGTTATTAGAAATAAAGGAGATGTTACTCACTTTTAAAAAATAAATATTGGTGCCGTACCAATTAAAAATGGTCAAAATTATTTCGTAAGTTATGAGTGTTTTTTTTTTTTTAAATTGATCTTTTCAGATTTTTTATATGTAATATGTGTATGTTTTAATATGAAATTAAAGATAATAAAACAACCTTTCTAAAAAGTATAAACATGAAAATGCATCTATTACCTAACTATGAAAAAATGTCATTGGAAATTGTATTTTCAAAAAATACCTTGCCGTACCAATTAACACTGGTTAGGGCTGGTAGATACGAACCTCTTTATTTCTTTAGAACACTCTAAAATCCGCATTTTTTATAACATTTCTGAACCTATTTACTGCCGAGGCAAATTTCTTTTGAAACAAAAACAATGGATTTTTTTTTTGACATAGTGGTACTGATGCATTTTGTTGAATGTTCCCCGATCTGAGCGCGCAGGGAGGGGGCGAGGCGCTTCCCACCTACCCTATTAAAAGGTAATGAATTAAACTTTTGACAGACATAACTTTCCTGCTTCTGGGGTTTTTAATAAACTCTACAGAAGGCACTTGAAAAAGGAGACATTTTTACTGTAATCTGTCTCTTTCAGTGCTTACAATATAAAAAGTCAAAAAATGCATTTTATTAAAAAAATTAACAAAAATCTAAAAATCATACTGACTTGAAATACATCTATGTATTTTAGAACTTAAAAGTATGCATGTAACCCATCGATCATTTACATTTATGCTAATATTTTTTTAAAGTAACCTATTAAAGTTGTTATTACTAGTAAGTAGAACGTTTTTATAATTAAGCAGCCTTCGACAAGACTTCGCCTTGTACAGTATTCTTAAGTGAAACACATTTATAATTTCATTTATTTATTAATTTACTAATTTTTTTGCTTATAAATGTTTCACAGCCAAAGAATCTATTTTTTGCTTGATCACCTCCCTTAATATTTCATCACAACATCGGCAAAATTTCCCGAGTTGTTATAATTTTTTTGGAAAACAATCTTTTGACCTCCCACCACTGTGACTCAATCTACTGCACATTTTCTGGGCGAATTTCAAGCCTAAGGTTCTCACTTCTATCCTCAACCATACCCATCACCCAATCTCCTGCTACAAGTTTCCCTGAAAAAATAATAAAATTTTTAATGACAATATTCTTTATTTACGTATATAATTTAATATTACCTTTTTTGTACTTCCGTTTGCCAAAATTGCTTTCGTCAATTTGCTCTATCGGCAACAGCTATACCAGTCGGAGAGAGTGGCAGATGACAATTGCTTTGTCTCATGCACAAAACCATTTTTAACCACATTCTCGTAGCTAAAACGATTGGCGAAAGCAAACATCAGACAGAAGACATGACTTGACGTTCTTAAACCAAGTCCCGGAAGCCTTTGTAATCAAAGACTTTTTCCGGCAATTGCTTCTCGAGCAACTTTGTTTTGCCCCCCTTCCTTTGGCCCATTTGGAATATATAGACGGCCCACAATCTTGTCCTCGGCAGCAGATTAAGTTTTTAACAAACAACTATCATTGTTCATGGGTTCCTAGTTCTTTAAATAACCTTAATAGGCCCCATAAATCTTGTTTTCCAGTCGGTATTGGGCGAGCTGCTGCTTCAACACTAGTGGATGGTCCATCATCATCTAAAAATAACGTATATTAGCATCCTCATGCATTTCATAACAAGTTGTATTATCACTTGTATTATTATTCATAATTTAAACAAATTTTTTGATTAACCGTTATTCTAATATGCAACCCATCTCTCACTTGAATCATGTTCCTTCTGTTAAAGAGATGCTAAAATCCAATAGTAATATAAACAATGAGCATATGTATGCGTTATAGATGTTTTAACGTATGATGCACAGTATTCTTTATTGAAACTCCTTTGCAAGTTTAATTAGTTTATTTCAATTTCGTACTCTTCTTCTTCCTCTTTGTCTTGGTTCGTACCAAGAGGACTGTACAACCCTTATTATATATGTATTATAGGTTTCTTGTTCACTTGATAAATTCACCATATTGCTTATTTATCAAGATTTCTTTATTCTGTGTAAATTTTCAGGAAGTCAAATGCTCTTGACAGGTTTTTTTTTTTTTACAAGTAAAACACGTTTTTACTGTTTGTGCGTAGTTGTGAATAACAAATTGTTAGAATGGAAGATACATATTTAATTATATTGTATTATTGTGGTTGGGCGAAGAGAAAAATTGCAAATATCACTCGCGAAGTTTCGTTAAATGATCACATATTTGCGAAAATGTTTCGTTTGACTTGCGAAATTTGCCGTCATCTCATAGATGAACTGGCCCCACATGATATCCAAAAAACCTCACTGTCTTTAACTATAAGAGTGCTGATGGCTTTAAACTCTGTTGTCTCTATCCAGAAGTTTGCTTATTGTGAAGGTGAAGGGAGGAGAAATAAAACTTCCCAGTTCGGCAGGGGAAGAAACTAATGTAAAATCAGGCTAGAAAAAAAAAAAAAACAACTTTAATAGTATCACTTTCGAAGCAGTAAGTTTTGTTGTATGTATGACCCAACGCGATTTATAAATGCTTTGTTTCTCAGGTGTGCGATCACCGTTTATGTCTCACTCTTCTTAACGTAAAATTCCAGTGGCCAACACATAACTCTGGAAATTGGGCAACTTGCCTCTAAAGAGCTAAGGTACAACAAACTACATGATTTTGCTAAAAACTATATAGAAAGAGCATTTGGCGTTTTAAAATCGCGCTTTAGATGTTCGCTGAAGCACCAAGTTTTGCATTATGCACGTAAAAGTATATACATATGTAGGTGAAGATGAAAGAACGAAGTCCAGATCAGAGAGCTGCAATGGGTTTGTTCCAGACTGTTCGATCATTCCGCGGCGTCCTTTGTCTAGGCAAAAATAATACTAATGAAAAAATTTAAAAACTTATGTATTGTGTACACTACAACAAATAACACTAGCGGTAAAAAATCATTCTAATCTAAATTTTGTAATATTTCTGCAACTGCAAACCAATATAGAACCGTTGCAAATTAGGAGAATAAAAAATGCGTTACAGAAATTTGATGCACTATGCATACGATATTTTTTTATTTTGACTTTGAAAATTAAAACAAAAGACTTTTTTACTCTTTGTAACAAAAACATATATAATATTATATATTTTCATATAATGTTTAACATAAAAGTAAATACTTAAATTCTAAAATATTATGAAAGTATTCCAAAGTAAAAGTATTGATTTTCAAAAAGGGTTAGTTAATTAACACAAATAAAATAAATAGCACTTCACACAATCACAAACTGAGCTAAGATCAACATGCAAACATTCGAGTTTAAATATGTCAAAGAAAATCAGTGTGTTGATTCGAATGTGAGCGAAAATGGTATACGCATTGCAGCTCTCTAGTCCGGATATAGTTATTATAGGTATAATCGAAATGTAAACATTTTCAAATTTGACTTTGCAAATGTACTACTTAGTTTTATTATATTAGGTCAAGTAATTGGTTCGTTCGGTTTTTATCTAAGAGATGGCCATGTCCATAGTACCGAATTTCCATCTGCGAATCGCTCCTGAACCGCAACCCATTTCTGAAGCGTTTGCTGACTGGCGATGAAAAGTGGATTATTTACGACAACGTCAAGCGAAATCGGTCGTGGTCGAAACGCGGTGAGCCGGCGGAAGGGCAGCACTCATCCAGAAGAGGCCATCTTTGATCAACAGAGGCCGAATTGTGTTCCATCAGGAACTCGGATGGGAGGTCCTAATGTACCCACCTTATAGTCCGGACCTGGCACCAAGCGATTACCATCTCTTCCTGTCCATGGCGAACGCGCTTAATGGTGAGAAGTTGGCCTCAAGAGAGGCCTGTGAAAATTGGCTCTCCGATTTTTTTGCCAAGAGGGACGCAGCCTTCTACGAGAGTGGTATAATGAATTTGGCATCTCGTTGGCAACAAGTTTACGAACAAAACGGCGCATATTTGACTTAAATCGGACAAATGTACACAAAGTTATCATATTTTGAAAAATCAATAAAACTCCGAACGAACCAATTACTTGACCTAATTATTTGTTTATATATATTTTCCTTTATTCTAAAAGAACTCATGTTAGCAAAAGAGGAAGATTTTTTTTTTACTATTATTATATGCTTAAGAGTCGCAAGCATCTATATCTGAACCTGACTAGAAGTCCGAGCTAGTATCGAAAATTCCTTATTCGCCTTTTGTTGTCATACTTCAGATGAAGGTGATAATAAATTGATATTTTCTGCGGATTAAGATTTGAGTGGTTTAACAGGCAACTTTCGGTGAAAGCGATGGATCTTAAAAAAACTTATTGCTAGTTCCCTGCACATCTTCAGACATCTGACCGATTGGCAAGATTTCATGTAGCATTATCTCCGGGCCAAGTATTAATCTTTATGCATTAAAGTAGACAAATTATACCAGTAGAATAATTTTACAATTTTTTTAGCTAACTCCAACGCGTACTGACGAAAAATGTTCACATTTATGTATGTCATGATACATGAAACAGCTTGCATATTATTCTACGTGTATATTATAGAATCGGTGGATAATATTTTTCTCAATTTGTGTTTTTTCGGCCGATTTTTCAGAATTTTCAAAAAAAAACAAAAAGCAGTGATTCCGTCGTTTGAAGTTCCACATCCAATCTTCGCCTTGTCAACATTCAACCCCAATCCTGACTTAAATTCCGCTTGTATCAATCTTTTCCTACTTTCGACTGATTCTTTTTCTTCGATGGAAAGTGCTCGCCATTTTAGGATACCTAGTTTATATGATAAATGTAATTACAATTCAAATCACCGAATCCAACAATGTAAAGACGATAGATCGAACTTTAACTCTCTCAATCATTTCTATGTATCATTCATGTATTCGGACTAACTCCAAACAGTTATGTACAATAAAATCAAGGCATATACCTACATACACAATCGTGGAAGTGGTTTGATTCTCAGAGTCGCGTATTTTTCACGAGTAATTAGATAGCTGTAAAAATAAAAGTTTATGCATAAGCTTAATTTCAAAGCAGCAAACCGCAGCAATGTATTACTTTTTCACTAAAAATTTCAATTTTCTGAATGAAACAGAATGAAACAGAATAATAAACTACTGCACTTAAACTACTACTTCTAAGAATGTTCTGGCATTACTGTTAAAGGTCTTTGTTCCTCGGTGGATCTCTTTAACTAACTTAAACATAAAAAAACACTAGCTTGAAATTTTGACGGCATAATGTTAATTTGGCCGCACTGTGCAGCGGATACTGCATCGAATACTTTCAAAGCTGCAGTACTTTCATCCATTAGGATGACATTGTATGCAGTATTCGCCGTTGCCAATTCACAAACGACCATAAATCGTTCTCTTGAAGACTCCTAGGGCTGATTCCTCAGATGTTGACATCGTCCACGCTTCTTGGCCATATAGTAGGACGGGTATGATGGGCGACTTGTAGAGTTTGGTTTCGTTCACCGATAGAGGACTTTACTTTTCAATTGCCTACTGAGCCCAAAGTAGCACCTGTTGGCAAGAGTGATTCTGCGTTGAATTTCCAAGCTGACATTATTATTGGTGTTGATGCTGTTTCCCAGATAGACCAAATCATATACGACCTCGAAGTTGACGTGGGAGCCGAGTAGCATATGCGAAGAGTGTTTGTTTGATGACTGGAGATATTTCATCTTGCCCTCATTCTCTACTAGACCCATTCGCTTCGCTTCTTTATCAAGTCTGGAGAAATGAGGACTCATGACGCGGTTGTTCCAAGGTAATTGGCGCAGACTGCGGGATCGCCCTTTTTGTGGATTGGGCAGAGCACACTTAGGTTCCAATCGTCGGGCATGCTTTTATCCGACCATATTTTGCAAAGAAGCTGATGCGTGCACCTTATTAGTTCTTGGCTTCGTATTTGAGTGTTTATGTGTGTAACCCTGTGCAGCCATCATAATCAACCAGGAGATGTCGCTGCGTTCAAAAACAAGTACTCTCAGTAAACATGACTCGACTAAGTTATGGGAAATATGCAGTTATGTCCGTTTTAGATTTCCACCTTCTGTGGAATCTTTAAAAGGCCGTAGTTGCCAGTCTAACGCCCTCTTTTTGTATTACAGCTTGAACGCATCAACATCTCCGGTGAGTACCTTTTTTGATTTATTATTCTTAATAAATACCTTTTTGGTACATCTGTACCTATACCTAAGCTCCGTGTTTTTAATTATTAAGCCACTTGGCTTGGAAAGCAGGATAATTTTGATTTTCAGCTTCCTGAAGGACCGGCACCTCCCCCGACCCCCGTTGCAAAAAACATTATCTTGGGCACTGCGATGGTACATATATGCTACAACGGAGTGAATTATGAAGCAAGGGCACTTTTGGATTCGGGCTCAGAGGGCACGTTCATCACAAAGCGGCTGCAAAGGCGCAATAAACTACCAACTCAACCTGTGGACTTTCAGATAAGTGGCATCAACGCAACGACACCAGCTAACGTACGAGAAGCCGCACGTTTGGTTATAGGTTCTCCTGTTAACCCCGAGATTAGAATTGAGGCAAGAGGCCTGATTCTACCCCAACTCACAGGGAACCTTTCCCAGCTTACAGTACACCAAGTTGATTTGAGTCTACTGCCCCCGATCAATTTAGCCGATGTCAACTTTTACAAAAGTCAGCAGGTTGATTTGGTGATTGGTGCAGACCTGTACCCAGCAATAATGATGGGAAATATTCAAAGGAATATTTTGGGCTCTCTCCTCGCGCAGGAGACAGTTTTTGGATGGATCCTGACAGGACCAGCCCTGAAATCCTCAAACAAATGGCAGAAATCATATGTTTTCTTGCATAGTGAAATCACGAGCTCAGATCTCACTAGATTTTGGGAACTCGAACAAGTTCCAAGCAAAAAACCGATTACACCTGAGGAAGCATTCTGTGAACAGCTCTATACAAGTACGACAACGAAAGAAAATAATGGAAGATATGTAGTAACATTACCATTTAAGAAGGACTTTCCAGAGGATGTTAATCTCGGATATTCTCGAAACAGCGCAGTGCAGCAATTCCTCCGCAGTGAAGCATCATTGGCACGAAGGCCAGAGTTGAAGGCGGAATATCACCGTGTGTTGCGAGAATATATATCGCTCGGTCACATGAAGCCAGCGGCGAGCGACATCGAAGGTAGTACAGAAGGTTATTACCTACCACATCATGCAGTCATCAAACCTGACAGCACCACTACAAAGGTCCGCGTGGTGTTCAATGCATCGAGTCCATCCTCAAATGGTGTAAGTTTAAATGATGTGCTTTATGCAGGTCCTGTGTTGCAAGCCGATCTTATCGCGCTGTTACTAAAATGGCGTTTTTCAAATATGTTTTTAATGCAGACATCGAGAAGATGTACCGACAGATTCTATTACAGGCGGCTGACACGAAGTTCCACAGGATTATTTTTAGAGAGTCTGATGAGAAGGAACTCATGGATTACGAACTCCAAACCGTAACCTTTGGAGTCAATTGCGCTCCATACCTAGCGATAAGGACGCTACTTCAACTGGCGGTAGATGTTAGTTTGAAATACCCCCTAGCCTCAAGAGTCTTGAAGCAGCACATGTATGTCGACGATGTCCTGGCTGGAGCCCATGATTGCGAAACAGCCATTCGCACTAGGAATGAACTTTTGGAAGCCTTAAAGGGAGCTGGTTTCCCCTTGCGGAAATGGACTTCAAATACTAAGGAAATTTTGGCTGACTTACCCAAGGACCACTTATTGAAGGAGGATTTTTTAGAAATTGATGACTTGAGTGAAGCAAGAATGTTAGGCATTGGATGGAATGCCGTCCATGATAGCTTCCATTTCAACGTTCAGGACATGGAGATAAAACCAAGTTACACCAAGCGTGAAGTGCTATCCTGTGTTGCGAAATTGTTTGACCCGGCCGGCTGGTTGGGTCCCATCGTGGTGGAGGCAAAAATACTAATGCAGGATATATGGCTCACCAAGATTGACTGGGATTACAGTTTACCAAGAGGAATATACTTACGGTGGGAGAATTTCCTCAAAAACTACTCGCACATCTCGAAAATTAAAATTCCAAGGTGGATTAGTTTCACACCTTGGAATGAAATTGAGTTTCATGGTTTCTGCGATGCCTCCGAAAAGGCATATGCAGCAGCTCTATATGAGAGAGTGCGTGATCGCACACTAGATAGACCTCCCGAGATACACCTATTAGTAGGTAAAACCAAAGTAGCACCAGTGAAAACAATTTCTCTACCACGTTTAGAGTTATGTGGTGCGCTACTACTAGCCGAATTAATTAATGCCTTACTCCCACAGCTCGACGTTGCACAACCAGTTGTTTATAAATGGACGGATTCTACCATCGTTTTATCATGGCTGCGGAAGCCCCCTTGCAGCTGGACTACCTTTGTGGCAAACCGTGTGGCAAAAATCGAAGAACTCATTGGAGTCACTGGATGGAATCATGTGGATTTTTTTGACAATCCTGCCGATCTGGGTAGTCGAGGCGTATCTCCTCAGGAACTAGCTGAGAGCGACATCTGGTGGAACGGCCCGGCTTGGTTGAAACGACATCCGCCTGAATGGCCACAAAGAGATGACATCATGGATACAGAATTGGAGCAAAAGATTGTGAGATCTCATACAGCGCGAATTAGACACACAGAAGACATCTTGCAGAGATTTTCCGATTTTTCGCGCGCGTTAAGAGTAGTTTCCAGGATTTTTCAATTTTACCGCAAGATTCACCCAGTACTTAAGCTGACAGCCCCAGACAACAATTCGGAGATATCGTCAAATGCAATTAAAGAAGCAAAACTACGTTTAATTCTTCTGACCCAAAAGCGGTGTTATCATGAGGAATACATCGCACTTGCAGCATCAAAGCCAGTGAGCACCAAGAGCTCCATCAGCACTCTCAACCCCTTCCTAGACAGGAATGGAATCATGAGAGTAGGTGGTAGACTTGCCATGTCATCACTGGCCTACAACGAACGCTATCCCATTATTTTGCCGTACGATTGCCAATTTGTGGCCAGACGTGGCTGTCCTCGCAACATGTACTCAGACAACGGAACAAACTTCGTAGGCGCGAGTAAAACCCTAAAGCAGGAATTTAAACAGCTTTTGTCAGAAGCTTTCCGACTTGCCAACCAGTCATATGCTCATCAAGAGATAAGTTGGCACTTCATACCTCCCGGAGCACCTCATATGGGAGGGCTGTGGGAGGCGGGGGTGAAGAGCTTCAAAATCCATTTCAGGAAAGTAGCAAATGCGATGCGATTCACGATGGAAGAATTCGCCACATTACTCGCCAAAATTGAACCATGTTTAAACTCATGGCCAATTAGTCCGATGTCAGAGAACCCCGAATCAATGGAACCCCTTACCCCAGGCCATTTTCTAATTGGAAGCCCGCTAATCGGAATAGCTGAACCCGAGACCAATGGAAACCCGATGTCGATCATCAATCGCTGGCAAAAACTGAAGGCTCTCCATCAAGGCTTCTGCCAACGATGGAAAGCAGAATATCTCAAGGAGTTACACAAGAGAGTAAAATGGCAGCACCCCCAACGAAATGTAGAAGTCGACGATTTTGTGGTAGTAAAAGAGGATAACCTCCCCCCCAAACGAGTGGCGACTTGGCAGAGTGGTTAGGGGTTTTTCAGGACCAGATCACCGCGTCCGAGTAGTGGAAATCCTTACTACACGGGGTCTAATAACAAGACCAATCGTTAAATTAGTCATGCTTCCTGCTGAAAAACCAACTAATGTATCTTCTACTTTCAGAGAATTACGAAATGGTTCGAGTCAACCACACCAACACCCCGAAAGACCAACGCCGTTGTCCAGTTTGCAAAAACAACCATCGGCTTCTATTTTGCAGACAGATGCGCCGGATGGAACCAACGGAGAGACTCCGAGCTGTCCTCCTGTATCGTCACTGTGCCAACTGCCTGTCGCCGCATCACATGGCCAGCAGATGTCCATCGACAAGGACATGTGAACGATGCCACGAACGGCACCACAGTCTCCTTCACCTGCGGGAAATGGAGGAAGACGTGCCTTACAGCCATGGTGCGGTAGACGGTCGGCACAGGAGGCAACACAGTCCATACCGAGCGCAGCCGTTGACCGAGTCCAGCGATGAAGAGGTGTTGGAAATAGATGCCAGCAGCGAAGATCTGGTTGAAGTAGCAAAACCAGCACCCAGTCACAATGATACGACGGCACTCAGACCGCCACTGTCGAGTGTCCGGTCAGTGATCCAGCGGCCAATCCAACCCCCTGATGAACAGCGGCAACGACAATACAGGAGTCGTACCAATCAACGACGATGGCGCCAAAGGGTGAGAGACGCACGGGAGCGAATTAAAACCACGGTACAGAGAACGAGCGGAACTGTCCTCACGCCGACAGTAATAGTGACAGTCGCAACGAACGGGCGGAAGCAAAGGGTCTGTGCCCTCATCGATCCTGGGCAACCAGCATCCTGCATATCAAAGGCTCTAGTCAGACGGCTTCAGGTGCCATCAAGCGGTCACAGCGATCGAGTGACGCTTACCTTAAAGGGCTGGCACGAAAGGCTGCACATCCGGGCAAGAGTGATGCCCAGCCTCACCAAAACGACGCCAGAACGCACGCTGGACGCCAGAGTTGTCAACGAATTCGATAATCTGAGATTGGCCGACCCGTCTTTTTATCGGAAAAGCACGGTATCCTTTATATTAGGTGCCGATATCTACGCAGCAATCTTAAGGCCAGGATTAATGCCTGCAACGCCAACCAGGCCAGCCGCACAGAACACGCTTGGATGGGTGATATCCGGCAGTACACCATATTGAGGCGTAATCATAAACTTCTTTAGTCCTAAGCAAATTGAAATGTGAAGTAATTTAGCTGATGAATTGTAATCATGAATTGATAATTATAGTTTGAATTTTTATAGAAAAATAAAAAAAACTCTTATATTTATATAACTATTTAAATATTTCTGTTGCAGTGATGCTGCAAGGCGGGCGGCATGTTTATGTGTGTAACCGTGTGCAGCCATCATAATCAACCAGGAGATGTCGCTGCGTTCAAAAACAAGTACTCTCAGTAAACATGACTCGACTAAGTTATGAGAAATATGCAGTTATGTCCGTTTTAGATTTCCACCTTCTGTGGAATCTTTAAAAGGCCGTAGTTGCCAGTCTAACGCCCTCTTTTTGTATTACAGCTTGAACGCATCAACATCTCCGGTGAGTACCTTTTTTGATTTATTATTCTTAATAAATACCTTTTTGGTACATCTGTACCTATACCTAAGCTCCGTGTTTTTAATTATTGAGCCACTTAGCTTGGAAAGCAGAATAATTTTGATTTTCAGCTTCCTGAAGGACCGGCACCTCCCCCGACCCCCGTTGCCGGAATTCACGAGGAATTCCGGCCCCTAATCAACCCCGGCAAGAAACAAATAGCTCGGACCGTAATCCATCGGTCCCCGCCGATTTGTTGTTTTTTAAGCGGGCGATTGTTATTCGGACTTTCTCATATTCGGGGAACGGAACAAATTTTCCATCGATCAACCTGAGCCGATTTTGGGATATTTCGTTGTTTAGGCTGAATTTTCCGACTGTTGTCTCAAAAATACTTTCTTTGCCCACCCTGACGTTGAAGTCGGCTAGCACAATTTTAACGTCGGGACACTTTCCCAATTAAGGGACGAAACATTCCAGATGCATACCCCAAAATCGTAATCCTTAAAGCATTTGAGCGGATCGTCATCAATAGAGGGGTTTCCCAACCGGGGCATAATTTTATTTGTTCCTCACTTGCGTGAACGTTTACCTGGCCGCCATATATTTTTCCTTAACTTCCAAAAATCGGACACTATTACAGTTCCTGGAAAAATCCATTCCTTAGTACTGCCAGCAACTTGCCCTTATCCTTTTATCCACAGGAACTAAAAATACTCGTTGGCCTGCCACTTTGAGTCTCCTGTAGTATTTGCGTCGTCCAAATTTGCTTTCGTCGATTTCGACTCTCATGTCATTTCCGCCTATTTTTTATTTTTTTTTTTTAAATAAATTCAGGGTAAATCACCTCCAGACAAAAATCACAGAAGTCGACCGCAGTATGTCGACTTATTTCAACTTCCTTCATAATAGCGTCTTAAGAAAAGTTCTGCACCCACATGGAACAAAACACAATAATTTGTGTTATGCTTAGCTTGGATTTTTCGAAAAATATGCCTTTACGTAAAGTTATTTTTGTATTGCATTTCCGCTGTGTCTTGCCCACTTTCTTTTGACATCTAAAAAAATATTTTTTATGCGGGTTTTTAATATTTTTTTACACGCTTTATATTAGCTTCACTTGTATGTCAGTATGTCTGTCAGTATGTCTGTATGTCAGTTTGTAACTTTTTAGCGGTGACGCGATCCCAATATGAAATATTTGAAATGCGAATCGTTGCATACATCGTAGCGTTGACAGAATTAATCAGAGAACGTATAATAATCCATACTAATAATTATTATACGTTCTCTGATTAATTCAGAGAAAAAAAAATCAAAATAGAGTTAATTAGAAAAATATATAAAATAAATATAGTTTAAAAAAAACTAAAAAAAAACACGCTTTTAAAGAATATTAAACTAAAAAGTTGAAAATAATTTTGGAAATAAACTTAAGACAATAGTATATAATAAATATAGTTTAAAAAAACTAAAAAAACCCCCTTTTAAAGAATATTAAACTAAAAAGTTAAAAATAAATATAGTTTAAAAAACTAAAAAACACGCTTTTAAAGAATATTGTACTAAAAAGTTGAAAATAATTTTGAAAATAAACTTAAGACAATAGTATATAAAAAATACTTGTATAATTAAGAGAAAAGCGTGGGGCGCTCGATATATGGAAATTATGGTACAAAGCGCAGCACGCTTTTCTCTTAATTATACAAGTATTTTTTATATACTATTGTCTTAAGTTTATTTTCAAAATTATTTTCAACTTTTTAGTACAATATTCTTTAAAAGCGTGTTTTTTAGTTTTTTAAACTATATTTATTTTATTATTTTTACCCATAAATCACCGTCAATAGCTTCTGAAGACTTCATTTTCTACAAAGGATACACTCCAGTTTGACACAAATACGTACCTTCTTTAGGAGTTAAATTCCAATCAATTAACTACTGTAAACTATTACATTAATTACAATATTTTCATTGTTCTCAAAAAATCTATAAATTCTTTTTAAATTAACAGGACAAGCCATCGTGACAAGTATTATAAATACGTATTTGTAACCACAACACACTAGCTGCTTTGACCAAAAACACTTATATTTTGTATTTCTTAAGAAATTGATGTTGTTGTTGTTATTAGGAAATTGACGCAGACCCATGATTGCCAATTTAAATAAAATATAGTATGTACAGATATTTCTTATAAAAACTAATAAATTTTTAAATAGTATTAATAAAGCACATTTTTAAGAAAATAATATTTTTTATAAAAAAACCTATTTTTTTTTTAATTTTCGTCTTTTTGTTTAAACCTTTTAAGTTCATATGTATATGGATTTGCATACCAAATTAAAGGTATTTTAATTATCTGCCCCTCGGTTCAGTATTTTTTGAAATATAGCCATTTTGAAAATTTGGAATTCTCTCCTTTTCCACGTCCTGGCGTCCATATTATTCATTTGCACATGAAATGTTTATGCCCTTGAAATTACTTAAATACTCCAAACAACACCCACTATTTAATTTTTCCCTTGGCGAGGAGTCGGTATTCTGCACTTTCCATATACCCAAATCCTTATTATTACAAAATCACAAAAATCTAGTATTAAAATGTAGTATTATTAAATATTAAACCCCCAAAGTATTTTTTGACTTTTGTTCTCTTTTGTTAAAAAATAAATCTTCAACTTTAAAACATTTCATTTAAAAATAAAATAAAATAAAATAAAAGTAAAGCATACTCACAAAAAATAGAAAAGCTTTGCATATTATTTTTTGAAATCTAATGGAAATAAAGGGTCAATATATGGAAGTTAAAATGGAAATATAATTAGCTGTAATTTAAAAATTTTTTTTTCTGTTAATTTTATACTGAGTGAAACTACTTTCCTTTTTGAATCATAAGTTATAATATGAATGAAAATATAAATTTCGCTTAAGACTGTTCATGTTGTTCATGTTGTTGTTGCAAAAAGTTATAATTATAAAAAGTCAAATACGTAGTTAAATACAGTTAACTAAGCCAAGCTAAGGCCTATATTCAGTTTTTAAGTAATGAGCAAACCCCATATAAAAAATGCTTAAGTCCATGGCAATTTTTGCTGTCATTTGAACTTTGAATACCTGAATACTCTGAAGTTAGAGAATTGATAGCGTCAAACCTCTTTTCGATAAATGTTCCCCTTTTCATAAAAAAACTAATGTAGAACTTGGCTAAATATACATATACGAGTACATAAATATGTATCTCAACAAATGTTTTCTTGAGGAAAGTAAAGTAACGTTTTTTAAGAAATGGAGTTCACTGAGTTTTCGAAGCAAAATTTAAAACGCCAAAAGTGCGCCCCTAATTTTTCTGCGGAGAAAAAGCGCAAATTAGTGGCTGAGATGAAGGTGTGACCCGGAATTTGGGACTTGACGTAGTAATATAAATATTGTACATATAATTATATTTAAGCACCTCTTTGTATACATCTTGTAGATATTTTTTACACTTTCCTCCACAAATTAAATTTACTTTGTTATTTTCCACCAGTCTTAACAAAAGTACGTTTCTAATACAATTTTTTCTTAAGTAATTATACATATACCATTCTTTACTTGACAATGAACTTAAGAACTGGATATGGTTGAAAGACATGTGCGATAACGCTGCACACAGCGCTGCACGCTTACTGCAGACATTTTACGCTTGTAAGCACATGTCCATGTGCAGTAAGTTCTGTTTGACAGTTTCGTGCAGTGACTTTTCAATTTAATTTCGAGTTTGTAATTAAAATACATAAAACTATTAAAATTACGGCTAAAAAAAATACATGGAGAATGAGAGAGAACTGCATGGATTTTTCAAGCAACTTTTTTTTACATGAAAACAGAAAGGGAAGCTGAATTTAGAAAAGTGAGTCATATGATGTCAGCACTTTCAAACTTTAGAATAATTTGCTAAAAGAAAAACTCACAAAACATGATTATATTCTCGAAAATATTCCAGCCAAATTCCGACTTGCTTTAATATTAATGTAAATATTAATGATTTATATACATATATATATGTAGTAATTAAGCAAATATTTGTGAAAAGTGACAAATTTTAAATAACAAATTAGATATGCAACAAAATAGTGCTGAAGAAATCGTTAAGGCAACAATTATACCACATAACTTTGACAAATTTCATGAAAGTCAACAATATTGTCCAGAAAATTATGTAGATCAATATGCAAAAGACGGAAATATAGTAGAAGCATTTGAAGAGGAGAAGTTCATCCACTGTAACAATTCAGCAGCAGTTCTTCTAATTCACTTCTTAATTGGTTTGTAAGATCTATGAAATCTACTTCTGCTGCTGCTAGACGAGAAGAGAAGGAGAGTTTTATAATATTTCCTTTTTTTCAGGGCGGAGGATCAGAAGTATTTGATTTGAAAATAAAATATCAGTTTTCGAAAGATCTGTACGATGTGCTGAAGTAATTGTTATTTAATTGACATTCTTATATTGACATAATTTATATTTTTGCCTGAATATTAGTTTTAGCATTGAGTGCGTATCAACCTGTGCTACATATGATAGCTTCGAATGGTTTGTGTCCGGACTATGTATGCTTATAAGTGGCATCTCTTGTGTAGAACGTAAATCAGCAGATGGTCTTGCTCTAAAGCACATACCACAACCAGTGGCAAGCATTGCGTCACTTATGCTGCAACTAGCCATCTTACATACCTAACGTCCATAACACCCGACTGGAAGAGCGATATGCATACACGAGTTATCGATACTGCTGACAGCGGCGAAATGTTGCCAGCTGCCAGTGTGTTTGCATACTTTTAAACAAATTTATAATTTTCGTCAACAAATTTCATAATTTATATGTTCGAAAATATACATCATCTATATGGTAAAAAATAATTAATTACGAGCCGGTTTTACGGAAAAAATCAAATGGCCGTTGGTTTCTGCGGGACAACTGTCGGTAACGGCATGGTCAAGCAGTGACAACTTGTCATTTACATGGCGCTCTCCTAAGATAGGTTGCTATGGACAGAAGGTATGTAGATGGGTGGTTGCAGCATTAAGCTTCTATCACATTAAAATCATACTTTTGTTTTAATTTTCGCCACCCAATATGGTAAATCGATAAGAACATGCAATTCAATTTCATAAAACTATTTTAGTAGGAAAATTACTGTATACAGCAAGATATTAAGGCAGAGCAACAAAAACATCGCTATACAAAAGCATGCCATCTGTGCGAGGGAAAGCACCCTATTTGCTCTGCTTTGTTTTCCGGTCAAAGACCCGGAAGAGACTTCGCGAAGCTTTACTTGGTCGCTTCTGTATCGACTGCCTCGCTATGTCTCATCGGGAAATGAACTGCACGAGTCAGTTCAGATGTCGGAGGTGCAGCGAGCGACATCATACCACCCTTTACATAGGCGAAGAGGTCAGAAAACCAATGAAGCCAAAATCAAAAAAACGAATGGTTGCAAGGTCATGGGCAGATCAAGTGGCCAACGAGGAGATCTCCGACGCGATCTCAAGTGATTCCGACAACGACTCGCAGTCTATGAATCAGCCAGCTGGAGATGCAAACGAACCATCAAAGAGTAGAAACTCTAACTTTCCGACCCTCTCTGCAATACAAAAAGTGACCGGCTGCTGGATCGGAACATCTAGGACTTTCCGACCACACCAAAATAGGAACCGCAAACGGCAAACCAGGTCTTTCCGACTGCGTCCTTCATCGCTCCATACAAAGAACCGAAGGCTGTTGACCAGGACTCGTCAGCTATCTAGCCAATTTAGAAGTGGAAATTTCGGCGATCACACATTTTTGGGGCAAGCGCTATGGCCAATGTTAGCAGTGGCGCCAATAGTCGTCGTAAATGTGAAGTCAGGAGGTCGCCTGCATTTAACACGTGCGCTGATAGATGCTTTTGTGCCAACGACTCTTATTTCCAAGGATCTAAAGCGCTAACTAAAGCTCACAGAAATGTACGTCGCGAATTGGGAGCGTTGCTTATTGTGCATCAGTGGCGTGAAAGTAATAGTGTTGTGGAAAGGTGGAAATATTAAAGCTCTGAGGTTTAAGTGGTATAAACAAGTACAGATATGGTCCTTACCTAAGTTCGCTCGGTTTGTGTATCTAACTTAGTGTAAGAAACACCTGAAGTGGAACTTGGACACAAAAAACCTGAAAAGTATGGTACACAGTTTTATATACACGTGAAATTAAGCCAAGTGTAAACTAATACAGCTGATCTTGTCATCCAAAGTGGGAGCAGTTCAACAACTGTTAGTAAAGTGCGACAATTTAGGCGAGACGTAAAAGAAATATAATAATAAAATAATAGTAAAAGAATAATAATAATACAAATATAAATATTAATAAAACTAGTAATAATAAAAATAATAATAACATTAAAAAAATAATAGTAATAACAACAATATAAATATCTTTACAAATAATAATAAGAAAAATAAAAATAAATAATAATAATAACAAATAACAATAACAAAATAATAAAAATTATAGTATGTTAGTTATTAACAGCCACAATAATAATAATTACATTAAAAAAAAAATAAATAAAAAGTATAAAGTATTACACTCAAACTATGAGTGTTCCCAGGTCGCCCCCATATTGACGTCAGCATCACTACACTAAGTTGTGACGATGGCAATGATTTTGGAAGCGGGCCTAGTCCCTTTAATAAGTCGATGAAAATGTTGCGCTCAGCGACTAAAACAAGGGCAAGTTCTCCGTTTAACAGACCACAAAATAAAAGAGCTTGTCGGAATGTTGGAAGATGGCAGGAGAAGATCCGTCCACCAACCAATGCGCGACATCATAGCGGAGTTACTTATGCTATATGAGAAAATCCAACACCCTCAGGTGCAAGAAGGTACAAGTATAGGATCACAAACAACACCGCAAGAAAAAAGAGCTGATAAAAACGTCATCCGTACGGTGTATAAACGAGAGACTTGCTACCATTACGAAGACTTCCAAGGAGACACAGTCAACAAGTAATAAAAGTGAAGACAAAGTCCCTGCCAATAAATGGAAATTGGTGCAAAGGAGAAAAACAATTAAACCTGATGCAATTTTTATCTCAAAGACGGGTGCAATTACATACATATGCGGACATATTGAGGCAAATGTAACAGCAGCCGAACAGGAAAGAGTTTGGTGAGAATTTAAATAAAATTACTACAACACCGAGTGAAACTCTCCTAGTCCAACTTCGCGATAAGACTGGCAAACTTGCAAGTAAATTTATGGAACCATCGACCGCGTTGCTTAAATCTGACGCAAGAGTAACTGTGTTAAGTACACACACTGCAACTCTATATCTCCCTGTACGAGATGCACAAATATCGGTGGAGGATAAACGCGGAAAAGTTGGAGTCTGGGCATTTGGTGATCTCCCAAACCGGCTCTAGCCAACATGAAGGATTCACACATGCAAAGGTTGGGGAATTCATTTCTATAGCTGCTACGCTCCACCAAGTCAACATTGTGCTACTCAACCAAGGAGGGTAGTGGTAGCAAAACAATTGGCTGACGTATCACGATTGTGCAACGAAACCATAGCGTCCGTGAAAGCACGGCTTCTACAGCAAGACTGGAGTTAGCAGACCACAGAACAGAGGTTTTGCTAATGACCAGCCGGAAAAAGGTAGAGGTCATGCAAGTGAGAGTAAGTGGCTGCACGATAGACTCCAGGCCAATCATTAAATATCTCGGAGTCATTCTTGATCGCCGACTTAGCTTCAAGGAATATTTGAAATACTCCAGCGGTGCGGCTGTCGCAAGACTCATGCCATATATAGGGGGGTCAAGGCAACAAAGAAGAAAACTAATTGCGAGCGTCAGTTTGTCTATTTTAATGCATGCGGCACCAATCTGGGCGAATGCCACTCTGGTACCGGCGTATCTGAGAGCACCCACCGCGCTACATAGATTGGCGTCACTAGAGTATGTAGTGCATTCGTAAGTGTCAGACCAAGCCCCAAACCTGCTGGCTGGAAGATGTCCAGTAGATATAGCAGCCAGAGCTGCTTCAGAAGTTAGTCACAATCTTACTAATAGACGAGATACGGAAAGAACTCATGCATCAATGCATAAGTGAGTGGCAGCATAGGTGGGATTTGTCTCCGAAAGGGAAATGGATGAACAAGCTGATCACAAATGTAAGCAAATGGATCGAAAGACAGCACGGTGAAACTGATTATTATCTCACGCAGATAATCCTTATGTTTGCATTGCAGTGGAGAGACGGACAACGGAGATCATATTCTTTTATACTGCGGCCGTTTTGAAGATAAGCGCCAGCAGCTCAAGCAGTGTATATGAGGCACATTGACGTCGGAAAGCCTACTGAAGGCAATTATGCTAGAAAAATATATATGGGCGAGATACGCGAGATTCGTAGAAATAATGAAGCGACTTAGGTTATATGAACATAGAGCACACCGACAAATGTAGAAGATGCCATGCTATTGAAGTTTCGATCGGAAACTCGTTTTTTCCGACCACGCTTAATAGCATAATAGCAGAGTGGAGCGGAAACTAGGACTTTCCGACCGCTGTAAAAGAAAATAGACTGGAGACTTGGCCTCACCAGCTATTTAAGTAAGTAATGAATTTATACAGAGTAAAGTATGATGCTAAAATGTAATTAGTGGAGATGTGCAACTGTGAGGTTGCAAGTCGTGCATACGGTTATGTTGGTATAACAGTACTGATGAGAGTTTCCTCTTCTCGGGCGTCATCCCAAAAAATAATAAAAAAAGAAACATGTCATGTCTTCCCAACAGCACTAACTTGGGCCCAGAAATCGCAAACGCGTGCGTCCATATGAGGCTGGCTGATCCACACTTTTCCATTAATTACACATACTACGTACATAATTACACACAGCCATACACATATTCATATATCTTTTTTATTATGTTTATGCGAGGACCGTTGATCTTGTATAACTTTGGGCGGTGGCTAATTGATTCCTGATATTTGAGTTTTGAATTTACCATCTTATGGTTCAGATCAGATACATCCTTATCTGATCTGTTTGCGTCTTCCCATCCATGCTCCTTTGCTGAGTAAACGATTGTGGTCCGTGCAGCCTGAGTAGAACGTCAGACCGTAGAGGACTGCCTTAGATCACTTACCGTGATGGCGAAGCAGTTCTCTCTGAATCTGGCATGCGTGCCGTGACACAGTAATATACCGGGAAATGAGATGGCGGACGAGCTTGCAAGGAAGTGCACTTCCATTCCACTTTCGCCATCATGGATGATTTTGGGCATGCCGCTCTCCACTTGTATGCCCAATATAAGAGAGTTATTTATTAAAGATGCTAACTTAAGTCGGAAAAGTCTCATTGCATATTATGTGACCAAGAATGGAAAAGAAGAAGGTAACGTGAGCTTATCGATTTCTGCAGAAGTTACAGACAGGAAGAAGTACATGTAATGGTGGAGGTCATTAGGATCAGCAGTGGTATCCAAATGGGCCCACTTATGGCCTACGTGAGCTGATGCCTGGGAACCACTCCAACCAAACCAACCATGTATTTATATAGAAAATTGTCACTTTAAATTAATTAACAAGATTAAAAACTTATGATCTTTATTATCAACTCTAATCTTGCACATAACATGTAAATTCAATTGTTAGTAAGGTCTATGTCATGTGTATGTGAGGAATCTTAGGCAGTCGGGTATCTATACGTCAATTGTTACTAGACGTCGGCTTGATATGCATTTTATTTTTACAGTTGTTATGTACTCTGAAGACACATGCATACATATGTATATAAAATTGATGTTACGTTTAATAACGCCACAAGGTATGTGTATGGCCTTTCTAAATATACGTATAAACATATCTCGTCTAGGTAAAATCATCTTTTGGGATATACAATTGCCAACCATCATGAAGGCAGAAGTTTTTTTTTCACCTTATGACGCAATCTCCTAGCTATCTTTACCCCAGAATCGGTATAATACCTTTTTATAAATGACAACAATCAACTAGGCTGTTCTTTGACAATGCTAATCGATTATGGAACTCTCTTCTTGCTAATTTAAGGAAGAAATTTTACAAAAGCAATTTCAAGAATCTGATCATTCATTAATTGTTTAAATTTTTTAAATTTTCTGTCTGTTATACATATAACATTTTCCTTTTTTTTGTTGATGTATCTCTAATGTAATAATTACAGATTTTTTTACACTATTTCTGTTGTACTAAAAAAAAATCTTATTGTAAATATATAAATAAATGCAGGATAGGTGTTACCCTATAGATGCTATGCGAGCCGACGTCTTAGAGACCTCGAGTGCTCAAAAATATTCACGACACTCCGAGTGCAGGCCATATGGGTATTCGGGCATCTGTAGCCCAGGCACGATACCACTGGTCACGGATGTTAAAAGATGTGAGGAAGTACGTGGAGCAATGCGCGCACACTGCCACAATCAAAGCACGGCAACACAATGACTCTCGTCTTCATGCACCGATTCTCGAAATGGGTAGAGATCGTGACAATCCGCAAAGCTACAAGCGATAATCCAAGACCGTTTTGGCTAGTTAGAGATAACGAAGTCACTTTACTAGCAGACGATTGAAAGATTTTCTGCGCCAACATGGAGTAAAACATCAGCCAACTGTACCTACCTACCACTGGAGAATCCGACCGAAAGAGCAAACCGGACTATTAAGGGACTGATTGCATAATTCTCCAGCAAAGAGCAACTGAGACGAGCTACTCCCAGAGATGCTAATCACACCCACACCCAGAACTCCAATTATCTTCTACGACGAACACATATTTGGAATCGCACCAAAGACGAAAGTGACAACTAGCTATAGGTGACTTAGTGTTAGTAAAACACCATCATCTTTCAAAAGCAATAGACAACATTGATGCCAAATTAGCGCCTAGATACAGCGGTCCATATCGAATAAGCAACTACATATTATAAATAAAATACACAAAGGCTAAAGGAGAACTCCACATCTGAGTAAGCCATGAGGGCAACCTCCACCCTAAGTGAAAAGAAAAAAAAAATAGTGAAAGAAAAACAAGAACAGAAGATGGCAACGCCGAGACATGGATAAAACAGCTGTGTCATATGTAAGCGAATAGAACAAAATAAACATATAGTGAATCCGGATGCTCACGGTTCCAGAACATGTGTCCGCTTATGGGAGTTGAAGGACAATATTGAAAAACAATTTATTAACACACGTCTTCTTTAATAATATAAGTTTTTTATTGCTTTTTTTATGTTAAACTATCAATTTAATTCATGTTTATTTTGAAAGAAAACGTCGGTATGTATAATTGGAAATATCGATTTATATTTATTTTTCGAAAATTCATCTACCGTTTCCTATTTTGGTTTCATAAAACGATTTTCAAGATGACAATCTAAAATTTTGTCGTTTGGAAGCCAATAGTATCGTTACTAACAAAATTTTTTATGCGACGATGTTGCTTTAAAGCCTCAGGATATGACATGATTTGCCTTACATCCTTGCCACGCACTTCACACTCGCTTTCGGTTTCTCCATCAGATATTTCACCAGTATAAATTTCGTCAATGACAATGTCAATATTTTTGTCTTTTGTATTAAGAACTTCGTCGATTAATAAAAAAGTCTTCCAAATACTACTCTTGCCTAATTTAAAATCTTTATCAAAGCCGGTAGCGGTAGTCTCCAAAAAGTTTCGAAAAAGTCTCCATTGGAATGTCTCTTAACTTGTCAATGTTGCATCTATAATATCATTTAAAATTTTGTATAATGCCCTGATCGAGGGACTGATAAATGGATGTTGTATTAGCAGGTAAAAACATCAACTTTGTTATCTAGCTGAATATATCGAGGGTGAGTAGTGGCATTGTCCAAAAATAACTAAATTAGAGTTTCGATTAGAGTTTCGCGTTAGCTTATTAGCGGTTTTTGTTGATTTATTCACACTTTTGTTCAATAACATATTCTACTTGTCCGTTAACGAGAGGTCCGCTTCCGGTTCGGAGAGGTGCTGAAAGCATAAAAATAGGAAAAGAGTGTCCACGTCCTATTATTAGAGTGTCCGGTTGGAGGTGTCCGCAAGTAGAGATTACACTGCACATACAAGCAAGTAAAAACATAAACAAAAGAAATGGAATTTTTCTGCAAATAAATAAAGTGCCGAAAGGCGTTTTATACGGGAAAATCTCAGTTTACC
Organism: Ceratitis rosa; assembly: GCA_037013455.1. Classification (NCBI taxonomy): domain Eukaryota; kingdom Metazoa; phylum Arthropoda; class Insecta; order Diptera; family Tephritidae; genus Ceratitis; species Ceratitis rosa. The sequence goes on from JAWMAG010000004.1 coordinate 1,715,450, forward strand.
GCGTATGGGAACTGCAATAAAAGCCGGTGTCGCGAACAAACTACCATCAAGTATCGTGTCAATATGAGCCAGCACTAAGTAAACGTGAACACCGCACAAATAACATCGGACGAATAGTCAGGAGGAAATACTCTCCCATCTGCCCAGCGCGAACGGAAAGGCAATGGTGTCGCAAGAAAACAAGGAAAAGCGAATTCACCATCGTATTTATACGCGTAGAGAGCGATGGCTCATGCAGTACCAGCAGGAGCGAGAAGAGTGTCTCGTACGTGCATCAACACCATCATCGGAAGGTGAAGAATAAGAGCCAACAAAACGACGATTAATAACAGCAGCCAGCTAAACTGTACATAAGCGATGTGAGTGCTTTGGCGAACCCGAACAAAGTATCAACGCGCTAAGCTTAACCGTCAGCGGACGGATGTTCGAATTCGGTGACATCAGCGAATACGAAAGCGTGAAGGAGAAATAGAGCGGTAGCTACAAAATACAGAAGTGGCATCAGTAAGTACCTAGACCAACCAAACGGGAATTGAACCGCTGCCCGAGACTTGGGTAAGTGATATCGAGGCGCACTTAGAACAACCCCAGCAACGGCGAATGAGGGGGTCGAAGCACCGTTGTTATAAATGACGTGTTTAAGCGTGCGCTTAAGAGAGCATCAACGTCGTCAAAACCCCGTACATTTTGTACGCACCCTAATGCAGGCATAGTATTACTTAAGTAGTGAAAAGCCTGCAAAAGTCGAGATTTCTTACCAACTACCATCAAGCGCGCACGGGGCGATAAATACTAAAAAAATTAAATTAAATTAAATATACCATATATGTAATAAAATCAAATAGACATTTATACATCCAACAAAAACTTTGCAGTTACACTTTTACAAAAATTGTTTTAATTAATTGAATAAAATATTTGTGTTTATAAAACGAATACGCGAGTGGCTTTTTATTTCATGGTCCTTCGAGCATAGCGTATTGTGATTAAAAAAAAATCACAACATTACCATAAATTAAACAAAAACTACAAGAAAAGCAAAATTAACATTAACGTAAAATACAAAATCAAAAATAACAATACAATCAACATTAATCATAACAAAACGATATAATCAACATTGGCTCAAGATCTGAAGATACCAGCAGAAGGAGAGTGGTCAGCTATTATTAAAAGAAGACCCATCGGCTCATATCTAAAATCAAAGGATTCAAAGGAACTTCACCGGTGGAATCTATTAAAGGGGCGTAAGACTTGTTTATGCAAATAAATAGTATAAAGAACTTTTCCTCAAAAAGTTCATACATTTATATGGTATTTGTATATCCAAAAAATATACAGCCCAAATATCCACCCACATATACATATGTATGCAAATCACTTTTGTTTGCCCAACAAAAATAAAAATTTGTAAACTTGCTTTTTCCAATAGCAAGAATTTAAGTACCGCGATCTTGAAGGATTTTGACCTCATTTTCGAATGTGTGTACGCATGTACACAGATGAACGCAAGAGAATTATTTACAATAGTGTTCCCAACAAACAAATTCAGCTTATATCCAAAGCATAACAAAAATCATAGCACTCTGCAGTGACAATTTTTCTTATGTTTTTCAGCATAAAATAGTTTGAATATTCTAACGCACTACACTCTTACATTGATTGTATTGCATTTAAAGAGCAGTATAAACTCCTTTTGCTTGCTTTTCTACTTTCTTTTGTGCTTTCTCAAGCACAGCTTCAGCATAGCAGCGAACACACAATGGCATATATACTGTAGCCGCTCAGTGCATTAAAAGATCAATTGTTAAAACTTCAACATTGAAGTATAAACGCAAATATATACATACATATACATAAACTGCATCCCAACTCAGCACACTTCTTGGTAACTATATATTCAAGTAGTTCTCGACAACACCCAATTTAACGTAACACTAGTTCCCCGAGGCTGAGTGCTAACTTGTTTAAATACAAGAAATTTTGATAAAGAGTATTTAAATAAATTTGAAATTACATTAAACTGCACAATGCCGAAAAATCTAAGCCAGAATCTCTAACTCAGCTTAAGGCTTCTCCCCATGTAGCAGCTGAAATCAAAATGGAGCATCAAGCCTCAAATTGCAAAACACACTACCCGTGTGCGCAAATACGTAGGCTGCTATATATATGTCTGGCCAAATAATGAAAACACGAATATTTATCAACGAAAATGGTTTTATTGTTTTTCAAAATATTCTCCATCAAGATTTATACACTTTTGTATGCGCTCAAACCAATTTTCGAAGCACTTTTTCCACTCCGATTGAGACACCTTCAAAACATGGTTTTTAATGCTTCAACAGCATCTTCTGGCGACGAAAATCGTTGACCACGCATTATTTTCTTGATGTGTGGGAATAAAAAGAAGTCATTGGGTGCCAAGTCAGGGCTGTACGGCGTATGACCCATCAATTCGACGTTTTGGCCGGTCAAAAAGGCGCTGGTTTGAGCCGATATGTGAGAGCTCGAAATGTCATGGTGCACAATGATTCGTCTTGTCTTGTTCGTTTTTCGAATTTCTCCGAAGACTTCAGGCAAACAAATGGTGGTGTACCACTCAGAATTGACCGTCCTACGTTGCTCAAGCGGAACAGTCGCCACATGGCCAGTTTTGCCGAAGAAACAGGCAATCCATGATTCGTCACCTGTGACGATCTTATAAACGTCTTTTGAAGCACCGCGATCGTATTTTTTCAGCATTTCTTTACACCAATCCACACGAGCCTTTTTTTGAGCGATTGTCAAATTGTGCGGGATCCAACGAGAACAAACCTTTTTTACGGCCAGGTGTTCATGCAATATCGAATGTATGTTGGTGGGAGAAATGCATAGGCATGCCTCTATCTGAAGGTACGTTACATGACGATCTTGCATTATCAGTTCACGTACGGCATCGATGTTTTCTGCCACAACGGCTGTTTTTGGACGACCTTCCCAGAATTCGCCTTTGAACGAGCGTCGGCCACGATTGAATTCGTTGTACCAGTTTTTCACAGTGCTATAGGATGATGCTTCATAGCCATACAAAGATTTTAGTTCATCGATGCACTCTTGTCGAAAGTTGGGAGAAAAGATCGCACGAAAATGTTCACGAGTTAATTCCATTTTTTGGCCGAGATGAATTTTTTAATTCCCTGTAAATAAAACAATTCACGATTAAATGGCAAAACGTTCTGAGTGATGTTATGCTAAAAAATGTCAAACTTTCCAATGGAAATGTCAGATTGCACCTGGCAACACTTAGTGTTGCCTAGGACAGACCTATATATAGCAGCCTACGTATTTGACGAATCAAATGATGGCTTAATAAGATATTGTGCCAGATTTACCTCTTCCCCCATCAATTTAGCATTGATACTTATGAAATAACGAAAGCAAAAATTTGCTGAACAATTTGATTGAAGCAGTAAATCAGCCAATGTCTAGTTCTGAATCATAACCCAGACCGAAAATAGTTGAACAACCGAAAGTATATCTCCAACTTCCGCCATGTGACATTGAAACTTTTTATGGTGGATACGATGACTGTCCGTTTTTCTGAGACATGTTCACTAGCCTAACTCATGGGTTTGGCCGAATAATTAAAAGAAATGTGCCCTTGACCTACCCGTGTCAAGAAAAATACAGACACACTTCACCACCTCGAGTCAAGACACACAGAAAAATGCGATTTTGACATATCCGAGTCGAAATACATAGAAAACTGTGATGATCACCCCAGATCATAATTCCCAATCGGTCAGCAGAAATATCATGCAATCGCACTGCTCAAATCATGATAAAATCTTCTCAATGCAAACTCTGATCACCCCCAGATCAGATGTTTCCCAAGGACGCATTACAAAAAAAATCCAAAAAGTCCCGTAGAACAGGCTCCTATCGGCGTATCATGTCTGCATCACCAACATGTTAATAAACTAAAAATTTAGAAAAAGCACTTTCCGCTGCAGTATACTTCCGACTTTTTCTTTCCTGGAAAGGGGCAACCAAATCGGATCATCGCTTTGAATTCAAAGAAATTCCGCCAAAGTCCAGAACGCAATATCAGCGGAAATAGCGTAAAGAACCCCCGATGGAAACAATACAATACACGGCCCCCACACGTCCAACGGTTCTAATTCAGCGCTTCGTGCAGGGCGGCCCAATATGGTCCTTCGAGTTCCTTTGAAATAAAAAGCCACTCGCGTAATCGTTTTATAAACACAAACATTTTATTTAATTAATTATAACAATTATGTAAAAGTGTAATGATTTGATACATACGAATACATTTTTATTAGAGTTAATTATTGACACCTCTTTTCTGGCCTTGGCATTTGTCCTCCAAAGTTTTTGTTGGGGGTATAAATGTCTTTTTGATTTTATTACATATTTAATTTAGCGCTCCGTGCGCGCTTGATGGTAGTTGGTAAGAAATTTCGCCTTTTGTAGGCTTTTCACTGCTCATATATGGTAATGTGCCTGCATTAGGGTGCGCACAAAATGTACGGGGTTTTGACTACGTTGATGCTTTGTTAAGCGTAATGACGTAAAGTTAATGTATCGCATTTACACTTTTGTTCACTGCTTGGAATCTGCAGATTGTCAGCCATTCTTCGATGAAAGGTAAATGGTCCCTAATGGTTTTCAATGCTTTTCTAGGACATTATCTGTCCGCGAAAGTAGATTTTCCGTCTTTTCGGCTTACTAGGATGTATGCAGTGTATACCATTCAATGTATAATATGGGCCCAAGAACACTATCTTGAAGAAAATCAGCTTTTATTGGAAACTCTTCAGGAATAAAATCCGATTGTTTGGAGTAAATCGCCATAATAATGGTAATAGACCATTATGCCAAACCTTGTCGAACGTTTGTGCTACCAGAAGAAATATTGCACTGCAATACTTTCTGAACTCGAATGCATTTCTTATTTCATTAGTAATTCTGTTAAGTTGTTATACACTACCATGTTTTCACGATCAGATATCTTCAAAAGAATTCTTTTAAATAATTTGGAAAGGCCGGGTACCAGGCTTATTGGTCTGTAAGCAGACGCCTGTGTGATTTCTATATCTGGCTTGGCTAATATTATTATTTGGGACTTTTTCTGCGCACTTAGAAAGTCACTTAGTTTAAAAATAGCATTAAGGAGTTCAGAGAGCAGTGCAGGTGCAACTTTTGGCAGCGCTTTTAGCCTTTTTAAGCCTCCAAAAGCTACGACGGTGCACAAATAGAGATGTTGGAATAGATTTGAATAGATCCTCTTTGTTTTGTTTTCTTTTCATTAAATTGACAGTGAAGATTTTTTTTTACAAATTTACTGCAATCGAATATTTTGAAATTACAATTTGATGGTCGAAAAGAATGCAAGAATAGCCGCGTAAAAGGAGTTGAGGAAAAAAGGATGGAACCGGAAGTTAGCGCGTACGGCGGCGTTTATATGATGTTTAAATTGTACGTTTAAATATCCTGCCTGCCCTGCCGGAATGTGCTGGATAGTGCGTTCTGCAATTCCCTTCATTTGGGGTCCGGTAGATATATGCGCTATTGGCACGCTTTTGAGTGGCGTGGTGTTGTTTCCGCTGGAAGAAAACCGGAACAAGCGGTTGTTTAAACGTAGAGTGCAAGCTTTGTATTAAAAAATGCTTTTTTTATTAAAGGCTTTAGCATCGGGATGAAGTATTCTTGTCTCACCATTTGAAGCTTAACGCGCTTTTTTTGCGTGGATCAGCAGTGCGTGTAAAATTTCAAATGTGACAAAATCTCTATATACTCGGGATGATGGTTGGGTGTCGCACATTTCAGCATGGTGAGAAGTGAACTTTTTTGTCAATTGGCCTTTTGTTTCGTAAAGCATCTTTTTCGATAGGGAAATATCAAGATTGGAATACCTAAACCAAACGCTGCTTTGCGAATTGGCTTTCAGAATGAGTAAGATATGGTATGGAAATTGATTGTTGTCTCTCTGACTTATTCTGGGCATTGAAAACGAATTGGATCATGTACGCAGTCACGCGAATTGGTTCGAGAGGACGAAAAGATCTAGAAAATCTTCTTCGAGCGCGTAATTTCTGTCGGAAAGATACTGCGTGCTTTGCCAAGAAACGATGTGGTGTACGAGCTACTTTGGGCCATGCCACTTTAGTCCGTGCCACCAGAGTGAATTGGTGGCTAATTCTTGGGGTTTGCAACCCCGTGTGCCGAAATCAGCGGGATTATTTCCGTTTGTCTTGTGGTATATTCCAGAATATGGGAGGTAAGAATATACTAGACACGTATGTCTTTCTTATGAACGGCGGCTTCTCGAACCATGCGCGTTCTATTTCAGAGGCTGGCCATAAGAATGGATTGCACGCTACAAGCCCAAGCGATTTTTAAATGGTAGCGATCAGTTTTGCTAAGAATACTGTTCCGCACAGCTCTAGGCAAGGTAGACTTATCGTTTTCAGCGGTGTAACTTTGCTTAGTGCAACTATTCAATGAAGCACACTCATCCCATTCAGTGGGACCTTAGCACTTTGGTTATTTGAAAAAGTGAGTTGGTGACATGGTCAACATCATTAATTCCGAACATCGTCAACGTACGTTTGATATTTATATGTATATTGGTGTAGTCAATAGAATCTTTGTTTTTGTATCTTCTTCCAATTGATGCAGAGTAAGGAAAGAGAGATATAGCACAATCAGTGATGGAAGAATCATCTAACTCGCGAACCAGAAATCGCTGAAAATCTTTAATGCCCTATTGAATATGTATCTGCACGCGCCATTGTAAAATAAATAACATGGGGTCGGGTTGGAGTGAGGGAATATAAATACCAATTAGGGAATTACAACAACTTCATGTTTTCAATGCGCTGAAAAATACTCGCACTTTGGTTGTGACTTTATCTTGTTTTACAACTGCATGATGTGACACATAGAACGTCTGTTGTCCATATGACCTAATGCCGTACATTGTCTCTAGCTTCTCTTCCTTTTGGAAGGTGCGTCCCATGGTATGTTATTACACAGACTGGGAATTGCCTAGGAGGAAATTTCTCTGGAAATGTTTGCTTGAATGAAAGTCTGACAATGTAGCGACCGTTTGAATTGCATGTCGTTGCTGCATGGTTTCATGGGATCTGCTACTGGTACGTTGAGTATGTTGTTTGACATCTACGGATGTGCTGCAGACTATGATACCTTTGTTGGTATTTTGCACATGAAAACAAGTTAATGTTTTCATGTAATATTATATTAACATACTCTGATACATTAGATAAGACATTGTATGTTATATTGTCAAAGCTTACCCCACTATAACTAGTGCTGACTTTCTGACCACCCTTTTAATGGACAGAGCCCAGTCAGGTTCCAATCCACCTCAAAGATGTGGATGCAAGCATCATGTCAGTTATCCGCCACCTTATCTAAATAGCTCTGCCGACGATCCATCGGCATCCACCGATTTGTTATTCTTCAGTCGGGTGATCGCTATACGATCTCTCTCTACACCATAATCATCGATTGTTCGGGATCACAATTAACCAGCTGGCCTTCCCATTTAAGACACGGTACATTCCAGGTGCATGCCCTCAAATTGCGATCTTTAAAATATTTTCAAGTGTTGTCATCTAAAGTAGCGACTCAAATGTAAATATTTGCTTTTGAATGAAACAGAATGCTGTAACTCTTTTCGACTTATTTTATATTTAATTTATGTAATAAAAAATACCAATAGACGTTGCATAGGTAAAACTTTTTCCGCATTAAAGTGCTTAGTAAGAAAAGGAATTTTTCATCTGATCTTTTCCTGTTCCACCTCCATTCTTTTCAGTGCACAAGGTTTCGGAAATCCTCTTAGAAAATTTTTATTCTTAAATCAATTAAGCACAATTGAATTTTCTATGTTTTTTAATTTAGTGTTATATTTTTTATTTTATTTATTTAATTAATTTTAATAATATTTTACTTTTACTTTTACTAAATACAGTGATTAAGTCTTTTAATCTTTAGTGCGATACATTTGCTTAGCTACAACAATATTTAATTTACATGCAAAAGGATTTTCGCTTATTTTCTTATGTACGTATGTATGTATGTACCTATATATATATATATATGTATATATATATAATTATGCATACACATCTAAATACTTTAATTTTAACTCAATAATTAATAATATTAAAATTGTAATCATTTAATTTAATTCTTATTTTTTTACAGTGTAATAATCGTGCTATATAAGTTTAGTGAAAAGCAACGCGTCTTTCATAAGAAACCCATGTCGAGCGCCGTGTAGAGCGCACGTATATCACTATGCGACGATATGCGCCAGAAAGGAAAGTTATATGTTTTCGCCGCGTTCTCCTCCTCCGTGCCATCACCGATCACCACATAAGTTCCTTTTCTACCGAAGCGGGTCATAATGCGCTCAAAGCAGGTGTCATGACCTAACAGATAAATAGAGAGAGAGAGAGAGACACAAAATGTGAGCAAAATATATTGGGATTTTTTTGATGCAAAACTCACCAATCTTGTGTGCACTGTAAATGTTTTCAATGGAAAAGATGCCGCCCAGGCCGAAGAGTAGTACTTTGGCCAAAGCGGGTGCAAGCTGGGTCTGTGTCACCAACACATTTACACAATTCTCACGTTGGGCGATCATATTCAGACACTTTGTGGCCAGCGAGGCCCAATTGTCGGTAGCCATCTCGATATCTGAGCGTATTTGCAGCCAGGCGTCGCGCTTTTCGGGACCCAATAGACCACCAACACTAATGTAATGAGATACAATTCGTAAAATTAATATATAATTCAAGTACACTTACTTTATTAATATGCTAGATACTCACTTTCCCCTGTAGGTGTTGTAGATTTCTTTGATTTTCCTATATCTGAAGGCCAGTTTGCGCATCCAATCGACACCGCCGCGCACTCCTGTCGGTAGACAGAGATTGGGTGGAGCACCTGGTGGCGCTCCTGAATGAAAACCATCCGTAGCGAAGTTGTATTGGCTCAAATCTTGTCCATTATCATCAGAAGACACATCATCAATGTGCACCTGATCACATTCCTCTATCTCATTGAAGAAGAAATGTGTATCGGCCATGTTGAAGACCATCTCCTCCATGCGAAAGGCGATTGTCAGTAGCGTGCTTTGGTCTTTGGTGTAGCGATTGGCGAAGGAACCGGAGAGTAGCGTATGGAAAATGATTATCGTCTCATCCAGATCCCAGATGAAGACGCGTTCTGGCGGCTTGGCCGCATCACTGTTTGGTGTATCCGATGTGGTACTGCGTGTTGGACTCGGCTGTTGATGGCGTCGACCACGTGACCGTCCACTTTTACTAGTTGGCGTACTCTTGGCATGGGCAACCGTTGTTGCGGCCGCTGAATTTGTGTTAAGCGCTGCAGCGCTTGCATTTGGCGAGATCGGTAGGGGCGAGTGTGGTGAGTGCGTGGCGTGCAGCACTGGTGTGGTCGAGTGTGTATCTGTGGGACTCTCTGACAAATTGGAAGCGCCTACATGGAAACCATGGCTAGCAGCGCTTGAACTGGGTGAGCTAACGGCGGCGTAGGGCGAATAGCTTGCCGGATTGTAATAGTTGCCATATTGATCATTGTAGTAGCCGCTGTAGTCCTGCTGCGCTGCTGCTGCCGATCCAAACTGTGCAAAGTTATTGTATCCGTAAGCAGTTGGATATAGCTGCGTTGAGTTGCTGTTGCCTGCTGCACTCGCATAGGACGACGTCAAGTATGGCGAACTGGGTTCTATTTTCGTTGCTGCCCGCGCCGCCGCCGTTGTGTAAGGCGTGCCGTAAGTCGAGTAGAAGGGCGGCGTGTACTGCTGCATACTGTTGTAATAGTTATAGTAATCGTGTTTGCTGGTATCGTATGCTGCCGCGGCAGCTGCGGCGGCAGCCGATGAGTTAACCGCCGCCATCGCAGCGCTGGATGAAGAGTTGGAGCCAATGCCCGCTACACTGCTTTCCATGCCGCTTAATCCGCTAACGCCGACTGAGGAGCAACTGTAGATTGAGCTTGTTGTACCGCCATTGCCCGTCAAGGCACCATTGCCATCCAACTGTCCGACACTACCGGCACCCAAAGTTGATTGCGTCTCAATGCCAGCGCTATTTGCATTTACATTGGCTGAACCACTGCCCCCTCCACTGCCTCCGCCGCTGTTATTAAGACCGGGGCTACGGTTCTCTGATTTAACAGATGTCAGATGTGGCTCCGCTGGTAACCAGTGTGACATGCCAGCAACACCTCCGCTAACACCTAAATCACCATGACGCCCCGCGCTCGTCGTCCCTGAACTATTTAGATTGGCATCAACGCCACCGTCAGACCCACCATCAGCCGCAGAATGTGGGTGCTGGTATGTCGAGAAACTACTGCCGGGTGATTGTGCAAACGACGCTGCAGCGGTGGCATTGAGGGACGAGGGGTAGGCGCTTAGCCCGGAAGAGAGGCTGCAACTGGAATTCAGGTTGGGCGGCGTATTGTAATGACCGCTGAGTGATGACAATGAAGTTATAGTTGGCTGTAGTGGTTGCGACTGTGGCGGGAGCGTCAGCGGACTGCATTGACCGGCTGCGGCTGAGGAAGCTGTGGCAGCTGTGCTCAGTGGCGATTGTGTATGTGGCAGGGAGTGTGAATGAAGTTGTGAAGTATGGTGTTGGGGCAGATGTGATTGGTGTTGTTGTTGTTGTTGTTGCTGCTGCTGATGATGGGGCGATTGAGCGGTGGCTTGAGAGCAAAGACTGGAAGAAAAGGGCCAAGAAAAACGTTTTAGTTAATAACCCGTGCGAAATTTGGAATTTTTTATAAACGTAAATCTTTTTAGTATATTACTTATGTATGTATGTAAATATTAAAGTAATAGTCAGTCGAAGTATATGGAGTAGAAAGAGATTTTAGCACTGCCTTACCTCAACCTTGAATTTCCAAATTTGAAGAGAAAGGGAAGGAATGAAGCTCTCGCCTATATACGCGACACTGGCCAATTATGAACAAAGAATAAATATATTATTGTATGTTTACATTGCACCTCTAACGGAATGTCATTTTAACAAACATTGATGAATCTGTGGTCATGCCTACTCTTCTTATTGATAAAAAAAAAACTTTAAGTTCGCCATTTTTTCTTTACTGGCGATTATAACCGAATTAACAATAGAATTAACTATAGATTAAATACAATCAGGTCCTTCTCTACCTGGTCTTTCCAACGGTGCGGAGAATATCTTTAAGTTCATTGTTTCGTCGGCTGGTTCCAAGATAAGCAAAGTTATCTACAACTTCAAAGTTATGTCTGTCAACAGTGACGTTGGAGCCGATTCGTGCATGCGATGACTGTTTGATGACAAGACATATTTCGTCTTGCCCTCGGTCCTAGTCTGAAGGAAGAGAGACCAAAAATGCCAATATCATCGGCGTACGCCAGCAGCTATACACTCTTATAGGAGATTGTACCTCTCTATTCAGCAATTAAAGAAGTCACACGATAGGAATCACCTTGTCTGCAACCTCGAGGTCATATCCAAGATTTGGCGTATGGTGTACATCTAGTTAATGGTTGATTTACCAAATAAAGTCCAATCAGATTGTTGACGCTACGCTCTACATATAGGAACTTACACATGTGTAATATTAATAAGGCTTATCCCATGATAACTGGCGCAGACTGTAAGATCGATTTTGTGGATTGGCAGAGCACACTTAGGTTCCAATCGTCGGGCATGTTTTCAGCCGACCTTATTTTGCAAAGAAGATGATGCGTATTTGAATAGTTTGCTCGATAATCCATCGACCCACTCTGCTTTGTTATTTTTCAAGCGGGCGATTGCTATTCGAACTTCTTCATTCATTCATCATTCATCTTATTTAACTTAATGAAAATATTGTACAACAGAACATCACTCAAGAGGAAACATCTTGCTTTATCTTTTTTATCAAGTCTTAGAAGTCATATGAATCAGACAAACTCCTTCTTGTATGAGAGATACCTGCTTGCTCAAGACGTCATTTCAAGTGAGGGTTCTTTTGATGGGTTGCAGTGGAGGTTCGAGATGCCAAGCTGGCATATAAGCGACAGTAGATATTGTAAAGGGATGTCCGTGGATGATAAGTCATTGATACCAGTGCTCATGGTGGTCAATCGCTTGAAAATTTTGAAAGGAACTTTTGACAACGTTACCAATCTTCCGTCCAACCGACCGAAGGGCGAGCCAGTAAGATAAACAAAAATCCAATAACGCGGTGTTCGGTGGCCAATGAAAGTCCGAATTGAATTTGATACCGAAAAGATAATAATAATTTATTTAAAACTCTAAGTAAATAATTTTTGAATCAATGCGGATTACTTTAAGATTGTACCACAAGCATCAACAATTTCCAAACTCGTTCTACATTTGGGAAATAAAGGATAGAATTACAGCGAAGTTGCAATTATATCGAGGATACAATTATTTGTACGAAGTCGAGGTAACTTCTATCTGTAGGCAAGGGATTTAATCTGCATTTCCGGGCTAGAATTAAAACTTTTCTCTTCATGCAAATAAAGGGTGACCCATTTCAAGATTGCCAACTTTTTTAAAGAAAAAAACACATAAAATTCAAATTTAATGGGGAATGTTTATTAGCCTTGGAACATTCTTTGGGATTTATTTTTTGAAGATTATCTCTTTCAAATGTTGGCCGCGGCTACGTCTCATATGGTGCATCCTTTGAGTAAAATTTTCGATGATTCGTTAGAGCATTTCGACTGGTAACTGGTGAATGACACGCGTGATGTTTTGCTCCAAGGCCTGAATCGAAGCGGAATTATCCGCATGGACTTTAGACTTTACATATCCCCACAAAGAAAAGTATAACAGTGTGACATCAGACGATCTTGACCTTAATCGTAAAAGTATCTGCTCACCAAATGTTCTCTCTATAAATCCATTGATTGATTCGATTTGTGGGAAGTGGCTACGTCTTGTTGAAATCATATGTTTACGTTTTCGCCGGGAACATTTTTAAGGAAATATGGACCGATGATTCCACCTGCCCACAAACCACACCAAACCGTTATTTTTTTTCTGATTGAAATGGCAGCTCTTGAATCTCTTCAGGTTGCTCTTCGTCCCAAATGCGGCAATTTTGCTTATTTATGGTACATACCCATTGAGCCAGAAGTGGGCGTCATTGCTGAATAAAATTTGGCTCGAAAACTTCGGATCTTCTTGGACCCATAGAGCGATGTGATGTATTTTGTACGCTTTCAATTTAAGACCTCGACGTAAAATGCGTCAAGTCGTTCCATATGTCAGTCCGAGTTGCTGCGAAAGGTGCCGAATCGACTTTCCACGGTATTCGTGTACACTCTCAGCTACGGCTGCTAAATTTTCTTCCCTGCGTACTAGACGTGGTCTATTCGGTCTAATATTATCCAATAATGTATGCTGGATCTCAAGATGGATACTGGTGTTGCGAATAGTACGCTCAGTTGGCCATAAGTTGAACGAAGCGCGCGAAACACATTCTTTTCAGAACATGAATTTTCGTAATAAAGTTTAATGATTTGTAAATGTTGCTCAGGCGTAAGTCTTTTCCTGATGAAATGCTAAACAATACCGAACAATAATAACATGACAGCTTGACACGACTCACGCGTGAGCTGGCAAAAAAAAAGCTATTGAAAAAAGTACCTCTACGTGGATCACCCGTTATAAAACTACCTATGACCAATTTAATCCTGAAAAATTTGCGAACCTCTTATTGTAGTTTCCAAAGGACTAAACCCTGCCGACAGGAGTCACGTAACTCTTGGTTTCATAAAATTTTATTATCATTTCTTTTTCAAAATTGTAAGTATAACTTTGATCTCAGTATCAATCTGGTATCAAGCTACAATCTTTTTCTTATAACTAAATCAATTCGTGTTTCTTTACTAGCCTAATTCGTTCACAAATCAAACTAGTGAGAATTCACAAAGTTGGATTATAACTCTTCTTATGATTGACATCAATCATTTTCTTTTAGCTCTAACTTCATTAGTATTTAAACAATTTTATCATTCAGTTTATTTGATTGGTTATATTTTATTAGACTCCTACATACCTAGTTTTTTCTAATAGAAATGAATTGAAATGTGAATTCCACAAGCTGTAACTCGCTGCTTGATTGGTTGGTCGTTAAAAGGCTAATAAGCTCAAGTATTATTAACAAAAATTCTAAAAGTGGGAAAACGGAATAAAATTAACATAACATAAAAATAAATAAAATACTACAGCAGTCAGACGCAATGAAATGTAAAGAAAAATAAAAGTAAACAATTAAAATTAAGAAACAAAAGATATAAAGTAACAGAACGTTGAAAAAGTGACGGCGACTAAAATGAGCAATAAAAAATCAATAATACTTCGAGCAAACATAAAACCCCTAAGAACCGTTAAGAAATATACATACATATGTATGTATATAAGAACTAAATTCTGCAGCCATATATAACAAGGAAGAAAGATGGACAAACAAAAATCAAGCACGAATGCCTATCGCATTTATTGTAACTAAACGAAATGGAAAGCTGAAGAGGATATTAAAAATAAATAGTCAAGTGTTCTGTTGTTGGGCTGGACCCTTTGGCATAGCATGTGTAGCAAAGATCAACAATAAAAAATATTTGTGACCAGCACACGTGTTAGTATGTAAAGTTTTACTTGTACGCATATACAAATTTACATACAAGGACAGGTCCAAACGTTTGTGGGAAGAAAATCACAACTGAAGATTTATAATAAAAAATATGGGAAAAACCACAAAAGAATGTCTCTTTTACTCAAATTTTTTTATTGTTTTTTTACATAGAAACAAATATACCAAGCAAGAATTTCATCTTCAAATTTAATTTTGATAATACATACATATACTAAACTCCAAAAAAGTCTATGGTTTTCAATATCTGATCTATATCTAAAATTGGGATTTCAACTATTTAAACGGTAAAAGTAAAAGTCTTCCAAACAGTGATTTCGACGAAGAGTTCGTTGCATTTCAACAAGCCCAGAGTTTTGACAACCTCTATGCTAAAAGCAAAACAGTAAACACAGTAATTGTAGTTTCTTTGTCCTTCTGCTATCACGAATTCAACTTGTTAAAGTCAGATTCGACTATACTAGCTGGCTGTTGTGCCTTAAATATACCAGTTGGGGTCAATTTTAGTGCCAGATGAAGGTTTAATTTAATTCGAGATAAAGTAGTGGTAGGCAGAGAATGTCAAGCTCTCCGAGCATATTTCTGACATGAAATAAAAGCTCCTCATAAAAATCCATCGGTTCAGGTCCCTCCATTTGTTGGGAAACATCAAAAATTAACTATGAATAACAATTAGCATCAAATTTAAATATGTATAAGTATTATTTGTATTGTGTATGGAGTTTATTTTATTTATTTTTATTACTAATAATTTTTGTCGCCTCTATTTTCTTTGTATGCCTTGTAATAATTCAAATTGATTATATTATTCAAATTTAATAAAGGAATGTCTTCTAATAAATCTTCAGTTTTCAGGAGCGGCTAGTACAATATTAGTTATTTTTTTTGTCGAATCAATAAATAACGTCTACAGTCGTCCTTTTTTGTCCAATTGTTCAAGCTTATTTTATATTGCAGAGATATCATCGAAGTTTCCATACTTTGTATTTTATATTTTAAATTTTTTCTAAATGTTATTTTGATATACCTTTTTCTGAGTATGACATCTTGAATCTAAATAAATTTTATCCAGTAGTTGCAAATTTTAGGCAAGGTACAATATAGCGCTAGAAAAAATGCTTTAGAGGACTCTCCTTTTGGTTTTCGGTTCGGTTCTTGCGTTTTCATAATAAGGCGGGTACATCAGCTAGGCGGCTTTATAGTTCTTTAGGCGGGCAATTGCTATTCGAATCTTGCCATAGTCGGGTTGTGAAATGCATTTTCCATCGTCATCGATTGGGATTTTGGGGTCACCATCTCTGGGTGTTTCATTTTTACTGCTATTCAACAGACTTGAGAAGTGTTCCCTTCCTAAATTCACTATACTCTGGCCATCCGTCACTAGATCACCCCTCTGGGTCCTACAAGAGTCTGCTCCGGTCTTGAAACCTTCTGTAAGCCGTCGTATTTTTTCATATAATTCTCGAGCATAACACTTTCGGTGGGCTCTTGCATTTTCATAACAATGCGAGTACGTCAATGGTTCGGTTCGAAGCGTGAGTAAAGCGACGGTTCGGTTCCAAGCCGGCTTGCAGCCGTGGTTCCAACGTCTCACTTGTGTCTGCGTGAGATAACAGTATCTAAGATGTTTAACGTGAGTTCCTGCCGATGCCGGCTTAACCTCACGGTGCTCAAAAGCACTGCGGATCAACAGTGTTGATCAGCACCCCATAGTGAGAGTATTACAAAAGGTAATACTAACATTATGGTTCCAATTGGCTGTGTGATATGGACACACTGGCCACCTTGGTTAGGCTCGAGGCCCATCTAAAACCTCTGCCGTGCTATGGGTCCGACACCCGGCAGCAATGCTACTCCACATCGAGTTGGTACACTCCACACACTTCCACCAACTCTTCCTGCATTTAGGTTTAAACCACAGCCACCACGAAACTCCCCGAAGGGCCTTGCAGCAATGAACAGGTCGGAGCAAGTTCCGAGGGCTCCTGTTCCCCGTGGTACCGGGTTTAAAGTCTCCGGTCAGACCTTGTAACCGGAGTTATTACCAGTTGGGCTTCCATATAGCCCTGGACTGGTAGCCAGGCTTTTAGTCGCCTTTTCCGACAGGCATGCCTTGCCGCGGGTGTATTCTCTTCCCGGACCCGCACGGGGATGCGTGAGATAACAATAGGTTACGGTCTGTCATTGGGCATACAACTGTTCTGCATTCATTTCGGGACTGCAGAAGCAAAAAATGGGTGTGCTTTCCTTCGCCTCCATTGTCTATGATTTTGATTTTGATTCCGTTAATGTATTCCATCTCACGTCTTCCAGTTCCCTTGTAACGTTTGCTGTGTACTGTCTTGAGTTTCGTATTTCATGGACTAGTTAGGCCGCTAGAAGGGATATACTTTTGTGTATCTCATCAATATAAGGGTAACCCTTGTGACTTGGATACCAGCGCTTCCATCTTTTCTCTGCCTCCGTGCTTCTAAGGATATTTTCTGACGTAATATGATATGAAAATATTGCTTTAATTGCTACCTAGTTATAGGTAAACGTTCATTTATTTTGTTTTTTTCATGTCGAACATTTTTTGGAGTGTAGAGCCGTTTTTCGTCTTCGGCCCAAATCGATTAGCCGATGTTTTATCTCCAGTAAAAAACTTAAAAGTTATTTTCTGTCTTCAGTTGAGCGTGCTTCAATAAATAGAACAGCGTTCCAATATAAATATATTTTCAATTATATTCCTTCAACGAACTTTTGCATCTCCCCTCATAATTTATGCAGCTCAGCGTAGGCGCAAACTGTCCTCGCAGCCACATAAGTATGTCAAGCAGTTGCCTTATTTCAGCTACAGCAAAGTGTTCTACGCAAGCGTGCATACAGGCAATCAAATTTAACCAATAGTTTCAGCAATAAAAATAATGAGAAACCTGCTTGCTCATCCTAATCATATGCTTTGGTCACATTTAGCGACACACTTGACTTGATCCATCGCTCGTTTAGATGGTCCTCAAGCCTTGTTGGCGACCGCGTGTGAACATGTGTGCGGCAAATGTTGTTCGTTTTCTGCGTTATTTTTTCTTTCTTCCTTATTTTTTGCATTTAGTACCGTTTTAATCGCCTTATATAGATATCTATAAATTTAGTTTTTTATGCACATAAATTCATACATTTTATCCTTTTTTTATTCTATGAGCATACAAATTTTAGACTTTCTTGAAAATCATTTGATGACGGTTTAAATTGTGGTGACAGATATTGCCATAGACATATCTACGAACACCGTATGCCAATAAATTTGCGTACTCAACTGTGAATTTCATAAACATATGTATCTATAGATTAACCAGTTGTCTCAATTTAGATAATTTTGATCAACTTGATTGATTTTTACGTATCCCCGAAATACGAATATGTAATCTGACAAAGGCAGAAAAAAGTATTTTGAATTGCTTTAATATTTTTCTCATGATAAGAACCGATTGAGCGCTCCAAAGATTCATTTTGTACAATATACTTTTGAATTGACCTTAGCATTTGCAATTAATTTCCTAAATAATATGTGAATATGTATGTGCTTTGAAGAAATGCAAAGTTGATGTAGTTTCGGGAAAAAGGGTTAGATGTGGTAGTGGACGTCCAAAGAAGTGTTTAGTGCCGCTTGGGGGCTCATCAAATATTGGATAAACACTCGTTGAGTTTATCGTTAGGTAAAAGTTGAAAAAGCTACAATATTCAGATCCTAGGTGTGCCAGGATTTCACGAAGCCACTAGAACCTCTCATTTGAAATAGATGATCACGGCAAAGTGATGAGTGACCCTCTATGAATGGCGTTCAAGGCCTGACGGCAAATGTCGTAGATATTGCTAAGCCTGTATAGTATTGTCGTTTCTTCCTCATGTGCCTGGACGACTTGGCTTCTGAGTATCTGCAATGGTGATCCCTTTGCGGTTGCGGTTCTGTACCTGATTGAGTGCATTCTCTTGCGGTTATGCGCAGGGTTCGGGACCCATCACATAAAACAATATATATAGGTATCTAAAATGTAAAGACTAATATATATATATAAGGAATTTGCATAAATTTTGGTGTTGGATTATCGGTGGAAGAGAATTTTCCTTCGGTGAATGAACATCTAGCCACATTCTGTTTCAAATCGCTGTTTTGTGCCCATTACCCAACGGAAGAGAATGACGATTTGACCAAAGACGCTTTGAGCGTCTAAAAAGCACCTCTGAGCGTTGCGCCTGCCACGATGTCAGAATTGTAGAAGGTATTTTTAGCACAAAAGTCGGGAAATTCAGCATCCATGACGAAACAAGTATCCATGGCCAATCTCAGAAGATTTCAAGATCCGGATCATACTTCGGAACCAAAGAGGTAATCTGGGATCGATGTCTAGAGCATACTTAATTAATGGAGGGAACGATCCATTATTCGACTATGACTAAGTTCGAATGGCGATTACCAGATTAAAGAACGGGCAGAGTCATTCAAATACAGTGGTGAAGAGCTGATATTATTTGCAGAATACAGATGGACGAATTTGTTTTCCCTGCAAGACTCATATGGCTGTTTGTGACGCTCGACATAACCAGAAGAGCAGTCAGAATTGGGAGGGACCAAAGAAAATAATAAGAGCTGCTAATTAGACAATGTACAATCTTTTACAAGAGTGTACAAGTGTTGGACTTAACAACCGCGCTGTTAGTTCTGCTTTCTCCAGTCTTAATAAAGAACGGAAGTGAATAGGTCTAACAGTGAAGAAGCATAGACCTAATATATCCAGTCATCAAACAAACATTTAGCGCACTCGCCTCTTGGGACCACCAATAACACCAATAGTAATATCAACCATGAAATCCAAAGCAAATTGAGAAACAAAGTCCTCTCTCGACGAGGAAAGTGCAAGTCCCTCTTCATTTCTGTTTTGCTATAAGGTGCAGAAGCGTGAACGATGTTGACATCCGATGAGTCGGTGGAGTTTTGTGAAGGTTTTATAGTCCTTTGCGCATTAGCAACGGCGATTTTCCCTAAACTTCGATTTGCATTGAAGTTTTAGAAAAACTGATTTGTTATATTCTTAAAACGTTCTGAAAATTTCCAGTAGGGTAACAAGCTCGTATTTAAGTTAGGAATTTTTTAATATTGCATAATTATACAGAATCTGATAAGGAAATCCTTAATCTCTTAAATGCATAAAATAATAATAAAGCATTGCATTTATGCTCAAATATAGGCAAAATTTAATGTAGTAGGCATTCCTTGACGAGTACACAGGATTTTTTAAAGGCACCAAGGTAGCTCAAACTTACACACATGTATTTATGTGTGTATGTATATTTATTAATAAATAATAATTCTAATTTAGGGCTACTAAATATATTTAAATGAATAGTAAAAATAAAAAAGGGGAAAAATAAATCTATTCAATAAATTTATAGGAGATATTAAATTTCAGCCATCCAAATTAATCACCAACTCAACCCATCTGCCTCGCTCTGTACTAATACCTATCTATTGTACATTATTATCAACAAACACACTCCCCGAACTGTGGAGACCATGTAACCAAATGAAGCCATACATATAATTTTCCCACTCATATTACTGACACTTTTGAGACATTTATAGAATTTCAATACAACTACAACAACATGTATCATAGAAGCAATAGCAACTAACAGCTATGCATCCAATTACAACATCAATTGACGACTAAAAATATGATCGACCAGCAGCAAATGGTAACACGACAATGAAATTTTTGTAGCATCAAACAATTATGAATTTGTACATATGTATGTATGTAAGTTGGAGCACGAGGCAAAATCTCAAAAATTGTTGCTGAGTTTACAGATGGAAGCAGTGTAAGGGTAATGAAAGAGGTAAAAAAGCAGTCGAACCGCCTTTAATCGTTTATTATTACTTCTTCCTTTTAATAGCAGACAAATGATTTTCAAAAACTTTCCCATGCTTAGCAGACAGCGCAGGCCAATTTCATATAATACACCTCAACACCCCCTCGCTCCGCGTGGCCTTACATTGTGTGTGTGAATATGAGTAATAGTATTCATTCATAGACTTTATGCAAATGTAGACTGTGTTTTGTTTGTGTGTGTCTCTAGGCAACCACTACAACCGCTACAGCATGCAGGTGTCGAATTCCATTGTAAAAATGTCACAAAATATATTTTTGATTTTGGGAGTCTTATTTCCAAGTCATTGTCCAATGATTAGTTGTTTGATCGTTGCTGTTGTTGTAGTTATGATTCTCCTCTCAATTAGCCGTAAGTTTGTAGTTTTGAGATATTATAACAAATTTCCTTCTTGCCATTACATACGCATGCATGTGAGAGTATTGAATTGAAATATCTCGTGTATATGCATGTATTTAAAAATGATGAGACAATATTTCAAATATACATAATAAAAAGAATATATTTTCTGTAAAAATAGTCAATGGTTTTCCTAAAGGCCGCTATTTCTAAGCTATTAGATGTAGTAAAAAGAAATTCATTATATTTCCAATAGATGACGTTATTTATCTGTATCTCGCGTTGTATAAGTCCGATCGGGTTCCGCTTTAGAAAGACATTTCGTACTAAAAAAACTGTTCTGACTGTTTTGTGATTGGTTGATTCAGTTTTGTATGAGCGTGCGTCAAAGAGGAAATACGCTACATTTTACAGTTTTTCTTCGATAAGGTTGAACACGCAAGGCAGGCGGCTGAAAATGTGAATAGCGTTTAT
Source organism: Ceratitis rosa (assembly GCA_037013455.1). Classification (NCBI taxonomy): domain Eukaryota; kingdom Metazoa; phylum Arthropoda; class Insecta; order Diptera; family Tephritidae; genus Ceratitis; species Ceratitis rosa. The sequence continues at coordinate 1,736,906 of JAWMAG010000004.1, forward strand.
GGTCCTGATAATGTTACAGTCGATCATGCACAATTTCGGTTTCATTCAGATAATTTTGATGTAAAAGATGCTTCACGGAGTGGAAGGCCAATTGTCAAAAACGTCGATATAATCATGGACATGGTCGAGCTCGACCATCATGTAAGCACTGTTTCGATTGCGCAAGAGATAAAGATTGGACAAAAACCGTTTGGAACCATTTGAATAAGGCTGGTTATGAGAAGTAAAAATTAAAGCCTTAAAATTCATAATATATAAAACAGTGCAAAAAGTTATAAAGCTTCAAGCACAAAGCCTAACAGCTTATCGTAGAGACCGCAGAATACAGCGTAGGACGAAAAAGGTTTTCCGAAATTCTACCCGAGAATTGAAAAGAGAGGATATAATTTGCATGCAGCATCGTAAGGTCCCCACGGTGCGCGAAACTACTTTCTGATAGAATACGAAAAATTATTTGATCCATTTTAAAAAAATTATATCTCTCTGCGGGAAGTGGACCAAGATTTAATCGCCTACAATCATCGTTACATTACGTTTTTCGATAAATTACCCATTTTCACACCTTCAGTCATTCAGGTAAATGAATTTTACATTATACATATAGGTATATACATAGAGTGTAACTCAGAAACGATGGCGAGCGAAGTAGCGAGTACAAAGGTACTTCGACTACGAGTGGATGGGGACCATTAGAATCCTCTATGGCATCCCAATGCACTCACTTGATGGGCTAAGTAGGCAATCACTTCAAGCTAACCTAGATATCGGACCTGTATTCGGAATCTTTATAAAAATTCCCTTAAGGGGGGACATCTGAGTAAAATTTTGAAAAAATCAAAAAATTTTTTTTTCGTTTAAAAGATGCTTTAGGATCTTAAAAATAATATACCACAAGATAGAATCCGGCAATTTTCCATTCTGCGGCAATGCCTCATAGGCATATTCTATATATATATAATAACTTTAAACGCGTTTTTCTCGAAACCACTTTTTTTTAGACGGCCCCCCTTAAGACGAGGTTCTTCCAAAAAATGTGTTTTTTTAAACAAATTTTATTTATTAAAAAAAAAATATTTATAAATCAAAATTTTTGTTTTTTTAATGGCGGCTTTTAAAATTGCTGGTGAAACACGATAACTGTAAAGTGAATCATCTGAAAGCAAAAATCAAAATGTTTTCTAATTCTGTACGATATTGGTTATGGCAGGAACTACAATAAAACATTTTCACCTAAAAAAAAAAGTTGGCGGACTTTTAATTTTTTTACCCTTTTTTCAATTTTAATTGTTTATAAATTTTTTAAATAACAATGAACTAGAAAAAAAAATTCGATTTTTTAAAAATTGTTTAGAGGAACCTGGCCTTACCATAGAAGTCTGTAATTATGACTACCACTCACTGCACATTTTTTCATAGAATCCAGCTCTACCAGCGACACATCTTTTTGTTCCACTTTTTGCTCAAAAATCATCCTAATCCCTTAAGTAGTGGGCGCATCCTATAGCAGCATATGGTTGAACAGGTTTCTATGAGTCTACACACACACATATACATAAATATGTACAAATATAAGTATGAGGGGATCCAGACGTTAAGTATGCTAAGCGCATTTCTTCTTCTTGTATTTAAATGTTATATGCCCTGCACAAAGTGTTAAAAATGCTTAAGATGTGTGACACTTTTTTCACGCAGACACATTTTATTTCGTATTATTCTTTCAATTTTTTTACAGTATTTTTTTTTTTTTTATTTCTCGTAAACCGATTAGAAGAACAAGTACCACTCTGGTCCAGGACTATACATAGCAAATCAAAAGTGGTTTGAAAGATTTGTGGCATGAAATTCTTTGAAATTTTTACACATGTTCTTTATAGTGGAAATGTGGATGTGCGTGCATATGCAAAATACATGAAGGCTGTTTCAATAGAATTTCTTTACATTTTGTAAAACAATTTTCTATAAGCAAATGGAGATTAATACACATATGCATACCTACGTATATACTAACATATATATGCGTTGTAGTTATTTATTTATATATACAAGAGTACTTGTAGTTATATTATCTTAAGTAGTTTTCAGCTTTAAGTATCTGAGCTGTAAAAGTATGCGAGAATAATTTGTCGTTGCACAGAAAAAAATAAAATTTATTGCTTATTGTCGCCTGCGTTAAACTATTTTTTTTTAATGCTGCAAGTGTGTATTTGATTTTATAGTATTTAGCATTTCGTACTGCCACTCGGAAAGCCAGCGTCCGAGTCCTGCTCCAATGAACATACAAAAATTAAAGAAAAGTCATTAAAAAAAAATATGTTAATTTTTCAAATCGCCCCCATTCGGAGGCGATTAGCAAGTACCAAGCCCAAATATAATATATATATATAGATGATTCGATACGTACATTTGTATGTTAGGGTATCACAAAATATTGAGGCTGGTACTTGCAACGTTTCGTGACCGTCAACATCTTTCTAGGTGAGAACATACATTTTCTTTAAAGACTGGTATCTTTCTATTACAGGATCAATTTTGATGTAGTAGGTTATCTGATTGATTTAAAATTTAGAAGAAATATATAAAAAAAAAGATATCAGCCAGTGGTTCTAAGAACCTAATTTTTACAAACTACAATGGAGAAGCAATGTACCTGTACGTCAGAGACTTCATCTGAATCTCGAACGATATCTTCTTGTCTCATGATCCCGCATTAATTTAATAAGGGTTAAACTTTTTCTTAATATACATATAGTCGTCAAGTAAAGAATGCAATCCATGTTAAATCTTGACAGGAACACATCTACAACACCAAAACAATGAACCGTGACGTTTGCTATTTTTACTACTCCTATTATTTTTTTATAAATTTCATTTATCAAACTGATGATTATTTTTATTATTATTATTTGAATCGAAAATAAATGAAACTAATAAATTTTTTTTAACCACTATTAGATTGTAATATTATTTCACTATCACTACTATCATAGGAGGGGCTTGACAGACAGATTAGATAAAATATATTTTGTGATAATTGGTTCATACCGATTTCGATCATTTGTATCCGGTTGCTCTGTTTTGGGACGTTTAACCTGTAATAAGAAAGGAAAATGTATACTTTAATAGCACTATAATAATATTGTTAGCATTATTTTTAGAATAACTTTTTAATTGCAATTATATAATAATAATGACGGCTTGTGGATTTTCATGAAGATCATTTATTGCATGGCATGTCCTCTCCGAGGACGAAAACTTTCATTTAATTTTGCTTTATGTTAATTTAGTTTTATATATTTCATTCTTTTATATTATATTTCTTTCTATTATATTTTGTTTGCTTTTATTTAATTTAAGTTTATTTTATTTTATTTCTTATTTTATTCTGTTTTATTATATGATATTACATTTTCTTTAACTTTGTTTATTTGATTTCAATTTATTTTATTTTAATTTATTTACCTAGTTATACATATATTACTTTTTTTTAATTTTATTTATTTTTATTTTGTGCCTTATAATTTCAACTTGTTTTTTTCATTTTGTTTTATTTTATTTGGTCTCGTTTCATTTGATATAATTTTTTTATGCCTTTAATAAAGTTTTAAGTTTGAATTTTTTAAATATTTAATTTATGGTAATATATAAATTATTACGTGGAATTTTTTGAATACCTAAAGCTTTATTTTTATATAAAGAAGCCTTATACCTATCGTGGTATTTCTTTGAAGACAATATTTTTTATTTTTCCGTTTTTTCACCAAACAACTCTGTGAAATTACTCTAGCCATGGGAGAAACAACTTTCTCTTAAGTTTACTTCTGTTACCTTAAGGGTATTGAAGGTATACCGAAATCTCTTGGATTCGAAGTGGTAATTTGATGGTAAAATGGAAATCCTAAGAAATAATACAGTTTTCCTTGGAAACAACCAGCTAGTACAATGGCATCTATTAGACTTCGATGCAATGCTTTCAAATGTAATCTGCTACCAATGCACAATTTTGGTGGAATTACCTATGTACCTATATTGCGCAGTAACATAATTGGGGCTCCAACTCTTATTTTCAATATGTGTTTTGGGAGGCGGAGAGGCTTAATGTATTCAGGAACTCTCCAGGATTATTTATGGCATCTTCGGTGTTTGTCACTGATACGACGGATTTAAGATGGCACGCTCACATAAACAATGTGAGGGCTTATCGTGAATATTATTTATGTAGCCAAAAGTTTGTTCCTGCTGCAGAACAAATTATATTGGTGTTCAGTTTTAAGCAACATGTCTGAGACCTGTCCGGCAGTAACTTCCTCACAAAACAGTAATTCCTCCCATTTTAATAAATATTATTTCTAATATCTTGTAATGATCTATTTATTTTATTTTTATTTCATTCATAAATAATATATTAGGCATTTGTAAATTTTGATGACGACATTAAACTATTTTGTTCTCTGCATTGTGAACGTAAGATTGCTTTTGATAATTTGTAACAAAAATGACTATGTTGTTTGTTACCGGTCTTTAATTAGATAGATTATTTTAAACATGCGAACTTGAAACAATTCGAACTATAAAAATATCGGTTCCACATTCAGGAAGAAAATATGTTAACAATGGTAATTTGGGCAAACTTTTGTCTTTGTAGCAAATACTTTTATTTTTGTTACATTCATCTCTGTACCAAATTAGATCAAATGATAAATATGAATTCTTCGAATAGATCATACCCGGAGAATACATCATATGCAGAACACATCCTCCAAGAATTTAGGTTGTGGGATGATCTGTCAGTTGTTCAGGACAACGCCTGTTATATATGGATTATTTTATTTCCTTTAATTTAAGGTTATCTGATTTTATATACTTTTATTTATTTCACTTTAATTTCTTTTGTAGTAGTAAAATTTATTTTAATTATTTTTAACATATTTTGTTTATGTTTTTTCGCTTTTTTATTTTCTCTTTAAATCTCCTTATTATATTTAATTTTACTTTATTTTAATTTTGTTTATTTCATTTTACCATATTCTGTTTTGTCTTAAATTAGTTCACTTTATATTTAGTTCATTTTAATTAAATTTGCTTTGCTTTACTTCATTATTTTCTATTTGATTTTGTTTCATTTTATTTTATTCAGTTTTTATTTAATTTTAATTCGTTTCATTTCATTTTATTATTTTACCGTATTTTATTTTGCGCTATATTGTTTTCTTTTGTTTAATCAATTAGTTTGATGTTCTCTTTTCTTTTTATTTTATTTTGTTATTTTATTAATTTACTAACTTCAAGTTTGTTATTGTTATTTTGGTTATTATTTCATTTTATTCCGATTTTTACGTAATAATTGCATCACCACTACTGACAGACAGTACTCGTTCCCAACGTTTTTTAGTTTTTATACAAAAATATTTCATTAAAAAAAAAACAAGGTGAATTAAATAAACGCTGGCGTAAACTTTTTACATTTTACTTTGAGGATATATGAAATTCCAAAACGAGAGTCATAGAAGTCGGCTGTCCGAAGCTACCGGTGTTCAACTTAATGCTTTTGTGAGTTTATTGCGTTTTCAGCGCATTTTGCCCCTCAAATGTCTGCTCTACAATCATTGTCGCGCCCATCGGCTTATAGGTATTCATTGTATGTATTTAATTGCTTATTTTTTTAACTGGTGGCGACTTTTGCTTACTTACTTTAGCGCCAAGTAAGTTTGCTCAGTTTTAGAAATGCATGCTTATTTATTTATATAGTATTTTGTTTATTTCAATATTTAATTTACTTGAATTTTACTTTAGTTTTTGCTTCTTTTGCACATTTTCTTTAATGCGAGAATGCATTTATTTATTTTTGCAATATTTTAATTTATTTATTTATATTTATTTTTTATTATGCTTCAGCATTTTCTTTTTGCTGATAACAAAGACGGCTTTACAACGCCTTCCTGGAAAGCTGAATTCAATTGCGTACTTTGTATAAACAATTTTTTAGATTTGTAAATGGTATACGTACGTGTATATGTAGGTTTGAGTTTTGTTTTTTGACTGGTAGTAGCCACATGTATTAACTTCAATATATTTATTATTATTTTTTTTTGTAAATTTGCATATGGTTCGTTATAATTTTTACACTTTTTGTTTGTTTAAATAAATTTCTACTTCTTGTTATTATTATGTAAATGAATGAACAAGCAGTTTCTTTACTTTGTTTATTCTTTACGGAGTTTTTTATTAATTTTTATTTTAATTTTTTCTGATATGATAATCGTGGGAATTTAATGTGTGACGACAGACAAACAAAGTTTTTAACCTTAAATAAAAGAAAGAAATAAAGAAAAGGAATTACTTCCGAAATTCAAAATTTTATAACAAATTTCGATATGAATTTTTTTTTTTTGAGGTTACGAGTTATGTGTTTTTAAATTTCCAAAGCGTTAATTAGATTTAAGACGCGGTGGATTTTTGAATGTTACTATTACTATTATATTATTCATGTCTCTTATTTTCAAAATATTAAAAGTAGTAGTTTACTGCATTTAATTAATATAAGAATACTTCGTCATATTAAAAAATCGATTTCCCATAAGTCAAACTTAAGTAAAATCTAGTCAACCGTTACATAGCAGACCGTTGAAACTATAATAAAGGCAGTCACAAAATTAAAATAAATGTATATAAATATTAGTTTGTGTGGCTTTATGCAACCAGACGGTGATAAAATTTTCAAATTAAAGTTCACCAAAGCACAACGAAATTGTCGCCAAGTCGATATTGCTGTTGCTCCGGCGCAACAACGTTCATTATTTGGTCTCCAATGTAGTTGTTGTAAAGGTGGCTACATGAACAACGGGAGCTAGTCGACAGCTACGACGACATTATTTTACTTAACCGACCACCCAATGGTTAATGTCACACTAAGGTAAAGTGGGCACAGAGGATGTTATATACGCATGTATTTAGATAAAAATTTATTACTCAATTTGGTGTTAAAAGTTAATGGTAAAATTCGATTCAAGAAAAAAATGAGAAATTATATTTACTTTTTAAGCAATAATTAAAATTAACCTTGCATGAGGATTGTTGAAAAAATAAAATAATAAACTCTTAAAGTATAAAAATACACACTTTTATCTATCTTTATTTTTTTAATAAAAAAGAAACCATAATTTGTATCGTTAATAAACAACAAAAAGCATAACTCTTAATAAGAAAACTATAAATATTAAATTTTAAATGCATTTAAATAATATAAAATCGAAATCACAATTATTCTTGGGCAAAAAAATGTATACATATATATTGAAGATTTAATACTTACACATACGTGTATGTTCAGAAAAATTTGTAAAACAATACAATTAATTTATACAAATTATTACAAATCCAACATTAGATAATTCATATTTCTTATTATTTTTAAATATCAACAATTTTTTAATCTAAAATGTAAGCCTTATAATGATCGTTCCCTTTTTTTGATCGATGAAAAGAAATTTTCAATTGTTATTTTTATCGAAAAAAGTTAGTTTTCATTAATATAGTAAATACTTATATACTTATATATGTATAAACACGTAATACAATTTTTTTTCGGTCGCACATTTTTTCATAGAAAAAATGCATTTTAAAGGCATTGCTTTTTGGCCAAAATACCAATTTTTGGGAAAAATAAATTTATTAAAAAAAAAATTATTTAAGTTTATTGAAATACGTTGTATTATATCAAGAATACAAATTCAAAATATGGATTAGTTTCGATAGAAAAATTGAGAATCGGGTTTTTTTTAATACCCGTTAACCTGTTTTTGTGTGTGTGATTTTTCTATTCAATTAGGTATTTTATGTTCTTCTTCTCTAAACCAGAGCCTATTCCTCATTTGTGATGCCCAACTGAAAGTTAGTACATGCCACCAGTGTTCAATCTGTCAAATTTAACTGCAGTTCATTTCTTATTATTATTTTTTCGTTCTTGCTGTAGTTTTGAAATTGCGACTGACTCACATGTTTGTCACATTTAACAGTAAGCTAATTTATGGCACAAGCTCGTTTGAAAGGCACCTTAATTCAAACAACCATTGAAGCAGTGAAGCAAACAAACAACACGCACGGATAGGAAGACGAAAGAATTCTCCAACAGCCCTTAAAAAACCACCAGCCAGTTAGTCCGTCAGTCAAGCGAGGAAACAATAACAATAACAACAAATACCTGTTGGAGCTGAACATAGAAACACACATGTGTATGTATGTAAATTTTTTTTTATTATTTTTTTAATAAATTTTTGTCGCCTGCTAAACCCAATGTTGTTGCACCGTACTAAAATTCCTTACATGCGATCGTAATCGTTTTTGTCTTTACGGCTTATGATTCTGTTTATTATTATTATTTTCAATTTCATTTGGCTTCATTGGAACAAACGATGCTAAATTTTCTTCTGTGTTTTCATACCCTACGTGAAATAATTTCAAAACTATGAGTTAATGTTTTCACGGAGAAAGAGCGGAGATGAAATGCACTGTTGGCTTTAGAATTTTGATTTCAAGTGTACTTTTGCTTTCTAATTAATAAAATCGACTAAAAAACTAAATAAATTAATTTATTGAATCTGCTTTTTTTAACGTAATGCGTGTTAAGGTAGCAGTAGTCTCCTTTAGAACCCGAAAAAATTGTATTTCAACAAATTTTTTGATAGGGGGAGGAAATTAAACGTCAATAGTGTAGTATATTTAAGATTCAAAAAGCAATTTTCAGCATAAAAATATAGTGGAATTCTCCAATGTTGTAATGTAAAATACATAAGAATTTGGAAAACTCCAAATTTTTTCGAAGTTTAAAAGGAAAACACTTTTAAGAAAAAATAAAATTTAAGTTGAAAAAAGATAGTTTAAATAATACTTTTGTACAATTTTTTTAGTCCAAATATAATACTGAAGCTAGATCACTTCGATTTTTTCGATCGGACATATATTCTTTTCGCTATTCCCGACACCATTTTCTACGACTGGTCGAAATGAAAACTCGAGAAAATGCGTTTCAAAGTTCTGCCCGAGGATTCGAATCTGCTCGACGCTCGGAAACTAAATATACTCTAGCTTCTAAAATATGTTGAATTGGCCACTAAAATTTTGTAGACTTATTCTTGGATAGTTTTATACTAGATTTAAGAAAAAAAATAAATTTTTTGTAGCTTCTAAAGCAGACTACTGAATTAAAACTTAAAAACTTCACCCATCATCCGTTACACTTTGAAAATGAAAATAACTATAACTAAAATTTTTAAATTCATATTTATTCAAGAAGGGTATAAAACCTTTATTATAGCGCAAGTACACCGTTTGTTTTCCTGTTTCTTGTCTATTTTCTCTTCTTTTAATATATTATTTTTTATTCACAACTTTGCGCTTAATGCTATATGCTTTGCATTTGGTTTGTTTTATTGGTGATTTCATTCGTGTTGCTTGGCGCTGATAAGATCAACGTGTATAGTGGTAGTATACCTATAGCATCAAAGATAGTCAGAGTTAATTTTTTTCGTTTTTTTTTTTATTCACTCACTTATCTTTCGTGTGCGTAGAGTTATTTAAATTCTTTAATTTTGAATTATGTTGCTTGCGTGACAATTTTTCTGTTGCTGCTGTTGGTGGCTGCTGCTAATCGTCGCAGCATTCCTGTGACATTGCACGTACGGTAGTGTTTCAACGCTTGAGCTTGTGCTGCGCATGCGTGGTGAATTTTGCGTTAATTGCCCGCCTGCAAGCGGCTCAGCTGTACGTACACGTACAACCACACATACATATCTACCATCTACGCTGTGGTCACACATTGCACGCAAGGCTCGTCGTTGTCGCAAGAATTGGATCATAAATTACAATGGCTTGACCGTGGGGTAACTTCACTGCTCTCCCCTCGGCTCAGTTAAATGACTATGCTCCACCAGTCAATGCAACGTCAAGCATCCTTACAAAAGCGCGTAATAAGGTGAATTTCATGGTTTTTTTGGTTTCTTTCCCCAATATTTGTTTTTATGTTGGTCTCGTTCGTGTATGTAGGTGCGTGTGTGTGTTTTGTTGTCTTTCCCTACCTTTACTATCCTTCTTCGAACCCATCTTTTGACAATCAAAAATTATGGTGTGTTGAATTTTTATTGTCGCTTGATGATATTGATTTGTCGTTGTTGTGATTATTGTTGTCATTTTTTGTTGTTGGCCATTCTCTCATTTATTACTTGTTTTACTTACCACCTTTACAATTGTTTTTTTTTTTATTTTGTTTTACTTATTTTTTCTTTATGAACTGTTGTTCATTTTGTTCTATTTGCTGTTATTTGGTGTGTTTCTTACTACCACGTTTCCTCGTGTCTTTATGGTTTGTTTATTGGTTTTTATTATATTGTTTTATGTTTTTTCTTTACTGTGTTTATTACTGCGTCTTTATATTGTCATTATTGTTGTAGCCTTTGGCCACATCTCGCTTGGCTCTTTGCGCATTGATTAATGCCATCATGTCAACATGTTTGGGAATTAGTGTTTTTAAATTTGTTTCATCTCATTTTCTTTCACTTCATATTATTCGGATTTTGTCATGATTAAATACGCGGTGCTTAAATGTTTAATTTACGACAAAATAATTGAGTAATTTTTTTAGTGTTGGTATGCATGGTATACGGAATGAAACTCAGATATACGTAGGGATTGAAAATTTAAGATTAAACGCAACTTATGTATGTATATATATATAATATATAATTGTCAGAGAGTTTTGAACTTTATATTAAGTACAATAGCCAGTTTGGAATACATTACAATCACTCGAATCCAACTATTATGGTCGTCTCATAGAAGTTGCTGAGCGACTTAAAACTACTAATTCTATTTAAAAGTGTACCAAGTAATGCGTACTACCATTCGGAAGACCAGGGTTTGAGTCCTGGTATAACCAACATCCAAAATTATAGACCAATAATTTTTAAAATTTCGTTCACCTCTCGACAGGGAATATCAAGCCCTCTGAGTGTATTTCTGACATGAAAACCAAAGCTCAAAGTGGCTTACAATAAACTGTAGGTCGCCCTATTTGTTGGAAAAAATATCACGACCTACACTACAAATTGGAGGAACAGCGCGGCCGAAAATGGCTACAGAGGGTACAAAACGCCAATTAGTCCTACAAAAATGTCCAATGGTATCAAATTTTACGATGTCGGTGGCCAATTGAGAACGTCAAGACGAAAGATTAGTTCTCGAAAATAAAGCGTGTATTTTCCAAGTCGTGTTTTTCAATTGCCGGCCAAAAAAAGATGCGGTCCTCTGAAATTTCTTCAATATTCTACCAATTGCTTGAGTAGTATGATGATTACGTCCGTCCATCATAATCTCCTCTTAAAGCACGAAATGTGGTCTCGTTTGAATCATCAGTTTGGTAGTAGGTTTTAGCAATTTTAACACGCTGTGTGGTTGTTAAGCGATCTATTTTCAATGTCTGACTTTTAACTAAAACAAAACATCTTTGGTTTGGCAGTTAAGTTTGATAGATATCCAAATATAGCCCTGTACTTTTGCAACCACGAAATGGATAACCCTACACAATTGTGAAGGTAAAACTTGCATTTCGGATAAGTTGACGATCATTCTCAAGGAAATGAGCAGAGGAATCTAAAGAAAAAAACGTGCGTATGTCTTATGGATCGACGAATTTATAAATTTTCCCCAATTTAAGTCTGATACCCTACAAATACCACTCAGAAAAGAACTTTACTTTTCGAGTAAGGTAATCATATACGAGGTGTGAGATTTTATAGCCGATTTCGGTTGCTTATTGAATTCTGCATATCTGTAAAGAATGCCATGACTTCTGTCTGTGCTATGAGATGTCCTCTCTCTACGAATAAAATGCAAACTCTGCAAGTCGCTCTTATTCCCGTACTATTTAATTATGGATGATGGAACAATAAGCTGCTGGATATTTAAACATATATTTCATAATAGCTGAACGGTTTTCGACAGAGCTCCTTCCCCAACATGAATTGTTGGTCTTGATATTTTTACAAGAAATGAAGAGGGCTATGGTTTTAAGCCGCCTTCGAAAGAATTTTTAATCCATGTCAAAAATGCGCTTGGTTTGACATACCCTTAGAGATTTAGTTAAAACATTTCCCATAATTTTCATTCTTGATGCGACCTTGATTCGAGCCCAACACTCTCCACCATAGAATTTTTGTGCATATTTTTAAATCTTTTTTTATATTTAATATTATTTTTTTCAGTGTATCTTCGTTACGCAGGCATTACAAGTTATCAATAATTTATGCACCAGTAAAACTGCGCTGCAAATCTCATTAAGGGAAGCAAAATACCAAACGACTGCGCACGCAATTGGTATCTACGTGTATGCTTAGTATGGTTGTAGTCATAAAAATTCGAACACACAATTTAGCAACAAGTTAAGCATTTAGTGTTTATGTGCAAGCACCTTTAGGCTGAGCTACGAAGATGTAATTGAAATAGTTGGAAGACGAATATTTTAAAACTTTTACGTTATGTGCAATTTAGAAGTAAGTATGTTTGTTAAGAAATAAAAACGAATTTCTATATATTAAATTAACACTTTTAACTATAAATTAAAGTAAGTTATTTTATGCGATCCCACAAAAAGAAAACTAATACTAAAATAAGTAAAATATATCATTGAATTCTATTTCAAAAAGAGGAACTAACATTATATAGGGATAAATTTCAAATAATGTGGATGCTGAGGGATTTTTAAATTTTCGGAAAAATATAGAAAACCCAATATTTTAGATTACATTATATAATACATATATAGACCTAGGAACAAGTAATCCAATATGCAATATATGGCTTCAGTGATCTGTATTTCGCGTTCAATAAATGCGATTGGATTATGCTAGATGGTGTTAGAAAGATTATATCTTGCACTTAAAAAGGTAATATTAGAAGTGCTAATCACTTAACACAATATTGTCTGAACGCTTGTCAGAGATGGACACCAGCACAGAAAAAAGACGCTATATTCTAAAATTTTTCTGGGATAAAGGCAGCTGAACTGTGACAGAGAATCATGAACAATTTTGAGATCGTCGATTTCGTTCCGGTATTTTTAATGTATACGATGCTCCACAGTTTCGAAGGCCAATTGACGAAAATGTCGATAAAACATTGGAAATCGTCGAACCTGACCGTAATGCGAGTATTCAGGGCTGTCATGGAATCCAATTGCTGTCGGAATTGGAATTGAAACCGACAAAAAAATTGCTTTGGTGTCATGAAATCCGATGTTATCGGTTTTATGTTCGAATCGGAATTAGTGTCGGTTTTAGGTGTCACAGAAACCAAAATTATCGGTTTTGTTATTGGAAACAATCCAAGCAACTTACCGCTATTGGATTTGATTTGTGTAAACGTTTTTTTTCCACTTTCAGTTACAAATTAAGTAGAAATGTGAGTAAATGATGGTTTTGAATAATAATAAATATTAATTATATTATATTCTTATTCGTAATAGGGGAAAACAAAAAACTTTGAATAAAAATAGTCCCTCGATCTGCATTTTTCGTTGAAGTCCATTTCAAGTTTCACCCAATGCGGACAAATTAACTTATCTATAACTGTAAGCACATCACTCAAAATCGTTGACACCGTGCTTCTACCTACACTTATGCGAGAATCATTCCCAACTGATCTTTGATAAGATCCTTCAGCCAAAATTCGCAATGAAGCTACTAACTGCAGTACTGGTGGAACCTTCGACCGTGTCAAGTGCCCGTCAATGGTATCAAGTACCATTCGGAAAGCCTCTTTATTTAGTCGATAATACTCTATGAAACTGCAAATGCACTTTAAGTATTAAAAGGCCTTAAAATTAAAATAAATATACTAACGCTGTATTGGGCAGCTCAAGTGGGTTGCTGCAATCACGCAAAATTTTTCTTTTAACTTTCTCATTACTGCTTTCTTCCAGCAACATGAAAGCCACAACTGCAGATGCCATATTTCACTTTCTTTATTAAAAAGCAATTAAATCAATAAATTTTATAAAATTTTGTCAAACAAATTTGCATTGAAATTGTCAATACACATACAAGCACGCAAAACAGCTGATTCGAACATCGGTTTTGTTTCATTTCGAAAAGAGCAAAACCGACACGGTTTCATGACACCAAATGAAATCAATATCGGTTTGCAATTCCGATAAAAAGCAAAACCGACTTGGATTCCATGACAGCCCTGATTGTTTCGATTGTCCAGGAGCTAAACATCGTACACAAAAATTGTTTGAAACCACTTGAAAAAGACTGGATACACAAAGCAGGTCGCTATATGGGTGTTTTGACTTATGAATCGCTGCTGAATTATAACAAATCGGCACATTTCTGAAGGGGATTGTGACTGGTTGTGAAAAGTTAAAATAACTGGACCTTTTAAAATAGCTCGGCTGTCTCAGAATATAAATAAAGCGAGATTTAACTTGTGATTTGTTAGCGATACCGATAATCAGTTGTAATAAAAGTGCTTAGTGGTAGAGTGGGCTTTTTTTATGCTCGGGTAAAACGATTTATATCAGAAAAGTCTGAAACTTTACACAATATTCACTAATTGAGAGGTAACAAGTAAGTATTATATTAGTGGACAGTTTAAGTAGTATTTTGTACATATGTATTTGTAAAAAAGTGTTGGTGAAAAATTTGTTAGAGATGGAGTCAAAGTACTTTTTTAAATATCTCTAAAACTGTCAGCTATAGGCCTATTGCCTTTTGCTTCATTTGTTTGTAATATTTGTAAGATCTGCTTAAAAACTCTGGAATTTTGCTTCATTTGGGCAACCACAGATGGATAGTGATTAATCAGAAGCGCCGAGAGCTTAGGACTTTCTTATGCATCCTCCTTATAGTCCGCATCTCACATCAAGTGATTATCATCTGGACATGGGTTTCCATGAGAGACGCATAATGATATTAACTTCAAAATGGTAAAAAGTTAAAGTCTTCAATTTAATGCAAAACTTATGAATTCCTTTTTACTAGACCATTATCAGTATATTATCTGGTAAGGTCTTTGGATGTGTTTATGATCAAAAAACGTCGAATTTACGTTTTAAATGCTCCAAACAGAATTTACTTCATTTGAACTCATCATTTAGGGCGAATACGATTGGTTTTCTTTATTTTTCGAGCCTCAACAATTATTTGATATTCTATTTTTGTAACATCCTCATGTTCGATTAATGTTCAGTTTCACAATGCCAAAGACGTCATATCAGACAACAATCAAAATATTGATGGAGTGTGGTAACAGTTCATCAGGGAATCCGAGTTTTTTTTAATAATAAAACTATTGGGAGATTTTCAATACACAACAAAAGAGCAAGGTGAACTTTCTATAAAAATACTTTCAATATTTTACGTGGTTTTATAACTTGTTTGTAGCCGTTTGCCTTTTCATATATGTATGTATGTACCTATATATCTATATAATCTCATTATATTTTGATTATTGTTAATTTCACATAGACTAAGATGCCAAGGGCCAAACACATAGAAGGTGCTAGTTTTATTGCATTCTCCGCAATGGCTTCAGTTTTATAAGGACTCTGCTCCATCAGAAACAACTATCAAATGTTGATTTTCTGATCTCAAAGATGGTCTTGAAACAAAGATTAAGTAAAACTCAGTGGACGTTCAAATAACTTGGTAACACTCGAAACCATAAAAAATCCACCAAATCGTTTTGAATGATCGAAATGGATGTGGTGATGATTCTGAATAGTGTTTGGCTACGTTTAAATGCAAAAAAAAAATTGAATTTTCGAAACGATATGTAACAGTTGATAAACAAGAACCCACTTGACTCAGGAATCAAAACGAATACCATATGAGTGGGCAAGTGATGAGTGTCGTTCAAATCGCCCGAAAGCCCAACAATCGACTGCGAGGGTTAAAGACTTAGCACTTTGGGATATGCGTTATTTAATATTCATCAACTATTTTGAGAAAGGAAATTGTAAATTGTATATTGCTAAGAAACACATTTTATTCCATCAAAACAAAGCAAAATTCAATCAAAGCAATGGCTTCTGGCTTCGAATTGCTTTCTTATCCATCGTTTTCATAGGACTAAAAAAGGTTACCGTTCCAACTGAGGCTTATTTTGGGGCAAAAGATAAATCTGGTATTGAAATGTTAGAGAAGCGCTGGAATGGTTGTGTAACTTTCGATGGACATTACGTTGATTAGTAAAGCCAATTTAATATAAAATAAAACCGGTGTCTCATTGTAAACAAAATCCCGTTATCAGTTATTAGTTGTTAGTTTTTCTTAAAATAATTCACTTTTTGAATCATTTATTCCGAAAATATTGAATAATTTACCAGCAACAATTTAAGCATATTGGATAGTGGATAGATGAATTTCAAATACCTTTGGTTCAATCATTTTCTCAATTAGACCACATCTTGGTGCAGAATAACTGTATGGCATTAAGGTGACCATATTCTGGTGATCTTATCAAAGCTGATTTTATTTTATTTTTTATTTCTTTTTTTTCAAACAAATTGACACTTTCTTAAATACGTGAGCACTTCAGGCGCGACATTTGAGTATTCTAAATTTTATTCCAATATTGTACTTTATTGCTTAGTTAATTTTTTTTTTTTTATTTCTGTGTTGTTTCCTTTTTATCAAAACCTTTTCAATTGAATGGAACTGCTGTTGTTTTTTTTCTTTAAATTATGTTTGAACAATACAACATGCATTTACGTCGGGCACACAACAACACAATCGCTCGAATACGCCGAATATTTACGCTTTGAGATGCTCGAACGTACTGAAATCACCAGTTATAAAAAGAAAACAATAACGCCAATAGTAGCTGATAGTGGTTGCTGAGCCGTGCCCCATATGCCTTATGAACGAAGCAATGCACTCAAAGCATAAGAGTGTTATACTCTCAAAAATTATGCCGAACTCAATATCCAACTCAGTGGGCATACTCCAAAATTTCGAGTCCAAATGGCGGCCTCTTCTGGGGTTGTTTAATATTATAGCTGTAATTATTTGTTTGCGTATGTGTGTGTGAATTTGAGTTTTGAGTGTAACTGTTATTGAGTGTTAACTCAAAAACTGGATTTTCTACTTTACTCATATAAGCCCACACAACCACTTGCATACACATACAACCCATGGCGTTGGTTACTCAAAATAAAGGGATGTTGCACGAACGCCATCAGCCTCGCCTCAACGCTCAGGTGTTGATATTTATTTGTGTTGATAGTGAGTGCATTTGAACTTGATTGCAAACGTGTGTGAGCGAACTGGCGAGATATTTCATTTATTTACATTGTATGCGCCTATTGTGTGTTGTTGCTTGTGAAAACATGAAGCGTGGCGCATTTGTTTCCATAGCGCTTATGACTCCGCCCACAATTCTATTATAAACAATTATACAAGCATACCTGGCGCATTAGTACGCACGTAGGTATGTGTATACAAAATTATATTTTTATTTCTTATTTATTTATGTACATTCATATGTACATATATTTAAGCTTATAATGATATATATATGCAACACACATCTTCTGTTCTTTAAAAACTTTAAATTATGTTTGTTTTGGAGGGGGAGGGTATATATTTCAATAGTGTGGTGGGGTTTTTTTTTCTCAAAACAATTGTTTAAATTTTTTAAAGATTAAAAATGCCTTGAGAAGAGTGCAAGACCAAAAATCGTCGTAAAAAATATTTAACTGAATTTTTCCATAGAGCAAATAAACTTTTTAGGCAACGAAGTAAAAGAAACCCCTGATTTGAATGACACGAAGTAACGAAAACTTTGTTACTCGGTGAAACGATAATCTGCAAATTTAGAACGGAAATACACGTACAAACCTACCGAATAATGATTTACGAATTAACAAAGCCGGTGTGAATACCACTATTATATGTTCTTAAAGTACATATGTAAAGGTAAAGACCACATCAAAGGGATTTGTTACAGACCAATAACCTTGCTGCCATATCTTTCCAAATTATTCGAAAGAATTCTGATATCTGAGATATCCCCTTTGCCCCATCGTAACAAGGTCATATTTGAATAGCAATCGAGTTTTCGTGCAAAACATGATATTGTAGCACAAGACAACCCCACTACTAATAAAATTCCGAAGGTAACAAGGTCTATAAACAAAATTTAAAAAACCTTGGCTATCCGATTCTATAATTTAATTGAGTTTGATCTGTGTAACAGACGGTTCACTGTAAAATAGTCGGAATTTATCACGCAGGAGTTTTCACAAAACCTGGTTTCCCTCAAGGTAAGGTTATTGGTTCATATTATACATTATATACACTGCAGACATCTCAGTAAACCGAAAAGTATGAACATCCACTTTCGCAGATGATACAGTCATACGTATTATGCCGGTATAAATGTCTTAGGAAAGCATCGAAAACGATTGGCAACCATTTACTTCTCATCGAAGAATGGCTGCCGAGCTGGATAATTAAAATCAACTAGAAAAAGTGTAAACACTTTAAATTTACATTGCTCCCACAAACATTTTGCGCAATTAAATTATATATCAGGCGTAGTAAAAATAAATTCATTATTTTTGCATGAATTTTAAGGCTTTAATTTTTAATTTTCGTATCCAGCCTTATTCCAATGGTTCGAAACGGTTTTTGTACAATCTTTAGCTCTTGGGCAATCGAAACACTGCTTAAATGACGGTCGGACTAGACAATGTCCATGATTTTATCGATATTTTCGACAACTTGTATTCGTGGAACCGGAATGAAACCAAAATTGTGCATGATTGACTGTAACAGTGTCAGCATCCTGAACGCTATTCATATTTTCAGCGGAGTGGCTTGCGTTTTCACCCTTATCGAAGAAAAACGGAATTAGAAAATGTTACTTAATTTTTTATTTAAATAAATTTTCTATAACTTTTGGGTGTTGGTCGTACCAGGATTTGAACCTCGGCCTTCCGAATGACAGTACACAATGCTAATTACTCGGCTACCGCGGCCGCAATTAAATAAAATGTTATAAACATTCCAAAATCAAATGTAGTTAGCTTAAATCGGCTTTCACTTAAGAACTCTGGGTTAAAATACAGAGGCTCTAGTCCAAAATTCTAAAGGCAATAACATGCGTACCGTGGTACGTTCATATCGCAAATATACATAATGACATTGGTATCCTACTGGTTAAGCCTAAAGTTAAAAGGAGCAAAATGAAGTATCTCAAAAAACTGAGAAATCATCCCAACCTTACAACGCGTTCAGAAATTCCCGACTGCCTCGAAAGAATGTTCCCACCTCCTATTGAGATTGACATAGTTTATTTTCAAAAGGGCTCTGAGTTGGCTCGAGCTAAAACGTTATTAATTTAGTTTTAAGATTTGTAAACTTCCTGTTAGCCTTGAGTTGATTAAAGCTGATTTAGTAATAAAAGAATTACGTTTAAAAAAAAGTATTGTTTGTAGTTATCTCTCTACGTTACTCTCACATTACTACACAACAAAACACATATAACCAAATGGAGATATGGTATTTCAAATATTTTTTTTGCAATGAGACATTGATAGATGTTTAATATAAATTTAATCGAAAAGAACATTTCTTTTATTTTCAGATTTGCTGAAGGAGCATCCTAAAAAATTACTTGAAGGGAGTATTTATAATACTATTTTCTACTATAAAAAAAGAATGCCTTACATTTCCAATAATACCGATTTTGTCAAAATTATTTAAAATTACCTTTTCTGATGACACCATATACCTATGCACATACGAGTAAGTACATATGTAAATACATATGTATATCAATCAAAATAATTTCAAAATCTTATAAGAAATAATATTTTTAATTTTATTTTCTCTTAAATATTTGGTACACATGCGTGGAATTACATCAAATTCGCAACTCTAAATATTTTATTTATAAGAATCATTTGTCTTATATTATTTTTTAAACGATCTTTCATTTTCCAATCAGGAATAATAAAAATAACGAATAAAAAATATAAAAAATGAATAAAACTCTTTTATATTATAAGAAATTTTAGACAAAACTATATTTGAAAGAATAAAATTGGGGAAATGACATTTTGACCATAGTAGTATTTAAGTTTTCAATTAAATGAGTATGCGATTTTTCAACACACGACTATAGCGGCAACATATTCGCATTATTATTTATTTTGGTTTTTTAGATCTATTAATATAAGTTTTAATAAGTTAAAGTGAGCTTCATATTCTTCAAAAAATAAGTATACTTTGATATTTGAATATTTTTTTGGTGTTTATTAAAAATATCCTCCATTATCAATTGTCAAACTACTTATAAATAAATATAACCAAAACCATGATACAATAATTTAAAGTTTGTTTCGTTTTCTTTTCGTAGTCGACTTCATAGCTATCTGTCATTAAACGTGTCTCGTGTGTAGTCTTTTTCGTCCAATCTTTTTCTCTTCAGAAAAATATACCACTTTAAATAAATAATGAAACATAACATACATACGTACATAGAATTTTAATCATCTTAAATGTGATTTAAGAAAATGATTTAAAAAATCATGTCTACGATAGTGAACTTTATCGAGTACATATATGGTATTCATGATCACCGTGGCAAAATTAAAAAAATTATGTTTTCTAACAAATGTAGAAACTTACATATAGTTTATTTTAAGCCGCCACCAAACGGCTGAGAGCTTCTACTTCATATTAGAAATTAAAAATAATAATTTTCAATAAATCCCGTTGGTCGGAACAGGACTTGAATCCTGGAGTTCCGAATGGCAGTACGCCTGCGCCCTAGACTATTATAACTTCTTGAAAATAACAATTACTGTCTGAGCTTGGTATCCTTGCAAACCTTATACGACGTGTAAGTTGACTCCAAGCAAGGAACGAGGCTTCAGATTGGGCTATTCCTTGCCGTAGTCACAGGGTCAGCATTATTCTGGAGAAAACTGTGCGAGCTTCAGAAAGACAAGAAGGGTCACTGTTGATAAACATAACATTCAAGTCGTTGATAATTTGGTCTATCTAGGAACCGACAACAATGGCAGCTTTGAAGCTCAAAGCAGAATCACTTCTCCCAACACGCGTTACTTCGAAATATAAAAATACATATGTATATTACTCTCTTGGCGAACACAAGTTCTGTAAGTTGATCACAATTTTTTAATTTTGTATGATGCAGAAGCACGAACGATGACGACATTCGATGATTCAAAGTTTTATTTCCCGAGTTTTTAATCTTTTCGCACTAGCGATGCCGAATATGGTATACGTATAGTTAAGCGAATTAGGGAACATTGGGTGCGCTGTTCAGGCCACATCGTCCGAAAGAATCAAACACTCAAGCTCTGAAAGTTTTCGATTCAGTACCCACTCCGCTCGAAAGCTCAGATGGAGAGGTACCTGGCTCCACTTGGGGTTTCCTGTTGGCTCTGAATATCGTTGACCCGGCTATAATCATGTGAAGAAGAAGAAGAATACACTTTTGTTAATAAAATTGTATTTCTTTTTACCCAGCTTGAATTCATATGATTTTTATTTTATGTGGATATAAATATTAATTGGATGGGAATATTTCGAAATGAGCGCAAAGATATTTTAAAGCATTTCCACGCAGAGGAAATCTAGTTAAGAAAAAGCAATAAGATATTGGTCTGGCCAATGCTCGAGCATATGAATTTCCAGTTGGAAGCACACAATACATAAGGCGATAACATACAAAAGTGCCAGACACTAATCTAGTTTAGAAACCACCGAAACTACTCTTTTTTAATAAATAATGCTTGCCGAGGTTTATTTTGATTTAATTATTATCGTGCATCAATTTGGAGCCAATTTAAGTTTTTTTAATTATAGATTTTCAGTTTCGCCATAAACACGAAAACAATGCCATAAATAGCTAGACAAAATTATTAGATATGTGCACAAGTCATCATCAACAAAATAATTGCGTGCATCCGCTCCGTTCAATATTTACTGTTGTTGTTAAAAAATGGCATATGTAACTTAAAACCTTTCGAAAGCTAAAAACAAATTTATTTATATTACGCTACCGATATATAACAATAAATGTTTATAAAAACATTAGCAATAAAACCAACGATAACATGAAATTGGCATATAAAATACATGTGTTTGTATGTACGAGCATATATTTTCAACTATGGTATGTGTGAAAACTACATACATATGCTTCAGAATTTTGCAATTTATTTGTAATTACATACTTATTGTTTATTCATAGCAATTCGAGGGAAATAAAAAGTGTGTTAAATAAATTGCTGTTAATATTGCAATTTGCTTCAAACCGCAATAATGTTTTTTAATTTCCATTTTTATTTCTGAAGTGCTGTAGTGCTACAATCACCCTTCTTTCACCCGACCGACAAGAGGGACACCAATCGCACAGTAAATGTTATATTCTCCTTACCAGAAAAATGTATCCCGTGTTTCATATCTCCGATTCTGAAAGTAAGATTAGTCCAGATTAAGCCCAACTCCAGTGCAAACATTTATTAAATAGTTACATCCGCCAGGTGACCAGATTAAGGGTATTTTAGAGACATACTTACATAAAAGGTTTGTAATATGTAAATGAGATTAAAACAAAAAAAAAATCACTTGTTTACAAACACTGCACTCATTCTTAGGGATAATTCTAAAATAAAGTGCAGGTATAAATAATCGGTATAATAAAGAGCAAATAAATCTTTCGACTGAGTTTTAACTTATTTCTATATTTTTGTAATTAATTTTTTTTTTATTTCTAGTATTTTTGTTTCATTTTCAATTGTAAAAGCATACCGTGATAAAAGAGAGCGACATTGGCATAGTTCAGCGAATTTAGAGATATCTCTTGCACTGGCTAGGCCATGTCTTTGGAATAGTTAAGAATACTCCACCTTTAAAAGTTTCAGATACTGCCTAGCTATTACAGAATTGGTTTTCGAGGAGTATTGTGGGTCCAAGCCTTTCCAGTATAAAGACCGGAATGTCGTGGATAATATAGGATTTTAGTCGCCTCTTACGACAGGCATTCCTTACCACGTGTAAATTGTTGAGCCACTAACCCGCAGGTGTTTTTGGAGTTTTTGAATACAAACTGATTTTACTTGGTGAATTCACTTAACGCCAAAAAGCTAAAAAAAAAATTACTGACGTGTAATTGTAGATTGGGTTGTAATCAATTAAGTGATGCACACATCGATTAAGAAGATGCATTGTTGTTGATTGTTGAAGATTCATATAAATAATATATAATTGGCGCTTTGTAACCGCTGAAATTTTTTCGGCCGAGCTCCTCCTCCAATTTGTGGTTTTGTGTCTTGATGCTTTTCCAACAAATGGAGGGACCTACAGTTTATACTAAGCCGCCTCCGAACGGCTGATGTTTTTTTTACTTGAGCCTTTATTTCATGTCCGAAATACACTCGGAGGGGTGGACATTAGAAAAATTTAAAGAATTAAATTAATTTTCCATAACTTTTTTTGTTGATGTTGGTGGCACCGGGATTTGAACCCGAGCCTTCCGAATGTCAGTACGCAATGCTAACCACTCGGCTACCGCGGCCGCCGAAGATTCATACACGTAGTTGTTGAAAAAAAATCATATTTTTCATAACCCCTTCGTGTGAAATATTTCTCATACCAATTAGCAAAGCCCAAAATTTATTTAAATAAGATTAAAAAAATTATATCAATTCAAAAATGTCAAGTGACCATTGTTTGCTTAATGAACTGGTTCATTTTTCTAATTTTCTGCAGGACATACACATATGTATGTACATACATATACTCGTATAATATATAAAATTTTAAAGTTTTCCGTGAAATTAGCTGTTTTTTTATTGATTTTTTTTTTAATGAAAGTGTCAACTGACCATTGTTTGTCAATTAAGAAAATCTAAACTTCTTGAACCCTTACTTCAGAACTACGCTAAAAAATTACTCCAAATCCGTTAGTTAGTGTATTTTCTCTCGGGTTATGTCTCATTTGTCTTAGATTGGCATATATTGCCTGTGACCTTTGACATGTCAAGTTTTAACGAGTGCAAAATTGATGAGCGTATTAAAAGAGCTGCAACTCGAGGGATAAAAATGTACATAACTACCTAATGGGAGTCTTATAAAAAATGCAGAAATAACCCTTGAAGAAAAATAAAAGTAGAATAAAACAAGAAAGAAGGGCTGTCTTCGGCCGTTCCGAAATATCCATACCTTTCATGGACACATCAAATTTATTGCATAGCATTTTAGGATTAATATTTAATGAGATATAGTCCTCCGATTAAGATGAAGAGTAAAAAGTTCAATTTAGATGCTTTTTTGACCCAAAACCCCATGTCTGAATAAATTGGTTGTACAGGGATTATTTGCAATGTGCAATTCACTATACGATATGGGTATATATATACATACCTGAAAAATCGGTTGTATGAGAGCTATATGTTATAGTTGTCGATCCTAGCTGGCCGCTTCCCCAAGTTTGGTTGGAAAATCCCAGAAAATCAGGAACCAGTTTACGTACAAATAGACAGACATAGCTAAATCAACTCAGCTCTTTATTCTGATCATATCGGTATAAATTTTGATGGGAATATATCTTCTCCTTCTGGTGCTTACATACTTCAGATCAAAGTTAATATACCATTTCATGCACATGAAAGGTATAAAAAATCTTTCACATTATGTGGACAAATTTTCCTAACCAACGCAGGAAATACATTTAACAACAAGGAAATGCGTTTGACACTTTTCAGACGTACAAAAGACATGGTTTTCTGGTAGTGGAAAAATAAAAATAAAAAAGAGGAAATAATTTAGCAATTTCTACCAACGAACTCCTATTTTCGGTTGCAATTTAAAAGGTTTCAGTAGTTGTTGGCAAAAAAAAAGTATCATGTTGCATTTGTTAAACGAAGAAAGCAGGTAAAAGTGAAGATAAGATTATTGTGGCAAGTAGCCGGTAATGTGAGCAACGCAGCGCTTGCACAGAGCCTTGAAAATCGACGTACCAAAAATGGCAGAAAATTAAGAAAAATTGTTCATTTTTATATTTTATTTGCTGGATGCACTTTTATTGCTGCAAGAGAGGTTTTCGTGGTTCAACATGGCAGTGCGTTTGGTTATGCCATAGAACACTGTGTCCGTATATTGTTAAAATTTCTGTAATTCGATATTTTTTAATAGCAAAATTGCACATGAAGGGTAGGTCATTCATTAAAAAATTAAAAAAAAATCCAACATATCTGGCATTACCACTCGATCGGAACGGAAACTATGTGTCCAGATACATATACATACAGACATGTGCTTAAAGATGCCTACTGCGAAAACTGACAAAAATGAACTAAGTTTTAGGCGGTAATCGTGTACGCGGTGCCTACACCAATAAAGAAGAACAATTTTTGGCAATACCCCTAATTTCATTACGTTATTTGACATTTAAAGATAAACCCACGATCATTATTTCATCGCCATTTTCAGCTTTAAATTTATCAAAAGGTATTAATGAATTGTGTTAATGTTCTCGTGACAGTTTGAGGAAAATGCTAATTTTGTTAGTTTGTTACAAACACAATTTTTTATTTCACTGAGGTCAAAGTGTCTCACTGTTACGACTTTTCGAACGGCAGTAGTGATATCATTATATAGACTATTAAGTCACCTAACTCCATTTTAGTTTTGCTTCCCTCTTTATATAATTGTAGCTTTGTAACCGTTGAAGCGATTTTCGGCTCCTCCTCCAATTTTTGGTTTGCGTCTTGATTTTTCCCAACAAATGGAGCGACCTATAGTTTATACTAAGCCACTTCTGAACGGCTGATGATTTTTTTATGAGGAGCCTTTATTTCATGCCAGAAATACACTCGGAGGGGGTCCCTACCGAGGGGCGACTGAAATTAGAAAATTTAACTTAAGTATATATACCCACCTATACATACTGAACTATCAATAAATCCATTGATTGATGCGAGGTGTGTGAAGTAGCACCGTCTTGTTGTAACCAAATGC
Source organism: Ceratitis rosa (assembly GCA_037013455.1). Lineage (NCBI taxonomy): Eukaryota > Metazoa > Arthropoda > Insecta > Diptera > Tephritidae > Ceratitis > Ceratitis rosa. The sequence goes on from JAWMAG010000004.1 coordinate 1,762,954, forward strand.
CGCCCAGATCACGAGCTTCAATTTCAGGTATCAAATAGTCGGTTATTATGGCACATTACGGTTGCCATTGACGGTTACGTTCTTACCGGCGTCATTTTTGAAGAAATATGGACCGATGATTCTACTTGCCCTCAAACCACATCAAACCGTCAGTGGCAGCTCTTGAATCTCTTCATGTTGCCCTTCGTCCCAAATGCGGCAATTTTGCTTGTTTGCATACCCATTGAGCCAGAAATGAACTTCACCGCTGAACAATATATGGCTCGAAAACGTCACTTGAGAAGGTCGAGCGGATTCAGTTCTTGCATAAGCTGTATTTTGTACATTTTCAATTTTAGAACTCGACTTAAAATGCGCCAAGTCGTTACGTCAGTCGCTGCGAACGGCGCCGAATCGACTGTCCATGGTCTTCGTGTACACTCTCAGCTACGGCTGCTGTTTTTTCTTCACTGCGTGCTGGACTGGACCACCTATTCCGTCGAATATTATCCAATAACGAATCCTGGGTCTCAAGATGGGTGATGGTGTTGCGAATAGTACACTCAGCAGGCCGCCGATTATCTTGACCTTAAGTTGAGCGAAGCGCATGAAACATATTCTTTAGAGAACGAGAATTTTTGTTATTGGATGAGTGCATAAGTTCGTGCCCGATTCCGCTGGATGCCGTACGAATCGTTTGAGAGTGGCGCTCGTGAAAGAAATATATACATATTATATATCGTTGGAAAGGTGACAGTCCGAACTGTAAATCAAGCATAAAATAACTTCATTTTGATTTGAGTTGCTTAGTGAAAAGACGCATGGAAGATGAACAACGAAAAAGATCATGTGCGTCATATTATGTTATACGAATTCCGCAAAGGGAAAACAGTGGGCGCTGCAACTAAAGATATTCGCGAAGTTTATTTGGACCGTGCTCCAGCACTCCGCACAGTAAAGAAATGGTTCGCGAAATTTCGTTCTGGAGATTTTAACCTCGAAGATCAACCTCGCAGTGGACGGCCTTCTGAGCTTGATGACGATGTTCTAAGGACTTTAGTTGCGAATAACTCACGTATTTCGACGGAAGAGGTTGCCAGTGAATTGAACGTCAACAAATCAACTGTGTTTCGTCGTTTAAAAAAGGTTGGGTACACTTTGAAGCTCGATACATGGGTGCCACATCAGTTGAGTGAAAAGAACAAAGTGGACCGTATGTCAACAGCAATTTCTTTGCTTCGACGGATCAAAAACGAACCTTTTTTGGATCGGCTCGTGACTGGTGGTGAAAAATGGGTCCTGTACAACAATGTTCAACGCAAAAGAACATGGAAACAGGCACACGAAGGGGCGGAACCGATGTCGAAAGGTGGATTGCATCCGATGAAGGTACTGCTGTGCATTTGGTGGGATATCCGAGGCGTGATCTATTTTGAGCTCTTGCCAGCTGGAGAAACAATCACTGCCAACAAGTATTGTCAGCAATTGGTCGAATTGAAGAAAGCAATTGATGAAAAACGTCCGATTTTGGCCAATCGCAAAGGAGCTCTTTTCCATCATGACAACGCCAGGCCACATGTTGCAAAACCGACCCTGGCCAAACTGAAGGAGATGAATTGGGAAATCATGCCGCATCCCCCATATTCATCCGACATTGCACCTTCTGATTATCATTTGTTTCGATCGCTGCAGAACAATTTGAATGGAAAAAAATTTAATAATGTGGAAGACGTCAAAAACCACCTTGACACCTTTTTCAACGAGAAACCGCGCGATTTCTATGAATCAGGCATCCGTAAATTGGTTGAACGTTGGGAGTGGATTGCCGAACATGATGGCGAATACATAATTGATTAATAAAAGCGCTTTCTTCAAAAAATTTCAATTTTAGTTTGTACTTGAAATCGGGCACGAACTTATGCACTCATCCAATATAATTTTTACGATTCGTAAATATTGTTCATGATGAAATGCCAAAAATAACCTGACAGCTTGACACGACTCACGCGTGATCTGTCAATAAAAGACTATTGAAAATAGTACCACTACTTTGATCACCCGTTAGATTAAGGATCATTTTGGTACAAAAAATGAGCGTAAGAAGTTGTAGAGGTTGTGCAAAATAAAAGAAAGAAATAAAACAAAGACGCGCTCCGACCAGCAACGATTGCTTAATTCCCAGGTTGAGTTGTTTGATTATTATTTTATATTTATAGTACCTTAAAGCTATTCGTGGTATCCCGAAAAAAAATTCATTTTCATAATAAAGACAACGAAGTTATATTTCAGGTATGGGAGCATAAAATACTGACCGCCCCTTATTACTAGAATTGAATCAGGACCCTTGCGGGGTAGGGGTCCAAGAACTTTCTCGGAGTAAGGCATGCCTGTCGTAAGAGGCGACTAAAATATAAAAGCTTCCGCGACAGTCGGGTCTTTAAACAAGAACGGCACAGAACAACAACAAAAACTATAAAACTATAACTGATTTTTGAAGACACTTTTATTTTAGTCATTTTAACGACGTAAACTGGAAAAGGGTCAAGCCGAATCAGAAAAAATAAGAAAGGAATAATAATGTGAGTACTACTGTTACTATTTCTAGAGAATTAGAGTTCTCCAGAAGGCGCTTGGAGCGAGTTATTATAAAATCATTATGATATTTTTAAAGAATATTTATTATACAGTAGAATTTCTACACAAACGCATTCAAAAACTATTTAGAGACTGTCAAAAATGTGACAAAGTAATTTTCCAAATAGCAAACTTAATTTTATTTTAAACACGGTGACCTTGTCAACACACATTGACAGGCTATAAAATGTCAAAAAATAAATAGTCGCTTAATAAATATAATAATAATTGTTTCAAAATATGTACGCAAACCGTCGGTATTTTTCGGCATTCAAAAATGTTATTTGTTACTTAAAATAGTAGATAATTTTGTTGTAGTGAAGTACTCGTATGCATACCAAAGCAAACGAATGCGTAAACGCAGCGAGTGAACGAAAAGCGTCAACAACAGTCCACAACAGCAGCGGTGACAACACAGCTGTCACATCAAAGGCATGTCAGAACCCATGTTAATTGGTGTGTCTGTTACACTAATTCTCTTGAATCGACAGACAGATTTACAAACTTCGTATAGTAGGAGTACTTACAACACTTTTTTGTAAAAAATAGAATAGAATAAAATATATTTATCATTGCTTTGCACGAAAGGGAAGGATGCGTGACCGAAATGAACTTGTCATAATTTTTTGACAGCTACTTTATGGCAGCGAATACTTTTCGTAATGAAATTTTATTTTTGTTCTTTATTTACCTACTATTTAGTAAGAATTATTTATTTACTGCAATACTAGTATGAATATATATATGTACATATGCATATGTTTGTATGCATCTACTCATTATGTGTTCATGATTAATACCAATTCATATGAAAATATTGGAATATACTTCTGTGAGGTGAAACATTTCGTAGATACGTTTTAAAATTTTTGACAGCTGTAATGACATCTGCAACCGTTAGAGACGAGATGCAGAGTGCACGTCACATGCTGTTTGACATGCCACTTGTGCTTGCCCCTGCAGTTATGTATGATTTGTTTGAGTAGCGGTAAAAATCACTTTGATTATTTATTTTGAAAAAAGGGGCACAAATTTAAAATGATAAACACGGGGTTCTTGATCACACCAAGACAACCTTTTGACATTTGCATTTCTGTGTTAGCCGTCCCTAAACAAATACAATTAAATCTCGTATAACTATTAGTAGAAACTAAGTAAAAAGGGGTTTCTTCATTCCTTGCTCCATTTCCGTTATAACCGAACTCTCTATCCCGAATGCTCCCAATTCGATAAGTCAATCCACAGTGTTTTTTTAGTGTAGGAATTTTATAGTAGGTGATAGTTGAGAGATCAATGGAGTTCAATATTGGCAGCATACAAAAAGACGACATCTGACCTGGAGATAGGTTCAAGCTCAGAAATGAGCAGCCGGAAACAACAACAACAGCAGCCTCAACTTCTATTGCTACTTCCACAAAAACAAAAAAAAAAACAAAAAAATTAAAAGATTATTCAGTAAAAACTGCTACATCAATGGAAGCATAACAAATACTTCGAACCGATCAGGGCCACCCAACAGCAACTGGAGTACTTGGGATTACCCACCATTGAAGTTTGAGAAGAATGCGAAAACGAAAGAATTAAGACTAAGCCATGCAGCATATTGAACACGTAGTGTGATCATAACAACAACAACAGCAACACACACAATTAAAATTTTCCACTTTTCACAAGAGTAACCATAAAGTTGCGCACAACTACAACAATTTAGTAAAACAAATGTTCATAAAAAATAATAATAATAACAAAAGAAAAGCACTTTATTGCAACAAATCAGCACTCCGGAGGTCTACGCTGATCAAAAAGCTATCACGGATTTTAAATCCCACCAGAGCTGCACGCCAATACTGGCACATTACAATCGAGAAGGAGATGTAGGGGTTAACTATACTGAGTGGCTGATTGTGCGGTCGGACTGTGGCGAGTGTAGAACGCTTGCGCGCGCACGATCAGCACGTTCGCTGTCAGCGTGGCAGCATGCAAGGGTGGCCACGACACAAATCAGCAAGAAAATTGCTAAGATCAGCAGCAACCAGCAGTCAGCAGTGAGTATTCATATAACAAAAACAAAAAAAAATAAACTTGTAGTTTTGTATGTTTATTTACTGGACCGTCCATATGTATTCTATGTTGCAGTACAGTGTATTTTTAAAACTTTTTATTTTTGAGAGAGTAAGCGCAGACGTCGAACAAATTTAAGTGTTGTTTATCAACACCCAGCAGCAACAACAACAACACACACAAATCTATATATTGACACTCGCTTTTGAGGCCGGCAGCAAGAAACAAGCATACCTCGCCGTTTCTTCGTCTTTTTGTCGTTGTGATTTGAAATATTTCTTCAGCAATAAGGAAATTTGTAGTTGACGATACTTTGACTCATGATCGTGCCAATGCGATTAAAGCGAATTTAATGCCCTTTGCTTGGACACTCCGTTGCTGACACTGCAATCAGAGCTGTGCTGCTTATCGTTGCTCCTTTTTTTTACTAAGTGTTTTCATTTTTATTTTTCAATTTTTTATGCGAAATATATTTGGTGGCAAATTTTTTGTGTGATAAGATCTGATTAAGATATGCTGAAGTGCATGTAGAGACTACTTGGAGATGAATGAAAGATAAAATTTTATTTGGTGGGTTTAAAAGGTGTTGCAGTGTGTATGGAAAAGTAATTTTAAAAGTCACATAAAAATTCATAACACAGATATTCATAAAATCTTTGACTTGAGCTTAAAATTTTATTTTTGAATTCAAATGTAATTTTAAGGAAGTTTTATATTGATTTCAAACGAAAATTGCAAGAAAATGGCGGACTGCTACAGTTTTTTTTGATCAATCATTGGGTCATCTTTTTATGCTGGGCGTCAAAACTTTTTAAATATTACACAAACTTTCCAAGAATAACATTCTGCTGGAATTTAATACAGAACATTCGGAGATGTTTATCTAGACACTTTTGCAGAACAAACTTTGAAATGCACGACCCTATTAGATCTTTGTGTAACGATTTTAATACACATTTCCCCAACATTGATCCCTCTGACTCGCCTTTCTGTATCAAAACCTACTTTCTGACTGCTTTAAATAATTTAATAAATGTAAAATAGGTAGTTGGCAACCCTCGAGACAACATTAGAAGTTATAGAAAGAATAAATGAAACGTGAAGCAGTAAAGAAGAGGAGTCAGTCGGTCGCAGAGTTTCCGTAAAAGAAGTCGCAAAGTTTCAGTTAAAGAAGTCGTTAAGTTCGCGGTGGTATAATAAGTTCTCCTTCGAAAATTCCAAAACGTTTCTAAATTGCAATAATTAAGCCGTCAGGTCGTGAAGTGGTTAAATCCAATGCTGTATAACTTTCAATCAACAATATTTAACATCTTCAACTACTTTTACATTTTCTTTGTATTCAATCAAATTGTCAAATAACTTAAATACAATAAAACAATTGATTAGCATTCTTTGCTACATCTTATATAAATTCCCTCTTCTTTTCCCCATGCAATTTTATAGCAACTGATGAACAAATCTGTAGCTGTTTAGTGTAAGTTGCAAGTGTAAACGCGACCTTCCGCGATCGGTTTCGGGTTCAGGGCAGTCCGTACTGTTACTGGTTTTCGGTCACCGGTCTGTTTGATTTTTTGATTTCCTTCAGACGCGCCCCTCGGTTCGTTGGGCGGGAGGTGGGTAACGCTGGGTTCGTCGTAAAAAAAACAAAAAAAAAATTGTAGTTTAGAGTCTTACATCGTCTCATTTCGTTCCGAGTTCTAGCCCTCAGAATAAGTGCATAAGAAGTATAAATATATCCACTCGATTTAGACTGAAAGTCTGACGATTGATACCAGGGTCTACAGGATCTTTAAGTAAAGCTAACATATCACTTCTTTATCTAGCAATTAAATTACTTTTACATTAAGATAGGAACATTTTATGGTCGTAATGATCGTACTCCTGTGCTCGCTATTCGTCGAATTGTGGAAAATTTTGAACGTATATTTTCTTCACATAATATTCAAGTGCCAATAAGAACAAGAACCGGTCGAAGTAATGAAAATGTTGCTGCCGTTCAGGCAAGTATTGCTGTAGACCGCTATTTGTCGGTTTCAAGAAGTTCTCTAGAATTGTGACTGTCCCAATCCACAACCTGCCGTACTTAGAAAAAGGATTTGGGCTTGCATCCGCATAAAATTGTTCTCACTCAAAAACTAAAGCCATTGAACCCTCATAAACGTCATGAATTTGCTGATTTTGCCTTGGAACAATTTGAAAACGATAACGATTTTTTTCTTTCATCTGAGTGGTGCGGTAAATAAACAAAAACGTTGATTCTGATGCGAAGAAAATCCACAAATTATTCATGAGCAATCATTACAATCACCCAAATTGACAGTTTGATGTGGATTTTGGTCTGTTGGAATCATGGGTCCGTACTTCTTTTGAAATGAAGCTGGTATCACCATTACTCTCATTGAATGGCCTCCAAGAAGTTGTGATTTAACACCGATACTACTTCATGTGGGGTTATTTGAAGTCATAGGTCTTTAGCAATAAACCAGACTCTCTTCAAGCTTTAAGAGTCAATATTGAACGTGCTACAGTGGCTCACAGTGAAATGGTCCGCCTGTAATAAACCGCTTTAAACTGCAAACAAGTCTAGGAAATTAAAACAAATAGCAAAAATATAAGTGAATTTCATAAGTTCACTTTATTCAAGTTATAAAACAATAAAACACTTTTTTATTCAATTACATTTTTTTTAAATAGGCATTTAACAAAATAGGAACAACAGCTGAAAACATCATTCACCGATTTAAAAATGAAAATCGACTAATAAATAAACCGAAAATTAGCCCAAAAGAGTTGTTCAGCGAACGTCAAAAGAGGTGGATTAACAAAAAAGCAAGATTGATCTTCGGCTGAGTGCACCAATACTATGTGACTTGATAGAAAATTAATTCAAAATAAATTATAATGTCGAGACCATTTGAAGAGTTCTTCGAAAGGATGGACTAAATGGTAGGATTGTTTGAAAGAAGACCTTTGTTAGCAAGAAGAATAAAAACATGCGATTGCTGTTTGCCCATAACTACATTGGGAAAGAATTTTCCTTCTGGATAATATTTTTGGATCGGATGGCAGAATAAACGTTTGGAGAAAACCCAACTAGGAGATGGATCCTAGATATCTTCGTCCAACAGTTAAACAGGGTGATGGCAGCCTGGGTTTGGGCTGCTGGTGTAGATAAATTGCGCTTTGTGGATGGGATTATGGACAAATATCAATATCTAGTTATTTTGAAAATAACCCTGTACAAAGTGCAAAAAAACTTGGCTATTGCATCAGTGCCTCAGGGTTATCAAAACGCCTCCCCATACACCAGATATAAATATAATCGAAAATTTATGGTATAAATTGAAAATTGAAATAAGGAAATACGGAATATACAAAAACGCTTGTGGAATCTATTCCAAATCGTTTAAGGTATCGAACAATATATTAGCAATAAGTGGTATAGTATTTTATTTAAAAGTTGCTGTAGTTGACCATTTTTCCTGTGACATGAATTTTCCTCCTAGTTTGTTAAATGCTTATTTTTATGAAAAATATAATTGAATAAAAGAAATGTTTTCCTGTATTTATGAGTTGAATAAAGTGAACTTATTAAGTCACTTATATTTTTGCTATTTAATTTAAGGAGAGCCAATGTATATGTGCAGCTCATATACATAGGTATATCTCCATTTGACACTCCTAGACAGGATACAAAGATCCAAGCCCAATCAAGTTCCACCGATGCTTATTAAAAAGCTAGTGGAGTAGTCAGGCTTATAGCATATTTCCACCAAGCTCTTAACTGCATTTAAGGCCTCTGTTAAGTGAATGAAATGTCAAACGTTTCCACCGAAAGTGAGTTAACTCAAACAGCTGATTTTTGTTTACATTTGCAGTTTGTAAAATTTGTCACAAGTATTAAAATCATGAATTCAAGAGACCGCATTCATTTTATTTTGCTATTTATACAATATTAGGATTTGCAAGTGCAGATTATTGCTGCACGGACAGACGCTGCTGAAAGGAAAATGCTTTTTTGCATGCTTACAACTTTGCCAACAATGCCATTTCTTTGTATACATGAGAGTTTTTTCGGCTACCTCTCAATTCCTAAGCTCTTCCTTCCCAGCAATCCAGGAAACTTTGCTCCTCCGTAAGGTTCCACTTGCGTCGTTTTGTTTCCATTTTCAGTTTACCATAGTTTATTTTTTTAAGTAAATATTTATTTTGTTTTTCTAGAAAACCACAATTCGATGAGTAGCTCGGCCGAAAAATCGCTTAACCGGTTACAAAGCGCACATTATATATACATAAATATTTGTTTTGCGCAATCAGCTGATAGTTGCCAGAGTCGCGTATATTTTTATGTCGAGGGGATCGTTTTCTATTCCACAATTGCTTTTTGTTTGTTTTTTATTTTTATTTTATTTTATTTTTTGAAGAGGAGAAGCATTATCTTCGCCGATTACTTAATATATGTTTTTATGTCAATATTAATGCAAAAAAGTAACTTTTGCAGAAAAAATTTCAGCATGTAAAATAAAAGTCTGGCCCGTCATTAAATCCGAAAATACACGACTTCGGCAAGAAATAAAATGAGTTAACACACTTTTATACAACAACAAACACATGGGAACTTCGCATTTAAATGCGATGTTTAAATGCATTCAAGCTAAAATGCAGTTAACGTCCGGTGGAAATAGGCTATTATACAGTATTTAAGCAAATGATTGCATTTCAACATCAAAATTAAGGTTTCTCATCACCCAATGTTTTTCAAAATTTCTACCTTTGCCATTTGATTTGAGCTAGCAAGCTTTTGTGCGAAAATAAACAAAAATAAAAACTAAGCGACCATGCACGTATGCTTCGTTTCCAGGTTTAATAATAAGTGAACAGTTTAATTCGTATGATAATTTATACACCACCATAAAACATGTTACGTATAAATACATAGTAGGTACTTCTTAAAGAATAGAGATAGTTCATACAGTTATCGGTTCTCTTAATGCGACAAACTAAATTCATTTATATATTTTTATATGTTAGTACATATGTACAGGCAAAGACCATACACAGGCGTCTTCTTACAGACCAATAAGCCTACTATCCAGTCTTTCCAAATTATTTGAAAAAATTCTGCTATTAAAAATATCTCCTTTTCTCCACCGTAACAATGTGATACCAGTTCACCAATTCGGCTTTCGTGAAAAGCATAGTACTATTGAACAAGTTAACCGAATAACCAATGAAATCAGGAATTCATTCGAGCTCAAGGAGTATTGCTGTGCAATCTTTCTTCACGTAGCACAAGCGTTCGACAAAGTCTGGCATAAAGGTTTACTGTACAAAATAAATAAAGCTCTGCCTGTTCAATTTTATATGATACTTAAGTCATATCTGACTAACAGACAATTTACAATCAAACAATCTGAATTTATCAGTGAGGAGTATCCGGTAAAAGCTGGTGTTCCGCAGGGTAGCGTCCTTGGGCCTATTTTATATATTATACACACTGCAGACATCCCACTAAACCGAAAAGTGCAGACATCTACCTTTGTGGATGACATAGCTGTTTTATGACGGGATAAATGCCCTAAAAGAGCAGCAAAAACGAATAGTGATCATTTACTCCTCATCGAAGAATGGCTAGAAAACTGGAAAATCAAAGTTAATGAGCAAAAGTGTAAACACGTTACATTTACTTTAAGACCGCAGTCATGTCCTGCAATTCGCTTAAATGGTATAAACATTCCCCAAGTTTAATGATGTTACATATCTCGATATACACTTAGATAGACGTCTCACTTGGAAGAGACACATAAAAACGTCGGTCTAAAACTAGACAACTGTGGGGTACGACCTGTGCAACTAACATTGATAAAATACAGAGGTTCCAGTTCAAAATTTTAAGAGCACTAACGGGCGCACCATGTTACGTTCGTAATGTAAATGTTCATAAAGACCTTGGTATTTTACTGGTTAAGCCTGAAATTGAAAGAAGCAAGACGAAGTACTTTACAAAGCTGAGAAATCTTCCAAACCCGCTAGCCAATGCTTTATGCAACCCAACAAGAAATTCCCGCCTGCAGCGGGATGTTCAAGCCTTCTAAAGAGAGCGCCGTAGTTTGAAAAGGGCTCAGATTTACATAACTTGAGCTATCATGTTTGTAAATTAGTTTTTAAGATTTGTACACTTACTGTTAGGCTTATATTGAAGCAGATCCAGTAAATAAATGAATTGTGTAAAAAAAAATGTACATATATATACCTGCATAATTATGTATCTAACCTTTATGTACGTACCTAAGTGCATAAACAATAACAAACCTTAGGTGTGTTGAGGTTGACTGCATCGAAAGAGTTGTAAAGATAAGTGAGCAAAGAGTAGATCACATAGACACTGTTAACCTTTATGTGGGCAGCGATGCTTAACCATTAACCATTCTTACAAATTTTAGACGGTTAATTTGTAACCGGGAAGGTCCACAGAACCATAAAACTTGGTCTGGAATTCTGTAACTGTTGATGAGACTCTACCTAATGAAGAGAAGGTAGCTGCTTATGTCATCATCAATATAGACTATTGAACTTGAATAACTAGTTTTATAATTACAAGGGACCAATTTACAAAAGTCCATATCAAATATAAATATATATGATATTTCTACATAAACTGTAATCAAAACCCCAGACAGAAATGTTATTACTACTACCCAATGTAAGGCAAACGTTCTTGCAATATTTCTCACTTTCTATTTTCATTCTATTCTATGCATATCAACCAATATCTCCGTACTTTCTCACTTTCGATAATAACGCTGGCAAAGGCTCAATCAACTCTTTTAGCAACAACCTAACCAGCTTAATTACATTTACAGCCCACACATTGTGTTTTAGTATGGATAAGTATTTATGTTAAAACATCATCAGCTGGCGTCGGCATCATGTTGCACATTTCTAATCAATAATATTTTATCGTCAAACATGTAGAGGTATACTTTCGTAAATACATATACATATCTATTTATGTAATTGTGTAGTAGCATTATATAGACTTTCAGGTTCAATGTCCAATGTCCATTCAGTTAACCTCTTTCTCCCTTCTACCCTAAATCTCTTTCATAAAAAACTTTTGTAAATCGATACTAGTATTTTTGTGTGCATGTTAGTGTAGAGCAGATGGCCTTGCCACATAAAACGGATTACAAAACACCGGTTATTTTAAGTATACATACTCGTATGTACACGTACCTATGTGTGCTTTTAACTATAATTGCGTGTGAATGTATATTAAGCCAAAAAGTACCAAAAAATCAGTTGAAAGTGAATTTCGAAATATTTAAATTAATATAAATATGTATAGGCAAAAATAATATGAGATAATTAAAAATTTCCATATTAAAACAAAGTATAGGAGAAGCACCATGAACCCAGAAAATATTATACATTCAACGAAATGTGGAGAATATTCTCCAGAGAAAGAATTTTTGTTTTGTGTTTTAGGAAAATAAACTAAATAAATTTTCAAAATAAACAAATTATAGAAAATCTTAATTTCAAAAAAATTTAAAATTATTACTTTTTATGTTTTTAAATTACCAAAATAAAATTTAATTTAGTTGATATGCTACATAAATAAATTGAAGCAATAATTTAAATTTTTAGAAAAAAATAAAATGTCATAAAATTGATTATTTGTGATATTAATCAACTCAATCGATATTGGAAAATTGGTCCGTGTGCACTCCACTCTTAATTTAAACTAAATGCCTTTCAAATATAAAGGGATTTCCAAAAAGATGTGTTGTTTTGAATAGCCTGCTATTCCGATAGATGTCACTCTTGAAGCTGTAATTATTTGACACTTGACAAAACAGAAGACGCTTCAACACTGTTTTGAAATTATTGAAATTTTATCGAAAAATAACCTCGATGGCTACGTAAAACTATCGCATCAGAGGCTCGGAAAACCCAAGATTTAATGTTAAAAAGCCTCTCCTTCCTCAATATGTACTGTTTGGTGCGCTTTATCCTTACTTTTTTCGAAAATGAATGGATTGCGAGATATGATTAATGATTTTTTATGGTCGGAGGAGCTTTTATTTCAGGTCCGAAATACACTCGGAGCGGAAGACATTCCCTGTCGAGGGGCGACCGCAATTAGAAAATTTAACTTAATTTTTTATTTAAATTAATTTTCCATAACTTTTGGATGTTGGTGGCACCGGGATGTGAACATATATACGTATGTATGTACATACTCGGCTGTAATATGCTCACAAGTAAATTGGGTTTAGGGTGTCAAGCTTAATGGAGGTATGATAAAACGTAATACAGCTACCATATGGCGGCAATCAGGCCCTCGTATCCTTATAAAGGTTCTGTTAGACCAACTTAACACTACAGATGTCGAGTACACCACCCGTCCCACCTAATCCACGGTGTTATCGCTCAGGATATTCCAACAAATTTCACTTTCTAGAAAATAAATAAATAAATAAACTTTTATTCCTCTATATACAATATCAGAATACTTTCTTTCCTGTTGTTATAAAAATAATTTTTTCGAAGATAGCAAAACCGATATTCGAATTCTCTGTAGACACACTTGTGCTAAAAAAAACACAGCAATTCACTTTAATCTTTGTACTGGCTTTAACACTTTTGTGGTTATTAATTAAAAACAAAGCAGTTTTGGAAGTGACAGCTTTTTTTTTTTAATGATAGAAGGATTTGGAGAATACATATAGCCAAAAAGAATCACAAAATTTTAAGGGATAAGAGCATTCTGCTGCGGCTGTCAGAGTCGATGTGAGTGCAATTTGCCCTTGCGGATACAAAATTTGTTTGTAGTATGTAAATTAATAGACCAATTTCGTCTTAACAAAGAAGTCTTTGTAATAACGCTGAATGTCATTGAAGACAAGTGAGATAAGCTGCATATTCCACCTGTGCTCCAACTTGCAGCGACATTGCGGTTTTTGGTAGAATGCTCTTTTCAACAGTCTATGGATAATCAGGGTTGTTGTGGAAGCCAAGACAGAATTGCAAATTATTAGAATTATAAACCAATTCTGTCACAGAATCTGATTGGTTTTAAGTCTTTTCGAATACCCACCAAACCGATGTTCGAATCAGCTGTTCTCTTAAATTTGAAAAGTGCAAATTGAAACAATTGTAGCTTTTGTACCATTTTGTGTTGAAAAGTATTTTAAAGACTAGTTTCTTACAAATTAAATAATTTTGCAATGAGTGCTGACGTTATCGCATATATTTTATTAAAGGAAGAAATGAACGAACGTGTGAGAAGGAAAATTTTAAGGGATCGCACCAACCCGCTGCATATTCCAGACGCGTTGTGAGTGTAATTTAAAGTCTGTATGTGAACATATTCCAAGAAAGCTAAACGGTTTCATAGCACAATATATGTATGTACATATGTAGATTAAATAAGGTAGCATTTGTTAATGTGTTAGATGTGGTGTGCTATCACGTGCAGCCGTCGTCGATAGCACCGTTGCTTCAGTTAGCTACGACGTTGCTTTTTTTAGCGGGAGACGCTTACTAGCGAGGAGTGGGGAACGATTTAAGTATAAGTAAGTAAGTTTAGCAAGAAGTACGTTGTCGCAGTTTTTACACACAAACCTTTACTTATTGGGACAGCAGATTTGCCTAGAATGGGTCAAACTATCTATGGATACAAGTGAAAAATTGCGCTCGAGGAATCATTTTTTTGGAAAGCACAAAATACCTGGCATAATTGGATGCATGGATGGCACGCATATCAGAATATTTATGCCACCAATCAATGAACACTTGTACGTCAACCGAAAGGGGTATTTCAATATAAATGTGATGATAGTAGGTAGATACGAAAATGTTCATATTCAATGGATTTACTTATTTTATGTTTGCAGATTTGTGATATATATATATATATATATATATATATATATATTTGGCACTTTGTAACCGCTGAAGCGATTTTCGGCCGAGCTCCTCCTCCAAATTGTGGTTTTGCGTCTTGATGTTTTTCCAACAAATGGAGGGACCTACAGTTTATACTAAGCCGCCTCCGAACGGCTGATGGTTTTCTTACGAGGAGCCTTTTTATTTCATGTCCGAAATACACTCGGAGGGGTGGACATTCCCTGCCGAGGGGCGACCGCAAATAGAAAATTTAACTTAATTTTTTATTTAAATTAATTTTCCATAACTTTTGGATGTTGGTGGCACTGGGATATGAACCCGAGCCTACCGAATGTCAGTACGCAATGCTAACCACTCGGCTATCGCGGCCGCGATATGAAAATAAGAGCGGTAGATGCACGAAATCCGGGCTGAAGTCATGACGCTTTTATTTGGAACATTAGTAACGCTCGACAACATTTTATTAGATTGTATGAAGGAAGTGACCGCTCGACAATTTAATAAAATAATTTATTAAATATTTACTTACATTTTATAACAAAAAAACTGACTATTGCCACAAGACACAAATTTAAAATATGAAACGGACACAATCTGACAGCGATGCCCTGATCGGTTTATTTCTGACAGAAAAACCGATAAAATCCAGTTTCACATTTTTTATTGGTTTCAATTCTAATTCCGGCAACAATCAGATTCTACAACAACCCTGAATGTTTCAAATATCTCCTTAGCGCGACCTACAGTATCGGCGGTTATAACAGAAGTGCTAAAGACTTTTGAACGTTTGAATGGAGAGCTCGTGACCATTTTTATACCAAGTACCTTATTACTGGTAGTAAAATCCATTGTTCATGACTTACATTTTTATTCAATTTCCGCTTGCAAAGAAATAAGCATACAATTCTGTCAACGAATAACTGCTCGGTATAATTCTGACACTCAAACCGATATATCGGTTTCTGTAACACCTAAAATCGATATAAATTCTGTTCCGAAAATGAGACCGATATGCAAATCAATAATCGGGATGTGTAGCCCCTTCAGCAGAATTTTGTCGATTTTAATTCTGATTCTGAAAACATTCTGGTTCTCTAACACCCCTGACTATATATATGTACATATGTACATACATATATTTATCACCACGGAAGAAGGGCATAACAATTATATGGAAAATAATTGATTGGCAATATGGGTACAAAGCTGTAATCGATATTTAGTTTTTAATACTCATTTAACCCATTTTTTCTATATTATTTTTTGCTAACAAAACTATTCTTAGTAGAGGTTCCTATAAGTTTTTACTACTTCGATATTTTTTTATCAAACAATTGCCATATTTAATTGCACCACACATTTCGCATCTGTTCTTAATTCATCCATAATAAAAGTCGGTAAATATAAAAAAATGTATACCAGGTCTGTTCAAAAAATAAGTGAATTCTGAATTTTTGTGGGCTGTGTATATTCGAGGCATTATCAGCAGCTTTGGATTAGTAGTTTGTTGTCGACCCTTTCGAGCAAACCTGGATCGTTATTGACGTAATCGAATATACACGTCTGCGAAAATTCAAAATTCACCTCTTCTTTTGAACAAACCTCGTATATATGTATATGATGAAAAGTCCTAAATCATTGCTTGTATTTGTATGTTGAAAATGCGTATTTCGATGAGTGTTGGAAACGCAAAATAAGCAACCAACAAAATGTTTTTCAATTGGTTCATTTGTAATTGATATGCCACAGGAGGTATTAAATTCTCATCGTATCTCTACATATAATGTACCTATGTACATATATACATATGTACATACATATACATATAGCTTTTGCAGATATCTATATACATATGTTTATATATATATATATGTACATAGGTAAATATAATGGCTACTGCAAATATTTCATAGAACAGTTGTATTGTACATATAAGATATATATGAATATGTATTTTTTCTCCATTATCATCTGATTACACGTATGTACAATAGCTGCTTGCTTCTTTGCTGCCAGCATTTCTTGGTTGGCTGCCTCATTGTCTCGTTTCATTGATTTTAAAATGAGGATGCTATTGAATATAATCCATTTATTTATATATGTACATGCGTATATACATATATAAGAGATATGTCCCATTATAAGCGAGATTGCTCAAGTCAATATTAACTGCTGGCAAAATGTGTAGTTTTAAAAACGAAGAAGAGAATCAATACTTTTTTAAATATCGTTTTGCGTGGGACACACATTTTCCATACATATCTATATTTTTATATATTCATATGCATATTTGCCAACCTTTATGCCTACTGAACTGACAGCTTTTGTCTGTTATAAACTAGAAACTAGTTCAATGCATTTTATTTCTGATATCAAATTCTCTCTTGCGTTATTTGTAAGCTAGTTGATGATGTAGGTTGTTCTGCTTCCCTTTGTTATATTTATTTTATTCATTGGCAGTTTGCTATAGATATTTAATTGTTCATCTGCGGCGCTCATAAACATTTAGTCAAATTCGAAGAATTTCGAGAAATGCGAATTTCTTCAGAATTGGGAAAATTGACGAGAGAAATTTTATTGAAAGCGTTTTTCTACATCAGCTTATATTTAATTCCAGAAATACGCTCGGAAAACTTGACATTCCCTTATAAGGGTATGCTAATTTTCTATAATTTTGGATGTTGATCAAACCAGAACTCAGACCCTGGTCTTGCGAATAGTAATAGGCAATGTTAATCACATGGCTATTCGTTAAAAATTTACCAATACTTTTCTCATCAAAAGTCGAAGGTTAAGCCTCAGTGCTAATGAATTAACAATAGTTGTCAATAAATTTCTTAATATATCAAACGAACCCCCGAACTTTAAAAATACTACGATTGATATTTCCCATAACTAGTAATTACAAATGGATTCAATTTAAAGTCAAAGTTCAAAACTATTTGCTAATTAAACAAAAGATTAACAAGGGTTGACAAATTTTTGCAACACAAAAAAAATTCGCACGAAAGTAAAAGGAAAAGTGGAAAAAATTGTGTGAAAATCCACTTTTAATGCTAGAATATAAGAAAAAGGGGGAGAGTTTCTTATTAAAAGGGTTGAGATGGAATCAGAAATTATAACCTTAAATATTGTGAATTTTATTTATTTCCACAAATTTTTAAAATAAGAAGTAGGAGTCGTAATGATTTATATGATGATTCAGCCGTTAAATATTTTGTTTGGAAAAAGCAAACAAACTTCTAAGTTCTCCTCACAAGAGGGGATTATTTTCCATCCAATTAAGTTTTCCGCTGAAATTTCCAAATGGAATGAAAGTTTTTAACAAATTTTTGGTAATACAATGCCTTAGTTTCAAAAAACAAAAATAAAGAATTCACTTAAGAACAAAAGCACAACAACAACCAAGAGACGAACTTCGAAACGAAAGCCGAAAAGTAAAAGGATTCCTTCCTAATTTGGAGCTTGAGGGTGTTGCTAGGTAACGGCAACTGGTGGAAGGCGTAATTTCAAAATTAGAACACAACAAACACAACAACGTTGAAGACAAACCATAGAATAAATAGAATTTCCAATTAAATGCGGAAGGCAACAAAAACAAACCTTGCTGTCAAAGCAACACTGGTGGCGAGGTGGCAAGCCAACTCTTTACTTTGCATCTGTACTTTCTGTATTTCTCAAGCATCTTGTGTATGCAGCAGCGACGACGACCTGCACCCGTCAGGTGGGTTGCGTGATTGCAACTAAGTAAATATGAAGTGATAGCATACGCGTGCCATTGAGCCCAATACACTTCGCCGACGACAACGGAACATGATGGCACACCCACGATGAGGCTATCGGTCGGGCGAGCGGCTTGTCTACATTTTCCTGAGAGCATCATTACACATGTAATGTAACGTACATACATCCGTACACATGTGTAACGGCTCAGCAACAAAGTTGGCGTAAATGAATATGCCAGCTGTCAGTTGAAATAAATGTCAAAAAGTTGAAGAGGCGAGAATATGAGAATTTCTGTTGTACACAATTACTGTGGGATGATCTGGAGCTAAAGCAACATAAAGTGCATACAAACGGAGACTTTCCCAATGCTGTATAAAATGAAACACCTACTCTGTAACTTAAGAGAAGTAAACATACAAGACCAGAAAGTTTCCAAATATCGTTTTTTTCTATATTCGCAGCTTGGTTCATCATGAATTCGTTCAAATGGCAATTTTCATCAAATCGAAAATCTGAGGTTGATGCTTCGATGTTATCTTATATTATTCTTATATTTTTTTCATACGCGTTTTTCTCAAAACAGCGTTTTCGAAATTTACTGTCATTTCTATTGCCATGGAAAGTACCGTCAATTAATTTTCTTTCAAGACGACTCATATTTTTTGCATTTCATTTTTTTATCTCAATCGGGGGTCACCTTATAGTTCATACAATCAGATACGATGACAGCCAAAGGGAAACTTGTTTTCAAGACCTCCACAGGATAGCACATATCTCATCGAGAGTGCAAGATTTCCGTTGGGAAAATAATGTAAATGTAAAGATAATTTTTATAGACAAAAATACCCTTGATGCTGTAAAACATTTAATAGAAAGTTGTATTTAAAAAAAAAAAATTACATTTTTTGTGCTATCACACTTAGTCACATCCGATATTAGGTTAATTTCTAAACGAGCATCTATATATAATATCTATACTAAACTTCGGCTTCCCCAAGACTCAAACAGAGGATCCGAAGAATCATCACTGAAGGAATCTTAAAAGGAAACAAAAAATAAATAAATTTAATAATGAAATTACCCATAGAGGAACGCGTTTTTGTACCACAGTTAATACAAAACTTTTATGAAACAACCAGCATACCAACGCTGCCCAGTTACACAAACCAAAACACGTGTTTCACACACTGCATCAGAGCTGGGTGGGTGGTTCCAGCAGGCACACGCTTCTATGGTTAAGGAAAAAAATGCTTAAGGTAATACACGTAGGTGCGGGCAGTTGTGCTTGACAACAGCAACATTATCATTTCACACTCTAATTAAATTAATTATAAACATTTCCATACAACAACGCGCACACAAGCGCACTAGTACGGTTAAATTAAATAAATTCGCTTGGATGCGGAAAGGACTCGCACCCAAACGGACAGGCGGAAAGCGGTTTGAACGGATGTTTGAATTTAATTTGACGTGGTGGTGTTAGGGGTTTTTCATAACGGTAATAATACTATACATGTTCTTATATATTTTTTATTTATCGTTTGCCTTGTTTTTTTATTGAGGGTTGTTCTTCCTAACTCCATTAACTCACACTTTTTTGCTGTCGACTGGCTGATGCTGCTATCAGCAACACCATCTCAAGTACTACTCATAGACAATGCACTTACACATGTATATTGAGTAGATTTAATTTGTGTGGTTTTCAATACTAAAAACAAGCTCGTGCCGCTCACCGCCGACGCGTAATATTTTCCTTGCGAAATCTACTTTCAAAGCTCTTCCTTGCTTTTTTATACCTTTCATGAATATACATGTATGGTACATTTAATATTAATACAAGAGTTCAATTCGTGGAAGCATCGGGAGGAAGTAAAAATATCTACAATAAAATGCATGCCCTCCGCCGTTGCTCTCTTAGTGTTTGAAATTTCTTTTTTATCTGCTTCTATAATATATTCCGATTCTCAGTTTTTATCTCCTCAATCATCACAAAACGTTGATCTTCCATAGAACATAGAAACGTCGAAGGTGTTCTAACTGATTGAACCGAAATTGGTGGAAAAAATGGAACTGCTGGAACAAGTTAGTGATGTAAACAGAGAATATTGCTGTTGTATCCCAAAGTGTTTAAGAAAACCCAGGTTTACTCATCTCTCGTCGTTCTTTGGACATTCCACAAACGTCATTTCACGCTTTCTGCGTAAAGATTGGGTCTTAAGGCTTACAAAGTTCAGTTAACACAAGAACTGCTGATTCGGTCCTTGAAATGCATGAATATAATCCGGAATTCCGCCGAAAATTCATCTTGATTCAAGAGGCCAATTTCCACCTGGATGGTATTGATATGGGTAACGTTTACTTTCAACAAGACGGCGTTATGTGCAACTCAGGAACGAAACCGTCGATCTTTTAAAAGAAAAGTTCCCGGACCGGGTGATCGCAAGTCATAACCGAGATCTTGTGATTTAACACAATGACAATAATATCACGTCAATCATATCAAAAATATGACTTTTTCGAATAAGTTAGTTCCTGATCTACTTCCCGGATTTTCTTTTCGTATTCCTGTTTGGACGGAGACCAATCAAAATTGTTGCGAATTATCAAAATCGGCCCATGCGTTCTTTAGTTATAAGTGCAGTAACTAACTTATCTTCCTTTTATATTGTATAATATTATATATAGATTCTAATTTTATATACATAATTTAAAAAAAAATGATAGTTGGGAGCATTTTTGTCCCCTTTTTGAAATGACCGAGTTTTTGAATAATTCAAGCAGCAAAATATAATTTTCAATTCTGTTTTTCAAATTGAAAATATATAATTCATAAATAAATTTGAAATTATAGAGAAAACTGAAAATTTCTATGTTTCGAAAATACGTTTCCGGGCAAAAAATTTTACATTTAAGTAAGTTAATATGCATAATTTGTTTAAAATATTGATAACGTACCCATTGAACCTTGAAAACAACAGCTCATGCGAAAATATTCTCAAGATAAATATCCTATTGGCCTAGCTCACTTTCATGTCATTTCGGGGATAACATTTTCACTTGCCTTTTGCTGTAACTTTTAAGACAAATTGAATTATACTCGCCTTAAGAACATAAACATAGTTGAGGCATGCAATATTGTAGGAAAAAAGTAAATGCACATATCATATGTCGACTACTTTTTACATTTTTGGTTTTTTGATTTTTAAGTGCCTCGGCATTCCTTAGAGAATTCTGTCGGTTGTTATTTAAGCTGGATTTAAGTTACGCACGCTTGTCCACATGTAATATTTCTCCCAACTCCTTCCCCTGCGCAGTCGGAAATTGTGAAAGTGAAATTGTAACCTCAAATAATAAATAAAAAGGAAAACTTCCTCTACTTTAGCCCATAATGATGCTGGTATGAGCTATCTATGCAACTCCACCGAATTCTCGCTCCGCCTCACTCATTATAAATAAGTTTTCTTTGTTTGTTTGATATGGCATCCTCCTCAAACTCCCTGACTTTTTCCCCAGTTGAGTTGTCATCATTCATCATTTTTGCTCTCCTGCTATTAAAGCTCTTGCCGTTGTTGTTTTTATTGTTTTAGCTGCAATCAGTAGCAGTTAATGTCATATGCTACTTTATTGTCGCAGCTTGGCAAACCAAACATCAGTTTGTGCGTCGATGCAATCGTCCTTTAGGAGAAAGCTCACAAGTCAAGTACGAGTACACAAGCACTTACGTTGTTCTCGTCGTCGTCTGGGGACATCCGTGTGTTGATTATTAACACTTTATTAGTGTTGAGGTTTTAATGCTGTTTTCCTGCCAACCCAATCGTTAGCCACCCTCCATCAAGCGAGTAACCCGCACTGTAAGTAAACATCCCACATAACTACTCATTCTTGTTGTTCCTGTTGTTGTTATGGGAGACTTTTTGCTGCAGCTAGATTTGAGTGTATGACACCCTTGGGATCAAATTAACACTTTTTGCTTTGCTCAGCGCATTATCGCCATTCTATCAAAGAGTGTTGATTGGGGCGTACATCTTTTCGTGGCGTTATGAGTTACTTATAAATATGTATGTACGTGTATGTATGTTTAACACATTTATACATCTGATAAGATTATGTGATTTTATGTTTAGATATTGTTTTCGAAATTTCAATAATAAATTTAGGGTATACGCCAATTACCGTAAATTATATTGAGTGAAAAATTCAAAACGAAAAGGTACTTGAGAATTAAATAAAAAATGACATTAAGATCGTATTAGAAATATTAAAGATCTAATTTTTGTAATCTGTAAAGGGTAAATTTTGACATTGAATTCTGAAGATAATAGGTATGATGAACTGAAGAAGAAATTCGCATCAATCTTAAAAGGGGCAGATTTATAAGCAAGCTATACAAGTTCTAAGTTAGTAAGACCAAACCCTAATAAAGAGTATGTTTTAGCTTATTAAAGTTATAGTGACGAAAAGTCGTTTCAAAAGCTGTGACTGCTTTCGTCATTCAGTGAATATATTTAGAGATTGTGTCCTATTTTCAAGAAGTCGAAAGATACTTCTACATGTTATCCCTCCAAACTGATATCCGTAAAATATCCAAAAAGGTTCCAAATCACCCCTTCGAACTTATAATTTCAATATTCATGATATTTGCATGCACTTTTTATTCTTCTTTACTGGCATAAATGCCGATTACGCTTAGCCTAGTTAACAACAGTGTGCGCTGAAATACGTCCTCGTGGTGCACCCACCGTGGTGCACCAACTTACGTGGATCCTAGATTCACGGTTAAAAGATAGGAAGGTACAGTGGAGCCACTCCGGCATATTGGGTTCAAGGATTTGCTGAAGTTTTAATTCAAAAAGTAGACGACCAAAGGATGAAAGTGGTCTTTTGGATCGTAGGGAAGAGGAGATATTAGGAACTCGAAAATCAATTGACCCTCGTAATATGGGAGAAAACAATCTTGCAATCTTAATTGTGAAGCATTTATAGCAATTTCGAAAGTTTGCTCCAGTTTGCAAATACATATACATAAGTATATTTGAAAATGCATAAACTCAGATCAACAAATAATCAATAATGAAAACAAATACAAAACTCAATCGAAATAAACGGGAGCAAACAGTAGCTGCAGTATAACAATAAACTGAGCTGCAGCACAGCCAAATAAAAACAATGTCTGCAGTAGCAAGAGTCGAGGCTCCATGGTAGCAGAGCGCAAAAAGAATTCATAAGAACTAGCGTGGTGGTCAGTTTTACTGGATGTGGGTTGAAAGCAAATTTATTAAATGTACATTATATATACTCGTATGTTATGGTTGAAACTCAAATATTGAATATCGAAATTTTATTTACCAACACTAAGAAAAAAATAATTGTTTGGAAATATTGCGAAATGCTTTATTAACAAAAGAACCGCTTTTCCTTCAACGAGAACAAAACTAGTAAAATTCGGACTACTTTCAGTTTAGGCAGAAGCGATATAATAACACGAATTCGGACATCACTGATTTTATCACATTTAGTTAATTATAAAACTAGAGAAAATTAGTAAAATTAATTTACAGGGATATGGAAATATTGTGCTTAAGACAAATTCGCTAAATATAAATTTTTAATGAATTTGTACGTTTCTGTCGTTATTGTTTTTTGTTGTTGTTGTAACTTAGGAGCATGCTAGATTAGTCTATGTCATTTCGACGGGTTCTGAACAGAGAGAAAGGGGGGGGTTAGGGAGAATGCAAAGCGGTGGTTAGTGTCGTGCGAGGCCTCATTGTAAGCAGGACATATTTCAAGATCAAGTCTGGATAGGTAGGAATTTAGTCGACTACAACATACAGATCTTAGTTGCGCCAGTATTACGCGGGACTTTCGAGGCAGCACGAAACCCTTCGTCTGCAATAGGTGGTGGTTTGACTCCAATAACGCTATTCACTGGAAGTGAGATCAGGAAGGTGTTGACGAGCTCTCTGTGAATGTCGTTTAATGCCTGTCGGTAAGCCGTCATGTCCAGCGGTTGTTGTAGGTGGTGCTGAAAGCTATCCTTGAAGTCGAGTACTCTCTTTCTGATGTGTCTGGATGGCGGTTCAACTTCTAGTAAATGTTTGTTGGATCCCCAGAAGGAATTGCTTGCATAACAAAGCATTATGCTCCTTAACTCGTAGCATAGAAGCTTCGCTGTGCAAGTGATGCTCTAGCGTCATCTGAATGTTTCTTGTCACGGTCCTGAGGGCGGTGTTTTGGCAGGCATCTCGTCTTGCTAATCTCCGGCGCTCAGTATGGCGTAGTATAGCTTACGGCTAGCCATTGTCTTGAAGGTTGTTAGCAACGTTTCTCTATCTATGCCCTAAATGCTGCCGGCAAACGTTTTGAAGATTTTGTTGTGGCTCTGGAGTTTTGCGGGAATTGCACTTGTATGCGGAGTGAAGGAGTGAAGGCTGTCGAATGTGAATCCTATCGAATTTCGCATCGAGTTCACTTTCGAACATAAGTCATCAATATCCTGGACAGACGCCAATTTCCGGTGGAGGAGGGAGTTTCGAGGTATAAAAGTTAAACAGTAGTGGGGAGAGGATACCACCCCTTGTTCAAAATGTTTGATCTCGAAATTCGACCGATGATTGAGGATCACTCAGGTGACCCATTGTCCACCTCTTCAACCCCAGCTTTATTGAGGATTCCTTAATGTCCGATAGTACCACTGAATGGTTGACCGTGTCAAAGGTCTTTGACGGATAAGGTGCTAAAAGAACATCATTTTTGGTTGAGGCCATTGATTATCTGAGTGTTTATGGTGTCAAGTGCAGTTGTGGTGCTGAACTCAGATGGTGTGTGAAAGGCGAGAGGAGCAAAGTCTCCAGTATCTTCGCCACTGGGGAGAGGAGAGATATCGGCCGATATGACTCTCCATTGTTGATTGGTTTCTCCGGTTTTAATAGTTGAACACTCTACCCAATTTACACATGTCGGGTATTTTTAAGGTGGTCAGACACAAATTAATGATCTTGGTGAAAAGGTCTGTTCTCTCTCGTCCTAGAAGTTTTAGCATTAACATACTTATTCCGCCGGGGCCGATGGATCTGGAGGCTTTCGCCTTTCCGATGACTCCTACGTTACTGTCTATCTGCTTTTGTTTATACAATGACAAATTTCCAACAATATTGTTTGTTTTCGATATTTGTTTTTATTTCTCTGCGGTTGCTGATGAAGAAGTTCTTGGCAAGTTTGTATAATTTTGTAGCATTTGTGTTGCTTGCGCAAGAGCTTTACCATCATCGTTTAAGTAGCCACAAATGAAATAAGAAAACAAGAAATCGTTTATTTTCCTTAGGCGACGCCGCAAAAGATATCAAGGACAACGTTAAAAAAATATTTAATTCATAATATTTTTTTTTTGTAAATAGTCTTCAGCTGAATCGTTGGAGACTATTGGTTTGTAGAGGTAACATTTAGAATCGATTTTAACTGTTAATTATTTTCCTATAACTGAAAGCCTAAATAGTCCATAACTCTGTAGAAATGTTACTTAGCAAAATAGGTAAATAACTTATGTACATGTACATACATATTTATATGTATACAATAAAAATATTTTTCTAATAAACACTCAGCGCTAAAAAATTTATGCTCAACAGAAAATCATGCAACGAATTTTTTATCCGCCGCACTTAAATAATATTATAGTTTTAAATTTGTTGTTTTTGGATGTTTGTCCCTTATTTCGTTAGCTCATCGTTTATCGCTGACCCAATTCGTTTCAAATTACTAATTAATGTAAATTATTCTGGGAAATAGCTTTGGAATATGGAATGCGACTGGTCAACACGACTCATTTGCCTTAATCAGCGTATACCAGGTGTACAAGTATGAAATGTCGTTTTTTTTTAAATCAAAAAACACGTTAAATTTTGTGGAAAAAGAAAAAATCATTTATTCAAAGTATTTGCCGTCGCTAGCTACACATTTTTCCCATCTCTCGGGCAATTTGTGGATTCCACGCCAGTAGAACTCATCGTCTTTTGCGGCGAACCATTCATCGAGCCATTTTTTCACACTTTCGTAAGAATCGAAGCGCTGCTCAGCGAGTGCGTGTCCCATCGAAGCGAATAGGTGGTAATCGGATGGGGCCAGGTCTGGTGAGTAAGCCGCATGCGGAAGCACTTCCCAATTGAGTGTTTCCAACGTGTCGCGAACCGCTCTTGCCGTATGTGATGGAGCGTTGTCATGAAGAAAAATGACCTTGTGTTGTCTTTTTTGATATTCCGGTCGTTTTCTCTGAAGCGCACGGTTCAAATTGATCAATTGTTGTTGGTAGCTTGCCGTATTTGCGTTTGAGCATCGTCTTCATCCAATAATGCTTGCAGTTCGGCGTCTTCGAACCTTTTTGGTGGTTTTCCGTGCTCTTTGTCGTCGACGTCAAAATCACCACTTTTGAAGCGTTGAAACCACCGTTCACACGTTTTCACAGTTGGTACTTGTTCGCCAAAGGCTTCAACAAGCATTCGGTGCGATTCCGCAGCTGTTTTCTTCAAATGAAAACAGAAAATTAACACTGTCCGCGTTTGCTCTTTATTCGGCACGAAACTCGACATGTTGACTGCACTGAGAGTAAACGATAATGACGCTCGATTCGCGCAAAACTATGGTGGTTCGACAGTCAAGGTTGACACTTCACAAGGTCAAAGTTTTATGACAATCGATAAATATTTACGTTTGCGAGACATCTATATGTTCGAACCGACATTTCATACTTGTACACCTGGTAATGTCACACTTGTGCCATATTTATTTGCATACACTTATAAGTGCAGTATTTTATTTATTTCATTATTTATTTAAAATAGAAAAATTATGCAATGCAATTTTTTATTAAAAAAACAACTTTGAAATATTGGGTTGTCCTAAAAGAAACCGACGATTTTTCATACAAACGGCGTTGAAAATTTTTTTGAACAGCTTGTGACTATTTAATTATATTAGGTAAAGTAAAAATTTCGCTAGGTTTTTATCTAAGAGATGGCGTTATGGTCCATAGTACTAGTTAAAAGTTTGTCTTTAACAGTTTTTCGATTGATTGACTCAGTACGTTGTGAGCGCTCGTCAAAGATGGACACTAGCAAAGAGAAAATTCGCTATATTTTACAAATTTTCTTCGGTCAAGGCGAAAAAGCAGTCAAAGCGGCTGAAAAAAATAATTTAGTTTATGGGCCCGATACTGTAAACGAACGTGTAGCACAAAAGTGGCTTGCTAGGTTCCGTTCCGGTAATTTCGATGTCGAAGATGCACCACGCGTCGCGAGGCCTGCCGTCGAAAATTGCGATAATATCATGGAAATAGTGGAAACAGACCGTCACGTGAGCACTTATTTAATTTTTGAGGAACTAAAGATAAGCCAGAAAACCGTTTGGAACCATTTGCATAAAAAAACCGAACGAACTTTACCTAATATTTTTTCAATTGACAGTTACAAGCTGTAATTTTTAGCTTGCTTTAGAACGCGTAATTTTGTTTAAATTTGTTTGTTTGGCGTCAATTTTAATATGGAGCTCACAAAAGAACATTTTCGCCATATTTTACATTATTTTTTCCTTAAGGGAAAAAATGCAGCGCTAAAAAGTTGCTATAAATTATGGTGATAAGGCCTTAAAAGAAACACAGTGTCTAAATTGGTTTTTCAAATTCCGTTCGGAACATTTTTCACTCACAGATAAGCCACGTTCAGGTCGACCAAGTGAACTTGATGATGGCGGTACCAAGGCTTTAATCGAATCGGATCGTCATATGACTGAGCTTGAGATTGGAGAGAAGTTAAGTATACCATATGAATTGAAAGAAATTAATTTAACAAGCCGCTTCAACGCTTGTGATATCCATTTTAATCGCAATGAATATGATCCTTTTTTGAAGCAAATCATAACTGGAGATGAAAAATGGCTTGTTTACAATATTGTCAATCGAAAACGATCAAGCAATGATGAAGCGCCACAAACCACTTCAAAGGCTGTATATTGTATGGTATATTTTGAGCTGTTTCCAGTTGGGATGTCTACCGTGACCAACTGAACAGATTAAATACATCCATCAACGAGAAGCGGACTGAATTGGTCAATTGTTAAGGTGTCATATTGCACCGTTGCAAAATGTCTCTACTTTCTTTTAAAAATCGCCGGTTTCTTTTGGGGCAACCCAATTGATAAGCTGAAAACTAAAAAAAAAATAGTTCTCAATCAATTAATTGTGCTCAGTTACTTAATTAGCAGCCATACTCGTACTCACTTGTCGATACAGCCAATGATCACCTGATTAATCCACCCCTACATCAATCTCAAATCAGTTCAATCGTTCGTATTTTTGGTTTTCCCCAAAGAGGCGGCGCGTGAGAAGTGTTGAAATCGTGAAGTTACATACATACATACAACGGTGTATCAAAATAAGTGTTTATTTAGATAAATCAGTTTTGCAGAGTGCAAGATAAAATGTATTTAAATATGCACAGTAAATAAAAAAACCTTAATTGTCAATAGAATTCAAATTTTGTGTTTGCAGCGCTGGATTATGATTTTAAAAAATAGTTTTTCACATACAGGGTTATCCATATTGCAGTTTCGAAAATAGGTGTAAATAAAATGGATTTCAAATATTTTTTTTTATGAAATTCCTTTTCTATTATAAAGTATGAACCTTGGAATTATATGGACTACATCATCAAAATGACCGCCTCCCGAAATTTCGCAAACTTCGAACCGTTGCGGAAAGGTCGATTATTATTCGTTTATAACGCTTCGAATCGACAGTGTCAGTCTCGTTTTCAAAGAAGTAAAGTCCTATCAAATCTCCCAACCAAGAAGCGCACCAGACAGTGAGTCTTTTTTGTGTAGGGGCCTCTTTTCAATTACTTAAAGATTCTGGGAGCCCCGAATGCGACAATTTTGTTTATTTACGTAACCCCCGAGTCAGAAATGTGCCCCGACGTTAAAGAAAAATCGCCGCCCACTCTTTGTTTTTCAAGTACGCGAACGCGTTGTAAATTGTCAGCTGGCTTCAGTTCTTGTGTGGGCTGGACTTTATAATTCATGTAGGTGTAATTCCATGCCGTGTTACAGTGGGCAGAGTGCCTACCTCGTGCGGGATGGGATGGATACCGAGAGCTGCAAAGGGAAGCAAGATGCATCTGCAGACAAAAAAAGAAAGAGGCCGAGATGCGCGAGTGTGAAGAGCTTGTGAAACTGGCCGACAAGGATAATGCTCGAAAATTCTATGAGAAGATACGACGACTTACAGAAGGGCAAGACCGGAGCAGACTCCTGCAGTGCACAAAGAGGTGATCCAGCCACCGATGCCTAGTGCATATTGAATTTATGGAGGGAATAATTCTCTGCCCAATCCATAAAAAGAGGAATCCCACAGTCTATGCCAATTATCGTGGGTTAAGGCTCCTTAATATCGCATATAAGGTCCTCTCGGCTATATTGTGGGAAAGACTAAAGCCCACCGTCAACAAATTGATTGGACCTTATCAGTGTGGCTTTAGAACTGGTAAGTCAACCATTGACCAGATATTCACCATGCGCCAAGTCCTGGAAAAGACCCGTGAAAGGAAGATGGACACCCACCACCTCGGACGGATAGGAATTGTATTTACGCCGCTATGTCTGAATTTGGTATCCCCGCAAAACTTATACGGCTATGTAAACTGACGTTAAGCAACAATAAAAGCTCCATCAGGATCTGGAGGGATCTCTCCGAGCCCTTCGAAGCCAAACGAGGTTTCAGATAGGGTGATTCCTTATCGTGTGACTTCTTTAATTTGATGCTGGAGAAAATAATACGAGCTGCAGAGCAGAATAGAGAAGGTACAATCTTCTATAAGAGTGTAGAGCTGCTGGCGTACGCCGATGATATTGACATTATTGGCCTCAACAACCGCGCCGTGAGTTCTGCTTTCTCCAGACTGGATGAGGGAGCGAAAATATTGGTCTGGTAGTGAGCGAGGGCAAGACGAAATATCTACTGTCATCACACAAACAGTCATCGCATTCGGGACTTGGCTCCCATGTCACTGTTGACAGTTATAACTTCGAGGTCGTAGATAATTTCGTGAATCTAGGAACCAGCACCAACACCAATTATAATGTCAGCCTAGAAATACAGCGCAGAATTACTCTTGCCTACAAATACTACTTTGGACTGAGTAGGCAACTGAAAAGTAAGGTCCTCTCCCGACGAACGAAAACCAAACTCTACAAATTCCTTATCGTTTCCGTCCTGCTATATGGTGCGCAATCATGGACGGGGAGAACATTTGATGAGTCGGAGTTAGGAGTTTTCGAGAGAAAAGTTTTGCGCAAAGCTTACGGTCCTTTGTGGGTTGAGAACGGCGATCATGTGGTTCGGTTGGATAAAAATACTCCAACTCTGAAAGTTTTCGGTACAATACCCGCCGGTGGAAGCAGAGGAAGAGGAAAACCTCCACTCTGTTGGAAGGACCAGATAGAGAAGGACCTGGCTGTACTTGGTATTTTCAATTGGCGCCAAACAGCAAAAAGAAGAAACGAATGACGCAATGTTGTTAACTCGGCTATAATCGCGTAAGCGGTATCTACGCCATTAAAGTAAGTAAGTAAGGTGTAATTTTAAGCTCAAAATACGCCATAACATGCCGTAAGACGTGCGACTTTCTCAGCCCTTGAGGACGTCGAAAAATAGACACATTCGAGTCTTCGGCTACACTTTCGCTTAGAGTAGCGATATTTGAGGTGGAACAGGCCTTGCAATAATTTGTAAACGAATCAATCTCTTAAAATTTCTTTAAAATTTTACCAATTGCTTGAGTACTTGGACGATTATGTTCACCATAATTTCCTCTTATGGCAGGGTTTTAACAATTTTCACGCGTAGTGCAGTTGTTAAACAATCAATTTTTATAAATGCCTGACTTTTAACAAAAATAAATCTTGTTGGGTTGGCCAGTTAAATTTGATTGATATCAAAATACAGCCCTGTACTTATGAAACCACGAAATGGATAACCCGATAATGATTGCACTCAACTTGAATGCTTGAAGTCTTATAAGTGACATTGACAATTGGTTAAGTTCGTTGCTATCGCTATAATCAAAGTAACTAGTAACGAGTAGGTGAGAAGTTTATTTCCTTTTGCACTTCAATTTGTAGGTCTTCACTTAAATAAGAACAATATACAAATCCATTTATGTTACTAGTAGTGCATACATACACGTATATAATAATACACACATAAGCATATTGAGATAGCTTGAGGTATTATTACTAAGAATTAAAAGAACATATGTACGTATCTCTTTGAAATTATTGTTCTACTTCAACTTCTGCTATGTAAGTAATATATTACTTACATTATTTTTGCATTAAAATGAAGGCTTTAATTACCACAGTCAGAAGTATCCATTTTATGTCAAATATGCATTGCTTTGCTCGAAAACTTTTTGCTATTTTGAAGATAACGTCATTGTGCCTCCATCTGAGAAACTTTTGTCCATATCGTCAAAACTATCGGGCAATTAATTTTCACAGACTTCTCTTGACGCAATTCTTCCCAGCCAAATTATTCCCCATAGACAGGAACAGATGGAAGATAAGATGGATTCATAAGAAAGTCCCCACCAAGCTCACGGAGTTTCTGGTGAATCACTACCGATGTGTATGGTCTGGCACTGCGCTTATGAAACCCAATTCTCCTCATGTTGGCCATATCTAGGCGCGTTTGGGCGATTGCTTCCTTCAGATGGACGAATTAAGAGTTTCGCCGTAGAGGAGCAGCTAATGGTGGATGATTGCTTGCCAATTCCACCGAATACACAAACAATCCTACTTGTCCGTCAATTCCAGCTTGATTACCATTTGTGCCTTCGATATGTGGCGATTCAGTAGTGAGTCACAGATGGAAATTCGGTACATGAGATTTTATTTCGTTAACTCATGTGGCGCCCATATATCGAACTTCTTTGTGTGTCCAGCCTCTTTCAAGTGGCTCCGTACTGTTTTTATGTACAATGTTTAGCTCCTGGGAAATCGCCGATTTTCATTATTTCGACCATTAGTCTTCTTCACCGTGGAGCATCTTTTACATCGAAATTTCCGGAACAAAATCGACGAAACCAAAATTGTACATAATTGACTGTTCCAGTATCAGGATCATAAACACTATTCACTACCTGAATTACGTCTTCGCCTTTATCGAAGAAAAATTGTAGAAGATAGCGTATTTTCCCTTTATGTGTGTCTTCTTCTAGGGAAACATACTCATAAAAAGATGACGAGCATTCTCAACTTCCATGACGACTAAGCCTTTGTTGCACAGCTGCCGATGAACTATTGCATTTAATCAAGAACATATATAGCCGGCCAGCTATGTGCATGAAAAACTTGAGAAACACACAAGATAATTGATGCTGACTAATTTGAAGTACATCATATTATATATATCTAATATATGCATAAAATTCTCGCGTCACAGTATTAGACACGATACTCCTCCGAAACGGATTGACCGATTTTAATGGAATTTTATGTGCATATTTACACCGAGTCCGATTTATTTGAAATTTGATACATAGGTAGCCTTTTGCTTAGTTTAGCAGGAACATTACTTTTGTTTCCAGGAATAGTACCCAGGACCGATCTATTCAAAAAAATCTTTTCTATAGTTTCGATTAATATAGGTATAAAAATTTTCGGAACTGGACCAAGGGTCACCGAGCAGATATTTGATTGGCTTGGTCCATTCCATAACCCGATAGGTGGCATCATTCGGTGACTTAAGCTGAAGCTTTGTTGGAAGGCATGCCCGTGCGTATACGGGATCCGTTTCCTTGCATTTACGTGCTTAGAAGCCGAGCAATTCCATAGCGTGCGCTATGACAATTATCATTTCAATGAATTATGTATCCAATAAAAAATAACTCTCAGAACGAGACATGTGGTTAATTTTTAGTACATATGTATACTATCTCGCTCAATGAGAAACCCTTATGTTGAAGACAATTTATAGTTTTTCTTGAATTGATAACGGCTGGACCGAAATAAAATTCAACTTTATTAAGAGAATTTCGGAGACCGATTTATGCGAGATAATCTCAGTAACTTATCGTTTAGTTATTAACATGCAGAAACTGGTTCTTAATAATCTTATTTAAGTATGGTTCAATTTGTTTGATTTTTATTCGTTCGTTTGGACTGCTTGAACTCTTCTTATCTGAAACCGCTTAGTTTAACTTAAGTAATTTTATGAGAATTGCCCATGTTTGCGTGTTGACAAACCATCTTTATTGTTTGTTCTTGCTTGTCTACTACCAAATTTCTTTCTGCTGATCGAGTTCATTCAAATAAATCACATATGGTATATTTTATTATTACTCTTAATGTATTATACTAGTAAAGCATTCTGCATGTTCTTTTTTATTGGCGTAGATACCGCTTGCAGGCTAATAGTCGTGGTAACAACAGCGAGTCAATCGTTTCTTCTTTTCATCACTTGATGCCAATTGGAAATACCAAGTGCAGTAAGGTCCTGTTGATCCTGATCCTTCCAACGATGGGTACTGTGTCAAATACTTTCAAAGTTGAAGTGTTCTCATCCATCCAGACAACATGTCGCAAGCGGCTCCGTTGTTTCTTAATTCGCTGGACTATGCCAGTCTCCTGTATATCTCATACAGCTCACTCTTTATTCAACTGCCATATTCATCGTTGCCAATGCACAATAAGCCATAAATCTTTTACAAAATTTTTCTCTCGAAAACTCTTAACGCCTGCTCATATATATACGTGTATATTGATATTGTTATCACCCTTGTCTCCGTCTCATATAGTAGGACGGATAAGACGAGAGACTTGTATGGTTGATGTTTGTTCATCGATAGATGACCTTACCTGCATTGGATTTCAAGACTGAAATTGTTGTTGATCATCTTCGGCCACCCGAAATTTTAATTTACAGATTATTATGACAAATTTTCAATGAGAACTTTGTACTACATGGTAATTGAAATGTTAAGTTCTTTCTTGAGGAATAAAGCCAAACTCTACACGTTGTTTGTCATGCCCGATCTGAATATTAAGCAGATGCGTGGATAGCAAGCCTACGAAGACACTTGCCAAAAATTTGATGCAAACCGTTTTAACGGGAAGTCCACAAAAACCCAGTTTCGATGGGTTCGGACCAAAGTTAGTGAGATGTTAGACGAGTTGGTTTTAGAGGGTGTTCAAAAAGGTGGTTAGTGCTGTGTGGGGATCCATTGCATCCAGGTTCTACGTTAGGTACCTCGGGGTATACAGTATACAGACTTTAATTGTGCCGGTATTACTCTATGTTGACGGACTCTGTGAATGACGTTCGGTTAAGTCGTGTTAAATAGATGCCTTCTACGATTGTCTCTACGGTAACTCTGTATATCAATATGCTCCTTTAATGTAGATGTTTGACAGTATACTTGGTACAAAGGAGGCTTCAGTAGGCTTCCGGTCGTGGTCCTAATTTGACAGGCTTTAAACTTCTCTAGTTCCGGTCGTCAAGCTCGATGTAAATTAACTAATGACCGAACGGACGGTTGTCCTGTAAGTTACGAGCAACGTTTTTTTATCTTTCTCCTGGTACTTTTGGCTACTGATTTTAGGATTTTGAGTGAAGAAGTGCAGGCTGTAGAATATGAGTCCCAGTAACTTAGAGGCTGTTTTCGTCAGAATTTTTTCGCAGTCGACTTTGTTATTCAGCTTAAGCCGGTACTCTTTCATTCAACTAATTGTAGTTATAGTAGTTGAGCAGTGAAGTGTTTATTCCATCGATGTCGATAACCCCGTGAACTCTTCCCTTTATAAATTGAACGCCCCGCTTAAGTTTGACAGTTTGCTCAGCCGGCAGGCCACTTTTTGCTTAATTTTGGCAATTGAAGGGTGCAGTGTGAAATGGTGGCTGAAAAAGCTTGCGGACTACTTCGTCGCATTTGACAATGATTTAATAGTGGCCACCAACTTGGTTGTACCAGAGAAGAGGTTACAAATCTTAAGTGTTTCTCAATTTGTTTAGCGTGTGCTGGCTTTCGATTTTACGAAATTTTGGCTGATTTCAGCGATTTAGCCTTCCAATACTAAGCGAGCGGCGGCGGTTCCGACCGTTCTGCAAAACAGATGTTCGCCAGTAAAAACCTCAGTTGGAGCGAGGAAAATCACTGAAGGTGTTCTTGGTAAATGTCCGGCGATCCATAGAAATGTTGGACTGTCGATCGAGAAAATTACGGATAAATGGTCTGATGTGAGAGTTAAAAAACGTCGGCGGGCTAAGCCAATTTCGTGCAATTCATGGTGCAAAAGTCCGAGTCGACTATCTGTTCTGTCAGCTGCTTTTCTCTACGGTCATAATTCTAACTAGTTCGTGCAAAGTGAGGACGGTGTGCAACTGAGCAACAAGTAGCAGGAGGAATATACATATGTATGGTATATGGGGCAAAATGGTGGATACACAGGACGGAAGTAATCCGTCGAAATATTAGCCTTGGTGAATGGTTTTACTCCGTTGCACCCAAGCAAAATTTAACTGTGTGACGTAAACAGGGTAGGTTCCTGAAAAAGTGACAGCCCTTAGTGGAATTAAATCCGGGTCAGCCCGGTGCGTAGAACTGGCTGTCTTTAATTGATAAGGAGTTACATATAAAAAAACTATCCCGCTAGCTACTATACACTAAGGAGAAGAACCGACCGAACCACTCGCTTTTTAGTGTATACCTTCATGAAATGTGTGATCTGCCAAGAAGGACTAAGATAAGTCTGAGTCCACTTGGACTTTCATTATAATCGAGCGAGTATTTAGTTTTAAATAAAATTGTACCTAAAACATATTATTCTTATTCATCTTCGACCATCTTTCATTCACCTAATTGTGTGTCTAATCTGCACATCCTTCCTGCGAAAATGCGCAACGGCTTTGAAGACCTGCATAAAAACACACAAAAGACACAAAAGAGAGATTAGAAGGATTTCTTCAAATTACCATTGACATTTGCGAAAACAAAAAGACAAACAGTAACAATGGTGACAAAACAAAAAAAATGAGACAAAACAATTGCAGTATCCGGACACGAGATCATAGGTGAGATTATTATGCTTGGTTTTAAAGGCGATTTGGTCTTTTTTTTTGTACAGCTTTTTGTTGTTGTTTTTTTTTTAAATCGCTAAACAATATTTATTACCTCAACAGTTGCACTATATTTAATACCGTAATTATGTCTAATTTATTCTTATAAAACTGTCACTCCTGTTAGTTACTCAGTCATATTTACGTCGAAGCTATGTCGGCATTTTTAATCACATACATATGTAGAAATCTGCACATAAAATCAATATCTACGCAAAAGTGCAAATATATGCATATCAACAGGGCCGTAGTCAGGACTTCTTTTTGGAGGGACGGAATTTCATGATAATCGAAAACTTTCTATCGTTTCGGTTGAAATATTTGGAAATATTAACGTTAAATTATCAAAACATGTGGATTTCTTTTCGGTTTTCTCCGAAACAAAAAGCTGTTGTTAATATTCAATCGTTGACAGATAATGTTAAACGTTAAAATTTAAGTATGCTGTTAAATCATAGCAGGCAACCATTTTAAAATTAACGTTGGCGATGAGTTTCTGCGTTTTAATGTTAACAATTTCATTTCCTTTTGATAACATGGCTCATTTCATTGAGTTAATTTTTCTTGTTTGTTGAGCATCTCTGGTACAGAATATTTTATTCAAAATAAAAAAACAATTCTTATCAGGACTCCTAAATTTCCCCCTCCCTCTGAATGCGCCTCTGAATATCGCTAACAAATGCAAATTAAGTGCGAATAAAAATTTCAGTTCATAAAATATAATAAAACTAATTTATACACACAGATTGTAGTTATGAGTTTACTGATAATTTTGATTTATGGCAATTTTTAAATTATGCAAAACAGGATTAACTGGTTTAGATGCGGAAAAAGGGGGCAGCCGCCGAGTGTACAAAAAGCAAAGTAGCAATGTTTAAATAGTGTTAGCAAAACTGTATTTTACTACAATAACATATATACTCAAATTTAAAGTAGAAAGAAAAAACTCAAAAATTAAAACTCACTAAAAACGCATTAAGTTACTCAAATATGACTCACACTCAAGCTGCGTCTATTAGTTGAGTGTGAGCTGAAGGAAGTGTGTGGTTACGCTCAAATTCCTATAAGAAATTTTGACACTGTTCAATTCTTTGTACTGCTACGAAAGACTGTTACGAGTATTTTAAATTCACTCGATTTACTTACAAATAAGCTTGAAAGGAGTGTATTTTTAACTCACACAAGTGAAGGCTTTTTAACTCCTATTTGGCTATATATATTTGTATAATATGTACGTATTTGCTTAGCTCTGCATGTATGTGCTTAGGTATATGCCTTGGTATGAGTCAGACTATTTGGTGGGCTGCTTTTGTCTCCCTTCACTTATATGTTGCTGTTGTTGCTCTTATATGTTACGGGATACGCCCATTTAGCCGCTCACTGTTATATTTAACCAGGCGCCATTGCGGCTTCTAAAATACACTTCGCCGTTGTTGCCTGGTATATTGTACCCATGAAAATTATTGCACATGAATGTCAATTCAATTTTTTAATTTAGAGGATTAAAAAAATAAATATTTATTTGTTAAAAAAGAGCATACTATCATCAATCTTTAAAGAAAACAAAGTAAAAGAACAGAAGTCAATTTTTTAGAGCATAACCCAACGAATTCCTACAGAGGGCAAATATAAACTGTTTTCAACATCTTGACAAAAAAATTATAAATTACAAAAAAACCTAATTTTTTTATTTGCTAGTTATTCGCTTTTGAGATCAACGAAAAATCGGCATCATGTGATAGTCTGGTATTTGATAACCGGCAACCAAGAAGCCGTGTTAAGCAACGTACAATAAATGCATGAATTTATTCAAATTAATTGTAAATAGGTATACCCTAATGTATATATTTTTGTATTTATGTATTTCGGACATGAAATAAGGCTCCTCATAAAAAACCCATCAGCCGTTCGGAGGCGGCTGAGTATAAACTGTAGGTCCCTCCATTTGTCGGAAAAACTTCAAGACGCAAAACCACAAATTGGAGGAGGAGCTCGGCCCGAAAATCGCTTCAGCGGCTACAAAGCGCCAATTAGCTCTATGTATATATGTATGTATTTCTTCTCTGATATTTTTTCTATAATGTTCAATTCATTTATTCAATCATTAAAATAAAAACAAAAAAAAATACACAATGAAAATTGAAAATTTTCAAATAAACATTTGAGCAGTTAGTAATTAACGAGTATCGAGCAGTGCGAGCGGTCGTCTAGAGCTTCGATTTGAACATTTTCGTAAAATTTAAACATTAACACGATTCTGGCACAATTTAAAATAAAACATTTAATTTTCTCATTCAATTTTCTAAAGGCATGAGTTTTGTGAACTTTGAATAATTTAAGGGGGGAGACTCATGTAAATGCCTCGAAATCGGTCATTTTTTAATATTTTTTTTTTACAGTGATAAAATAATTTAATTGTTTAGAACTTTTAACACAACTTTATTTAACATTTTAAGATTACAAAAAAAATTTTTTTTTTTTTTTAATTCAAAATGGTGGCTCAGCACGATGTCTTGTAGGCTGCCTCTAACGCGAGGTCCGAAACTGCTCCATTTGTCACTCATCAACCGTTGATCTGAAACACCAAAAAAAATTTTTTTTTTTTCAAGACATATAAACGGAAAGGATAAACCTATAAAATTAAAAAGAAAATGATAAAATCCAATATAAAATCAGCCTTAAAAAAAGTTACGATTTTGAGCTATTTTTTTGACCCTTTTGACCCCAAAAAAATAAATAATCAATCAAAAATACCTAAAGTTTTAGGTTTATCCTTCCGGTAGTAATGTAGAAAAAAGCCTCATCAAATTTCAAACAAATCGGTCAATAATTTTTTGAGCTACAACACGAGCAGTTTTTCAAAAAGTAGTTTCGAGATAATCGCGTTTAAAGTTTCAGTACACAGTACAGTTCAGTACGACCCGCTCCACTGTATTAGCTATAACTTTGTAAATATTCGAGATTTTTTTTCCGGCTCGTCAGTACACGCTCAACATAGTATACTTTCAGAATATCGAAAAAAAAAAATCGATTTTTTGAAAATTTTACATGAGTCTCCCCCCTTAATGATATTTCCCTCCCTCCAGTTGTAGACAGAGTACTCACTGAGATAGATAGTTAAAATAAGTACCATATTCCTCGATAACCTGTCATTATACCTCTCTCATAGGTACCCTTCTACATCTGCTCTTGAGGCCAATTTTTCACCAGCCAAATCAGTCCCCATAGACAGGAATAGATTTTTTTTGTACACAATTCATTTATTTACTGGATCTGCTTCAATATAAGCCTAACAGTGAGTGTACAAATCTTAAAAACTAAATTACAAACATGATAGCTCGAGTTATGTAAATCTGAGCCCTTTTCAAACTACGGCGCTCTCCTTAG
Organism: Ceratitis rosa; assembly: GCA_037013455.1. Classification (NCBI taxonomy): domain Eukaryota; kingdom Metazoa; phylum Arthropoda; class Insecta; order Diptera; family Tephritidae; genus Ceratitis; species Ceratitis rosa. The sequence goes on from JAWMAG010000004.1 coordinate 1,802,813, forward strand.
AAAGCGGGAACATCTCTTCGCTGCAGGCGGAAATTTCTTGTTGGGTTGCATAAAGCATTAGCTAGCGGGTTTGGAAGATTTCTCAGCTTTGTGAAGTACTTCGTCTTGCTTCTTTCAATTTCAGGCTTAACCAGTAAAATATCAAGGTCTTTGTGAATTGGACTGGAACCTCTGTATTTTATCAATGTTAGTTGCACAGGTCGTACCGTACAGTTGAATATCATACATCCAAATTGGTTTTAATACTGCGTTCTAAATAAGGGCTTTGTAGTCTAGTTTTAGACCGGAGTTTTTATGTGTCTCTTCCAAGTGAGACGTCTATCTAAGTGTATACCGAGATATGTAACATTATTTAACTTGGGGAATGTTTATACCATTTAAGCGAATTGCAGGACATGATTGCGGTCTTAAAGTAAATGTAACGTGTTTACACTTCTGCTCATTAACTTTGATTTTCCAGTTTTCTAGCCATTCTTCGATGGGGAGTAAATGATCACTAATTGTTTTTGCTGCTCTTTTAGGGCATTTATCCCGGCATAAAACAGCTGTGTCATCCACAAAGGTAGATGTCTGCACTTTTCGGTTTAATGGAATGTCCGCAGTGTGTGTAATATATAAAATAGGCCCAAGGACGCTACCCTGCGGAACACCAGCTTTTACCGGATACTCCTCACTGATAAATTCAGATTGTTTGATTGTAAATTGTCTGTAAGTCAGATATGACTTAAGTATCATATAAAATTGAACAGGCAGAGCTTTATGTATTTTGTACAGTAAACCTTTATGCCAGACTTTGTCGAACGCTTGTGCTACGTCAAGAAAGATTGCACAGCAATACTCCTTGAGCTCGAATGCCTTCCTGATTTCATTAGTTATTCAGTTAACTTGTTCAACAGTACTATGCTTTTCACGAAAGCCGAATTGGTGATCTGGTATCACATTGTTACGGTGGAGAAAAGGAGATATTTTTAATAGCAGAATTTTTTCAAATAATTTGGAAAGACTGGGTAGTAGGCTTATTGGTCTGTAAGAAGACGCCTGTGTATGGTCTTTGCCTGGTTTGGCTATCATTAATATCTGCGACTTTTTCCAGATAGATGGTAATCACTTTGTGCGAGGTGCGGACTATAAGGTGGATGTGTAAGAACCTTCCAGCCGAGCGCTCAGAGGTTCTGGCGTTATCCTAATGAAATACAATATCCTTCCTGTTTGCTGGGCCCTTCTGGGCAATCGCTTCTTTCAGGCAGTCCAATTGCTGACAATACTGACCGTTTTCGTTTGACGTTACTGTAAGTGATCCAATTTTTATACTAGTTACCATCCGTTTCCGAAATGTGTCGATTTTGTTACGATTCAACAGCGATTCGTAGATAGAAATTCGGTCCATGAGATTTTTTCTCCTTAACTCGTGTAGCACCCATACATCGAGCATCTGTTCATGTTCAGCCTTTTACAAGTGGTTCCAACCCTTATTTTTCACAATGTTTAGCTCTTGGGCAATCGATTAGTGCTCGTTTGATGGTCAGGCTGGATGATTTCAATTATTTTTTCGACATCTACGACAATTGTGACATAATTTTAGAAAAAACAGTTTCAAACCATTTGCATATCAATCATACAAAATCCCACGCCCATTAAAAAAAAAAATTTAACGAAATGTTTACCCTTGTTCAGTTTTTTTCCTCTATTGAGAAGAATCAACGTTCACATTCCTTGCCGAGGGACGACCGCTATTAGAAATATAATAGAATTACTCATTTAAAAATCAGCTGATTAATTTTTATTCTGTATCTAAACATTTTTTAGTTATAGACCCTTAACAAACACCTTTTTCCGCATTTCCTTTAAACATGGTTTACACAAAACAATTTTCATTTTAGTAGCAGTCTGTTTTATGGCTTCTAAAGCAAATTTCTTCGATCGATTTATCTCAAATACAACAAGATAAGTTTATTTTCCCTAGCTGGATCCGCTCCAAATGTTGTGTATTTTAAAGTGACGATGTTTGGAGTAAATAACCATTAAACAACCACAAAACCCCCATTGAGCAATTAAAATATTAGTTTCTTTCAGTCCTTTCTTTTTTATAGTAAACACCTTGTTTAAAAATAAGTGGCCACTACAAAGACTTAATTAATTAATTAGCAAACAAAGGCAAAGCATTAAGTCAGCGTGTAAATAATTCCGCCACAAACAATTAACGCACTTTAGTCATTTATAATGAGCTACTAAAATCGTGGCACACCCCAAAAACAAAAATAATAATAAGAAAAACAAGCGTACCGCGTAACCAAACTCACCATTCAAATTAGATGTAGAATTAAATAGCGAAAAAAATAGCTGCTAAATGGGTGGCAACGACAGTATAAATGTGATATCAAGCCGAAATGAAAATGGTGGTCAAGGTAGCAAAACCAAAGAAAAAAACAGAACAAATGTTGATATGGAAGAATTTTAATGATAATTACCTTCAAAAAAATCATATGCATGTGTGTTTATGTAATTGTACTAGAGATGGGCACTGGTATTGCTAGTATATGTTATATTTTCTTCCCTACAAGCCCAAATAGTTTAAATTTTTAAACCAACTAGTTAATCGTCCATCTATTTTCCATGTAAGCAACTGGTACTTTTAACATGGCGATGTCATATGAACTGTCAATTGTCAGTCTATGGATCAACTTTAGGCTAGTTAAGTACCAGTTTATATATAACAGTTGAGAATAATAATAAGTTCCTTTCAGGCCAGTTGATAACTAGTTTGGTTCAGACCAGTCTTCTAGCTACAAAATTCTACTACTCGCCTATCTTAAGCAAAAAATCAATGAGCATGATTATTGTACTTCAATGATCTCACATGGAGTAGAAAACAGAAGTTTGAAAAATTTAATTTGAGTATATACATACGTGTACAAACATTAATATGCTTAGTACTGGTAGTACAAAAATAAAAATATTAATACAAATTTTTCTGAATATATTATATTTTAAATTTAAATTATGAAAAAACTGTTATTATTTAGAATGATCAAAAAGTTTTTACTTTCTTTAAAGTTTTTATTATTTATAATAATCGAAAAAAAATTCATTACACAAACTTATTTACCTACATACGTGTATGTGTGAATTCGTAGCTACATATATAAATGTATAGATATGTACATAGTTATGTATATGAACCGGAGATGCTCAACGTACGAAACGATATCATTTCGTTTTGTTAATATGAAAAATAAATTTAACGAAATTTATTTTTTTCGTTTCGGCGCCATTTTATCGAAACGAAACAAAATTGTTAAGATTGAAACCGCTAATACTCACCGCTAACGTTAATTTTAAAATACTTCAATTTCGACATTTAATATTAACGATAGCATTTTCTTTCGGATAAAAACGAAAAAAAAAAATTTTTTGATAACTGTTTTAACGATAACACTTACAAATGTTTCTACGGAATCGATTGATTTTAGATTAACGTGATATTTATCGTTACGACCAGTAACACACAATACGTATTCATTTCAGGGGTGAAAACCACCGGAAATTTTTGAATTAGTGCTTCCTTATTCGTATATGAAAGTTATATAGTATAAACATGGTGCACCGGTGCCCAACTCTGTTATATACGTAGTACGTATTACCTATATGTTCGTGAGGGTCTACATGCAGTAAACCGCCAAAAAACCATTAAATGCTACCGCAATGTTTAAAGCGTTTATTTAGAGAATGGAATGGAGCACAGCTTGAATGGCAGCCAAATGACTAAAATGAGCAAATGAGCGATTATTTTATTCTTGCTGGTAGTTGCAAATACGCCAACAGAAGCAATGAGGGCGTGTAATAAACCGACCAAAAAGCAGCAGGGTGCGGGCAAAGATCGAAAGGATGGAGGGAAATAAGTAAATAATTGCGCAACGATGCCAAACAAAATGGGGAAAAAGCAAAAACATGTATACCGGTATATATTAAAGTATGTGTATATTCAAGAAAAAACATAACAAGTAAGGTAGTGTAAGTTCCGATGAAGTCACACGTGATGTAAAAAAAACGTAGATTGGAAGATTGTAAGCCAATGACAAGTGCATAATATTAAAAATTTAATGCTGACAACAATTGGAAAGTCTTTACCGCTATTTTTAAACACTTAAGAATGCATTCGGGTGCCTGGTTGTTTTCGCAACTAAACCTACAACTGCTCTATTTTGATGAAAATGCAAATACGAATGTTTCAGAGCACGTATGTCGAATGTTTATTATCGAGAATATTCTAGATATGCAAAGATTGTCTCGTACAAAATTCGAGTTCTGTAAATTGGTGGAACAAGGTTTCCTGCTCTCACCGCACTCTTTCCCAAGCGAAAAAAAAAATATTTTCGAAAGGATCATATCACAGACGAAATAGAAATAACATTTTATGTCGCAGCGATGAGATCCATGCGATACAACGAGACGAAGCTGGAACTACAGATATAAAAGCAACAAAATGACGAGAGTCGTCAACTTCCATGCTGAGCTACCCAGATCAGATATTATTTAATGTGCCCAGTCTTGAAGAGAACTCATGAGATGAATGATACCTCTCGTCCACTTTAAATCACACTCATTGCAGGACATGTCTCGAGAGAAAGTAAGGACTGAACCTTTTCGATCCTGTCCGCTAATAGATCTACATCTTATCAATTCAGTCTCTTACAGACAACCGTTTGTTGAACAAGCTCAATATATTGCTGAACGGAATAAAAATTATATTTGTTCCTTTACGAATTAAAAAGGACGCGAATATTACCCACTTTTTTGTTGATGGATTTCTTTTGTTCGCCTTTCATTTTTGCTCATTTTAGCCGATTTTCCTTACATATGTATTTACATAGGTACCTCATGCGGGCTGTTTGTTATGATGGACAAATGTATGTATGTATGTGACCCGCGGAAGCAGTGATTGCCAAGCGAACCCACACATGAATACATACATACTAGCGTTTGTGTATATGCATTCCTGCTATGTTTGTGATTATTTTAAGGATAGCAAACGCATTAACTACCACTTGAACAACAAACATGAAAATCAAAAAATCCAGGAGCGAGCGACGTACCTTTTAACTGCCGAGCAACGACAACCCCGCAAGTGCTATTTACTAACACTTATGCGTACAGCTGGCTGACAATTATTTACTCTTCTACTACATAAAGTAGAGCCATTTTCAATTGCAAAAATCTCGGCATTGCTGAATTATGTTGCTCTCCCTACTTTTGATCCTTGCCTCCTTTCCTTGTATGTGTCCTGGCTTTGCCTGAGCAACTAGCTATTGTTATTGTTGTTGCTTTTGTTGTATGTATGTATGTGCTCCATATGTTCGCCAACGGCTATTGTTCTTACTTTCTCCGCATCTACTGCTGTTGCATTTGATCTCTTTACTGGGTTTGTTGTTGTGCACGCCTTAACAACGCATCATTATAGCTATGGCGTATAAAGCTGCAATCTCAAATTTCAATGAAATTATCATCACACACACATACACACGGGCTGTTCTGTGAAGGGAAATGTGAAATGAGCAAAACTGCAGAACCCATGATAAATATGTATATACGTGTACATACAAATATTTACTTATATTTATTTAAAGTGCATAAAAATATTTTTAAAATCCAAAGTTCTCTTGTTCTACCACGTCGGAGGAAAAAATATTGTTGGATCGAGCTATTTCGACGGTATCGGAAGAGGGGATACGTAAAGAGGTGAGTAGTGTCATACGGATATTCATTGCATGCAGGACAAACACTATGTACGAGTACATCGGGATGGAGTCTGGATAACTAGGAATCGAGTATAAATTAATATCTTAATTATACTATGATAGTATTATTCGAGTATCCAGAGACAGTTCCAGCCCTTCATCTGCTATGGTTGGTGGTTGCATTTCGTTATATCAAAGTAGTCATGCTTTTATTGGCTCTTTAGTAAGCTTTCCGAAATCCCCTCATATCTGTTTTCTTCTAATTGCACGGCTCTTAGACGCATGTCATACATTTCGTAGTGGTCTTGACAATATAGTCAGCCCTGTTTATGTATGTATTTGAATTTTATAACTCTTCTTCTTCTTCATTGGTCTGAGCACAGCTTTCGCGTGTATAGCCGAATAGCGCGTTATTTGCTGTTCACTGCCAGTTGGAAATACCAAGTGGAACCAGATCGCTCCCCACCCGATCCTTCCAACGGGCTCATTGTGATACCACTGAGGATCCCAAAGACCTCCACCCGCTAATCGAACCCTGCAGAAATCATTAAATGGCACACCCAATCCCTCTGCGTGCCTACCCAATAAGGTATGTCCTGTAAGAAGACCTGTAACTATAGGCATATCCTCATTTTTAGCTCGATAAGGACACGTGACTTTCTACTGTTCCATTCTGACCTTATTGCCCTGACCACATTACATGTGTTGAGTCTTCTCCATCTTAAGTTAGCGTAATTAATGAATAACTCTCTTACGTGTATATTGAGCTTACAACTGGAGAGCAGCATGACAGAACTCTTCCATGATGGCGAAAGCGAAAGGAAAGTGCCCTTGCAAGCTCGTCCACCATCTCATTACCCGGTATGTTGCTGTGACCCGGGGCCCATACCAGGTTCAGAGAGAACTGCTTACCCATCACGTTAAATGATCTGCGGCAGTCCTCTACGTCATTAGATTTAACTGTTCGTGCTGGTTTTTCGAGAAATTATGATCCACATTAGACCTAATGTGAATCTAAATCAGTCCTTCCGCTACTTTAAGCAGGAAGGATGTCAGACTTATGTGTCTAAAATACTTCGGCTTACTATGAGACACCTTTACACATTTAGGAATAAAGACAACTTTCGATTACCTCCATAGTTTGTGTATGTAGTTTAGACCGAAGACTCCTTTCAATATAGCATAATGTAATGGTGTAATTGAATAGGTGCAATTTCGTCATGTCCTGGACTTTTATAGGGCTTAAACGTACTGATCCCCCACTTGATCTTGCTTTCTGCTAAGAGATCTTTCAGTATGCGCACTGGTTCACTCCGGATTTATTTACTGAATCTACTTCGAAATCAAAAGCCTCACCATAAGTTATCAAATCTTAAAAATCTTTGATACACAGAGGCGAAATAAATATCGCTTACAAGGTTCCATACAGCGTATTGTGTGAAAATCTTAAACCCACCCCTATTTAGCAGACAGGACCTTATCAGTGTGGCTTTAGACCTAGTAAATCCGCCATTGACCAGATATTCACCATGCGCCAAATCTTCGAAAAGTCTCGTGAGACGAGTGTTGTTTGATACACAGAGGCGCATACGTATCTTCGCTGCGACAAAATAGTGATCCGAGTCGATGTTAGGTATTTGGGACGTACGCACATCTAGAACACTGCAGGCATGTCTTCCGTCTGTCACAACGTGATTGATATGATTGTGCGATTTTCGATCCGACGACAGCCACGTAACTTGATGTATTTTCTTGTGTGGAGATCTGGTTCTACAGACAACCATATTTCGCGCACCGACAAAGTCGATCAGCCTACTGTAGGGGCGTGGGCACAAATCAGCGGAATGTTGAAAAATTTATAAAATTATATATTTGCGGGGGTCGTCATCAAAAGGAGGGTCTCTCATCCGAGGCTTTGTTTCGCTTCCTGTTGGAGAATATTTTTAATGTGGTGGGTCCCAAGCAATATAGGGTGACTCGCCTTCTCACTTTAGCTCGCCTCCAAACGAATGATTGTTGGCTTTCCAGAGGGCGGTAATTTCATTAATAAAAGTTCCGGGAAACCTCAAGCAACGTAATATTGTCGTTATAACGATAAGGAAACCTGAACTTTAAGCTGAGAGAAATGTACAATAGAATGCAATTATCTGTTATTCTACAACAACAAAGAAATCTCTTAACAAATATTTTTTGCTAGTTGCAGTCAAACAATATACACAGAAAATGAAAAAAACAACAAATAAATAGGTATTTCCACAATACCACCAACACCGCCATCACCTTTAAAGAGATTTAAAAAGACATAGAACAGTAGCATTAACAACAACAACAACAACAACAACAAAACCATCAGCAGCAGTAACGCCATCGTTTGTTGTCAACCGTTTTCATTGTTAAACCAAAAATGGTTTGTTGATATTTTTCTTAAAATTATTTTACGCTCTTAAAGGAGCTCAAATTTCCATTCAACCAACCAAGCAAAAGCGAAATGAACAAGCATAGCAGCAACCAACCAGTAAATGGTAAACCCAAAGAGTAGAGTGGCAACTAAAGAGCAAAGCAGTAACCAAGCGAGTGTGCAACGTGTGGAGCACCTAAGCAACGATCAAAAATGACAAAGCATTTATTTGTCTCTGGTGCATCAAATGGTGAAGAAAAATAATGAGAAAATGTAGTAATCATGGCGCTGACTGTTTGAGAAGGAGTTTTGGTGGGGGCCAAACAGGCTTTATATTATAAATATAAATAAGGGTGAATTTAGTGTATTTTATCGTGGAAAAGCAGTTTGTACTACTAAGAACAAAGTGTTGCATAAAAGAAAATTTCATTGAAATAGACGCTTTTAATAGCTAAAGCAACAAAAACAATAGCAATTGAAATACAAATATAACAAAATAAATAAAGTATTGAAAGCAACACCTGTATTTGTACAGTTGCGTGCACATTGGATGAATGGATGGTTGGGTGGATTGATGGACGGGAGAGAGGGTTGTTTGGTTGGTAGAACTGAAAGTACCCTCGATCAGGAGATGAGAAATGTGTTTGAAAAGAGTTAGACAAGTTTTTTCCGCGAAAGAATACATATAAGCTTTTAAACTACGTTTGAATTATATTTGAAAAAAAATTTATAATAACAATGGGGGTATTTGGTTATAATTGTGGATTGGATTGAAGTAAATGATGAGAAATACCTTGTGTTTCTCATTCAAGTGAAGAATTATTGAGCATGATAAAAAAGTCAAAGCTAAAAATGGGGACACTCTCATGCAAAATTCCACTTATTCTTGTAGCAAATATCCCAATATTTTTCTATGAGATAAATATACTCAAAAAGTGTGTGGATATAGAATGAAATTAGCTAATTTTTAATGCCGTCGTACTAAACTCATATGGCTACACGTCTTAAACTCACGCTCGTTTTCACGGGGAAGTTAGGCGTTCCAAAGTTTCTTAATTTGATTGCTACTGTGTGATGAAACTTATACGTTTTATGAAAATTACTGTATTGAGAGCTTGAGGTTGGCAACAGCCGTTCTCTACCTATTAGATGTACCATGTAACGGTTCGCTGTGGCACATACGCAATGAATGTCTGAAAAATGAAACATTGGATATCTTCTCCTTATAATTTTATTTACTCAATACCTATGGGTATCCTTACTTACTTTATTGGCGTAGACACCGCTTACACGATTATAGCCGAGTTAAAACATTGTGCCATTCGTTTCTTCTTTTCGGTGTTTGGAGCCAATGGAAAATACCAAGTACGAGTATAGCTATTTCCTTCTCTACCTGGGCTTTCCAACGGCTTCCTCTTCCCCTGCTTCCACCGGCGGGTACTGCACCGAAAACTTTCAGAGCTGGAGTATTCTTATCCATCCGGACTACATGATCGCTGTTCTCTACTCGCAAAGGACCATAAAACTTATGCAAAACTTTTCTTTCGAAAACTCCTAACGCCGGCTCATCAGATGTTGTCATCGTCCATGCTTCTGCCCTACAGCAGGACGGGCACTTGTAGATTTTGGTTTTTTTTCGTCGGGAGTGATTTTGCGTTGAATTTCAAGGCTGACCTTATTATTGGTGTTGATACTGGTTCCAAGATAGACGAAATTATCTACGACCTCGAATGCCAAGATCACCGGCGCACGCCAGCTGCTGTGCATTCTTATAGAAGATTGTATCTATTCAGCTCTGCATCTCGTAAAATTTGTCCAGCTATAATTTAAGAAATTCATAGAATAAAGAATTTTGTCCCAAACCTCGTTTGGTATCGAACGGCTCGGAGAAGTCCTTCCCGATCCTGACGGCGCTTTTAGTGTTGCTTACGTCATAGCCGTATAAATTTTACGGGAATACCAAATTCAGATATAGCGGCAGCACTTCACCGTACTGTCGAAGTTTACTTTAAAGTCAACGAAGAGGTGGTGTGTGTCGATCCTCTTTTCTCAGGTCTTTCTCAATATTTGGCGTATAGTGAATATCTGGTAAATAGTTCATTTACCAGGTCTAAAGCCACATTAATAAGGTCCAATCAGTTTGTTGACGGTTCACACAATACGCTCGACAGGACTTCATAAGCGGTATTAAGGTGGCTTACCCCACGATAATTGGCGCAGACTGTGGGGTCCCCTTTTTTATGGATAGGGGCAGAGTACACTTAGGTTCCAATCGTCGGTCATGATTTTATCCGACCATATTTTGCGTTTGAACAGCTCGGCCAGTAATCCATCGGCCCCCGCCGCTTTGTTATTTTTTAGGCGGGCGATTGCTATTCGAACTTCTTCATTGTCTTCGATTCGGGATTTCGGGCTTACTATTTCCTGGTGTTTCGCTGTTACTGCCATTCAGGAGACTAGAGAGGTGTTCCCTCCATAAATCCAATATACTCTGGGTATCCGTTACTAGACTCCCTGGGTCCTACAAGAGTCTGCTACGATCTTGAAACCTTCTGTAAGTCGACGTATTTTTTCGTAAAATTTTCGAGCATTACCCTTGTTGGACAGCTTCTCAAGCTCTTCATACTCACGCATCTTGGACGTGTACGCACGTCAAGAACAATGGATAAATGCTGTCCGTCTATCACAACATGATCGATCTGGTTTTGAGTTTTTCGATCAGGCGAAGTGTAATTTTCATGTTAATCTAAGCAAGAAGTCACCTATGTATCGCATTTCAAGTAAATCGAACCGAAATTTTTTTTTCGGAAACCCCTTTCCAGGTATAGAAGCAATCTGACGAAATTTCAAGTCAATCGGCCTTTAACTTGTGGAGAAAACCAGTTACGGGGGAACATAAGGGCAGTCCTCAATCCACTTCGCGAATTTTTTTTTGGAAAAACCATCTCAGGAATCATAGAAATAATCTGATGAAATTTTAAGATTTTTCCATGCGGACATAAGATTTTTATAAATAATATTGGCGCTTTGTAATTGCTGAAGCCGAGCTCCTCCTAAAATATGTGGTTTTTGTGTCTTGATGTTTTTCCAACAAATGGAGGGACCTACAGTTTATAATAAGCCGGCTCCGAACGGCTGATGGTTTTTTACGAAGAGCCTTTATTTCATGTCCGAAATACATTCGGAGGGGTGGACATTCCCTGCCGAGAGGCGACCGCAATCAGTAAATTTAACTTAATTTTTTTTTAAATTAATTTTCTATAACTTATAACTTTTGGATGTTGGTGGTATCAGGATTTGAGCCCGAGTCTTCCGAATTTCAGAATGCTAACCACTCGACCACCGCGGCCGATTCTATTACTTCTGTAATTTTTTGACTACAATTAAATAGTGGGCCGTTCAGAGTTTCGGCTGTTTAGTATTATACATGTATATATTGTATAATTGGCCCTCGTAACCACTGAAGCGATTTTCAGCCGAGCTCCTCCTCCAACTGGTGATGTGCGTCTTGACTTTTTTCCAACAAATAGGGGGACCTACGGTTTAGGTATACTAAGCCGTATCCGAACGGCTGATGGGCTTTTAACTATTTCAGGTCATGAAATACACTCAGACGGCATGACATTCCCTGCTGAGGGGCAATCGCAAATCTACTTTCTATAATTTTGGATATTGGTCTAACCCGGACTCGAATCCTGGCCGCTAACCATTCGGTTTGTGCAACCGCATCATAATAAGCTTGATCCTTATAATTGATTTGGATATTTGGAAATATTACGTGAACAAATTCTTCTTTTGATTTCACTAAATTATAGATGCTATCGGTTAATGTAGCATGTCCGATCAATTAGCATTTAGCCGTTCTCCATCTCCAGTAATTGATGTGAAAATACTTCGGCCGGTTGGATCATTTTGCGGGTTGACACCCATATTGGTGGTTAATTGCATTTTAGGCAAGCATTGATCTCGTACACTCCTGTTGATCGAGGAATAACAGGCAGATGTAAAATTTCAATCGGTCGGTAACTTTTGGAGATTACCGGATCTTTACTAACGAACATAAAATTTGTATACATATCTACTATATAGGAAGCATCTGACACAGCACAGACGCCAATCGCATACTGCTCAAGAGAGCCGGGGATGGGAAGACGCAAACAGATCAGATAATCACGTATCACTTCGCTGATCATTTGAGAACTGCATTCCTGCATATACAGGAAGAATAAATAACAGGAAGCAATTACCCAGCGCCCAAAGTTATGCAAGGATTTACGCTCCTCGTGTAAACATATACATAGATTAGAAATTTCATACGCCTTTCGGAGATGGCTGAAATGTAGTCTTCTCCAATTTGTCCCAAAAACATCAAGAAGTATTTATTTATGGCCAAATCGGGAAAGTGAAGTTTAAGAATATCTCCACGACAGGCAAGCGTGCAACAGTGTGGTGGAGAACTTGTTTGGAAAACTCTAGCTCTAGCTTTAGCTTTCTTAACTTTTAAGCACAGAAAACTAAAAGAATTTGATTTTTTTAGTGAAAACATTCAAAACATAAAACGAACACTTTCTACTGAATTGTAGTATATGTACTTTGTTTAAGCCGTAGCCAAACGAAAAACATTTCATATTTATATTTGTAAGTAGATACACAGTAGCGTACTATTAAGACTTCTTAATGAGATCAAAAAATGATTGTCAATTAGAAATAAAAATGGAAAAATCCATTATTTATGGTCAAAGAAACAAAAAATAAATCAAAACAAACAAAATACCAAAAAATATTAAAACGTGCAAAAAATAATAGGCGGCCCCGCCTACAAAGATAATAATAGCAAACGTAGGAAGAGCAAAACGAGAATTAAATGGTAAAAATAAAATCGAAGAAAACCTGTCACAATTATTCGCATTGTGGTTTTACAAATACATTTTTGGTCAAATCCATATAAAGCAAAACACAATTCAAATACTACGAATTAGAACACGATAATGAAAAGGTTCAGCAATGCGTTGAAAAAGGACAAAACGGTGTAGCGTTCCAATAAAAAAAATACCAAAAATATAATTTTCAAGCAAGGTATTGAAGAATTTACTTCGAAAACTCGTTTAACGTCTGACGAAATAAAAATCCTACCTCAATTATACATACACACACGTACTCGTGAGTCCCTTTAAACTTTATGGATTATAGGATCAGCTGCCCTTTCACTGCCTGTCAAAGGTACACAATGCAGATAAAAAAGACTCAAGGTTCTTCGTCTTAAAACTGACTTTCTGCTTAACGCAAAAAAAGGATAATCTCTACACTTGGCTCTTCAGCAAGCAGTAGCAATGCAACAGTTTGCTGAAATAATTAAGTCAAAAGGGATATTTTCTGCTCTAGTAGTTTGAATAAAAAAAACATAAAAATTCAAACACTATCGTTGCCTTTTTTGATTAATGCATTTTGATAAGAAACAGTAGCCCAAAAACAAAATGTTGAATATTCCTCGAAAATATTTCCAAGGACTATTTGCATGCATATAATAGCATTCAGTATTTTGAGCAATGTGTATGTTTTTGCGAGAATTAAAAGTAGGCGAACCGTTATTTGCAAATATATTACGTAATATCCTATTTTTAATGCGAGGGTGGGAGCATTTGGCGTTCAAATGCCCTCAATGCTGCAGGTAGGCTACTGGCAAATTACATAGGCCGACAAAATTTGATTAAAGTTCTTAACCAGGAACAGGACTGCACTTTTCCGAAGGTTTTTGATGTGCTGAATCTGAATCTCAAGCACGTCAAGTTTTTGAGATATTCCTACCTAAATGTGCAAAAACACCGTTTTTTTGCTACATTTGAGGTCATATCATTTCTAGAAAAAAAATCGTTATTCTACCTGAAAATACCACTTCTACACTTCAATAGCCATTTTGAATTTTGAAAAATCTTTTTTAGTATCTGAGAAATTGTCTATTGAATTTACTGAGTTTGCCGAATTCGTCAATGTTCAGAAATTGAGTAGAACTAAATAAGACTTTGAAAATAGTGAGGAAAATAAGTACCAATATTTGAATTTTGAGTATTCAAGAGAGTTTTGGTGTTACTGTCATGCTGGAATTGTTTTGAATCCAGATACGGATTCAGCAAGTCAAAACTTTCGAAAAAGTATAGTACTGTTTCTGGTTATCTATTCAATATTAAGCAGTTTCACAACTGAATATTCAGTTCATGTTTGGAATACAAGCCTAGTGGAGAAAGGAGGAGTTACAAGCGTAATCTGATAACAACTTCACCAAAAGTAAAGTTTTTCAACTACCTTTTCCCTATTGAACTATCGACTTTATCGATTATTTGAACAACCGTGCAGATGACGATGAACCGACCTTAAAAGGGGTCTGACGCGCGGTGCGACTTCTGAAAATGTGTAGGCTTTAAAGGCTTATCTTAAATCTAAAAAAAAATTTGAGTTTCTAGCTATTGTCATGGGCTGTGGGACCTCGAATGCACAGTATTTTCCGCCGAGAATGTATAGGCATCAAAAAATATAGTAGCAGAAATGGTTATGTTTTCTTAAAATAACCAGGTTTTGAAGGACCTGGCTGTATTTGGTATCTCCAATTGGCGCCAGACAGCAAAAAAATTACGCAATGTTATAAATTCGGCTAGAATCGCGTAAGCGGTGTCTACACCAGTAAAGAAGAAAAAGAACGAGCCGCAATTCAAATCTGGTGCAGCAATTAAAGATTACGTGTTAAAAAAAGGACTTATAGGAAACTTGGTCAATAAGAGCATGATTTTAGACTCATGGTTTTGGTGGGTAAGGTCTTGATCCCTGCTTTACCGAAGGCGAAAGCAACTGCTGCAGGCACAGAACTCGAATATAACTACGAGTGATTGGAAGGTACTTCACGTATCCAAGCCAACGGAGGAGGGTCAGAGCTATATCCTCTAGATTAGCAAAGAGGCGGAAGACTTGATTTACCCAGAGCATGGTAAGATGTTGTGGGGTATGGGCACCGAAACACCCTGGAAGCAGGAGAAGCCGAGAAGTATCTTGGTCTGGTTCTGACTGACCTGAGAATAGTGGAAGGTACTCAGCGATAATGGCTTGCAGGCAATGAGAAGGTTTCCCCTTAAGACAACAAGCTTTGATGTATGCCATATGGAGTCAGCCGATATCATGGTAAGAAAATCAACATACTAATATCTTGCGTCTAATTTCACCTCTGAGGACAAAGCGGTAGTGGCCATTGAGCGGGGCAAAGAGGGTGCCGTCCTTCCAGCCTTATGCTACATACTCACAATATCGAAGTTGTTCCAAGTGAGTTTAAGGCCCTAGTAGAGCACTGCATGCGCAAAGCGCAAAGGAGAATTAATAATCGTGGGCCGGACGCATATGCACACCAAACCATATGGGGGAATGGCGACATAAATGACATTGGTGGGTCTCTTTTTTGCTATCTATTACAAAGTAATCTCAATGCTTTAAATATCTACATATTAACCGTTCAGAGGCGAACGAAAGTCAAACACTAATTTTTTAAAAATATTTAAGTAAAATTCCAACCATCTAAACAATAATTTTTCTTCTTTAAAACAATAATAACACTATAACTCATTCCTCTTTATTAGTTAATTAGGATATAAAAGGCTTTGTCCAGACAGACTGATGCGTATGACATATGCGCTTGACGTATGCGCTTGACGTATGCTTTGGATAAGAATTTCCGGAAAGTGGACCGGCTACTGATCTATTCGAAAAAATCGACTAAATTTTTAAATCGTTTGATTTACATGAATTTTGATACAGTAGTAGTTTTGGGGCCAAATTATCGTTGGGAACAGTTATCTATTATCGTTTGATCTACATAATAACATTTTAACATGTTGTTTTAATGGAGAAACTGTATTTATCAAGGCTGCATTGTATCGATAAATATCACGTTAATCGAAAAATTCGTTTTCATCCGAGACAAAAAACTGTCGTTAATGTTATGGTAAATCGTTAACAGATAGTGGGTAACGATAAAATTGAAGTATGCAATTAATTCACTAGCAAGCAGCCATTTTAAAATTAAGGTTAACGATGAGTTTGTGCGATTTCACCGTTGATGATTTCCTTTCGTTTTGATAACATGGCGCTGAAGCGAAGCGATTTCATTTCCGTGAGTTAATTTTTCTTGTTAGCGAAACGAAATGAGATCGATGCGTGTTGTGCATCTCTGGTATTTATTCCCAGGATTTCCCTCATACAATCAATTTATGCTTTCAAATCGAATCGCAATAATCTTAAACAGATCTCAAGGCCAGATTCTTAAGATAACAGGAGTAGACTTGAGATAAAGCTGTTTCTCGCATGGCCAGTTGAATGTGGAATCCTCCAGAGTAAGCTCACAAAGCATAGCATCTCAAGGAAAAATAAAAAAATATTGCCTAAAAAAATACCGCTATAGGCTTCGTTTTTGTAAAAATATATCAGATTTTTATATTATTTTCATATTTACCTGAGCTTTAAGTCCCTAAGTTATAATAAAAATTTTCACATTTTATACAATAAGTATTCAAAAATTTTAATACGAGTATACTTTTTTGTACTAATATAAAGAGACTAAGTCGAGTCAACTCTAGTCATAAATAAACACATTTAACGAATTTTATAGCAATAAATAATTCATAATTTTTTGATATTCACTAATCAAACTGAACCAGTTGTGTTCTGATTTCAAATTCGGTTGCAAAAAATTGCAAGTTATATTTGCACTCACCTTGTAGTAATCCAGTGTTGAAAAATTTTGATAACAAGGCACATTATACAACATATTTCAATGTTGCACAATCTCTTTGACTGCACAAACTCAGTACACAGCTCCTCTGATATTGTATTGTCTCAACCAAAGAAAATATTTGAGTTTTTTGTTTTTGCAACAAATCAAAGAAATTGAAGTAACGTAAAACTGAAGACAATCTCGTCAATTTTCTTTTTCTTTTCTTTTTCACAAACAAACACAAAAGCTGCCGACGGCAACACGATGATGGCACAAGTAAATCACTTTGACACTTGGCATCCACTCATTGACACTTGCAATAAATAAATGTAGCGATTTGAATTGCAATATACAACAACAACTAACACACATACTAACAATACGTTCGATATGCGCGCAAACAAGTGGCCGTACAGCGAAATCGCATGAAGAAAAGAAAAAGGCGAATGAATGGCAGTCGCGATTGTAAAAAAAATGTTAAAACGTCACGCCGAGAAAGACAACAGTGTCAAACCAGATGGTCAATAAAAATGCAGATGAGAAATCGAGTGGCGTTGTTGTTGTTGTCTGCTACTGATGGTTAGGACAAACAGTTGGCGTTTGTCTGTGCGACCAGCTGGAGGAATGTGCGAAAGGCAACAATTGGGTGAGACTTGCTGCAGCGTCTGTCGTTGATGCTGTTGGTTGCTCTCAACGAACTAATGAGCAATTAATTTGCAGTAAATTTACAATGTTTAAACATTTTTTTATTTTTCGATTTTATTTTTCCAGTACTTGTATATATTTTGGTGCTGTATTTTTTTGTACTTTGTTATGGATTATTGTTGTTTTAATTGCTGATACTCAACATTAATTAGCAAGCGAACAGCGGGTATCACTAATTGGCACACAAGCAAACAAGCGAATTAATTAACGCGCGGCGAGATGATGTTGCATTTATGCCGTTCTGCATTTTATGTGTCAATAGGAAAATGTCAATTTGTGGTTTGAGGTCAAGCAAGCAATTGTGATTGTTCATGTGCTTGTCATGTGTAGCTTTCACATTTAATCCATTAAAACGCGCGTTAATTTATTTGTGTGACAAATTGCCGCCGGTATATATCATACATATGTACATATGTATATGCTCGTAGGCATTTAATATATTATTATATTATATTATATTAAGACGCTTGTATGTATGCAGTATGTACATATAATATATAACTGCTTATGTAATGTGAACAAATTTGTTTATATTTTGCCGCACTCTCACCGCTTTATTTAAATGATAACTAATTAACGATTTTTTTGTTTTTTTTTTTTGAATATTTAACGCACACAATCACGTATGAATAGATATGTATTTACAAAATTGCTTTCTCACATAAACGCCGAAGTAATAACAACGCAAATTGAATGAACACTTTATGTGTTTTGGAACAAAGTTGCGCACCAACTGTTCGCTTTGCGCTGCGTCTGCTCAACTCAAGCTACATACAGTGGGCTTGACGGCAGCTGGCGGTCTTGCATTTAACCACTGCACACCCAAAAAACGAATAAATATTTTTTCGTTTGTTTTGGCTTTGTTATGGTGGTAGTGCCATATTGTTGTAATTTTTTTAATACTTTTTCATTTGAGCATTGGCTTATACAGCCACGCGCGCACCCATACAAACATATTTACAAATATTGTATAGCGGCTTTTGAGCGCTTTTCTGACGCTTTCATCACACTGGCCCATCCAACCAACCAGTCAAGCGACCTGGCATGGCAGCCAAATGGCTCACTCAGTCGGCGGCGTCAATGTGTGGCATTTAATGTACGTTAATATGTAAGCTTGTGTGTGAGGGTTGGTATGTTGGTGTGTATGCCTCATGTGTGTTTGTGCATATGCCAAGCCAACAGGCTGTTTCTAAGCAATATGGTTGCCGTCGGCAATAATGTTGTTGCCCATGGAACATGCGGACGCTGTGGATTTATTTTAATCAAGTTGATATTTAATTTTCACCGCATTTACGGTAATTTGTTTGTGTGTAAAATTCCGTTTTATTAGTTTATACAGTGTTTGATACCTAAATTTGGAATAAATATGAAAAAACAAACAAAATCTTGGCAGATCACAGTTGAGGTTCTTATTGCACCTACAGCGAAAAGAGATTTTCTTAAATCTAAACTCGATGGCTGATTTTCAAATATGATGTCTTTTCAGCCCTCGCCACCATTTTATGCTTTCTTTTCAGTTGAGTTGGTACTGGTCTCACCGTTTTCTGTCAAAGAGGTGCTTACGCATCAAATACCCCTTCTCGTAGTGATAGAAGGACACCGGCGACATCCATAAAAGTGTACTGGAAGCTAGGTATGGTTACAATGCCGATTACCAGAAGAAAAGGCTCATAGAGTGATGACGAATCCGAAGTACTCGCAGCTGTATTCAAAAAACGCAAGGCCGAGATGGTAAGGCGATTCTGCAGTCATCAGCTAAGCTTGTAGCGGCCATCAGGAGCGGTTTTTAGACATCTTTTTCAAGAAAAAAATTAAACGTATATATGTATATACAGTGAAACTTCCTATAAGCGATCACCAGATTTTTTACCACGAATATTCTCTTTCAATTCCGATCGAACGATCTTGAAGCTCATGCTACTAACCAAAGTTTTCTTCAATAAATTGATTATTTCGTTGGTTGTATGGCATATAGCGCCGTCTTGATAAAACTTAAGGTCGTCCACATCAACATCCTCCAAATAGGCACGAAACAGTTATTAAACCAGGCTCTACAGTGTTACCCATTAACTGTAACATTATGAAATATGAACCAATTATCCCCTCTGCCCAAAGAGCACACCCAAAGAAGACTTTTTGGAGGGGTAACGGCGTCTCAAAAGTGGTTTGTGGATTATCATCACTCCAAATGCGACAATTTTGTTTATAAAAGTACCCATTCAATCCAAAGTGAGCTTAATCGCTGCACAAGAGGAGCTTTATTTCATGTCAGAAATACACTTGGAGGGCCTTCCGAATGTCAGTACGCAATGCTAACCAGTCGGCTCCCGCGGCCACCAACGACACGTCATTTACGACAGTATAAAATGGATGTTTATACTTTTCGCTTTACTGGTATGTCTATGGAGAGTTAATATCGGCCCAAGAACGCTACCTTGAGGAATACCAGCTTTAACTGGAAACTCAAATATGTTGTAAAGTTGGAAAATTGGCCAACCAAAATTCTATACATTTTGTCTAATAGACGTTTAAGCCAAACCTTGTCGAACGCTTGTAATGCGTCAAGAAATATTGCACAGCAATACTCTTTGATCTCTTAAAAGGAATGTCAGGATATCATAATTCTATCGAATAATTTGAAAAGACTGAACAGTAGAGTTATTGATCGAGATGAAGACTTTGTGGTCTTACCTTAACTATATAAATATTGTTAACTCGGTAGTTTTGTACGTGTATTTTATTTTTTGTAAAATTCACATATCGTTTTCCGAGTAACAAAGTACCAGTCTGACAAGCTCGGTAGTTTTTTCGTGACAGTTCAGCTGTTTCTTTTCTTCGTTGCCTAAGAACTTTATTTGCTTTATTGAGACATTTGGTTAAATATTTTTTAAGATTTTTGTTCTTGACTCTGTCATACTTGAGGTTGCCCACAACTTTTTTTTATTAGGTGTTTACGTAGTGTCTTTTATTATAACTTACAAACTATTATGTTAAAATATACGAAATATACATACTAGTCTCGGAAAAGAGCTATCTATGCTCCAGATATCAACCAAATCAAACTATGATTACAACTTCTCCGAACAGATCGGTCCCTGGTTCACTTCCAGAAAGAAGTGTTTTCCCAATATCAACTTCGGCAAAGAGCCACAAACATATTTTCCACATATTAAGCAAAACTGAGCTATCGAATCGGTCCCAGGCCCACTTCTCGCAAGAAAAAATGCTCCCCACAGTAATTTAGACCTAAAGCTACCTCTCTAGCGTAAAAAATGTTTCGAATATTTCGGTCAAGGACCACTTACCGGAAAAAAGATTTCAATTTGTCAATGTAGGCAAAGAGTTCCTTGTGTAACAAATTGCATGTAAAACAACGATTTAAAAGTAAGTTTTTTTTTCGAATAGATCGGTCCCAGGTTCACTTCCCGGAAAATCTTTTCTTACCGATAAGCAGAACACACCCTCCAAGTTTCAGTGGTTTAGGCTGTGGGGTGATCCGTCAGTCAGTCAAAACAAAGCCTCTAATATAGGTATAAATATGGATTAGAATAAAAATAAAATAAAATATGTTTTATTTAAGTTAAGATAAGTTAAATTGGAGTTCAGAAGTAAGTTTATAAATGTTTAATTAAATGTATAATTAGTACTTTCTAATCACTGGAACGAATTTAAGCCGAGCTCTTCCTCCAACTTATGATCTTGGTCTTAATGTTTTCCGAACAAATAGAAGCATCTACAGTTTATCCTAAGCCGTCTCCGAACGGCTGATGATTTTTTTATGTGGAACTTTTTATTTCATGACAGAAATACAATCGGATGGTTTGACATTCCCTGCCGAGGGCTACCGCAACTAGAAAATGTATTTTCTCTAATTTTGAATGTTTATCGGACCAGTACTTGAACCCTGGCCTTCCAAACAGTCAATCGGCATAATTAGAAACTTTGGCTCTCAGCAGATATAAAACTCTCATGCTCTTGCAAATATTATTTAGTTTTAGTGGTTTGTCTAATATTTTCACAATATATGGCTTTAATGATCTTTATCTCGCATTCTATAAGTGCAATCGGATTACCCTAGATGACATTAGAAAGATGAATAATAGAAATCGTCGAGTCTGGCCACTCTGGAACCACCTGACAAAGGCTGGATATACAAAGTAACTCGATGTATGGGTGCCGTATGAGTTAACGAAAAAAAACCTCGTGGACCAATTCTCCATCTGCGAATTACTGCCATTTGTGAAGCGGATGACAACGGGGGATGAAAAGTAGATCACTTAAAGCCAATGAGCTGGCACAATCGGTTTTTGAGCCAAGATTGCCGGCCGGGAAAGTTTTAATGAGTGTTTGGTGGAATTAATAAGAAATCATCCACTATTGGCTCCCTAGAGCTTGCCTCGGAGATTCTTACGCATACACCTTATAGTTCGGATCTCGTCCCAAGTAATTTTTTGGATCGTAAAATAAACTGTTATTCTACATCCATTACAAATTACAAAAGTATTTATATTCTTAAGTGGACTGTTTTTTAATTTAAGTCTAGATTTTGCGCTACTTTTTGATAAATATTTATGCAAAATAGCGTTAGAAGATTTTCATTTACAGGCAAGTACAGAAATTGCCTAAAAAGTGAGTTGTACCTTAGTTTTACTTCTATAATGTGAATTTATTGAAATCAAATTAATAAAATTAATGTAAAAAGAGATTTCAAAACAGTCGGCGCCTCAAAATAAATTTTAGACGCATGTTTTCTTCAGCAAAATTATTGCAAATGATCTATGGAATACTTTTGCTGTACGGGTTTTTGTGAAATAAATTGGCCAATACTAATGTAGACATAATGGGGTATCCAATAAGAGGTGTTATTTTGAATAGCCTGCTATCCTGGTAGATGTCAATTTTGAAGCTGTAATTTTTTGACATTTGGCGTGTAAAGACTACCCCATAAATTAAAATGGAGCGAAAATCATCTTGACTGATGAGGCTCATTTGCACCTCGATAGTTACGTCAATAAGTAAAACTTTCGCATCTGCGTATGAGAGAACTCCAGACTTATTGTTGAAAAGCCTCTCCATCCTCAACGTATAACTGTTTGGTGTGATCTATGATTCGACGGGATTATTGGATCTTACTTTTTCGAAAATGAATGGATTACATTATCGAGAGATGATTAACGCTTTTTATTAGATGGCTTGGATCTGGCACTACGTGCCGCACAAGCAACGAAACCATCGATATTTTAAGGGATTCCTTGAATATCAAAATAATACCTCTTATTGGAAAACCCATTAAATTCATACTTCCTTGTTAAAATCAAGCATGATATTAAATATATCAATGCAGGCAAATAATTTTAAAAAGCTGTTTCTAAATAGGTCTATATCTATTTCTATGTATATATAAGGTGAGTAAAAAGAAATCCATTAGTTTTGAATGAAATTGGAGGCTTTAATTTTTACTTTTCGTATCCAGTCTTATTCAAATGGTTACAAACGGTTTTTGTGAAATCTTTACCTCTTCGGCAATCGTAACAGTGCTTACATGTTGGTCGAACTCTACAATGTCCATGATTTTATCGACATTTTCCACAATTGATTATCGGAATGAAACCGAAAAATATAGCGCATTTTCTCTTCACTAGTGTCCATCTTTGACGCACGCTCATACAAAACTGAATCAACAAATCATAAAACTGCCAGAAAAGGTTTTTAGTACGAAATGTCATCTTTCTAACGGAACCCGATCAGACTTATACAACGCGAGATACAGATAAACGACGCCATCTATTAGAAAAATTATGGATTTCATTTTGCTACACTTTTTTTTTATTTTGTGAATTTTTAGAACCAAAGAAAATCTAATATGCTTATTAATTTTTCAAGAATGTTACGTTTTGAAAATTCGAAATATCTAGATTCTCATTGAGTACAGCAGGATCACTTCCAAGAAGTTTGTATCCTTCTAAGAACACTAGAAAAGCATATCATAATAGTCTAAAATCAGACAAAGTAAATATGTATACATGTATCTAATACATTTACCGTAAGTATGTAAGTATAAGATATATACGTATGTACTTATTTATGTGTATATTTTACCTGCAGACACATGTCACATTATATCCGCGCACTAGTCCACCTCATTAACCTCGCACACTTGATTGGGCGCCAGCCAAAACTAATTATTTTTTTTCTTGCTCTCCGAAAACAAAATTTCGAATATTCATAAATGACTAAATATCCAAAATTCAATCACAGCTTATAGACAGTTCAACAACTGCTGGTCTTTAAAGTTGTTATTTAAACCACATAAATATGATTACCAAGAAACACAGAAACAAAATGCAAAAAAAAAAACAGTGACGACACCATGGCGCTCCAATGGCAAAGTCAGTGAATTGTGCAAATTTTTTACGGCAAAGACAAGAAAAAATTAAAAAAAAAATTATATTAAATATATATACATATACGTGTATGCACACAATATAAGGAAACACGGCTTAAGCATGCTATTAAAACAGGGATTAAATCGGGTGGACAAGCAAATATATGTACATCTAGACCTGCGTCAGCAAAAATAAAAAACCGTTTTGGCAAAGAAATGGAAAAACGTTGCTGAACAATAATAATGTAGTCATAATGTACCACCTGAAATTCAATTTAGTATTTTTTTATTTAAATTTTTATAATTTTGTACGAGTATGCCTTCATTGTGTCTGTCGCCACCAATGGTCGTTGCGTTGTCTGCTGTTTGACCAGAATGGCTAGGTAGATATGAGGATGTGTATGCGAGTATGTATGTATACATACAAAAAACACTGTTATCCTACTCGCCTGCTTGTTCAGCCTGTTGTGGGCGACCTTGTTGCGAGTTGAACGCTTTAAAATGCCCTTGTTGTATGCTGGCTTTCCTTGCAACTCTCTAAATTTACTTTCTTGCTTGATCGAGTGTTTGAATCATTTGTGCCCATTTTTGCTGAAATTTGTTAAGTCAAGCAAAAGAATTCAATGAATTGCAAATTTGCTCTTTATTCAGCAGGGATTTGTTTTTGCTTTTGTTTGGGGAGGAATTTAAAAGAAACGGTATGTAGAAGTTTGAAGAGTTCAAAGTGGTAAGGAAGAAATTATTTAATTTTTGATTTCCATGCACTGAGAAAAATTTTTCGGATAGGAAATTCAGTAGTAAAATTTTTTGTTGGGCATCAACTTTGATTACAATAACAAGTGTTTATATATGATTATAATTATTTATATATAATTTATATTCAGCTACATCCGAAGCGGATCCAGCTGGGTGTATTAGGGAATATTTGCTCACAAGAGCTAAACAAAAAATTGAGATATTTGACGAAAAAATATTAGATTTATAAGGGATTGCAGAATTTATGTTTTCAATCCTTTCAACATTTTTTGTTTATCGATATTTCCTATTCATCAACATTTTTTGGTTATCAACTGTCCACGAAAAAATCTTTACAACAATTTTTTTCCTTATTAACAAAATTTTCTTTGAGGGAAAATTTTTGCCAGCCCATACTTTTAGTTTCAGTGTGGTAGCCTTTGCCAAATATTTGCGTAGCCATTTTGTATTTTTCGTTACACGTAGCCAATGCTCAAGCTTTCCACCTACACATGCACCAAGAGCGCCTGAAGTCAGCTACATTGTCATAGCCGTTTAAAATAGGAAAATAGCAACATACGTGTACACATGTATGTACATATGTATATAAATAAGTATACACAGCCCAGTCTGGCGGTTTGATGGAAGGAACAAAGCAATGGTTGAACAGTGCATCTGCGCACTAGTAGTTCCACTCAATTGCCAATGCAACCTGTCTCCTTTTGAGTGAAAAATAGATATTTGTGATTCACATGCAAACATACAGGCAAATATAAATTTTGAGCATGAAAATGTTGTTAGTTGGTATGAACGCGTGTTATGTGTGTGAGTGGGCGAATGGCATTTTAGTACGTTGAAGGATCTGTAATGTTGTGCTTTGCATTTTATTGCACCGAAAATACTCGATGTCACTCCTTTGGTCTTTCCCTCGACACTCTGCGTTGTATACAACGCTCTGTTGAGTTTGATTTTGAAGCAATTGACTTTAATTGCATTAAATTAGATTACAAAATATACAAAATACAAGATTAGCAAACCAATAAATAAACTTTGCACAGGATCAAATTTTCTTATTTAAAAAAAGTAGACAACAAAATAGATATTTATGTATTGTACACATTGAAGTAGCTTGGACAAGTGAGTGACCGAGTTATAAATAGGATTGTATATACATAAGTGTGTACGAATGTTTATGTTAAAGTCAAACTATTAAATTTGATGGGATGTCAATAAAGTTATGCAGAATGAGCTAAAAAAAAAATACTTTTTATTGGAATAACAAAAAATGTTTCCAAAATATTAAAGTTAAAGGTTAAAAATATTTTTTTTTATTTTTATAAAATAATTGAAAATTTCAATATAGTATTTTTAATCATATTAATACGAAATAAGAAAAATAAGAGGAATTTTAATTTTTCTAAAAAAAAAGTGTTTTTTGCCACTTGGCGCCAATATGAGCTGAGTTTTTCGCCTGATCTTTTTAACTAAGTAGAGGTTTTCCTCTGCTTCCACTTGCCAGTGCTGTATCGATTTCAATAGGACCTAGCTAGCATAGCCGCTGTCTCCGAATTCGCTGAACTATGTCAATGTCTTTGGGTCCTGCTAACTGTTGAGGACAATGACATCAATATCAACGGCATACGTCAGAAGTTGCACATAGAAGAAGATTATACATTCTATGCATTAGTTTACAAAGTCGTATAACTCTTGAAAGTATACCAAATTCATACATTGTGGAGTAGACTTAACTGCCTCCTTATTGTGTTGTTGAAAGCAGCTTTAAAATTCACGAAGAGTCTTTTCCAAGATTTGGCGAATGGTAAATATATGGTCAATAGTGAGTTCACCAGGTCTGAAACAACACTGTTAGGGTTCAATCAGTTCGTAGACAATGGACGTTAATCTTCACACAATACCCTAAATATGATACGATTTTGAGGTGACTAATTCTATTTATGGATTGGGCTGAACACAATAAGGGAATACTTTATAAGGGATTGCAGAATTTATGTTTTCAATCCTTTCAACATTTTTTGTTTATCGATATTTCCTATTCATCAACATTTTTTGGTTATCAACTGTCCACGAAAAAATCTTTACAACAATTTTTTTCCTTATTAACAAAATTTTCTTTGAGGGAAAATTTTTGCCAGCCCATACTTTTAGTTTCAGTGTGGTAGCCTTTGCCAAATATTTGCGTAGCCATTTTGTATTTTTCGTTACACGTAGCCAATGCTCAAGCTTTCCACCTACACATGCACCAAGAGCGCCTGAAGTCAGCTACATTGTCATAGCCGTTTAAAATAGGAAAATAGCAACATACGTGTACACATGTATGTACATATGTATATAAATAAGTATACACAGCCCAGTCTGGCGGTTTGATGGAAGGAACAAAGCAATGGTTGAACAGTGCATCTGCGCACTAGTAGTTCCACTCAATTGCCAATGCAACCTGTCTCCTTTTGAGTGAAAAATAGATATTTGTGATTCACATGCAAACATACAGGCAAATATAAATTTTGAGCATGAAAATGTTGTTAGTTGGTATGAACGCGTGTTATGTGTGTGAGTGGGCGAATGGCATTTTAGTACGTTGAAGGATCTGTAATGTTGTGCTTTGCATTTTATTGCACCGAAAATACTCGATGTCACTCCTTTGGTCTTTCCCTCGACACTCTGCGTTGTATACAACGCTCTGTTGAGTTTGATTTTGAAGCAATTGACTTTAATTGCATTAAATTAGATTACAAAATATACAAAATACAAGATTAGCAAACCAATAAATAAACTTTGCACAGGATCAAATTTTCTTATTTAAAAAAAGTAGACAACAAAATAGATATTTATGTATTGTACACATTGAAGTAGCTTGGACAAGTGAGTGACCGAGTTATAAATAGGATTGTATATACATAAGTGTGTACGAATGTTTATGTTAAAGTCAAACTATTAAATTTGATGGGATGTCAATAAAGTTATGCAGAATGAGCTAAAAAAAAAATACTTTTTATTGGAATAACAAAAAATGTTTCCAAAATATTAAAGTTAAAGGTTAAAAATATTTTTTTTTATTTTTATAAAATAATTGAAAATTTCAATATAGTATTTTTAATCATATTAATACGAAATAAGAAAAATAAGAGGAATTTTAATTTTTCTAAAAAAAAAGTGTTTTTTGCCACTTGGCGCCAATATGAGCTGAGTTTTTCGCCTGATCTTTTTAACTAAGTAGAGGTTTTCCTCTGCTTCCACTTGCCAGTGCTGTATCGATTTCAATAGGACCTAGCTAGCATAGCCGCTGTCTCCGAATTCGCTGAACTATGTCAATGTCTTTGGGTCCTGCTAACTGTTGAGGACAATGACATCAATATCAACGGCATACGTCAGAAGTTGCACATAGAAGAAGATTATACATTCTATGCATTAGTTTACAAAGTCGTATAACTCTTGAAAGTATACCAAATTCATACATTGTGGAGTAGACTTAACTGCCTCCTTATTGTGTTGTTGAAAGCAGCTTTAAAATTCACGAAGAGTCTTTTCCAAGATTTGGCGAATGGTAAATATATGGTCAATAGTGAGTTCACCAGGTCTGAAACAACACTGTTAGGGTTCAATCAGTTCGTAGACAATGGACGTTAATCTTCACACAATACCCTAAATATGATACGATTTTGAGGTGACTAATTCTATTTATGGATTGGGCTGAACACAATAAGGGAATACTTCGTCCGACTATATTCTACAAAGAAGTTAATGCATGCACCTATTTAGTTCTCCGCCACAATGTTTTAATGGCTCCATCGATAAGCCATCGGTTTCCGCGACTTTTTTATACCTTAATCGGGAATTCGCTTTTCGATTTCAGTCGTAGTCGGTTATTGAAACGTCTTTTATGTCAGCATCGGTTTTACCATCTCAGAGTGTAGCACTTTCACCTGGAGAAGTATTCTATTCATAAACTCAGTGTGCTATAGACATCGACACCTAGACTATCTCCTTGGTTTCTAAATAACTATACTCTGGGCGTGAAAACTTCTGTAAGCCGCAGCCTCCCTTCAGCCTATCTATCCGATCCCAACTCAGAATACCAAATTCAGGTGTGAGCCGCAATGACGGAACATAACCGAAATTCAGAACATAACCGATTGGAAATTTAATATTATTTGGCAAATATTTGCTTTTTATTATATTGTATTGTATATATGATCACGATTGTATAATATAATTGGCACTTTGTAACCACTGAAGCGACTTTCGAGCTGCTCCTCCAATTTTTCCAACAAATGGAAGGACCTACTTTTTATACTCAGTCGCCTCCGATGGTTATTTACAGGAGCTTTTTCTTTCTTGTCAGAATACACTCCTATTTATGAGTCATAATTTACTGTTAGGTCTTGCCACAGTGCAGTGGGGCACATAAGTATGTACATATATATACATACGAAATTTTGATAGCTTGAAATTTAAGTTCATGCGTCTGTACTGTTGCATCCCACCTCAAAATTACTTTTCTCCCATATAATTTTATAAAAATTATTCAAACTGGAAAAAATTGGAAACTGAACTTAAATGTGTGTACCAAAAATACATACGAGTATACATACGTATTTATCAGAATATACATATGTTCATATAGGCTCATTTGTACATATGTATGTAGGTACACGGTATACAAAAAGAGCATCAACGAGTAAACTCCAAGTATGCATATATGATTATGTAAATATGCTCCCATTGTGATGCTGACTCCTTAATAGGATTACACACGTGCTCAGTCATTGCAACTGACCGTGTCTCTCGTAAGACAACCAGCTAGCTAGCTAACCAACCGCACACGAAAAGCCATAAGCCCAGCGGCCACACATATTGACGAGTCTGTCTACACAAACACGATCACTGATCAACAGGAAAATGTAGAACAGCTGATATTGCAAACAGCAGCACAGCTGCAGTCCTCTCCGCAAACAGTAAATGGAAATTGTGGGCGAGAATTGCCAATGAAATTGAACGATCGTCTTTTGCTTTAACAGCAGCGAACAGTCGCCGCCGGTTGGCGTTCATGCATAACGGCTTTGGAGCCATAGTGAACGGTGGTTTTTTGTTTTCTTTTTTTCCGTCTTTGAAGCGGATGTTTAAGTGAATGCACGTTCACATCATTATACACACATACATATGTATGTACATACTTTCATAATTTCGTACATGAAAGCCTTCCTGCTTTGAACATAAAATCGTCTTTCTTTACTTGCCTTTAATCTTCCAGTCAACTTGAGTCAAAGTGATCGTAATCGCCCCTCTGATGGTCAGCAAAGCTTCATGTTAATATGTAGATGTCCAGTTAGTTTTGTATATATATTCACTGTCTACATACTTGTTTCATTAAGTTCAAGTGCTGACGGATTTCCAAATGATTAGACAAAATTACCGATAGACCACCAAGAAGGCTCGAAGTCGCCTTTAAATTAATACATATAGGAGAGTGTGTGGGACGTTTAGACATACGTGTATTTCAGTATTTCACCATCTCTAACCGACTGTGATGTCATATATAAATACGAAGTTTCGAGGATTACTGCAAGTTTAATAACTATGGGTCTGGATATGATGATACAGAGAAACAAAGTGATGCCAGTAAGTGGGTCGGATAAAGAAAATTTTTAACTATATCAGTGCTTTTGGCCAAAGCATATGCAGCCCTGATGTGGAGGGGCGAAAATGGAGCACAGCATATTCGACCTACGTCGGCCGCGGTAGCCGAGTGGTTAGCACTGCGTACTGCTATCTGGAAGGCCCGGGTTTAAATCCTGGTACGACCAACATCCAAAAGTTATAGAAAATTTATTTTAATAAATTTGGATATTGAAAGGAAGTGATTTAATCATCAAAGATATTTGCTTGAATAGTTCATGAATAACTATTCTGAGTAAGAATGATCCTTCTTTGTTTATCATGATGCCTTTTCCACGTGGGTTTAGCTGTTAAAAATTGAAATATCCACCCCTGTGGTTGTTTGTGCGTAGAGATTGACATCCATTACATAACAAATCTGCTCCAAGGAAATATAACAAAAAACCTCGAATGGGAAACTTCCACTTTTGAAGACAATCGTTGCTCTCAATAACGGCTTTTAAACGTTCAGGCGTTCAAAGTTCCAGATAGGTGCGCTATCCCACAACCAAGGTTTTTAGAATTTAGATCTCGCCTCATTGGCAGTCGTTCCAGCATTTTTTACGGTCCTTCTGTTCAGGAGATAGTCAACATTGTCAGAGTGTATCAAAATAACTGTTAACAGTAAGAGAAAAAATAACTCAATCAATGAGACATGGGTTTTATTTTTTGCTTATCTGCGTTTCTAATTGCGGTCACCTCTCGGCAGGGAATGTCTACTCCTCCGAGTGTATTTCGGACATGAAATAAAGCTCCTCGTAAAAAACCGTCAGCCGTTCGGAGGCGGCTTAGTATAAACTGTAGGTCCCTCCATTTGTTGGAAAAACATCAAGACGCAAAACCACAAATTGGAGGAGGAGCTCGGCCGAAAATCGCTTCAGCGGTTACAAAGCGCCAATTATATATATAATGCTGGTCCCTAGATAAACGAAATTATCTACGACCTCGAAATTATGACTATCAACAGTGGGAGCCGAGTCGCGAAAGCGATGACTGTTTGTTTGATGACAGGAAATATTTCGTTTTGTCCCTCCTTCACTACCAGACCCATTCGTCTGGAGAAAGCAGAACTCACGACGGGACTGTTGAGGCCAATAATGTCTATATCATTGGCTTACGCCAGCAGCTGTACACTCTTATAGAAGATTGTACCTTCCTTATTCAGCTCTGCAGCTCTTATTATTTTCTCCAGCAATAAATGAATGAAGTAAAAAGATAAAGAATCACCCTGCGTAAAACCTCGTTTGGTATCGAACGGCTCGGAGAAGTCCTTCCCGATCCTGACGGAGCTTTTAGTGCTGCTTAAGCTCAGTTTATACAGCCGTATAAGTTTTGGGGGGATACCAAATTTAGACATAGCGGCATAGAGGCAGCTCGTTTTCGTGCTATCGAAGGCTGCTTTAAAATCGACGAAAAGGTGGTGGGTATCGCTCTTCTTTTCACGGGTATTTTCCGAGATTTGGCGCATGGTGAATAACTGCTCAACGGTTGACTTACCAGGTCTAAAGCCACACTAATAAGGTCCAATCAGTTTGTAGACGGTGGGCTTTAGTCTTTCACACAATACGCTTGATAGGACCTTATATGCGATATTAAGAAGGCTTATTCCACGGTATTGGGGCAGACTATGGGATCACCTTTTTGTGGGTTGAGCAGAGCACACTAAGGTTCCAATCGTCGGGCATGCTTTCATCTGACCATATTTTGCAAAGAAGCTGATGCATGCACCTGATCAGTTCTTCACCGCCGTATTTAAATAGCTCGGCCGGTAATCCATCGGTCCCTGCCGCTTTGTTGTTTTTTAGGCGGGCGATTGCTATTCGGACTTCTTCATATTCGGGCAACGGAACAACTTTTCCTTCGTCATTAATTGCAGTTTCGGGTTCACCATCTCCGGGTGTTTCTTCTTCACTACCATTCAGCAGGCTGGAGAAGTGCTCCCTTCATAAATCCAGTACACTCTGGGCATCTGTCACTAGCTCACCTCTCTGGGTCCTACAAGAGTTTGCTCCGGTCTTGAAACCTTCTGTAAGTCTCCGTATCTTTTCGTAGAATTTTCGAGCATTACCCTTGTCGGCCAACTTCTCAAACTCTTCCTTTTCACTCATCTCGGCCTCTTTCTTTTCTTGTCTTCAGATGTGTCTTGCTTCCCTCTTCAGTTCTCGGTATCTATCCCACCCCGCACGTGCTGTGGCCGATAGCAAGGTTGCGAGGTAGGCAGTCTGTTTTCTCTCCACCGCGACACGTCCTCATCGTACCAAATGTTTTTGCGACCTTTCCGAAATCCAATAGTTTCGTTTGCAGCTGTACGTAGGGAGTTTGAAAACCGCTCAGCAGTCTGTTGTGTTTGCAGTTTTTCAACGTCAAACCTTCCTTGTGTTTGTTGACGGGCGTTCTTCGATATGCAGAGGCGGGTGCGTATCTTCGCTGCCACAATATAGTGATTCGAGCCGATATTAGGATTTCGGAACGTACGCCTCTCTAAAACGCTGGATACATGTCTTCCGTCAATCACAACATGATCGATTTGGTTGAGAGTTTTTCGATCTGGAGACTGCCAAGTACCTTGGTGAATATTTTTGTACTGGAATCTAGTGCTAAAGACCAGAGACCTATATTTCGGGCCCCGGCCCATTTGTGGATGTTTCGTCTTGAAAGCTGAATTTTCCGACAAGAAAATTTAGCTTCAAGAAGTGTGAATATTTTATTCAATTTATAAATATTTAGTACTTCAAAACTTAAAATGCAATTATATTTATTTAAATTCATATTTAAAAAATATTTTTCTTATTAATGTTATTACTGCTTATTTAGTTCCATAGTATTCAACCATTATGCTTAATGTTTTGAAATTACACTGAAATTCAATTACACTTTAACATCAGTTCTATTTGGGCATACATACCATCCCACTGTTAACATACATTTGAATACATAAGTTGTTCAGTATTAACATTGAATTATTTTTTTCCGTCTTTCAGTAAGCCACTATTAAAGTGTTTTTGCGTAACATTTATTTCAAAAATTAAATAAAATATCTGTGAACAATAAACACATAAAAATTGTACAGAGAAATGTCTCTCACAGAAAAACTCTACTTGCTTTGCTGTCAAAACTTTAAAAATAAATGTTAATTGTTATTTTCGATCTCCGCTCCTGAAAAAAGTGGAGTTAAAAGTAAAATTTGGTTTTAGTGTTGTGTAAGTGAGATCGATGTGAAACTGAGCTGAGTATATTAATAGACTTAATTAAAATTTTATCAATGGAACTGAAGAAAAATAACTAGGGGCAAAGATGCGCTCATCATTAGGATTGTCAAAGGCGCCCTTTCATAACGTTTCCATAGGTTAAGAATGAATTAAATTTATCATTTTCGACTTTTTTGATAAGAATCGGTCTGTCGGCGGTAGCATCAAAGCGCATTATCCAATAAAGATTCCACTACTGAAAACTATTCATTTAAAATGTAGACTAATATTTACCAATTTCGTCTATCTAGGAACCAGCATCAACAACAATAATAATGTCAGCCAAGAAATCTAGCGCAGAATCACTCTTGCCAACAGTGCTACTTTGGACTGAGTAGGCAATAGAAAAGTAAAGTCCTCTCCCAACGAAAGAAAACCAAACTCTACAAGTTCCTTATCGTTCCCGTCCTGCTAAATGGTGCGGAAGCATGGACGATAACAACATCTGATGAGTCGGCGTTAGGATTTGCACACTAACATTCGGATGGCAAGGGCTCGAGTCCTGGTTTGACCAACATCCAAAAATTATAGGAAATTAATTTTTTTTTAATTGCGATCGCCGGTCGGTAGAAAATGTCAAGCACACCGAGTGTATTTCTGATATGAAATAAAAGCTCGCCATAAAAATATATCGGCCCTTCTGAGGCGGCTTAGAATAAGCTATAGGTCCCTCCATTTTGTTGGAAAAACACCAAGACGCAAAACCACAAATTGGTGGAGGAGCCGAAAATCGTTCCAGCGGTTACAAAATATGTATGTGTATATGTATGTAACTCCGCTATTAGTATCAGTTTATGAATAACGTATGTTGAATAGTGAAAATTTTCCGGGTATAAAGCCATACTGATAAGATCCAATCGGTTTATTGACGGTGGGCTGATGCATGGAACTTATCAGTTCTTCACCGCCTTATTTGAATAGCTCGGCCTTCAATCTACCGAACCCGCCACTTTGTTTGTTTCAGGCGGACAAACTGCTACTCCGAACATCTTCATAGTCACGCAATGAATCATCATTCTATCATCATCGATTGGGGAATCGGGAACGCCATCTCATCCTGTTCCATTTTCACTCTTGCTCAGTAGGCTGGAGAAATGTACCCGTCGTAAATTTAGTGTATCGTGGACATTAATCTCCAGCTCACGGTTTTCTTAAGATCCTTATACTCACGCATTCTGGCTTCTCTCTTTTTTGTCTGCAAATGCGTCTCGCTTTACACTTCAAAACAACGGCAATGCTCATCGTACCAGCTATTCTTTTGCTCTTTCCGAAAACCAATAATTTCATTTGAAGCTGTACGCAGGGAGCTTGAGACGTCATCCCGCAGTTTCATTATACCAAGCGATTTTAGAGAGCAGGTGTGCAATGGTTTCGTTGTAGGTAGGGAGTTAAATATTCGATCCCGCAGGTTGCTTATACCGAGCGGTCTCAGAGAACAGGCTCGACGTCGAATCTTCCTAGTGCTTGTCTACGGGCGTTCTTTGTTGCGTAGACACATCCGCCTATTTTTGCTGTTACAAGATAGTAGTGGGAGTCAAATACTACATTCAAACATATTTCGAGCCCCTACGAAGTCGATCGTCATGAAGGCTGAATTTTCCGACAGTTGTTCCACACCCTGGCGTTAAAGTTTCGAAGCAAAACTTTCATAACGTGCCAGCGCTCATAAGTACGCTCTCTTAAAAGCCAACCTCGTTCGTATTGTACATCCCTTGCGTCAGGGAGTGGGCGCAAATGAGCGATGAATTTAAGAACTTCGTGGATTGTTGCGTGATGCCAGGGCTCGGCGACTGAGTATTTCTCCCATCTACTATGGTCCTACTAATGCCTATAGTTGTCTCAATCTCACGATAGATGACATGACGATCTTGCAATA
The DNA here is from genome assembly GCA_037013455.1 of Ceratitis rosa. NCBI lineage: Eukaryota > Metazoa > Arthropoda > Insecta > Diptera > Tephritidae > Ceratitis > Ceratitis rosa. The sequence continues at coordinate 1,838,317 of JAWMAG010000004.1, forward strand.
TCAGCTTGCGCTCAGTATCAATAGTTTCCGGAACAACAACTGATTTTGGACGACCTTCAAGAAATGTATCTTGGAGTGATCTACGACCTCGATTGAACTCACCATACCAACAACAAAATACTGAATTGAGTATATCTGAGTTAATTCACGTCAAAAGTTGTAAAAAATAATCGCTCGAAAGTGTTCGCGTTTTAACTCCATTCTTTGACCGAGATGAATCTTTTAAGTTCCTGTAAACAACACAAGTAGCGCTCGTACGGGTGTGTCAAAACGTTCTGACAAAAATGCCAAACTTTACGATAAAGTTATCAGTTGACAAAAGGCTTAGTCCCAAATGACTGACTGATCAAGCCACAGCGTAAACCTGAACCTTACAGGGTGTGTGCTGAGTATGACGTAGGATTTACTGGAAAGTGGACCTAACATCACATAGACGATGCGTTGACTAGAAGTGCGAATGTGCTTTTCTAAGATACCCAAAAGAGGAAGTCTTAAGTCCTCATGAACTTTCAATATCAGTTGTAATTTTCTTACATGGAACTTGTTGTCTATTGATGTGTATGTAGATTTTCATAAACAAATACTGGAATGAAGTACTTTTAGTACCATTTCCCTTGTTTTTTTTTTAGTGAATTACCTTCTGCTCAAATATAAACGGAGACTTTATCCATAACTCGACAAGGACAAGACATATGGCCATACTTTTTTTTGCTTAGGTTGGCAGGACTGTTATATGTTTACATATCAAATTTGAGCGCGATCTGTCACATAGTTTTTTTTTACGGCACTATAAACAAGTCAACCTAGAGTGTGTTTTTCGAATTTTACTATGGAAATTAACGTTGAGCAAAGAGTTTGTTTGAAATTTTGTTATTCCAATGGAATAAGTGCGACGGACGCAATGAAAATGTTGCAGAAGGCATATGGGGAGTCTTGCCTGTCACGTGCACGTATTTTTGATTGGTAGAAGTCGTTCAAGGACGGCCGTACATCGCTGGAGAACTTGCCCCATGATCGTCGTCCAGCAACGTCAATAAACGAAGAAAACGTCGAAAAAGTAAAGAAAATTGTGTTGGAAAATCGTCGTGTGACTGAAAGAGAGATAGCTAGTGAGCTCAACATATCAAATGGATCCGCTCATAGCATTATTCACGATGTTTTGGGCATGAGACGTGTGTCTGCTCGACTTGTTCCAAAATTGTTGAATTTTCTTCAAAAAGAGGAACGCAAAACTGTCGCCAAGGAAATGCTCACAATGAGTGATACGGACATCCAGCACATCATAATAATGCGGAATATTATTTATCCGTTTTGAAGCGTTTGCGTGAGAATATTCGTCTCAAAAGGAAGGATTTGTGGGACAACAAGTCATGGTTTCTACATCATGATAATGCGCCAGCTCATACGTCTCGTCTTGTACGCGATTATTTGACCAAACACAACATAAATATTGATCCGCAAGCACCGTATTCACCCGACATGGCACCGTGTGACTTTTTTCTTTTCCCTAAATTCAAATTGCCGCTTCGTGGAAAGCATTTTCAGTCGATTGAAGTCATAAAAGAGATTTCGAAGAAGGAACTGAAAGCCATACCTAAAGCGGCCTACCAGAAGTGTTATGAAGATTGGAAAAAAAGGTGGCATATGTGTGTCGCCTCTAATGGTAACTATTTTGAAGGGGATAAAATAAATATTGAAGAATAACTAACCGTTTTTGTTTTATTGAGCAGTCTCGTTTATATTTGAGCAGAAGCTATATCAGAGTGAGGAACACTGTCGATAAAACTGCGGATTTTGATATTTAAGTAACTATTGATTACATATCGATCACTCATTTCTATAATTTCATCATTGTCTGGCTGTTCTTGTTATTTCGAAACCGTCGATACCGTACATACAATAACATGCTTTAAATTATTTTATTAGTTTTATTTTTTGTGTCAGAATTTCTAAACATACCCCGGAAGTATTTGTCTAATATAAATCAATATTTCGAAGACTTAATGGCCGCTTTCATATCAATAAACGGGCGCATAAATATTGGTTTTAATAACTTAATTTTTAACTGACAGGAGATTAAATAAACAAATCTTAAATGCTTATCTGATTAAAAATGTTTAGGGAATTGAAATAAATAAATAAAATGCCAAACATGCCAGCGAAGATATGTGTGTTAGTGGCAAGTTAAAGAATGTAAATGCGTTTCCGAGAAAATAAAAAAACCACCTTCTTCAAGAAAAAAAATAGATAAAATTAATACTCAGAAATTGGTTGACATTTATGCTTACATGTATGTATGTAACATTATAACTAAACATAAATGATCAATTTACCATACACATACTCGCATAAAATACACACACTAGACTGTGATTATGAGATCCCAGCACAAAGTCAAAGCCAAAATATGAAACGGTTTTGTTATACAGCCATTCAAACAGTTAGATGGACAATAAAATAATTTACCACTAATTTGGGTGTCAATTACCAAAAATCAAATAAATACAAAATGAAAAAGAAAAACTACAGGGAACGCCACATAGCGCCGTCATACCACCGCAGCGCCATGAGTAACTAAAGAAGTAATATTCATAAAATGTCTAAAATAAAATCACAATAACAGTAAAAAACCCAATGTACCGGCCACAACAACAACAATGAATTACGCATATAAAAAATCATATGTTAAGATATCAAATTTGAAACATGTTTTCATTTGGGAACATTTGTAGTCCGAATACATTTTCGATATTAAATACATACTACACGTACACGTATGTATATAGCGTTGTAATTGTCGTGGGTCATATAATGCCTGTTTCACATGTGTAAAAAATTATAGAACATCAATATTCGTGCATGCGAAGAGGAGAGAATATTAATTAATTTAGTAAGACTAGATTGCTAGACTGTCGCCGATCTCTATAGGAGATGGCCAAATACAACAGGCTGTCTCTCACGTGGGTCCCTGATTACAGGGACATCGAGGGAAACTGTAAGGCAAGGTACGACCAAGCAGATTCTTCTCGATAAAGAACGCATTGGTATGCACTGTGTGTCTTGAAAACTGCTTCTCAAAGAATTTACAAATGAACAAGGCCCAGCAAGGTGGAATGATATTACAACCTGACGCAAATCGAGGTACACATGAATGAAGTGGTTCAAGAAAATATCACGAGATATGTACTCCTTAGGAAGACTTGACAGGTCGAAAGTTATAAGAGTTCTGACAGACCACTGTCTGATAAGACGACACGCGAAAATACTATGTGGGCTCCATACAGAAGATACTACAAAAGCTGCAAGGAGGGTGAATAGGAGGAAACGATCACCCATCTCTTATACGACTACCCTTTGAGCAGGGTGAGATTTCGGGATTTTGGGACTCTACTGCTACTGCTGTATGGTTCATCGGAGATAGCTGACGTCAAAGTCTAATGAGGCTCATTAGAGAATCAAAATGGATGGATGATGAAACCTGTTGGTCAAGTGGTATCACAATGGGTCTTAGTCAGCCCTAAATGAATCACCTAACCTAAGATAGCTGCAAGCACTCTAAGGTGATCGCCTTTCTTCCTATTCGCGTATATATGTGTTTAGATATGAGATGTGTTCCACGGAAAGGGAGGATAGATTAAGCAAGCTACAAGATAGATGGGTTACCTAGTCCTGGGTCACACTTAGACCTTTTTATAACTTGCCCTTTGTATTGTCACGATTTCTATCGAGTGGAGTCATTACCTCCACTACCCAAAGAGACTACCCAATTCAGTTCATTAGGGTTGCTAGAGACGTGAGAAATAATGTGAAAATAGTAGCCAGCTCCTCAGCTGTGCACTTACCAACAAGCCCGCTTTTACCGGCACAAAATAGAACTATATATAGAAAGAGCTCAAGTATTATTCTGGCCTGAATATCAGTGTAAGTGTCGACGTCCTTAACAGAAGAAATGAGCAAATCATTGCACCGAATCCGAGGTAACTGTACTAGGTGTGTTCAAAAAATAGCGAGAATTTTAATTTCCCGAAAAATTTCTTAAACTCAATGATTGAAACTTGTGATCGGTTAAGAAAGTGTATTGTGCACTCCTTCCATTTTATGGTCAGCTTGGTAGCTTATGAGGCGATTATTCGTAACTTTTTTGTACAAATCTGGAAACGTGAGCAACCCGTGTGGCTAAAAGAGAAAAAGCTTCGGTGGGGTCATGACTTATTCGGTTTAAGGGTCAGCTGAAGTCTAATTGCAGTGTCCAACAGAGGTGAATCTGCGAGCGAGCGTCAGTTTTGAAGCAAATGGCTCGCTATATAAATGTGTAAAAACTGGGAAAATTGGAAGGTGCCGCTGCACCGCTGGTTGATGTCCTCGAAAGAATAAAGGCTGACATCACCACCCTCCAAGAAGCACGATGGACGCGACAAGAACGGAAACGTCTAGGTCCTTATGACATTTTCTACATTTTCCATATAAGGAAAAATTTGGTGTCGGATTTGTGGTGGCAGAGAGACCCCGTCGCCGAGCACTGATATTCACCCCGGTGGATGTACGTCTCGCCACAATCCGTATCAAAGCGAAATTTTTCAACATATTGATGATTTGCGCCCACAGCCCGACAGAAAAGAGAAGCAATGTGACCACTGATGCCTTTTATGAGCGATTAGAGCACTCATCATGATCTTGGTATAAGAGAACTGTGGAACGGCATCTTAAACTCCCTTCGTACAGTTGTAAAGGAAACTATTGGTTTTGGAAAAGGTCACTAAAACAGTTGGTACAATGAGAACTGCCGTTTCGCAGTGTCGCAAACTTGTGATCGAACAAAACCTTAGTTACTGATACTCATAGTATAATGAATTTATGGAGGGAACACTTCTCCAGCCTGCTGAAAGACAGTGAAAGTGAAACACCAAGAGATGGCGACTCCCCAATCGTTGACGACGGAACAACTGTTCCAATGGATTGCCGGGCGAGCTATTCAAATACGGCGCTTAAGAGCTGATTAGGTAAAAGTATCAGCTTCTTTGAAAAATAAGGTCGGATGAAAGCATGTTCGACGGTTGGAATCTAAGTGTGCTCTGCCCAATCCAATTACCGTGGGATAAGCCTCCTTAATATCGCAAATAAGGTCCTTTCCAGCGTATTTTGTGAAAGACCGTCAACAAACTGATTGGACCTTATCAGTGTGGCTTCAGACCGGGTAAGTCAACCATTGATCAGATATTCCCCATGCGCCAAACGTCGATTTTAAAGCAGCCTTCGACAGCACGAAAAGCAGCTGCCTCTTTGCCGCTATGTCTGAATTTGGTATCCCTGCAAAACTTATACGGCTGTGTAAACTGTTTCAGGCAAGGTGACTGTTTATCGTGTGACAGTTTTTTAACTTCACCTGAGTGAACGTGAAGGGCGACACACAATAGAAAAATTCGATAATAAGCGACATGGCACATAAACAGAAACCTAAATATAAAATACATAACCTTAAAAATATTCATGTGAAAATATAAAAAGAAAATTTAAATTTGAAGACATTCTCGAAGAAGAATTTATTTAAAAATTACATACACCTAATTCTGTTTTTACACGGTAATTGGTTCCAGGAAGACCAGGAAAATGTATGACAAGTTCAGGACCTAAAAACAGTTATGTAAAACAGCTATGTTGTTAACAAAAAGTAGGTTATTCAATTTTTAAAACAAAAACAAAAATTAAAATGGTAATCATAAATAAAGGAACATTAATTTAATTGCTGTCATCATCAGTTACTCGCATTTGATGCATCGCTGGAATAATTTTGACCTTGACTTTTTCTTGCCCATTCAGAATTTACATTTTTAACAGTGAACTCTTTTATTAGCCATTGTTCGCCAATTTTTGCTGCCTCTTTGTACAATTCTTTGGAATTGTGCAGTTCTTTCAGCATTGGGATCATTTGTGACGAAATGATATACTAATTTGTTTGTAAGTTGAAGTCCTTATTGGATGAAATTTCCACTTAACAGGTACTCCACTATCGTTGCTTTCTCTAACATCAGCATCCTATGTAATAGCACTTTACTTTTATAGTTCTTACTGTGGCGTCATTTAAACCGAACATTTTGCCAAGAAATGTTGAACAGTTTCCATTTCGAAGGCGATCTAAAATTTCAATATTGGTTTCCAAAGTAATGGCTTTACGTTTTTGTTTTGTTTTTGTAGTCTTCGACATTTTCTGTTAGGGGTACATAAAATATTTAACAAAATTAAGAAAATAAAAATAACTAAATGAATACAAAATATTGTTTGGCCTACCTTTTATCCTAAGGTGTTAAATTTAATGTAACGTTGGAAAATCAAATTTACCTATAAAAAAATACCTTTTGCGAAGGCGTTTGCACATTCTAGTTACTGTCACAAATAAATTTAAATGTATGCACTAAAAGGGAATTGCCCTTAATTTGTGATATGAACATACACGTATGTTTAATTTAAACCCAAAAGGTTTTGAATCGTGTAAAAAAAAATTAAAATTTGTTTATTTCCGAACCATGTTAAATCAAAACAGTGCAAAAGAAGACAGTGTAAAAACAGAATTAGGTGTATTTCATTACGTTATTTGATTCGTGCTACCACCACTTTTTCACCAAGAATTCACTGATTAAAATACAACGATTAGACACCATCTCCGCCGCCAAAGGTACTTGATCGCCCCACCCCACCGTTACTCACGGTATGCATGTACTCGTACTTATGTACAGCGAAAACATATATATTAATTTCAGGTTTGCTCATGAAAAGAAAATATACACAATACATACATACACATACATAGTACCTAAATGTGTAGGCGACTTTTGCATTTTAAATGACAATGGTATGCAGATTTTTTTGTTGTATGCTAAAAAATCTGATACCGAATTAGCTGTATCAGTGCACTCGTTTAGTTATTGTATAATTTGATTTTTTTTATATTCATTTTCTGTTATGGACATCAGGTTGTCAGTTGGCTGACCGATGTGGAAAATGTCAATCAACTTTTTTTCATACACACATACATACATATGAGCGTCGTCTAATATGACACATTATTAATCGGCGATTTTCTTGAACGCATAAATATGTTTTATTATCAGTCTGTGATTGAATTTCGTGATGGCGAGACATTCTGAAAAAGAAAAAGATAAATATTATTTTCACTTGATGCTCATTAGCTTCTGAGATTCATGATAAATTGCATATTTTATAGTCAAATACACATGAACTTTTATTATTATTCACATATATGTCTTTTGTGATACAGTTTAATATAAATTACCTTGTAGGTTCTCGTTGGGTTGAGACTTCTTTGCCGAGTACTGTCAATAACTACAGTGAAAAACGAATAGAAACTTAATTCTTCAACATATAACCGTTATGAGCGCACATTCTCCGACGGAAAATATAGGCACGACAGGTGGAACAGTTGGAAAACTTAGTATACTGACGAAACAACCCAACTGACATTGAAAACCTTCACAGTGAACCGAAATATTTATCATTGCTGGTAGAACTACGCTTTAACTTAAAATTATCCATCAATTAGATCCTGGCTGCATCAGGATCCAAGGAATTGAGATGCATTTGCACGATTGCACGAAAAGTTGCTTCGTCTAATTGGAGCTTTGAAATACACGACTTTAATAAATTAAACAACCGGAAATCGTTGAACCGAACTTCAAATCATAGACGATATTTCACTACCAAAATATCACGAACTTGAATAACACTTTCTGGGTTGGGTTAAAAATGCTCAATAACATAAACATATGAGATCCTATCTGGCTTCAGGGTCAGTGGCAGAGTTTACGCAAAGGATCTTGGTATCTGTAAATCTTTTCGTTTACCGGATTACTTTAGTATTTTTCAGGCGGAATTGGTGACTGACATGAGGTTGTCAATTGCCTCAGCTTAATGGGAATGCATATTATTTCGGATAGCCATGCCGCGTTAAGAACCCTGGAATTGAAAAACCTTAGAGAACTGCCGCAGATCACTTACCATAATGTGATCGTTAAGAAGTTTTCTTTGAACCTGGCAGACGAGCTTGTAAGGATGGACACTTTCCTTCCACTTTCGCCGTCATGGAAGAGTTGGGGCATGCAGTTCTCCACTTATAAGCTCAATAAAAGATTTATTCATAAAAGATGCTAACTCAAGATGGAGTTGAGTGTAATGTGACCAGGACAATATGAGCAGAATAGAACAGAAGAAGATTACGTGACCTTGTCGAGCTAAAAAGAAGGTAGTTATCTACAATCTGATGGTCAGCAATCACTTTAAAAACTAACCTATCTGGCACATTATAAAGATAAAACACTACGGTCAATTAGATGGGTGTAAACATTTATGTTTTGAATATCCAGTTCTAATACCTTCAGTTGGTAACACAGAGAGGTGGAGGTCTCAAAAGTCGAAAAACATGGTTTTAGTCGGTATCTCCTATTAGCGCAAATAACAATGATGGATAATTGTTTATTATGTGAATTGAAAATTTTTTTGTAACTGACGAATACTAAATGTCTTTAATGGTCCGTCACATTTTGTTGCCCTGCTCAAACAAATCTGTCTAAGAAACAGTTCCTCAAGTTACAAACTCAAATTGATTGACTTAAACTGAAATAAATAAAACTCAATTAATCTAACAGCACATATTTTAACTTTTATTATTATTTTTTTTTATTTTTATTTGTATTTTTTTTTTACAAGCACTATCTACTTATACTTATAAGGAAAGGTGTATTTTGTGGTTAAATGGTTAAATTCAAATCAAATGTCGAAATAAAAAAAATAAAAATAAAAAACCCAAAATAAAATGGCGCTATGAGTGACATAAATCACACATGAAAATTACCAAAAGCAAACATAAACAAGCAGCACGAGACCAGCTGACCCAACAAGACGTTCAGAAAAGAAAAAAAACACAAAAGACATTGGAAACACATTCATATACATATACAGTAGATGAGTAAGTATGTAACTACATGTGTACAATTGTAAATGAGAAAATGTCAACGTTAGGGACCGACTGCCGGGAGATGAGTTGCGCAGCTTCGAACGTCTTTACAGCGAAAGAAAACGAAAAAGTGGGAAACGGCAAATTGGTACGAGCGTGCAATGAACGAGGATGTGTGTGTGTGTGTGTTTGGGCCAGCACAGCAGGTGGTCAGTTGACAGTTAAACATTTTTCTTAGTATTATTTTAACTTTCTTGTGTGTATTCCTTTAAATTTTGTATCGTTTTTATTAACCATTTAATAATTAAAGCAATGTACGCTCCGCGTCGCTGGCTGCTTGGTAGACGCCAACTTCATAGTCTAAAACGTGAAAATTGTCAGCTTGAATTTTATTTATTAAAGTTATAGTCCGTATGCCTGCTGTATGTGTATATTCTCTTTTCGCTTCTTGATTTTTTATCACTTTATAACGTGATTATGACAGCCGGAGACAAAGCGTAGGGTTCGTAGGGTGAAATTTATTCAAAAATAATTGGTTGACAGTCAAAATTATGTTATTAAATGCATGTCATAATCTTCACCTGGTGGGCGGACGTAAGGAGGACTGGAAACGTAGAATAGAGGCATTCCGAATTAAATGCAACAGTTATAATTATAATTGTTTTTTACGAGTTTCCTAAATATTGAGTACAATATTAATGGTGTGATGCTGTTAATAAAAGGCTTATGTTATAAAATTTAATGATATCGCTGTAAGTTAGTTAGCTCACAATAAGGAAACAGTAAATAAAATTCACTTTTTACTTATAATTATTGGCGCTTTATTAGCACTTAAGCGAATTCGGATAAAGCTTTTACCACAATTTTTACTGTACACATCTATGTTGTTTTATGCAAATGAAAGTGACCACGGAGTCAAGATTTGTTCAATGATATTGTATATCTTACACAGCTTATCATTCCATCTGCTGCGATATTCGCCGTTACCAACTCGTAACCTTTCTCTCGAAGACTCCTAGGTTCGATTCATCAGATGTTGGCAACGTCCAAGCCTCCGCACCATATAGCAGGACGGGAACGATGAGGGATTTGTAAAGTTTGGTTTTCGGTCATCGAGAGAGGACTTTACTTTTCAGTTTCTTACCCAGTCCAAAGTTGCACCTGTTAGAAGGAGTAATTATGCGTTGAATTTCACGGCTGACTTTATTATTAGTATTAATGCTGGTCCCTAGATAGACGAAATTATCTACGACCTTGAAATTATGACCATCAACAGTGACGTGGGAGTCGAGCCGCGAATGCGATGACTGTTAGTTTGATGACAGGAGATATTTCGTTAAGCAGCTCCTTTTCATTCTCTAGAAGCTACTTTAAAATCGATGAAGAGATGGTGTGTGTCGATCCTCTTTTCACAGGTCTTTTCCAAGATTTGGCGCATGGTGAATATCTGGTTAATGGTTTATTTATCAGGTCTAAAGCCACACTGATAAGGTCTAATCAGTTGGTTGACGGTGGGCTTTAGTCTTTCACACAATAACAAGTTAATGCTAATTTCCTTCCATTATTCAGAATAACTTACTTGAAAAATCACGATAACATTTAAACACAATTTAAATAATTCAGAGTTCCTTTAGCCAACTGAGGGTACAATAATTTGCACCCAGCTCAAAGTTAGTAGGATTATGCAAAATATAAACTAAATCTAAAAAGTCATCATCGATCTGACACCTGGAAAAAAGGTACGCCAGTTCAATGGTCATACAAACGGTTTCTCACGCTTTTCAGGAAAACGGTAAGTTTATCATAAGGAAACGTATCCATACTACATGACTCTTTAATAGAAGGGAGGGAGGGCAGCCTTCAAAATACTACGCTTACACTAGTCACAGAGGCGGGGGGTGCCCCATAAGTTTATGTAAATATCTTCTTAGCAAATCTCGCGAACTTTTCATCAAAAATTGTAGATGATGTCTATTTGGAATGCAAAAACGCCTATGTCACCGAAGAGGAGGTATGAGTTGAATTATTTTTTTTTTTGGCCTTCACATTGTAAAAAATGGTTTAAAACCAAATTTTCTTTTACAACGTGATAATTAGAGGAGAAGGGTGAGAGCTCTTAGCATATACATGCGTACGAAAGAGTGCAAAATTAACTTTTTGCTCGGCGACCGGCCACTTTGAAGTGCCAACTCGAGCGGCGCTGCTGCAACGCCGGAATGCACTGTGGGCTTTTGTAACTCAATCTCTTTATTTACGATGTGGGATATGATATTCATCTCCGAAGTATAGGTTCGGCAGACGTTGAAACCAAATCTTAGCTCAGTTCAGCTAGTCTCAGTGTAGCATTCGTTTGAATCAGTCGTATAGTAGCTAAAAAATATTTCTAGATATCACACCAAAACTAATTACAGAGTGTAATACTTATCAAAGTTTGTTGTTTTCGGCATCTAAATGAATAAACTTTTTTTTAAGTGACTGTAAAATTTGGACCTAATTCGTCCGAAATCTCCTCGAGTTCCTGGTTCGCGCAAGCGAAAAAGGTCTCGAGTGCAAAGGGTTAACAAATGGGCCTTGTAGTATGATAACGTTCCCTACAATTGTTTAGAAACAAGTTGTAGATTAGATATCCTATATATTATATATAAAAACGAGTCGCCGAAATAAGTGTACGCTTATAACTGGAGAACAACTGGACCGGTTAGAAACATCCTGGTAGCTGACCAGGGACTTACCCATTTCAAAAATCGTATTTATGGAATAATTACAGATTTGAGTGGTGCGATACAAATTCGTAGCTAATTCAATAATATTGTAAAAAGACTTAATATTTTGTATGAGGTGGTGTAATGGTTTTTATAATTTTTATCATTTGCAATACCAATTAGAATAAAAATTGAATAACATTAAAAGTTGTATAAACACTATTTTTTCAAATTGCCATGGTTTCTGAATGAGACGGGTCAAACAGTTAGATGAGTTAGATTACATTGTATATATGAATTCTCTTTACTGAATGGCTAACGGATCAACGTTCAGCCTAACCGGCTGATCGCAGAGACCTGAAACTTGGAGGATGTATTCTGTAATGACACACTAAGGGAGCGAAAAGGGAGGGCATAATTTGTATGAAATAAAGTAATGTAACGTTAATTGTTCTGTTGACAAATATTATATGTTTTTCTTGTTTGCTAATTATTAGTGGACGAATCTTCATCTGCATAAATTCGCTGTTAATAAATGTCTCGTTTCAAATTTTACGGCCTTTTACTTCAGCGAACTGGTTTAGTGACAGTTTTTACCAATAGCTACTGGCCAGCAGCACTTCAAATCGGATTTGTTTTTGTTCGAATTTCTAAATTCTGATAGGATTGCAGAGCAACATATTGTTTCCGATTCGGAAATCCAAATCGATCCGAAATCATTTCCGATCAGATTACAGAACTATGGAACTGTCTGCGCAATGCAAGGAGATTGACTACTTCTAGTTGTCATTCCAGCACGATTTCACTTACAATAGTAGATATGATATTTGTAGTAACAAAATGATTCAACACCTCCCCACAAATGAATATTACTTATTACAATTATTGGAAGTGAAAGTGAAGTGATTTTGAATATGTGTAAGCTTTCGTTAAAATATGTGTCTAAGCTATGGGTGGTAGGAGGGAGAGGATGCTTAGAAGTAGGGAAGATAATTTTAAATGATACGCGTAAATGTATTCATCAAGTCCAGTAGGTCTTGAAGGAGTTCGAGGATTAACTCCATATTGAAAAATGAGAGGCGGTGCAGGATGACCATCCCTCCTTTTGCTCTATAAATTTTTTGGGTGGTGGAGACACTTTAAGTTAATTGCTTCACTATCCACCTGAGAATTACACTCATGCATGAGAAAGTATATCAAATTGCAGGAAAAAATAATAATTCCTAAAAGTATGCTGGGAAGACTGGGCATAGAGTGGTGCTTGCTTAAGCATATGCATTGGACATTCGATTAGATTCTGATGCGGTATATTTTAATCTTCCTTCTCCTCATCCCCATGACCTTTTATTAGAATATTGACCGGTATTTGTTTGAACCTTATACCCACTAGTTATTAATTTTACTGCGCAAAGCAAACTTTTCCGCTAATCCGATTGCGTTGAGTTCTACATGGTTAGGTTCTTCTGTTTTCGATACCATATTATATTTCTTAGTTTTTCTACTTTTTTTTTGCTTTCCAGGGACTCTTTTAAAACTTTGGTTAGTCTTGAATTATTCTTCTAATTGACTATAACCATTGCGTTTAGAATTTACTTTTCCTTTATTGTTTCGTTTAGGTCGCCTTCGCTGACTACTTTACATCTCTTATTAATCTGTAAAAAATTTCGGATTTGTGAAACTCACTATCAGTTTCAGTATTTACCCCAAGATCCTAGGGTCGCCAGACATGACTTATTTTCTCAGTGATGAAATGTATTGGATAAAGTAGGGTTGGTAGGTACTGTCAGGAAAGCCATATTTGCTACCATGACTGGGTTGTCCCTTTCGAGGTGCCAGGTAGTTAGGATCGGTAAAAATTAAACGGATAATAAATTTGATGGCTTGGCTTTTTATTATCCCATTTAATGTGATTTTCATTGAACTACTGTAGTATTAGCGATTTTTTTTTTTAAATTAGAGTTCAGTGCGTGGTTGTGTATGTGACAATGCGCGTGCCCCAAAGGTTCTCTATTATTTTTTAAACAAATAATGCTCAAGGAACTGATTCATTTCAAACAGTTTCCAAACTTCGAATTATTCTAATTACTTGATCCTGAGTGTCTTTATTTTTGAAAGCTTCTCCTGGGTTTCTATTGTAATTCTCAACATTCCACGTTTCGAAGACGATCAACAATTTCGAAAAACTTATCTAAATGATTTCTGCCGAGACCTGCATTATTTATCTTGGAAATATTCAAAAATTCCCCTCACAGCTTGAAGACAAAAATTTCTGCAGCCTTTAATACTTTCGCCTTTTGACTACAGACTATTTCAAAGCCTAGCCAGATTCTGTATCAGATTGTGTTTTTACGGGCCCCGAATATACTGTGATACAATATAATCTAGTTTCGTGTTTTTTTTTTGCAGGGACCTGTATTGGGCTAAGGTCAATAGTCATTACTTAAAGAAAGATTTAAACTTAAAAATTACAATGGATTTTATTACGTTAGGCAAGCAGAGATATAAAATATTATATCTCATAATCAAGAAAATATGATAAACACACGTCCATTTTCCACATCAAAGTGTGCAGGCATAACAATTGTCATCAAGAATTCAGTGAATTCAGTCCAATCCGCAAACATTATAGTGAGCGACCAGAAACTGGAATGCAGAGAGCATTTTAATGGTGTGTTTGATTAGCGCGACAATTTCACGCAATGAATGCCAATTGGACAGCGTGAAGACTAACAGCAACACCTCACGTACAAGTAAAAACCCTTCATGCTGCTACCGCAGTCCGTTTCTCTACTGGTGGTCAAGCCAAATGTAGCATCGTTTATGCAATTGACAGCGGTGTTGTTGCAAACGTGATGAAGCCAGCAAGCAAGCTCAAACACATTGCAACTTTTTAAGAGTTGTTTTGCACCCGTAACTGCTCCTCCGCGCTTCTCCCTCCGCTGTCACCTGGCATTGGCTGGTTTGGCGCATTGCATGTCTTAAAGCGACACATTGTTCGCACTGCAGTGGAAGCTGGCGACAGATAAGGATCGTGTTCGACAACATGTATTATAGGCACAGTTCGTGTGCATGTTGCTTCGTGTTGTTACCTATAGTCTTCCCCTCTTCGCTTTCAACCAATAAACTGTGCTCCATTCAATTGGCTGCCTGGCGTAGCTGAGCGTGAGGAGTCGTGAAGATGCCAGTTGCTCGCTGGCGTTATTATTGCTTTTGTTGGTAGAAAGCTTTAAAAAAGTTTTATTTATGGTTTTGCATGGCATCGTTGACTTGTTAAATGGGTGTTCCCTTTATTTTCCACTCTTCTATACCCCACACTTTGACCCTTTATCGCAGAGCCCAGCAAACCAAGAAAGCTTACGGTCTTTTATGTTCTACAATCTTTATTCATGTTGCTTACGTTTTGCTTGCCATCAACATTTTGGAATGCTGTAACTAATCAGCACCACCAATAATAAAAAAAATAAATTTTAAACAAATTGTCACTTGTCAGAAGCTGAAAACGTTTAAGTGCCGGCTATCAGCGCTGTGCTGTTGTTGCAGCTATGGCAGAATTTTGAAGGCACTTGCTTTGGTTGATATAGTGCAATGAAGAGCTGAAGTACAATTTCAGAAGAGCAGCGCAAGAAAGTAATGTCTAACCCACAATTGATTTGCGTCATATTAATGCCAATTGAATTGTATGATAGTTCTGTATTACGTGAAATATGTAAAATACTCCGTTATTCAATGGTAGTAAATAGTAATTTTGAAGCATATAAGCGGCGAGAGGTTAAAAACATTTAAACAAAGCGGTAAGTTATGGATTATTTCAACAGATGTAATATATCCTTTATCAAAACCTATAAATTTTTAGTTATAAGTCCGTTAAGATTCATTGGCTTAATTGTAGTTTAAAGAAAATGGCTCTGCGCTTCCAAAGCTCTCTACATGTGGAACGGATCTGCTACTACGTAAAATAAGCCTCCAAAAGACCACCCATCTTAGAAAATAATGGTTTCTAGTCTAACCAAGTAGGGAATCCTGATAAGATAAAGATAAGAACAATTCGACTAGTAGCTGTTATTGATAGATCGGGGCTAGCCTTTCGGTTATGTACTTCATAGCTCAAAGTTTGACGGCACGATCACAGTAGAGTATTCCAAACTGAAATCTTTGACAGCACTGGAAGGACATATTTATTTTCAATGACAGCCAGGCAGCAAAAATATTTTTATATTGAATATTTATGAACTGTCGCAGATCTCTTTTGGAAGATAGCTTAACAGAAAAATCTCCCTTTCACTTTGATGACTTCGCTAAAAAAAAGCTGCTTTTTTCAGAAGATATATAATATATCGACTAGTCATGATCAAATGTGCTCGAAATGGAACAGGAAGAGGTGATGCAGCACATAATCCCGGGAAATTTGGTAGTCACGATAAGCCACTTCCTGATAGGAAAATATTTTTAAAAGCTGAGAGCTGCTAACAAGAGATTTTGCTTAAGAATATATATAATATGTAAGTAGTCCAAGGACAAAGAATTATCACTAGCGCTCTTATATTCGTATAATGTAACCGCTACAAAAGCAATTGGACTACGATGAGACGATTAGAACCTTTCACTGCGCTCAAATAGATACTGGAAGACTCAGCAGGGTCATTTTAAAACGTCGTGTGTAATGTTTGAATTTACCTGGTCAAGGACTAAATAGGTATATGAATCACCGGAATAGCTAGCTGTGGGTCAAACTTCCTTTCCCTTCCAAGATGCTGTCAAGTACAATGAGATATTTAGGACGAATGTTGACAAGTATTTTATCGGGAAAGCATCAAGGAAGGTGCTGTCGTAATAAAAAATAATGCTAAAGTTCCATTTTTATTGTCTTATTTCATATATGGAAATGCCCTTTGATATTTTTACGAATTCAATACATTAACCGTCTGTCCTATGAACGCACTCTATAACTCTTCCGAAATGGAAAGAGAGAATGGCGCTGATTGAACTACATTCAATAAGGTATTAAAAAGTTTTAATTTTACCAGATTTCCTAGAGCGTTAGCCAAAAAATTAATTAAATACTTTGAGAGATTTTCAAAAGAATTTCAATCAAAAAAATACGAGACTTGCAGATTGTGCATAATTAAATTAAAAAAAAAAAGCAAATGTCTTTTTGCTTATTATTTTCTTGATCGTTTTTTGTTTGTTTTGTGATGAGCCTGCCGCATACCGCATTGTGCCTTGCACACGTCAGTAAACTTACAGCATCACACACCAGAAAGGTGCTTCGCAGTGGTATACTGAAACCTTTTTATACCCATCCGCATAATTATTAAATATTACACTTTGTAATATATATATATATATATATATATATATATGTATGTATGCTTAGATGACAATGCATAACATGACAGATAATGTTTTTGAGTAGAAGTGTCACATTATTTTCTATTTAACTCACCTTTTACCGTCGTCATCTATTTTAACTAAGTAATGCTGTTGTTGTTTATTTTTTACATTTTTCTTCATGTTTTAGACATGCTTGCTGAGTTTGCGGTTTCGTGGTTTTAATTTATAAAAAATGCGCGTATCTCTCAAGTACAAAATTTTATGCATTACTGAATAAAGTGAATTAAAAACGAAATAAGAAGAAAAGCGACACAAAAGATACCGAGAAAATCAGAAAAAAATCCAGACCAAAGGTATTTTGAAATCTAAGAATTGTGAGATGTGAAGATGCAAATGCATACATACATATGTTTGTACGCATGCACTTTATGTAGTCTTGAGTGTGTGAGTCTTTGCTGCTACTTTGTTCGGTTTTGAGCCTAAACGTCAACTTATCGACTGTGGGTGCTTAAAGCGATAAAAACAGCAACAATTACGACACCTTAAGGCAAAAAGAATATAAATATGAAAGTAAAAAAAGAAATTAAATATTAAAAAATATTTAATAACAGGAAAACTGTTAATACGTATGTGTGTCAATGCTCCAAAGATTAAAATTCCACAGATTAGCGATTAAATCCTGCCCATTAAGCTTTGTGCATATGCACATATGTACAATGATGAAATGCATGTATATATATTTGCCTCTTTCCATTTTTTTTTTGCAGGCGGCAGTGTTGTACGCAAGTTATATAAACTTTATTCCGTGAACGATTATTAGGTACAAATAAATGACCGCAACAGACGAGTTGTTAGCATTCTGCGCCGCCATTGGGAAAGCCAGTCTTCGAGTACTGGTTCGACCAAATTCTAAAATAATAGAGAGTTAATTTTTCTATTGGGTGTATGCCTTAATTCGTGGGGTTTTCAAAGAGAGCGCTCTACTAGTATTATTTCGCGTCGTGTTCATCTGTGGCTATAGTCATTTCAAAGGTGCTGTCATTTCGCGTCGTTTTCAGTAGATGTCATTTGTTTTAGCGTGAACAACAATTTGTTTCATTCATTTGAAAATGTCGAAATTTGTACCAGATAAAGTGTTTTTGCGGGGAGTTCTTCTTCATTACTTTAACATGAAAGCCATCATATTTTACTGGACGTTTATGGTGACCATGCTGTAGCCGAACGAACGTACCAAAAGTGGTTTGTACGGTTTAAAAGTGGCAATTTATGATGACGACGGACAGACAAAAAAATTTCAAGACGAAGGATTGGAGACATTGCTGTTGTTGTTGTTGTTGTTGTAGCGGTTCGCTAACCCCGCTTAGGGCAGGCATAATCAGTCTAAGTCGCCGAGGTCATCTAACGGAAGGTCCAGGAAACGTGCTGTTTCGACAGGGTTGGACCAAAGGGAGAGGGGGGTTAGATGGGTAGGTTTAAGGCGCCATGTGAAGAGGTGGTTAGTGTCGTGCGGGGACTCTCCACATACAGGGCATACGTTGGGTATGCTGGGGTCGAGTCTGGATGTGTAGGAGTTTAACCTGCTACAGTATCCAGATCTTAATTGTGCTAGTGTAACACGGGTCTCTCGAGGCAGCTCGAGCTCACTGTCTGCGATAGGTGGTGGTTTGATTCCGAGTACGTCATTCACTGGAAGGGAGTCTAGGAAGGTGTTGACTGACTCCTGGTGAATGGCGTTCAGCCCTGTCTGTATGCCGTCCTGTCCAGCGGTTGTTTTACGTGGTGCTGTATGGTGCTATTGTAGTCGAGTACTCCCTTCCTGATGTACCTAGGCGGAGGCTCGGCTTCTAAGAGGTGCCTGCTGGGGTGCTCCGCGCGGTGGCATCCCAACAGGAACTGCTTGCACAGCAATGCATTATGCTCCTTAACTCGTAGCATAGATGCTTCGCTGTGCAAGTGGTGCTCCGGTGACATCAGGAGGTTTCCTGTCGCAGTCATAAGGGCGGTGTTTTGACAGGCCTGTAACTTTATCCACTGCGTCTCGTTCGTCCCCGGCGCCCAAATCGGTGCAGCATAATTTACGACCGGCCGGCCAATTGCTTTGTAGGTTGCCAGCAAGGTTTCTTTATCTTTACCCCATGTGCTGCCGGCTAGCGCTTTGAGTATTTTGTTGCGGCCCTGGAGTTTTGCGGCAATTGCGTTCGTGTGCGGAGTGCAGGCTGTCGAATATGACCCCTAAAATCTTAGGGTTGTTTATAGTTGGAATTTTTACGTCATCAACTTTCACGTCGAGTTCTAGCCGGTACTCCTTCGTCCAGCTGGTGAAAAGGGTAGCCGAGGATTTCGTCGGTTGAATAATTAAATGTCGTGCAGTGAAGAAACGGGAGAGATCGGCGAGGTAGCCGTTCACTTTCGAACATAGGCTATCAATATCCTGGCCAGACGCCAATATCGAGCAATCATCGGCATACGAGGTTAGTGAGACTCCTACCGGTAGAGGGGGAAGCTTCGAGATGTAAAAATTAAACAGTAGCGGGGAGAGTACACCACCCTGCGGAACCCCCTGTTTAATTTTCCTCAATTTAGATGTTTCACCTCGGAATATGACCGATGATTGACGACCACTCAGGTAGCCCATGACCCACCTCTGCAACCCCGGCGGTAATGAGGATTCCTCAATGTCACTGAGTAGCACTGAATGTTTGACAGTGTTAAAAGCTTTTGACAAATCCAGTGCTACCAGGACAGTTCTCGCACAGGGTCGGTTTTGGTTCAGGCCATTGACCACCTGGGTGTTTATGGCGTTAAGTGCTGTTGTGGTGCTGTGCGCTTTTCGGAAGCCATGCTGATGTGCTGCTGGACGCAGATGGTGAGTGAAAGTCGGGAGCAGCACATCTGGTATGATTAGGCTATAATTAGGGTGGTCAGAGACAAATTGAGGACCTTGGTGAGGTATTCTGCTCCGCTGGTCCGAGATGTTTTAGCATCAGCATGCTTATTCCGTCAAGGCCGATGGATTTGGAGGCTTTCGCCTTCCCGATAACCCCCTGAACCTCCTCTCTGGAGAAATCAAGCACCGCGCTTGTGTTTGGCAGTTTGCGCATACGGCGGGTTACACGTCTTTTCGCTTTGTCTACCGAAGGATACAGTGTAAAAAGCCGGCTAAAATAGCTCGCGCATCTCTTCGGGTCCGAGGAGGCGCGATCACCGAATGAAATTTCCACCCGGTCATCGCGTCTCGTCGGGTTAGACAGCGACTTGACTGTAGCCCAGAGCTTGGTTGCCCCAGAGGAGAGATTGCAGGACCTTAAGTGCTCCTCCCACTTTTTCCGCTTGTGTTTATTTACAACAGTCCGAATCTCCGCATTTAAATCCCTGATTAAGGGATTCCCGGGATAGGAGTTACGGAGGATGTCGCGCCTTGCTGCTATAGCCGCCGCTTCGGACGGGAAGTTAGGGCGGATTTCCGCAATTCGGCCTGCCGGGATGAAGCGGGCGGCAGCGGGCGCAACTATCCTGCGGAAAGAACGTTCACCAGAGGTGACGTCAGTTGGAGTGGAGAGAGCACTGAAGGCGTTCTCGGTGAATTCCGTGAAGCCGGTCCAGTTAGCTTTTTTGAAGTTAACGAAGGTCCGGTGGTCCGCGGAAACAAAGTCGGGAGGTCTGTCAATCGAGATGTGTATGGGTAAGTGGTCCGATGCTAGTGTCAGTATAGGTCGCCAGACTATACTGTTTATCAGACCAGCACTCGCAATTGTTATGTCGGGCGAGCTTTGGCAATTACCCACAACTCTGGTGGGGGTGTTGTCGTTCATTGTGCAGAATGTCGAATCGTCTATCTGTTCCGCCAGCTCCATTCCTCTACGGTCATTTGACAGGCTAGAATGCCAAAGATCGTGGTGCGCGTTAAAGTCGCCCAAAACCAAACGGTTTTCGCCTCTGAGTAGCGCACCTATATCAGGGCTATATCCAACTGGGCAACTTGTAACGGGAAGAATGTATATATTAAATATTTCGAGCTCGGCATCGCCTGACCGGATAGCTATGCCCTGACATTCTAGGGTAGTATCCCTGCGGTCGATGCCGCCATCGATGAGACGATACTCCATGGTCTCGCTCGCGGTCCTTGCGGATTATGTTGTATCCGGCCCGACTCAGAAGATCCGAGCGGGCGGTCATCTTAGTTTCCTGGATCGCAGCAATTGACAGATGCTCCCGGCTCATATAGTCGACTATCTCGTCGATCTTCCCCTGGATTAAATTAATTTGAAGGAGTCGGGTCCGTCTCGGGGGAACGTTCGTGATACGGGGGGTCAGGGAGTGGTGCGTGGATGACGTGTGTTGCTGCTGTAATACCTCCGGTAGACCGTGGAGGTCTGCTGGTTACCCAAAGTGGGTAAGGGTGCTGAAGGCACTGCCGTGGTGGCTGGGGGCGCACTTGGGCGCTGGCAACATGGGGCCACATAACATGTGGTGAGTGGTGGAGTCTTCTGGTGCACACGCAGCAAAAGTAATCCGTCGGACCAGGGTTGGTTTCGACGCCAGCCCTGATGAGAAGGATTTGAAGCAACCCAGCTGCGAGGTATTGCTCCGATGGCGAACTTAAACTAATTTTACCTGTTGACATTGCTCGACGCAGATGCATGCCAGACGCAAGAAGAACTTGCAAAATTATTAGGAGTTGATCAAGACAATTTTTTCACAATAAAGTCTTAATTTTCGAAAAAAAACCCCACGTATTAGTGCATACACCAAGTAATTGGGGTCGAACCTCGGTAAATAATACAATAAAATTGGAGAAGTACATATGTAAGCATAATAACCTTTTCGAGGAAAAGGAATATACTGCAATTGATTTATTCGTTAACAGGAACCATAACTTAAAACTATAATATAGAGTTTTAAGAACGTCCTCGAATTCGGGATCTGTGTGTGATTTGCGGAAAGTTTTGCTTTTTAAAACAGTATTCGCGTTTTTTTATATTTTTGAAAATTTTTTGTTTTTAACAATTTTAATCAGCTTCATTGACCATTATTATATGACTTTTGCCACTTTTCTGGTAGCTTCATAAAACCATCGGTGTAGAGATTCTGTGATTTATCGACGAAGGACTTGAAAAAAACTATTCTCTGTTCAACCATTTTTTTTTTACAAATGGTAGTCAGATGGCATACACATGAAATGCTCGGTCCCTTAATTAGGGAGGTGCCGCCCCAACTGGTTGACCTCCTCGTCAAATTAAAGGGAAGGAAAGAAGTGCGATGGTCAGGACAAAGACGGAGGAAGTTGGGTCCTTGTGAAAGATACTATAGCGGCCATATAAAGGAGCGCAAATTTGGTGCCGCATCAAAACGAAATTATTCAACACAACGCTGATTCGCTCCCACGCTTCGATGGAAGAGAAGGACGATATGACCAAGGATGCCTTTTATAAGCGCCTCGAGCATACTTATGACCGCTCCCCCCGCCACGATGTCGTAATTGTGCTTGCGACTTCGACGCTAAGATAGGCAAAGAAAGTATTATTTGGTTGTCTATAGTACTAAATTTCAGCACAAGCAAATTCCCCAAGCTACTTGGCTGTCCCCTGATCAAAAAACAAAAAACCATATCGATCATTTTGTGATAGACGAAAGACATGTATCGAGTGTTTTAGAAGTGCGAACGTTACGAGGTCCTAACATCGAATCGAATCAATACCTTGCCGCAACGAAGATACGCATGCGCCCTGTGCATCTAAGAACACCCATCAACAAACGCAAGGAAGGTTTAACGCCGAAAAGCTGCATTCACAACAAACAGCCAAACGGGTTTCTACTCCGCTTGCACACTTGCTTTCTGAGAACACTCATTAGAAACTTGACATAAGGGAACGAGAGCTGAGAAGGGAAACAAGACGTATTTGCAGGCAAAAAAAGAAAAAGGCCGAAACGCGGGAGTTTGAAGAGCTCGAGCAGCAGGCCGACGAAGGCAAATTGTACGACTTATAGAAGGTTTCAAGGCCTGGGCAAACTCTTGTAGAACACAAAGAGATGATCTAGTAACTGGTGCCCAAAGTATACTGAATTTATGGGGGGAACATTTCTCTAGCTTGTTAAATGGCAGTGAAAGTGCAAGACCAAAGGAAAAAACGTTCCCCGACTATGTCGAGGTTCGAATACCTACCAGCAGAGCTTTCCCCGCAAAACTTATACAGCTGTGTAAACTGACGCTAGACAACACCAGAAGCGCAGTCAGAATTGGGAAGGACCTCTATAAGTGTGTACAGCTGCTGGTGTATACCGATGTTATTGACATTATTGGCTTCAACAACCGCGCCGTGATAAGACGAAATATCTTCTATCATGAAATAAACAGCCATCGTATTCGCGACGTGGCTCCCACCTCAATGTTGACAGTCATAACTTCGAGGCCGTAAATTATTTCGTCTATCTAGGGACCAGCATTAACACCAATAATAATGTCAGCCTTGAAATCCAACGCAGAATGACTCCTGCCAACAGGTGCTACTTTGGACTAAGTAGGCAATTGAAAAGTAAAGTCCTCTCTCGACCAACAAAACCAAACTCTGCAAGTCGCTCATCGTACCCGTCTTACTATATGGCGCAGAAGCGTGGACGATGTCAATATCTGATGAGTTGGCCCTGGGAGTCTTCGAAAGAAAAATTTCGCGAACGATTTATGGCAACGGCGAATAGGAATTAATGAAAGCGCACCAGTTTAGAAAGTATTTGATGCAGTACCCACTGGTGGAAGCAGAGGAAGAGGAAGACCTCCACTCCGTTGGACCGTTTTTTCCTTAGTTGTCCCGTGCGATTGCATAGATTTTGTAAATTTTAGCTAAACACAGTGAAACACATAGTATCGGGCACAGGTTTTGGCGATTGTTGTTGAGAGTATATACTTACCAAAACTGGAGTTTCTGCATCATTACTTTTGCCATCGGAATGCATTTATATATGTACGTAAAATTAAATAAAAAAGTAACTTTCATTGTTAGAATTTTAATATGAAATTTCTCGAAAGAGTATACGATTCTGGCATTTAAGGAATTACTTTTCCTTACATACTTCCTCCTTAAATTTAAATTCGTTTAATAATTATGCGCACCATAAATGCTTATAAATATGTAAAATTAAATAAATAAAAGTGTATTCAACAAAAAAAAAACAAGTGAATTAATTGTCCAAAAGCGTTGATCTAAGCACAGCACACTAAGTGAACATGCAAACGCAGCCAAACGAGTTGTCTGTCCAAGGTACTTCACCAACTCCCACTCCCCACCTGCATCAGGCAAAAACGCCAGCACATCTTGCCAACGCAAGAGTCGACAATTTAATGATCGCCTATCGTGTACTTAAGTGAAAAGAATTAATTTCGACTTTATCTTAAACTGCCCTTGCAACAACGGCGACAGCAACCGGTGCGCATGAGTCTTGACCACAGCGCTAACGTGGACGCCGCTAACAAGCATACTACCATAAAAACGCACACATTAAAATATACCTAAAATAACATTAATGTATAGCTTATAGACCGTGCGCATATACCCGTATGTATGTATGTCTATCCATGAGTACCGTCATTCCTTACGCCCCGTCTCCATCTGTGCATCCATCCATTTGGTTTATAATACTGCACAGCTTATTCGCTGTGTGTTTGCAACGCTGTTGGCAGCATGTATTGTCAACCAGGTGACAAATCTTCGACAAAGTACCCTCTGCATTCAACAATAATGAAATACAAATCTACATACATACTTATATATACAACAACAACCTCCAAAGGCTCACATTAAACTTTTTTTTTTAGCCATCCTATGTCCAGCTGCTTACCTCCGCCTTATTGACATTTATTCTCACTTCTTATTTTTGTGATCGGGTTATTTTCGTGGACCTACAACGTCGCAGTTGATGCGCCTCCACTCAATTCTCAAGTGATCTGAACACAATAGCTATATGAGTGTATTTAGGCTAAAAGTGTGGCGCATGCTTTGCTTAGCGTTGTTGTGTTATTGTTATTATTGTTGCTTTTGTGTTATAATGACTACGTGTGTCGTATAATCGTTATTAGAGATTTATAATCGTTGTCGAGTATCCATTTTCCGTATCATTGATGGGATTGTAAGCAGGACGTTAAGGATCATTGGGGTCGTGGTGCAGTACATCTCCTTCGTAGATTGGCTTCAGAGAAGAAAGTAAAAACACCAAGTTCTCCGGCAAAGAATCTTCGACCGATTTCTTCTCATCTAGATATATCTCTGAAGCTGGGGCAAAAGTCGTTTCAGAAGCAGCCCATTCTTCTACTATGAGTACCCAGAAGACATTGTCCGATTATTACGAAGGTAGTTATGATTATGGAGATCTTGTCCAGAAGGAGTAAAGACTTAATGCTTCGATCCATGGCCATATAAGTCTGGCCACATTTCAAGTGGTTTCACTCTGCCATCTGTTGTTAGCCCTTCTGGCGAAGGAATGTTTCGCATACAGTGGAGAGTTTATTTAAGATTTCTCTGCATTTATTTGCTAACTTTGAGGTGGTATGAAAACGGAAGCAGTGTAGTCCACCTCTTCCGAGAATGGTGTAGAGCTTAATACAATAATTGGGCTTGTCCTTTGCAGTTTCTCCATGGTTGAGTTACATTTCATCTTATGGCGTTGCTGCGGCTATGAAGTTTTGCGCGGAAGTCTGTCTGGGGAAGATTAAATAGAATTTCGAGAGCTTTCGAAGGAGTTGTAGGCAGAGCTCCTATAAATAGAATTGTCTAGTGCTGGCCACCACACAGTGATTCCGTATGGTCATTAATCTTGTTATTACTATACAGTCCTTAGTCCCTTAGTTTTACCGATCGCCGTTTTGCAAACGTAAAGTGCGATCATAACTTTTTAACCCTTGCTACCGTGTACCTAGGTATTTAATGTCAGTAGAAAGACCGCTTTCAATTCCTTTGAGTAAGGGTGGCTTAAAAGCAGATGACTTGAACTTTCGGTCGGAGAGTACCAGTTCGGTCATTAAAGGATTTAGGCTAGACTAACTGCACCAGGTCTTACTTATGTAAAAGTCATTTTGGAGCAGATCTCTTAGGTCCTGGGGGTGTATTCCAGTTACTGTGATGGTAATGTAGTCAGAGTGTGCCACTGCGTCACAAACCGTGTTTTTTTTAGCATACAGTGCAGCATGTTGAGAAACCAATAAGGGAGGAGAGTACTCCACAGATGGGATGCTCTATATGCGAGGTAGACTTTTCCGAAAAAAATTTCGTATTTTTAAATTAGGTCCCCCTTCTTCTAACTTGGTTGCAGCCAAAGAAC
This sequence comes from Ceratitis rosa, assembly GCA_037013455.1. Classification (NCBI taxonomy): domain Eukaryota; kingdom Metazoa; phylum Arthropoda; class Insecta; order Diptera; family Tephritidae; genus Ceratitis; species Ceratitis rosa. Next base: position 1,864,624 of record JAWMAG010000004.1, read on the forward strand.
GGGGTTAAAACAACATATAAACCCCATTCATCCGGACGAAATGACCTAGCCAGCGTAGCCGCTGTCTTTATATTTGTTATTGCATTTCGAGTGGCCAAAAAGCATAAAACCATAAATTTTCCACAAAATCTCTCTCTCGAAAACTTTTATTGACGAGTCATCATCAAAATAAAGCTGCTTAGAAGGGCATGTCCGATCACTTAATTCAAAAACTGCGTGAATGGTGAGTTCTTCTGAAATGTGCAACCATAAAAATAATCTAAAATTTGATTTTTGATCTGTGGTAGAAAGAAACTTGGCAGCTTTTCCCTGATGGAACATCGTATAGCCATCACCTGAATCAAATAGACTGAGGTTGATCAAACAGCTAGCCCGTTTTCCACTTGACTTACACTTCTACTATCTGAAAGAATCGAGAGAAAAGAAAGATAGATGCCGAAGGTTAAAGAGGGAAACGGGCAGCAAACAGAAAAAGGCAGAGTACAAGGAAAAAATAAAAATTAGAGTATATCCAATAGAGCCAATGATCGATTAGAAAAAATAGGATGACTTTAAGAAAATGTCAATGGCATGAGGATAAAATAAAAGATCCCAAGGAAACTTTCTTAAACTTTTTCCTTAAGATTTTTGCGGAAATTTAAGTAAGTGTGATTTGTACATATGTATGATATGTACGTATGCATGTATGTATATTTATCTTTCAAAAAATCATTCCGAAAATGCACACAACACACGCATGAAAAAACTCTTACATATATAAATTAAACAACAATATCACGCTTCATTGTATGTATGTATGTACATACATACATAAGTCTTCCCATAAACATTTATTTTCACACCAAAAACATGTTTTATACACAAATTCAAACGTTAGTTAGTACATACATACACACAAAGGAGGGTACTAACGAGCCGCTACGCAGCCGCACTTAATAAATTAATTACAAATGACAATAAATTTAATTGAGCAAATCTTGTTGGACATAAATCTTCGGCGTGATACATATGTACATATGTGAGTCATTAAGCACAAGCGAAAATTTAAGGAAATATTTTTGAAAGAGAATTTTTTTCCTTTTTGTGTTTTAATTTGTTTATTTTTTATATTTTGGAAGGAAAATTTGAAGTAAGAAAATTTTTAAACTTCTATGGAAAATGGAACGTGAGTACGTGTTTATATTCATTTTTACTCCGATAGTTTTGGCGAGCACTACTCGCCTGTCTTTTGAAATTTTCTTCGAAATAGCAATTTTTAATGTTTTTTTTTTATTTTTTCTCACTTCTTATTAACAATTAATTAAATATATTCTTGCTCGAGCTCTAAACTGACCATAATATGTAATTTTCGTTGTTTCAGTGTCAAAATGACAACATCGGTTACACGATTGACGGAGGCCAGTATCAGATGGTACACAAACACATGCGGTCATTTGTGTCATAGACAGTCGCTTTTATTACGAAAATTTTCTTCTAAACAGCGTAAAAGATAAATGGCATACATATAATGGACACTTGTTTTGATCTGATAACACGATGGTTATGCTGACTTAAAAAAAATATCTGCTTTTACAATGAGAGCTACATTCATACGCTAGTCACTTTGTTAGCGTGTCTTAGTACTTTTGCATTTATTTAAATATTTTAAAAGTTGAAGAAGTGCTTTAATGAATTAAAAACAATAAAATGGGGTAGTTGCAGCATTAGACATATTTGGCAATATCATGCCATAAGAAATTAGAAAATTCACTTGCAGTACAATAGAACGTATTAAGTCATTACATTTTGTGGCAATATATTTATCATAACATATTAAGTCGAGTTAAGACAAAAATTGAGTCAAAGTCTATTCTGATTCGTGTTCTTGCATTGCACCTTTTAAGACAATCCGTTTTTAAATAAAGTTATAGCGGCTTACTTTTCAACGTCTATACTTTTTGAGTATATTTCCTCTATACTCACATAATATCTTAAGTAAACCCATGGTGTCAAACGTCAAATTTTTACAAAATCAGCAGTTTTATTGGAAAGGTGGCGTATACGTAGGCTGCTATATATAGGTCTGGCCTAGGCAACACTAAGTGTTGCCAGGTGCAATCTGACATTTCCATTGGAAAGTTTGACATTTTTTTAGCATAACATCACTCAGAACGTTTTGTCATTTAATCGTGAATTGTTTTATTTACAGGGAATTAAAAAATTCATCTCGGCCAAAAAATTGAATTAACTCGTGAACATTTTCGTGCGATCATTTTTCACAACTTTCGACGTGGATTATCACGACAAGAGTGCATCGATGAACTAAAATCTTTGTATGGCTATGAAGCACCATCCTATAGCATTGTGAAAAACTGGTATAACGAATTCAATCGTGGCCGACGCTCGCTCAAAGACGAATTCCGTGAAGGTCGTCCAAAAACAACCGTTGTGCCAGAAAACATCGATGCCGTACGTGAACTGATAATGCAAGACCGTCATGTAACATACCTTCAGATAGAGGCATGCCTATGCATTTCTCCCACCAACATACTTTCGATATTGCATGAACACCTGGCCGTAAAAAAGGTTTGTTCTCGTTAGATCCCGCACAATTTGACAATCGCTCAAAAAAAGGCTCGTGTGGATTGGTGTAAAAAAATGCTGAAAAAATACGATCGCGGTGCTTCAAAAGACGTTTATAAAATCGTCACGACGAATCATGGATCTATGCGTATGAGCCCGAAACAAAACAGCAATCGACCGTGTGGGTCTTCCAAGACGAGCCAAATCCAACAAAAAAAAAACGAAAAAAAACCATTTTCGTTGATAAATATTCGTATTTTCATTATTAGGCCCGAAATATATATAGCAGCCTACGTACTTTCATAATAATAGAAAATAGTATTATGAATACTCTTCTCAAGAAATTTTTTATAATGGCTTACTGGATAAAGCTATCCTTGCTTTATGAGTTGTGTCGGCCTGAAAATTGTCTATTTCCATTGACGAAAAAAACGTTCTTCAATTTATGTTAAATTTCCATCAAAGTCTGGTTATTTTGACATAAGTAAACCCAACAACTACATTTTAAAATCCTGAGCAGGATACAGGTAGGTACTCGTTTAACTCCAAGAAATGAAATAAAATGTTTTTTTAAATTCATTTTTTTTATTCTGCTCATCATTAACTACTTATTTATGAAATACGAATATTTCCTCAATATACATATAATATAACATATAAGAAGAGCCTTTAAGTACCAACAATTTTCCTCTTTGAAATCAAATTATATAAAATTGGAACAAAAAGGTATTACGAAATTCTAATACATTAAAAATCATTACCGTCATAAGACTGCCGAAAAATCGAGGTGAAGGCTTGTGGTTAAATTAAAATCATCTAGTAGATGAGATGTGTCGTTTTGCAGAAGATCTTAAGTAGAAAACGACAAAAAAACATGTTTTCAAAGAAACAATTTTTAAACATTTGCCTAGTCTTTAAAAATAGTGTAACTTTATATTGAGTTCAAAGTATTCACTAAAACACCAATAAGGTCTGTTCAAATATCGCCATTTCTTTTTTAAAATTGTCGCTGTGTGTACATTCAATTTCGAATGCGATCGCAGGATTGTTCAATAAAAGTTCTACTTATTATCCTATGTATTGTGTGAAAGACTAAAGCCTACCGTCGAACAAACTGATTGGACCTTATTAGTGTGGCTTTAAGCCTAATAAATCAACTACTAACCAGATATTCACCGATTTTAAAGCCTTCCATAGCACGAAAAGGGACTGACCCTACGCCGCTATGTCTGAATTTGGATCCTCGCAAAACTTATATGGTTGTGTAAACTGACACTGGACAATACCAGAAGCGCAGTCAGAAATGTGAAGGACCTCTCCGAGTCGTTCGATACCAAACGAGGTTTCAGACAAGGTGACTCCTTATAGTATGATTTCTTTAATTTTATGCTTAAGAAAGAAGCGAAGCGAATGGGTCTGGTAGTGAACAAGGGCAAGACGAGTATCTCCTATCATCAAAAAAACAGTCATCGCATTCGTGACTTGGCTCCCACGTCACTGTTGACAGTCATAACATCGTTGTCCGAATGGATGCAAGCACTCCAGCTTTGAAGGCATTCCTCGCAGGTTTAAGCAGATGAAGAGGTAGACCTCCACTCCTCTGGAAGCATCAGATGGAGAGCAATCTGGTTTTATATGGTATTTTCAACTGACGCCAAACAGCGAAAAGAAGAGGTGAATGGCGCGCTGTTACTGATTCAGACATAATCTCGTAAGCGGTGCCTACGCCAATAAAGAAGAAGAAGAAGAGGAATTTACCACAGTTTAAACCGCTTAACTTCATACCCATGCTGTCCATACCGTGTTCCAAATTCAACTGAATCTACCAGCAATGGTCTTTCGCTGTTATATAACTATGGATAGTATGCTTGCATCTTCTAGAAGGTTCTTCTATGATTATTCTCAATAACGAATATTCGATAAACGTATGTGCTTTATGTAGTTATCGGGTTCTCCTTCTCACTTCTCATTCGTATTTGGTATTTTCGTCCCATTATCATTAAAATCAAAAGGCAAATTCAGATTTTCTAAATATATCGACTTCCGCGCTACGTAGCGGATTTATTCCTCATATCTTTCTGACAGTCATTCCACTCGTTTGCCAAATAATTTTTTTTTTTTTTAAGAGAGAAAGAGACTCACTCTGTCCGTCCGAAGCTTAGTATGTATTGATCATTTGCCAGTACCGGCTAGATCGCATCACTCTATCACATAGCTCCCATACAACGGATTTGTTCATACATACACGTACTCGTATATGTGACTTTCTTAAACAATATACATAGGTACATATATTAAATGTATCAAATAAAATTAAAATAATATTAAATATGTTTGTATCATCAGCTATGCCATTATTTGACAAAAATTCTACAAAACAAATTTTGCCAAACGAAAGTCAGTGCAATAATTAATACCAATCAGGGAACCGAATGCTTCTCTTGCATATTTCTCTTCATTCCTTTGCAAATTAACTCGCATGGAATTTTATTATATTTTTAAATTATTTATTTTTTATTATTTTTGCCATTATAAGTTTTAGTTTATATTATAACCATCTAACTAGTTGTCGTAATCAACGCTTGGCGTTGATTTTACGATAATTTCCACCTTAACACCTAAAATACTTAATGCTATTCGCCCGCACTGCTTCTCCTCTCAACTGATGTAAGCTATTATGCTTGTGGCGCCTTCAAGTTTTTATCTGCAATCATCATCTTAATATAAAAACTTATTGTTGTTGGAAAGTTAGCGCCAGAGATAGGCATTTTACTTCCTTGTTTTATTGGCGCAAGCGAGAATTGGACAAAAAAGGATTATGACTTCAGATATGCCTTATACATACACGTATGTACATTGCCAGTTTTGAGTTTAGTAGTGAGAATACTAGTTAGATACACATATTAAACTGCGTGAATTTTTTGCGATATCGAGTATGTTTTATTTTATATCTTCCCGCTTAAAGTATTACTCACAAGAGAGAAGAATCAATTGGTGTTTACCCAAGCCTTCCAGGGCAGTACGATATTACTTGCGATGTCATACTTTGAGTCTCTGGTTGTTAGGCCATCTGCCCTTTTTAACCGACCAAAAATTCATCGCTTAAATATTTTTTTTTTTTTTGTATGACCACGCATTTCTTTTTACAGAAATTATTGAAAATGGACTGAAAGTTGATCCCTCAATAGTTGCAAAAAAGTTTTAACCAGTGAAGTAGGAAAGGGGGGATGATTCATTGTTTCAACGTACAATACTGCATATCCCGTTACCATGTAGTCCGATTTCCATAATTATGTTTGTATTGGGAAATATAAAGTTTGAAGATGATCCCATAGGACTTTGGAAACAAATTTTCAAGCAAAGCGGTAGGCCGAAAATTCTTTTCGTATTTATAGTTGGTCCTCCAGAAACCTGGGAAAAATGTTGACCAGAGAGTAGGAAAGGGAGATGACTCCTAGATTTGAACGCATAATCCATTACAACGTTGTCCTACAAAAAATAGAAGAGTAAAAAAACAAAAATTCTTGCCGTAAGAGTGAAAATGCGGTGGGAATTGCGTATTACGAAAAAAGTGATATGAAATGAAATATATTGTAATTAGTAAATTTAGGTTACAAAAAATGGTAAAAAAAAGCTTTTAATAATAATAATAATAATATTTAGCCTTAATAAATAAATTCTTTAACTAATGCAAGTAGACCTTAACGCTTAACAACTAATGAATAGAAATTACTATACTACGGTTACTATATCTGCTATTAATAGCACAGGCAGATATTTGCCTAAATTCCCTATTCCCCACCTAAAGTACATACACGTATGTCTCTTCGGGTTGCTATCTCATTTAACTTCGAGAGCGCTTGACATTTTCAGGCGAAGCACTCAATAGCGCTGAATTGACGCCACGAACATTGCTTCACTTACCATACTTCCATTAGAGTAAGAATTTATTTATTAATGCTAAAAAAAAATTATTGAAGTTTGCTTTTAATAAAGACCGCTTTGTCCGAGAATGTCACTAATTCTGGCATGGAAATTAGGTATATGTAAAGCCATAGCAGACTGCTTAATAGTGTAGATCAATTCTTTTGGGAGAAAGATAAAAAATCGAGACTATTCCAATCGGAGGATAAGCTCGTCAACAAAACTTCATCTTGGGTTATCTTTAAGTAAAATTAAGTAACATCTGCAGGACTATTCGATATCGTTTTAAGACCTGTTACATTTTTCTTTAACCCTGATCTCTCTAATACTAATAATAATCTTTTCAAAAAGAGAAGACAAACAAAACAATGATGTTTGCTTAGCCCAAGAAAATAGATCAAGGATTTACTGTAAGCATACAAAAAATATTTATAAACATTTATAAAGGTAGGTAGGTATGAATGTCTCTTTGTTGGCGTAGGTAGGCCTGCAAGTGAGAGAAAAATATTTTCTACAGCTGTTTGCGCGACAGTAATTGAACGTCCTGTTTACTATTGTATTTTAACAATTTAAAAGCCAATGCCATTTTGCTCCGGAAAAATGTAAATGCGAAACGTCACTTTAAAGTTGACTATTCGACAGCTGATTTATGAAACGTGAAAAATTAAGCAAATATTTTCATATTGGAAATGATTGTTTGACCGGTAACGGGTAAATATTTACACCCTTCAATGGCCAATGTACACTTTGGTATGTGCTCCATGAGAGCAACAGACCAGCAAATAGTTTGTGGTAAGATGTTGTTTTACGAATATACATATGTATTATATGTCATTCATTCATTCATTTCCTTTCCTACAAACTCTCATGTTAGAGTCATGTTATTGAATATGGCTTGTTGTGAAACCATGAATGAACGCAAAAATTTTCTATGGCTGCTCTTCCAAGTGTTCATATGTTAATATGTTTGTATGTAATAATATAAGGCATGAGATGTGTAGAGTAGTGGTAGTAAGATAAAAAAATAAGTGAAATGAAATGCACTCAAGGTAACTTCCTATGGTGTCGAATTACGAAGGTGTTTAACATATCGCATATAGTTTTTATACAAAATAGGTGTGTATATGCTTAAGCACTAAAAATTTGTTATTCGTACATATGAATGTACGAGTATATCGAGATATTAGGATAGTGCAATTGGGCTAGGGCGGCAGCTGTCTGAGAAATACAATTATTGTACAGATACTTAGATCCCAAACAAACATATATCGCACATACAATGATTTTTATGACTGCACCTTACAGTAAACAAAAATTCTGTGAGCTACTACATACTCTCATCAGATCAAAACATTTCTAAAACTAAAAGTATTCAGAAAATAAAATAAAGGGCAATTAACTTAATAAAAAAACTGTAAATAATTTAAAAAAATAAATAGATTTATATTTAAAAAATAATAAATCAAATTTAATATTAATTATTAATTAAAGAGAAATAAATAAGAATAATATTTAATTATACTTTTCCGAAGGTGGTGTGCTGAATCCGAATCTAGATTCAAAACAGTTCCAGCACATCAAGTTTTTGAGATATTCCAACCTAAAAGTGCAAAAGCCCCGTTTCTTGCTACATTTGAGGTCATGCCACTTCTAGAAAAAGATTTTTTAAAAATTCAAAATGGCTTTTGAAGAGTAGAAGTGGTACTTTCAGGTAGAATAACTGCATACAACGGCGCCTCGTGGGATTGGAGCGCACCGATGTATAGTTAATATATATGAAATTAAACCAATGGAAAATAAAAGATTAGTTTTGCTGTTGATATTGATTGTGCCTTTAATCTTTTATTGATTGAAATATGGGTTTTACCTGTACAATAGTATATGTTGGATGAGGGTGATGGCTGGTGATTCGCTGATTAGGACACGTCCGTTTAGGTGTGATGATAATATCGCAATACCGTATAAGAAGAATAAGTTCTTACCGTTTGCCATAAATTTGGTAAACGGTTCATGTTAATATTTAAAAACGGATTTTCATTGGAAGTATTAGGGTGGTACATAACGAGTGGTAATTTAGGCTTTTGGCCTAAACAATAACGATCCCCAAAAAAAATGTAGAAAAAAACGTGTTTTAAGTTGGTATATCTCATAAGCGTGCTGGAACTGTATATTAATTTCAAACAACTGTTTTATCACTTCCTCTCTTCCTTGATATTTACTTTTTACTAAAATATTAGACAAACCCCGAGAGGATATTAAAAACTATACAAATATCATATTAACAAAGGCATCACACACTTAAAACTGTTTATTAATCACTACAAATTACCCTCAAATATCTTTAGCACTCCACCAATTAAACAAAATATTCAGTTCTCTGAGAGAATTGTATCCCACCAATAAAGCTGGTCACATGATAAATTTATGTACTGATCGCAGTCAATACTTCAATTAGCTGCCATAACTACTCCACCACACTGTACGAAGCGCCAAGTGTACACTTATTTTTCATTTCTTTTAGAGTGTGAAACTCCTGATTTCCATAGAATTGCGTTATACGCATTTGATATATGTAGTAGACGCACATGCGCATCAAGTCAGATATCACTGGGTGATAAATTTAAAAATAATTTGTTTAGACATTTTACACCCTTGTAGCTGATAATTGTTTACAAGAATAAGTTTGTAAATATATGTATTTGTATATACAGAAATATGTACGCGCGTCTAGGGAATTTATCACTAAAACATTGGGAAAACGTCTTTTAAGCAACTTGACATATCCTGAGAATTTACTGAATGCATACATGGATATGTACATTTATACGCACACTTTTTGTGCAAAGGTTACGACAACAGCAAAATCATATGTTTAAGGACGAAGTTGGTTCAAATGTGTGGGTTCTTCAGCAGATTTTGAAATAAATTTGTATTATTTTGCTCATACAACAACCTCATACAATTAAAACCTCCAGAATAGTATATTATACAATAATTTTCATAAATTTTCAAATTATGAAAATTAATGTTATTTTTATAAAAAATGTTGTATCTAGTAACTCTAGCACTTTATTAGCACTGTGATTGGTCCTAAGAATGTTCGTTTTTAATATATGTATGTAATTACAAAAAACCAAGACATTCGCATGCGACAAAATGCAAAGCAAAGAAAGCAAATACTTATTTTAGCGAAACCCGAAGAAATATTTTAATGCGACTAATTCTAAAAATTTATGTTGTTTTCTTTTTTTTTAAATAATAAGTAAAAGCAGCACACATCTAGCTTAATGGGATAACTATTGGCTCGTGTTGTGGTCATCCCAAGTTCGAATCACATTCGAACAAAAGTGTCTGGGAAAAGAACTCTGATGAGGAAACGTGGTGGTTTCCGAAATAGCAGCTATCACTTCCACCGTCCAAAACTATTGTTGTAATTTTTTCACTATTTCCAAAAAATATATGGTCTGAAACAGTTCCATAAAAACTAAAACCCAAAAATATTTTATGTTTGATTTGTAATGGGGTGTAGTCAAGCTTTTGGGTATGCTGTTAAAATTGCGAGATTATACTCAATTTTTACTCTTGCGTCCACGTCGCACACCCTGGAAACGTGAGCAACTCTTGCCCAAGATGCGGTAACCAACCCGTGTGGAGCCGTAGGTCACGGCTAATGAGAGAGGAAGATTCAGTGGAGCCACACCGACTTACTCGGTTTAAGGGCCCGCTGAAGTCATGGCAGCGTTTGCTCATCAGAGATGCGGATCCAAGCGGCTCGCAAGTCCCAATGAAAAATTTATTAAAGGATTATGATTTGAGAGCACGCACCTGGAATGTCCGATCTCTTAATTGGGAAGGTGACGCTGCCTAGCTGGTTGATATCCTCGTACGAATAAAGGCTGACATCACCGCGGTCAAAGAAGTGCGATGGACGGGATAAGGACGAAAGCGAGTAGGTCCTTGTGACATTAACTACAGCGTTCTTTATATGAGTGGAAATTTGTGGTGGGAAAGAAACTCCGTCGCCGAGTACTGGCATTCACCCCGGTGGATAAACGTCTCGCCACAATCTGCATCAAAGCAAAATTTTTTAACATATCCTTGATTTGCGCCCACTCAAATAGGACGATTGGGTCAAGGATGCCTTTCATGAGCGCCTGGAGTATACTTATGAGCGCTGCCCCCGACACAATGTGAAAATAATGCTTGGCGATTTTAATGCCAGAGCAGGCAAAAAAGGTATCTTTGCCACAACTGTCGAAAAATTCAACCTCCACAACGAAACATGTCCTAATGGATTGAGGCTGATCGACTTCGCCTAGGCCCGAAATATGGTTATCTGTAGTACAAAAAAATACATCAAGCTACTTGAACTTGAACACAAAACTAAATTGATGTCTCCAATTTTCTTGACGTGCGTACCTTCCGAGGACCCAACATCGACTCGTACCAATATCTTGTTGCAGTGAAGATACGCACCCACCTCTGTGTATCAAAGAACGCTCGTTAACGAACACAAGTAAAGTTCGACGTCGAAAAGCTGCAATCACAACAGACTGCCGAGCGGTTTTCTACTCGACTTGCACTTCTGCTCTATGAGAGCAGTGATCAACAACTCAATATACGGGAAATGCGGGACGGTACGTCAAGCTGCAAACGAAACTATTGGATTTCGTAAAGGTCGGAAAAACAGCTGGTACGATGGGGACTGCAGTGTTGCAGTGGAGAGAAAACAGACTGCCTACGACGACTTACAGAAGGTTTCAAGACCGGAGCAGACTCTTGTAGGACACAAAGAGGTGATCTAGCAACCGATGCTCAGAACATATTGAATTTATGGAGGGAAGACATCCCTTGCCTGCTGAATGGCAGCTAAAATGGAACACCCGGAAATGGTGAGCCCGAAACCCTAACCGAAGACGATACTTAACTATGAAAAAGTTCCAATAGCAATCGCCCGCTTAAAAAACAACAAAGCGTCTGCAGCAGAACTATGCAAACATGGCGACGAATAGCTGATAAGGTGCATGCATCAGCTACTTTGGACGAAAACATGCCCGACGATTGGAACCTAAGTGTGCTCTACCCAATCCATAAAAAAGGGGCTCCACAGTTTGCGCCAATTACCTATTTCGACATCTACCGACGGGAAAGACTTCTCCGAACCGTTCGATACCAAGCGAGGTTCCAGACAGGATAATTCCTTATCGTGTGACTTTTTAAAGTTATGGCTGAAGAAAATAATAAGAGCTGCAGAGCTGAACAGAGAAGGTACAATCTTCTATAAGAGTGTAGAGATGCTAGCGTACGCCGATAATATAGAATTTATTGGCCTCAACAACCGCGCCGTGAGTTCTACTTTTTCCAGACTGCATACGGGAGCGAAAGATATGGGTCTGGTAATGAACGACGGCAAGAGGAAATATCTTCCGTCATCACATAAACTGCATTGCATTCGCGATTCCGCTCCCATGTCACTGTTGACAGTCATAACTTTGAAGTCGTAGATAAATTCGTCTATCAATGTCACTCTGGAAACCAAACTCTACAAGTCACTTATCGTTCCCGTCCTGCTAAAGTGCGGAAGCGTGGACGATGTCGACATCTGATGAGACGGCTTTGGGAGTCTTCGAGAGAAAAGTTTTGCAATCGATTTATGATTCTTTGCGCATTCGCAACGGCGAATCCCGCAGACGATGAAACAATGAGCTGTACGAGTTATACAATAATATTGACATACAGAGCTCAGCGGATGAAGAGACAGCGGCTACTTGGTATCTCCGATTCCCACCAAACAACGAAAAAAAGGATTGAATGGCACAATGTTATAAGTAAAGTAACACTACGCCACATGTCGTATGCGACATTTTGTTCCTTCATTATCTTTTAAACAACTCAAATGAATTAGACACCATCATTAACATAAAGCCACTAATTTGTCTTCAATTTGCCTTCAATTAAAATATTTTTCTCGAAGCTTGAACGCTTATATAATAAGTCTGATAAAAATCGTTGACGGCATCAATTAGGCTTTTTGAAATTGTTCTGCTGTATTGGTAAATTTTTCTTTTCTTCAATCTACTTATATTTTTATATAAGTATACTTTCAGGCTTGTGTATATACACGAATTCTATGGCATCGCTTTCTTCACTTTTTTAACTGCTTTCAGAGAATGTAAAACCAGAGAATGTTATACGTTCTCTGATACAGGTGAAGTAAGTAGAGTAGAAAGAGACTTTGACACTGCCTTAGCTCAACGTTGTATTTTCGAATTTGAAGAGAAAGGGGAGGAAAGAAACGAAATTTGGTGGTTTCAGGGTTATTTATATAAATATTGAAAATAATAAATTATTTTTTGAAAAATATATATGTATTCAAACATTATTTACATATATAATTGGCGCTTTATAACTGCTTTCAGTCGAGCTCCTCCTCCTATTTATGATCTGCGTCTTGATTTTCTCCCAACAAATGTAGATTTAATTCTAAGCTACCTCGAAAACGTCTAACAAATTTGTATGAGAAGCTTTTATTTCATGTCAGAAACACAATTGAAGGGCGTGACATTCCCAGCCGAATGACGACCACAATTAGGAAAGATTAAGTATTTTTTTTTCATATGAATTTTCTATAATTTTGGATGTTGGTCGGGCCAGAACTAAAACCCAGTGACACATCCAGTGGTCTGCACTGAATCCGATATCGATCATGGAAGGTCGAGGTTATACTTGCCTCTTACACTAAACAGCTATAGATTAAACCCACCAGCTGCTATAGATAACATAGAAAATAGAGAAGGAAATTACCTATTTATTTAAAGTAATTAGTTCTTGATACAGAAATAAGACTTGGAAGATAAAAGCTGGTGGAATGAGTACTAAAATCTTTGCTAAAACATTGGTTTTGCACGAACACAATAAAAGGGGTCTAGATGATCTTAAAGGGATGATAAGACCTCTAATCAATTCAGTTTAAAATAATCTTCAAACATCGATTTACGACTATGTAGTAAATAACAATTAACTTCCAACCATTGGATCTAAATCAATATCAAGATAACGATAAAATTATTACATGAAACTAAACAAAATCGCTGATCACCGATAGATCAATAACAAATTTTCCGTTTCGTTAAAAACGCGACACTGGCCAATTATAAAATGCATAAATCCATTTATTGTAAGTTTGTGTTTAGCAAAACGTATGATATATTCAATTCTTAACACGTTATATTGTCTCTACTATAATTTTTTAAACAAAAAGTTTGAACAATACTTATTTACAACGGAATGTAGTTAAAACAAACAATGAAATACCTCCAATAATGCCTACTCTTCTCAGTGATCAAAAACTTTAAATTTTCCCCTTTTCCTAAGATTTTTATTTAAATATTGGAATATAATTCTATAAAAGCAACATCTCTTCCTAAGGCAGCGTGTGGGAAAGGGACAATTACTTACTTACTTCACCTGTATATTATTTCATCATGAGTTTTTGGTGCCTCTCTCGTTGTCGTACGCGATTATATTTCCGGTTTTTTTTTTTCAATTATATTTATCAGATTTACCTTCAGCCAGTACTCTCCATGTCTGTCTAGCTTACCGCATTCTTTCCTTTGCTTTTTTTATTTATTGTTTTGTAATTTTGTTTCATCAGCCTTTAACCTTTCTCTCCACTCTTTACAGGTCACCTTATCTTTTTCTTATATACGTATATAAAAATCTTATGTCCGCTTGGAAAAATCCAGAAATTTCAAAAAAATCTCCAAAAGTTGCCTATCGATTGACTTGAAATTTCGTCAGATTTTTTCGATGATTCCTGCAAGGGTTTTTTTCGAAAAAAATTCGGAAAGTGGACCGTGGACTAACCTATTCGATACGTAGGTGAGCTTCTGCTGAGATGAACAGAAAGACTACACTTCTCTCCGGGAAGTGATCAGGGACTGAACAAATCGAAAAAATTGTATTTATCTTTCGGCTTACTTTAAATTCGGTACTTAGGTGGCCTTTTACTTAGATTAACAGAAAGACTACACTTCTTTCCTGGAAGTGGAACAGGGTCTAACCTATTCGAAAAATCGCATTTATGGTTCCATTTACTTGAAATTCTGTACATAGGTTGCCTTTTGCCTAGAGGAGCAGCAAATTACTATTCTCTCCGGGAAGTGGACCATTCCCTATCTGGCCAGCTCATTGGTGACGCAGTTCCCTGGGATTTCCCTATAACCAGGGACCCAAGGCACGGACGTTTCGCATGTAGTCGAGATAATCTAAAAACCTATGTTTCGAAAAAAAAAAATTGAAAATGCCAACTCTGTCCAATTTATTATTAATAAAAAGCATCTCGCCATTTCTTTTGTTACTTCTGCTGCCCAGAAACCGGCTTGAAAAAATATTTTAATACATCTATGCGTGTTTTCAATATTAGTGCTTCTGCCTAGAAGATAACCCCAAAAGTAACTAAAATATCTTCAAGTTGAATATCCTATAAGTGGCAAAATCAACCAATTCTGAACAAACACTTTTACTTTAAAACATTTCGAATTGAAACTCATGCTACAAACTTTAATTAAGTAAAGAGAGAAAAGCGTTGATTATTTTCCAGCAATTTTTTTATTTATTTAATTTGCAATAAAAATATCTGTTTATTAGTAATATTTGATGCAAGTTGTACAAATACTTTCGCACTGGTAACAAATGTTCTTTTTCAGTGTCGCACATGGAAATATAAGGTAAAACACGGTAGTAGTTTCGAAAAGTCAAAAACGAAAATCGTTCAATGTATTTTGCAAGGCGAATTTATACAATAGAAGGTGAAGTTGTGGTATGACCTAATAAAAAATTTGTTTGCATTAGTTAAATTTAATAAATTCCCTATAATAATATATTAAACCAAAATACTTTTTTAAATTTTGACATATCTGTGGAAATGCCTATGCGTGTCTTGTGAAAAAATCGTGTTTGAAAATTCGAAGCGGATGAAAGATGTGCAGTGGGTTATTGTGAACAAAAATTTTAACAAAATTTGTGTAAGTGATTCCTATTAACATTTTCTGAAAAATTCAAACAAAGATGCGATATTGTACATCGTTAACGTTCCTATTTTAAGAATATAATGAAATAAGTTGTTGAGCTTTTGATTTGAGGTTTTTGTATTAAAAAAGTGTATTCATCGGATAGTTATAAATAATATATAGCTAACATATACATACATATGTAAAAGAAAGTATAATATTATTAAAAAAATATTCTTTGCTTTTCCCCGTATTAATTTTGTTATGATCACATATCAATTTAAAAAAAAATATATCCTTTTTTTACAATAATAATACATGTACATGTAGATTTCTTCTAATGCTTTTTCCTTGCTCTTAAGGCATATGTAATTCAAGCGAGCACAAAGGAATCTTTTTGAGTTTGTCAGCAGGTATTATTAAAATTAGATGTTTAACATTATTTTTTTTTCTTTTTTTCTTAATGTCTAAATAAAAAAGAGAATAAAACCTAAAAACAATTTAAACTATTTTGAAATGATAATCTGATTTATGGTTTTCATTATTTCTGCAAGTATTTCAAATATCACACCTTCTCTACATTACAAAAAACTTCAATTCCACTATTCATCGGCATATGGTTTATAGCTAATAATCTGATTAGCAAGTATGTTGAGTATCTCACGCGGTTGTACATCTTGATGCTCATGAATGATGCCCGTAATGCGCGCGCATTCTTTAATATAATTCTCCAGTTCACGTGCATTTAGCGGCTTACGGGCATCCTTTGCGTTAATAGATTGTACACATTTGCTGGTCATATTAGCGAGTTGTGTACGCGCAGCGCTGAATACCTCATCCAAATCGTAGAGTTCAAGTGGTGGTGCGGCAGGTTCGCTGAAGATGGGTGGGAATGTCTACATTGGAGATAAGAGCAGAAATGTTTATAGTTAATCTTGTATTTTGTGGCGCCATAGTAAAGAAAATTCATAGTTAAATTGCTACAAATATAGATTAATTTTATAATAAGAAATAACGTTTCTTAGATAAATATTTCCTTATGAAGGGTTTTCCAATAGGGATGATATGATTTCTAAGTGCCGTTTTGGCCATTTTTAATATGTCAAGAACTGTAATTTTTTTTCAATGTATTCAGTAATGTTTACAATTCCATCATTGCATGATATACGCAAGAAAAACGTTTACAAACAACAAAAACAACAACTTAAAAACGATAACGCTTATTTAAGAAAAAAGAGGCTCACTTTCATCTGAGTGGGGCGATGGCAAATAAGCAAAACTGCCGATTCTGTTGCGAAGAAAAATCACAAATTATTCACGAACTATCATTACATTCACCTAAATTGACAGTTTGGTGTGGCTTTTGGTTTGGTGGAATCAACGGTCGTACTTCTTTCGAAATGAAGCTGGTAGAACCGTTACTGTCAATGGAGAGCGGTATAAATCGATGATAACCAACTTTTTATGGCCACAATTGGAAGAAGTTGATCTTAACAACATGTGGTTCCAGCACGGCGGGGCTATGTGTCACGCAGCACGTGCAACAACCGAATTATTGCGAGAAAGGTTTGGAGATTCGATTATTCTAAGCAATTTTGACATTGAATGGCCTCCAAAAAGTTGTGATTTAACACCATTAGACTACTTCTTGTGAGGTTATTCAACCTTAAAAAGTCAATATTGAACGTGTTATTCATGACATACGAAAAGAAGTCGTGGAAGCCATTTGAATGATGTTATATTCAAAACATAATTGTATCGATTGTATAATATATATAGATATATATAATATATAATTGGCACTTTGTAACCGCTGAAGCGATATTCGGCCGAGCTCCTCCTCCAATTTGTGGTTTTGCGTCGTCATGTTTTTTCAAAAAATGGAGGGGAGGGACCTACAGTTTATACTAAGCCGCTCCTCTTTATGAGGAGCTTTATTTCATGTCAGAAATACACTCGGAGGGGTTGACATTCCCTGCCGAGGGTCGACCGTTATTAATAGATTTAGCTTACTTTTTTATTTAAATTAATTTTCTATACATTTTTGGATGTTAGCACGACACTGGGATATGAACCCGCGCCTTCCGAATGGCAATACGCAATACTAACCACTCGGCTACCGCGGCCGCTTGTACTTCACATTAAATAAAAACATTGAATTCCCTTAACATATAGTGTTTTTTTTAAAGAAATTATATAAGTCTCATTGGAAAACCCAATATATGAATAATTCAAGCTTAAAAATGAGTTTAAAATTGCTAGCTTAAAATCCTATAAATTCCCAAAAGTCCACGCGTAGTTGCAGCTTTCTCTATTTTATATTGTAAAGTATTGTAAGGAAGGAATGATAAAAAATCCTGATGAAGCCTTGACTAATTCAAAAAATTGCATTTGCTATTATGTCATTGATCTTTCTACGTAGTTGAATATTACTGAGTAATTTTCTACTTACTTAAGGAGATGAGTATCAGATATAGTCAAGAGGTTAGTCCTTTTTTCTCTACTTAAAGTTTTTTATGAAAATGTGAATGTGAATGAATGTATCGATATGAGCCCACTGACACTATTCTGATCCCCTTCTCAAAATAAAACATTTTATATGTTAATCTAAAAAATTCGACCAACTTGCTAAATTTCAACCAACATAAACTTCGTGTTTATTTCCGGGGAACTAAAAGATATCGAGCCAAAACCAAATTTTTTTTGGGGAGATCTGTGTCTGATCCACTTCCAGGAAATGGAAGAATTTCAAGTAAATAGAACCATATACACGAAATATTATATAGAAATATCTATATTTAAATTTTTAATTATATCGCTCCCTGGCCCACTTCTCGGAAGCAAAAGTAGGGATTTTATTAATCTAAAAAACAGCTATCAAAGCATCAAATTTCAGACAATTCAAAACTAAACTGGAAGCTTTTTTACTCAATAGCCATAAATTTTGGGAATTTCCAAAATGTCGAATTTAGCGGACATTGTTAAAACTTACTGCTAGTTGTAACGGAGGCAAAGGTATTTCGAATTGTGGCTTGATTATTTTCAGTTGTTCATATTTGACATTTAACTGCTCGTATGCGTCCATAACATCTTCCAACAGGCGATTACTCAGGGAATAAATAGTCATTTCAAACATTAGTTTAAAATCTGCAGGGGTTTCGGTGCCGCCAATCGAGTCTACAAGACAAGCTTTTGGCATATCAGCAATAAAGGCGATATCAGTGAATGTTTTATTATCATTGATCTGGAAAGGCCAACAAACCAAAAAAGAGCATTACTACTTATTTATATATAAATATATATATTCTTTTATTGTACTTATTTATCTCACCTCAACATCATTAAAATCCAAATGCGAATACTGTATTTCATTGCCGCCCAAAAGTTGCATAAAATACTCCAATAAAGCATCGTTTGTTTTATCATTTTGTAAATATTTATCATGCCACATGTAGCCAGAGCCAATAGCAAGTATCTTGCCGCCACGTTCGTTAGTATAGTAACCTGCCAGAGGTCTTGAGGATGTTCATGTGATAGTAGTTTAAAATTAAGAAAAATTAATTACTAACCGATTAAATGGATAAACGACAGGTCCTGTACTAAGTAGGACATTTGCTGGCTCCGAAACGTTTAAAGTCGCACCGTATGGATATTGAAAATGTATTTTATATTTCTCATCGCTAAAATCATAATCGACTTTCTCAATATCCTGTTTAATCAAATGACGCCACATTGATTCACAAACTACACCTCCACCAATAATGCACTCCTTGGGATGGAAATTTTTATAGTAGTGGGGACGTACTACAGTGTCTGAGAAAGAAAAGTAAAGCAATTTAACAGCACTTAATGCTCTTTACCAAAGTGAACTGTGTTGCATATATTTTTCACTCACCATTATTTATGTATATGCCATATTGTTCTAAAAAGAAATTCACATTCGTATTAAATTCTTGTTCACCACCTTCACCAAGCATCACCAATAGTCTGCCACCCTTATCTACAAATTCCTTTAGTACTTGAAATTCTTCTTCGGTGAAACGATCCTGAGGACCGGCCAACACAAATATGTTTACACGTTGTAATCTTTCTTTCTTCAACTCGCCATCACTCCTATTTAGGTGCTTACTTTAAACAGCGTCTTTTTGAATGACTGCATTCTACTTACTGTTCAACTTTCCAATTTATTTTTACTTTGCGATGTAACATTTTGTAATTATCGGCTAATTGGAAACGTTCATTTTTTGAGACATCAAAGCATACGAGTCCCTTTGTCATTTTTTTTGCCGCTTTTGAATTTAATTATAATAATTTTATGTGTAATTGTTAAGCTAAACAATTGATTTAATTTTTTCCAGTCAGTGTTGTGCATTTCCGTTTCCTAGCAACAGTAGATGGCTGCCATATGCCATGAAATTAATAAAGCTAATATACATTAATATCAGATGCATTGATTCTAGTCAAGGTAAAATATTTATTATATCTTCTTTTTCAGTTCTATCATACGTTTTGTGGGAAAGTAAATTTTAAATTTAAATTTGCCGGTTTATGTTTTGAACATTTTAGGCGCGTGGCAACAAAATGGAAAAACAGTTTGGTTGCCTATGTAATATATGAAAATTTCCTTTAAGGAGTGTTCGTTTGGAAATTATTAAGAATTTGCAAATAACGAAATTCGGAGGGTATGAGGTTATCTAGTTTATTTTTTCTGCATTAAAGTAATTTAAGCGAATTTTAAACCAATAACATTCAACTATTACTATAATTATTGTAGTTCAACAATTATATAATTTTAAACCTTTTTGGACATCATCAGGAAGATTTATGTTAAACTTGCTTTGCAAAAATTTTTTTGTCTGGAGTTACATAAACATTTCTTTAAACACTGAAAATTTGAATTTTTTCAAAAAAAAATATAGTTATAATAATTCAATATTTGTATTTTCTAATCACTCAATGCAGACAGTGCGATGAACGTGTGATGATTCCATAATTTTGGCACCATATTGTATTTGTTTTTGAATGGGTTATCAGTCAATTGTTTTATTACTAAATGTAATATTAAATATAAAAAATAAAAACAAATAAATAATATAGAAATATAAAATACTTTTGTCACAGTGTTTGTAGCCAAACACATCCAAAACGGCTGGATCAGTTTTTATGAAATTTGGTGGGCATATAGGGAAGGTATGAGGATCGGTCAACTTTTATTCTTCACACCGGAAAGTGGCATAGGTAAGCTTGTGCTTGGATTAGCAAGAACACTAAATTGGACCAGGGAATGACCGATTCGAAAAATTCGTACATATGGTTCGAATTATTTGAAATTTGGTACATAGTCCTTTTGCTTTGACAAAACAATTAGATTCCTCTCTGGGAAGTGGACCAGGAACTGACTTATTCGAAAAGAAATCGTATGTATGGGTAGTTTTACTTGACATTTAGTACATAGTAGCAGAGAACTTAGAATATAGAGAAGCACCAGGGCGTGCCGATTATCAAATTGGTCCGCTGGCTCGTTTTATGAAAGCGTATTTCAACACGAAAATCTAAAAGCGTATTTCACCGCACTTTAACAGTGAGCAGGCAGAAATCGCGCTCGAATCAGCAGAATGAGCAAGATTGTATGTAAAATGAGAAAATACATGCAAAATAAATGTTAAATTGATAAGCCTTTGCAATGTAAATGCAATGTTGTTATACGTTCTCTGATAGTAGCCTTGTTGCTTAATTTAGTAAGAACACCAAGTTTTGCTCTAGTAAGTGGACCAGGTTCGATTTACTTGAAATTTGGTATATATGTACCTAAAGCATTTATTTCATCTCCGGGAAGTGTACCAGAGACCAATCTATTCGAAAAAACAATTTTTTGATTCGAACCAGTGTACTCGGCAAATTTCGATTGAAAACTTTTGCGAGTTTGGGATTTTGAGAATTAGTAGAGTACATCATAAAAAGGATGTACTCTTTGAAGTGGTCAGAGAAATCTAGCTCAACATATTGAAGGAAGTTACTAGTAACCAGATTTATTTGATGCTAAAGAGATTTTCTGAAGTCTTAAAAAGTTATAGGTTCAGTACAAAGCTTTATATATATACATATATATATATATATATATATATAAAGGGCTCTTTGTAACCGCTGCATCGAATTTCGACCGAGCTCTTTCTTCAATTTGTGGTTTTGCGTCTTAATGTTTTCCCAACAAATGGAGTGAACTACAATTTATACTAAGCCGCCTCCGGACGGCTGTTGGTTTTTTATGAGGAGCTATTGATTTTCATGTCAGAAATACACTCGTCAACCTCAATTAGAAAATTTAGCTTAATTCTGTATTTAAATTAATTTTCTTTAACTTTTGGATGTTGATCGTACCAGGATGTAAACCCGGGCCTTCCGAATAGCAGTTCGCAATGCTACCGCGGCCGCCACTAAAATATTATAAGCCATAAAAATAAAGATTTTCACTGTTAAAGGAGGGTGCTCCAGTTTTGATTAGTTAGTTTTTAAATAGTATTCATATTTAAAAATTTTTTTATTTAAAAGTGAAAAGCTATATATTTTTGTTATACCTGATAATTGTTGAAATAGTAAACAATTTGTGGACTCGCTACTTGACGGTTCCTCAAAAAACAACGAGTTGCCAATATTTTGCAATGGCAATACTGCACGAATTCAACTGTCACTTTGACTTTTCATCCTTTTCAAGTAGCGACGACGAGCGAACCAGCAAGCTTGTGTGTGTGTTGGAAATTACGAAATAAATCAAAGTTTTTGTCAAAAATCGAAATTTCGTGTGCCATCGCATATTGCGAATATTTGCTGAAATTCTGAACAAAAACCAGTAAATAACTTCACAAATTTAAGAAAATGGCTGCTGTTTGTGGGCGTATGGCTCTGCGTGCGGCGACACGTCAAAATTTACAAATCACTCCAGTGCGTTTCTGCAAAAGTAAGTGGTCCTGGAAGCTCTAAAAAATATTTAAAAAACTCTTGACTTCGCTAGTAGCAAAGTGAATTCTTATTTGTAAAAAATCATTCGAAATTGGTAAACCTCACAGAGCCGGAAGGTTATGGCTGTGCATTCTTTTCTCATATGGCATTTATATGACAGCTCGCACACGCATTTATTTCGTGTGACGGGTGTTTCTATGAGCAGCGGGGTCGTAATGAATATGTTACGTAATGAAAAAGGAGTCAAAAACGGAGTTTATAAACTATTTTTCATATTTTTCTATTAAAATTATAAATGCAAGCAACATTTACATTATCAGAAGTTGAAAAAGTTGAGTTTATGTAATCATTTATTGACGTTTGTTGGACGTGCGGTCACTTTGTTAACAAAATTTGGCAATCGCTGATGTTTTACTTTTTGGAATTTTTATTAAATAAATCATGATAACATATGTAAATAGTACATTCGTTTTTGTTTAAAGACAATAATTCCTGTTCAAAATTTAATGCTATGAAACATTCGTCATCAGAGGTCCCACTGATGACCGTAAATTGTTTATGTAACCTTTTACAGTTGAACTTGTTAGTTTATCGCAATCATATGTTATATTATGCCTTAAATATGCCCTATATGTATTTTTATGGGAAGCCCACAACTTGCATAGTACTATACTTGCAACATAACCAAAAAATATTAGTATATTTCTATTTGGATGGTTGAATTTTATTTTTTATATATAGCGTTTAGAATTCTATTTTATTTTTGAGGTAGTTGGAAGGGATTTTTATTTTACTGATATCGCTTATTTTCGTTATATCTGCTAGTGATGAACGATCCAATGGAGCATGCCACTGGTCTGGAGAAACGTGAATTGCTAGCCAAGGCTGCGGGTAATGATAACCCCTTCGACATGAAAGTGTTCAAACGTGGCGCAGGCACCAAAGAAAATCCCAACCTGATACCATCAGCATTTGACGCTCGTATTGTGGGCTGCATCTGTAAGTTTAATGGAAATACTGATGTCATTTATACTTTTTTCATTCCTATTTCCGTCCCTCTACACCACAGGCGAAGAAGATCAAACTTATGTGCAGTGGATGTGGCTGCAAAAGGGTACACCCAAACGTTGCGAATGCGGTCATTGGTTCAAATTAGTTGAGAAAGCTCCTGTTTAAATTAAATAATACAAAATATTTGCAAATTTCATTTTACTAAGCAAAAAGTAACCAAATAAATTCACAAAACCAACAACAACAAAGAACTCTGAAAATGATAGTAAAATGGGAAGGCGTAAACTTAGGAGAATTAATACTAAGAATGTATTAGAAACGAGTTACATTGCTATCTACTATGTTGGATGGTGCTTTGCTATGGCCAACGATTCACCATAATGGAATGTAAAAGTAAAATCATAAATAAAATAGAACACTGTAATATTTAATGTTAACTGTACGTAAAGATGAATAGAAATCAAAACACATATTACGGTGTTTAAGTAATCTTTTAGTTATTTTATTTTTATTAGTTATTGTTTTTTTTTTAACTGCTTGAAGACATTTGAGTTAACTACTGCCCACAAAGAACAGATTTTTCAGTTGACTAATAGCTTATTTTTTGCTTATGCGAAAATTACATTGCAATTGAATTTCGGTAAAAAGGGAGTTCGAATAAATTCAAATTATTTAAATTAAGAAAGGAAGTGTTGTTATTTCAACTCCTAATATAGGAAAATAACTAACAAAAAATTTTACTTTTACAAAGCAGGCTCTACGTTTATTATAAAAGAAATGTTATTTAAATTTCATAAATAATCAGAAAACGAATTTTGTTTCTTGGATATTTGAATTAGAAGAAGAGTTTATTTAAACTGGTTATTATTTAAAAAACTAAGCTAAAAATATGCTAGTCTGCTCTCTTGTAAAACCAAATGGAGTTTTTAAAAATGTTTACAAAATTTTAACGGCATCATTGCGGTTTCATTCGACCACGAAAATATGTTTTGCAGGTACTAAGTAAATATAAAGTATTATACATTTAGGTTTTTAAGTAAATTTTCTATTAGAAATGAATGATCCCATGGATCATGCAACTGGAATCGAAAAACGGGAATTGGAACAGTTTAAGTCTGGAAATAAGGATCCTTGGTTACTTGATACAGTTCTGAAGCGTGGACCTGGGACCAAGGAACAGCCAAATATGATACCATCTGCATTTGATGGACGAATTGTTGGTTGTTCCTGTAAGTTATTTAAACCTTATACAAATTTTTTCAGAAAATGAGGCTAGATGCAATTATTTCTGAATAGGTAAAGGCAATCGTTTTGTCAACTGGATGTGGCTAGAAAAAGGTGCACCCAAACGTTGTGAATGTGGTTACTATTTTCAATTGAAGGAAGTGAAGCCAATTTGAATAAAATTTAAGAAAACAAATTCAAATACTTATGCTAGTCACAATTTTTTTATGTACTGTATGAGACTAAAATAATTAGTTATTTTATTTAAAAAAAAAATATTGTATTTATATACATATATGTTCATATGTATTAAACTATGCTATATCCGGTCAAGAGGTAACCACTATTACCATTCATGTTTACTTCTGGATGCGTACGATTAGGCAATATTTGATAATGACGCAGCCAATTCGATGTCAAATGCAGGTTTGTCACATTCGAACAGCTCTTTAGCTCCACATACATTTCCAGTAACAGCTCCTTACTCTGGCTATACACAACAATCGGGCGGGATGGTTTCATAAATGGTAATAAGGCTTGGAGGATGTTACTGGGATGCTCTTTAGCTGCAATCACAAGTCCATCGAACTTTCCGCTCATCAAATCGCAGGCTCGACAATTTTCCAGTTGCCATTTCTGTATTGGCGCAACTAATTTCGCTGACGTTGTTTTAGTTTCACTGATTTCGCCGTTGCTATCGCTACTTGATGTTGTGGAAGGCACTACCAAAAAATCGCCCATTAATTTAAAAATTCAACATTGCTTTCATTAAGCTACTCACCCGCATCGCCATCGTTCAGTTTTTGCTTTTTACTGCTAGGTTCTCGATCTTCTATAGGCGTACCTGGCTCGTTTATAATTGGTAATTCTTGTCCTTCACCTTGATAGTACTGACGCAATACGGAATACAAATTTACAGAGATGCAGCGTTGCAATTGCTCAAGTGGCAAATTTAAAGCCAACATTGCTTGCTTTTGTGGCACGTTCCCTGGATGCATATGCACCAATGTCGCCTCAGTACCAGCTCCCATTGAGTTTAGGAAACTAGCCGGCAGTAGGCCATTTGTGCCACTTTCATACATCAAATAATTACCAAATGCAGAGACTCCGGAATATGAAATAAGTTGTGAAAGTGTATCCAAACGCATACCCATCACTTTGTCAGCATCTTGTCGATAATAAATTTCTGTGATTAAACGCAATGTGGGTCTGTGTATCTGTACAAATTCAAAATATTTCTTCTCTTTTTTGCGCAAATACTTTTCTTGCGAGTATTCGGTCTTCGAGTGAAAAGTTTTTGAATTTTCTACAATCTTCTCGATAATTTTTTTAGATTCGCTGTGTGTTTCGCGTAATTGTTCAATATCCTGTGGGCGCAGTGTTTGCGAATCACCATTGTCAATTATGTCACGGTTATCAGCCCCACTTGCCGAAATACCTAGCCGTTCACGTATATCTTTCAATTCCAATTCATTGCACAACTCCAATGTGTGTAGACGTTGATTACGTTGTCCTTTCTGTTTAGACGGCGTACTCTCCTTGGCACACATTTTAAATGTAGCACAATATGGTTGGTCCAAAAGGCCGCGTAATTCCAATTGTTCCTTACCGAGCATAGACGTCGTATCCAAGCTACCAAACTTCTGCAGCTTTGTATACTTTTGACGCTGAATTACTATATAGTCGCCAAGTTGTATTTTTGGCATATCGTTGCTAGTTACTTGCGTCATGATGTTAATAGAAAATAAATAGGAATTCTAGACAATCTTTGGAGATATATAGAATAGCAAAACCGGCTAAAAACACTTGCTAATCAGCAAACTGTCAAAACAGAAGCGGGCACATGTGAAAGAGAACCGAGCTGCCAGGATGAATGAAGACGAGTTAATTTTAGAACGCGTTTTAGTAAAAAAAATATTGTAAGGATTTTCGCTAAATAACATCGATGATTTTCCGAATCCAAGATTTGTTGTTCAGCTTTTTTATTATAAACACACAGTATATTATCTCTATATTAACACACAGTTTATTAAGGATATGACACTCTATAGGTACATTAAGTATATTCTCCTGTAAGCACTGAACATGCCAGCAGTACGAACTTCGCTCTTATATAGCCACAGCTAGTTCGCCAGTATCTTCTAGAAGATTCTGTTTGAATGTTCTCGATAAAGGACATATAACACAAGCGCTCTGGTTCATGCTGTAGTTAGCAGCAAATATACCACTTTCATCTTGTTTCTCGGCCTCCTTTCTTCCGTTGTGGACTGTATACAGAGAACTTATAACATAGAGAAGGTTCAATTGCGGACCAGCGTGGAAACTGTCAAAAACGAAGTCGAGTCATGAAGCGTATTTCACCACCAGCACAGAAATTAACAGAATTCGTCTATAGTGCTTAACATTTTGAGCTGAAATGTAATATTCTGTTTTTAAATAACATTGCTATATGTTAACTTCAGAGAAGAAATTTATATTGCTTAATTTTTTTTTTTAAATATTGAGAAATAACCAAATTTTACTGATTTATTTCTTATGTTTTTTGAATTTCTGATTTATCTTATAGCAAATATTGGATGTTTATTATCAAAAAGTATTGATTTGCCGTCGGCATTTCGCTATAGCGTTTTTTTACCATAAGGGTTATTTAATTAACTAAAATTAATGATTTTATTAATTTATAAGTCAAAAATACATTAACTTATAAATATGTACGTATGTATACCTACTTCTTCTTCTTCTTTATTGGCGTTGGCACCGCTTACGCGATTATAGCCGAGTCAATTATAGCGCGCCATTCATCTCTTCTTTTCGCTGTTTGGCGCCAGTTGGAAATGCCAAAGTGCACCCAAGTCACTCTCCACTTGATCAACGGAGTGGGGGTCTTCCTCTTCATTTGCTTCCACCAGCGGGTACTGCATCAAATACTTTCAAAGCTGGAGTGTTTTCATCCCTTCGGACGACATGGCCTAGCCAGCGCTATTCATTCGCTGAACTATGTCAATATCGTCGTATAGCTCGTACATCGTTCCATCGTCTGCGGTATTCGCCGTTGCCAATGCGCAAAGGACCATAAATCGTTCGCAGAGCTTTCCTCTCCAAGACTCCTAGAGCCGACTCATCAGATATTAATAACGTCCACGCTTCTGCGCCATATAGTAGCATCGGTATAATGAGCGACTTGTGGAGCTTGGTTTTCGTTCGTCGAGAGAGGACTTTACTTTTCAATTGCCTACTCAGCCCAAAGTAGCACCTGTTGGCAAGAGTGATTCTGCGTTGGATTTCAAGGCTGACATTGTTGTTGGTATTAATGCTGGTTCCTAGATAGACGAAATTATCTACGACCTCGAAGTTATGACTGTCAACAGTGACGTGGGAGCCGAGTCGCGAATGCGATGACTGTTTGTTTGATGACAGGAGATATTTTGTCTTGCCCTCATTCACTACCAGACCCATTCGTTTCGCTTCTTTATCAAGTCTGGAGAAAGCAGAACTTACGGCGCGGTTGTTGCGGCCAATAATGTCGATATCATCGGCGTACGCCAGCAGCTGTACACTCTTATAGAAGATTGCACCTTCTCTATTTAGCTCTGCAGCTCGTATTATTTTCTCCAGCATTAAATTAAAAATGTCACACGATAAGGAATCACCCCGTCTGAAACCTCGTTTGGTATCGACGGGTCGGAGAGATCCTTCCCGATCCTGACGGAGCTTTTAGTGTTGCTTAACGTCAGTTTACTTAGCCGTATAAGTTTTGCGGGGATTTCAAATTCAGACATAGCGGCATAAAGGCAGCTCCTATTCGTGCTGTCGAAGGCGGCTTTAAAATCGACGAAAAGGTGGTGGGTGTTTATTCACTTTTCACGGGTATTTTCCAAGATTTGGCGCATGGTGAATATCTGGTCAACGGTTGACTTACCAGGTCTAAAGCCACACTGATAAGGTCCAATCAGTTTGTTGACGGTGGGCTTTAGTCTTTCACACAATACGCTTGATAGGACCTTATATGCGATATTAAGAAGGCTTATTCCACGGTAATTGGCGCAGACTGTGGGATCGCCTTTTTTGTGGATCGGGCAGAGCACACCTTAATTCCAATCTTCGGGCATGATTTCATGCGACCATATTTTGCAAAGAAGCTGATGCATGCACCTAATCAGTTCTTCACCGCCGTATTCGAATAGCTCGGTAATCCATCGGCCCCTGCCGCTTTGTTGTTTTTTAAGCGGACGATTGCTATTCGCACTTCTTCATAGTCGGGTAACGGAATAACTTTTCCATCGTCATCAATTGGAGTTTCGGGTTCACCATCTCCGCGTGTTTCCTGTTCACTGCCATTCAGCAGGCTTGAGAAGTGCTCACTCCATAAATCGAGTATACTCTGGGCATCTGTCACAAGCTCACCTCCCTGGGTCCTACAAGAGTTTGCTCCGGTCTTGAAACCTTCTGTAAGTCGCCGTATCTTTTCATAGAATTTTCGGGCGTTACCCTTGTCGGCCAGCTTCTCAAGCTCCTCATACTCGCGCATCTCGGCCTTTTTCTTTTTTTTGTCTGCAGACGCGCCTTGCTTCCCTCTTCAGTTCTCGGTATCTATCCCACTCCGCACGTGTTGTGGTCGATCGCAAGGTTGCGAGGTAGGCAGTCTGTTTTCTCTCCACTGCGACACGGCAGTCTTCATCGTACCAGCTGTTTTTGCGACCTTTCCGAAATCTAATGGTTTCGTTTGCAGCTGTACGCAGGGAGCTTGCAATGCCGTCCCAAGTTCCCTTGTACCTTGAGCGGGTGTGCAAGTCGAGTAGAAAACCGCTCGGCAGTCTGTTGTGATTGCAGCTTTTCAACGTCGAACCTTCCTTGTGTTTGTTGATGGGCGTTCTTCGATACACAGAGGCGCGTGCGTATCTTCGCTGCGACAAGATAGTGAGCCGAGTCAATGTTGGGACCTCGGAACGTACGCACATCTAAAACACTGGATACGTGCCTTCCGTCTATCACAACATGATCGATCTGGTTGGAGGTTTTCCGATCTGGAGACAGCCAAGTAGCTTGGTGAATTTTTTTGTGCTGGAATCTAGTGCTACAGACAACCATATTTCGAGCCCCGGCGAAGTCGATCAGCCTCAGTCCACTTGGCAGCGCTCATAAGTGTGTTCGAGGCGCTCGTAAAAGGCATCTTTGGTCAAGTCATCCTTCTCTTCCGTCGAGGCTTGGGCGCAAATTAGGGTGGTGTTGAAAAATTTTGTCTTGATGCGAATTGTGGCTAGACGTTCATCCACCGGAGTGAATGCCAGTACTCGGCGACGGAGTCTCTCCCACCACGCATCCGACACCAAATTTGCGCTCCTTTATATGGCCGCTGTAGTAAATTTCACAAGGACCCACCTTCTTCCGTCCTTGTCCCGTCCATCGCAATTCTTGGACGGCAGTGATGTCAGCCTTTAACTTTATGAGGACATCAACCAGCTGGGCAGCGGCACCTTCCCAATTAAGGGACCGGACGTTCCAGGTGCATGCCCTCAAATCGTAATCCTTAAAACATTTGCGGGGGTCGTCATCAAAAGGGGGGTCTCTCATCCGAGGCTTGAATTGCTTTTTCATTGGGTTGTTTTTTCATGTGGTGGGTTCCAAACCCTACGCACAACCGCATGGGATTCGCCTTCTCACTTTAGCTCGCCTCCAAACGGATTTTCTTTGGCTACCCAGGGGATACGTGGTCTAAGACCGGACGTCGTGAGCTGCTTGAACCATATGCACAAGAATCGTTTCCGGCCACTCCCAGGTGAATGGCAGTCAAAAACTTTCCTCACTTGCGTGAACTTCTGCACATGGCCCCATCCCCCATATATACCTACACTATACAAAATACTGACCTTCCTCAAGAAATACATGCATACATACATATGTATAAACTTAAATACATACATTTACGCATGTGCTAAAACATACAAGCACATTATTTGCGTGAAAACATACCCCGTCTCTCTAAATACTTCTCTTGCCCAAAAGCTCAGAACTAAAATCTATATTATACGTTCTCTGACATAAGACATTTCAATTCTTCTCTCATTTACTCGAACTTCACACTGCAGGAAAGCGAATAGCATCTTTGCCGGTGTTTTACCAGTTGCTTCTTGTACCACGGGCCGATAACCCATCATGAACAGATGTATGTTCTACCATTCCGTTTGATTGGGGATGTAGAGCTGTAGGTCAGGTTATCCGTAGGTGAACGCATCTTCTACAGCTTTGGCTTCCTGATTTTGAATGCCATTTGCTTAAGTAGTTCATAACCTAGTCTGATCATGTCGTTCGAATGGTGCACCTGAATTATATTGCTTTCTCTGTCTCTGACTTCTGAATTTCGGTCCATTAGCTGCCATTCCGCCACTGATTGACGGCAACCAACCCAATAAAACCGCTGTTTAATCTTCTCCAGGGTTTTCGTCATCCCCAGGGGACTTCCACTGGGACATTAGATTGCAGGAACACTGACCATCTTCAGTTTGCTACACTCTATGAAAACATCCATATAACAACTTAAAGCAGTTCCATTGTGCCCAGTATGCCTTGCATTGATATTTCTGCTGAAATTTGGTCGTTACTTAGTAAATATTTTACAGTCCGTAAATGCGTCAATCTACCTGCCCTTCAGGTTTCTTCAACTACAGTAGACAGTTCAGCTCTGCCTGATGTGAAAATGTTTGATACAATCCACCAACGCTAGTAGTTCTCTCCGAGTTACGCAGTAGTTCCGCTCCGGCATTACAATAGACCAGCTATAGTGGGTACCCGTCTTCTCCTGCTCATCATTTCACATACTTGTGAAAGTATGCCACTTATGTTATAACGACTAGAACCGTGATTCATTGAAATTCCTTTGCAGACGCCGTAAAAAGCTATAAAATAGAGTAATGACATGGTGTATCGAATCCAAATCATTGAAGCAGAGGATCGTGGCCCACTTGGAGTGTGGTAAAAATTCAAATATCCATATTAGATGAAAGACCGAGACCCATAGCAACAACATGATCTAGAAAGCTGAAAAATATTTTAAATAAGTGAAAATTAAATTTTATTTACATATTTTAAGTGAAAATGAACAAGAAATTATAACGTTTTTTAATCACGTACCGCTCTCTTTATGCTTGAATCTGAAGTAGTTGGCACGCATGTCAGCGCACTTCGAATGTATCCGGCGTCTACATTGATTGTATTCGAGACTGTTAATTTCAGTGGCAGGAAGTCCAGACAGATGAGACAGAACTGCAGATGATCGTCAGATGGTGGAAA
The DNA here is from genome assembly GCA_037013455.1 of Ceratitis rosa. Lineage (NCBI taxonomy): Eukaryota > Metazoa > Arthropoda > Insecta > Diptera > Tephritidae > Ceratitis > Ceratitis rosa. The sequence continues at coordinate 1,896,600 of JAWMAG010000004.1, forward strand.
CCTCTTTGACTTGGTGCACTTAGTGGCTTTTGCTTACAAAGAAGTAATATGTTTAACAGGAATAAAAACGCTACAGCTTTTTAACACAATTCGAAGGTTTAGCCGCTGGTAAGTAGCCCATGGTAAGCAGCCCATGAAAGATGTTCTCGATACAGAAGGTTCTGGAACAGAACTTTTCTTCGCCCATCATCTGATCTAAGCGCGTCGATTAGTCGCAGTCCCCCTTCATCAGCGATAGCCTTGCTCGAGAGATTCAAATAGCGTTACAAACTGTTTCGAGGAACGCCGCGAGATTCAGCTTAGGTTTATTGTAAACTAGGGAACACTTAATGCCATGCAAAACTTTTTGTCATTTTGAAGTTTACTTCATTATGCCTGTCAAAGAAGTTCTTGTTCCTGTTTTCACAGGCTTCTCTTGAGGCTAAGTCTTCACCAAACAAATAATTCGCAATAGACAGGAACAGATGGTAATCACTTGTTGAGACGTCCGGACTCTAAGGTCGATGCATAAAAATCTCCCAATCAAGCCCTCGGAGCTTCTTGGGAGTTACTATTGATGTGTGTGGTTTGACGTTGTCTTCATGAAACACAATTCCTCCTGTTGGTCAAAGCTGGGCGCTTCTGGGCAATTGCTTCCTTCACAGGTCCGAATTAAGAGTTTGGCGGTAGAGAAGTAGCTCATAGTGGATGAACCCCAACAAACCCGTTTAGGCCGTCAATCGCGGCGAACGTTTTTGCAGGCTTAATTCACAGCGACCACGACCGTTTTCGTTTTATATTTTATTACAATTCAGCAGCAATTCGCAAATGGAAATTCAGTCCTTGAAGATTTTTTTAACGATCTCCTTTGTGTACTCAGCCTATTTTTTGTGCAATGTTTAGCTCCTGAGCAATCGGAACAGTTCTCGCAAGACGGTCAGATTCGGCGATTTCCATAATTTGGCGTTTTTTCTCTTTGCTGGTGTCCATCTTTTGCCATGAACTCCAACCATTGTACAACCTCCTACAGTCTCTGCAATGGCTCTAACACTACATAGTTAAGTGATCAACACTTAACATCAATATAAAGAGGTTGGTCATGTTTGCCCCCCTTTCTTTCACATGGATAATAGCACTGAGGTAATTGGGTGAGAATAAATTTTCGAAATATCTATTTTATAATCCATCGAAATTCCTAACATTCGCCCAAATAAATCTCTTTGTATTTTAGTTTCTTGAATTTTGTCACCAAATAAACTTTCTTTTCCTTATTTTTCTCATAGTTTCCGGAGGAATAGAACATTTGTGATTTCTTTATGGTGTTTTCTAATCTGTTAATATCTGATAAGCACTCAGAAATAAATGCTTTACGGTGGTAATCTCCAGAAAAAACGCCTCTACCATTGGTGATGCAGATTTCCCAGATGAAATATTAATCAATTGTTCTTTAGGTACTTCTGAACTGAAGGGAATAATAAGCTGATCAAATGTGCTTATACATTTTTGTAACTGCCTGGTACTTTTCCGAATAATATGAAACATCTTGGTGAGTTTGTAATCCCAGTTCTATATAAGCTTTATTATTTTGGACCCCAAATAGTGATTTTGACCCCACCTCTGACCGAAATGGAATTCGTAAAATGTACCATATAACACCTGTAAGTCTTCTAGAGGCGTCAGGCTGTTTTGAAAATGGCTTTGTGGTTCTTTTAATACCAAATCAGCCCATTTTAAATTCTTCATATAACTGAGTTTTTGTAACTTTTAATAAATCATCATGATATTTTAAGTCGATCCTCCATTTTTTTGTTGGTAACATATAAAAAAACATATTTGTGACTTTGGGTAGTATCAATTTAAAAAGTCCGAAGTATAAGATTAATGTAAATTAAGTAAAATCGTGCAGTTTTACCATGCTCGTCATTGAAAGTTTGTTGTTTGTAAATGTCGTAAAATCTCAGATTCTACAGGCTTCTCAGGTTCTTTAGGTGTCTTAGATTTTTCGGGTATTTCAGAACTTCGGTCCTCTCAGATTCTTCTGGCATCTCAGATTTATCAGGGATTTCGGACTCTTCTGAGATTTCGGATTATTCAGGGATTTCGGATTCTTCGCGCATTTCCAGCCCTGCGGCTGTATTCAACTCAATGTTTTGATAAATAATTCTTACTGTGTCGTATAAAGTATCATTTTCGCTTGTAGAATCCGCAAAACGGCAAAAAGTTCAGGTTTCTTTTGAATCTTTTCTGGCGAAAAGCAAGACTTTTCAATAGATGTATATGTTGTTTCTGTTCTAGCACCTCAACTTCTTGATAACTTAGACCGTATCTATTAATGATATCAATAATTTTTTTACAGCTGGGCAAACTACATCCTGATAATAAGAACGGCTGTTTTTCTTTTTTCGTAGACACCACCAAAAAAAAAGAAACAAATAAAATAAAAATCGAGTAGTTGTTGGGGTATTAAAGCTTCTCCTGATATTAATTCCTGCGCTGTAATATTTTTCACTCACAATTTATTTTTTTTTCTGTTTGGCTCATTGTTTTTCTTAAAATTAATGCCGCTTTTTGCAAAATATTTTCGGTTTGTAAATTTTCCAACATCGCATCGTCATTCACTTATAAATTTTTCGGCGACATTATTTATTTGTTATGAAGTATCAAAGCTTTTATAACATTAGAAAATATTTTTCCAATGGTTATGATTTGAAGATAACGGTATTTTCAACAGAATTTTCTTTTCTTTTTTAATTAGACTTATTTCATCAAAAGCCATTTGGTGATATTCTCGATCAAAATGCCAATCGCTCTTAGTGGATCGTTTCTTTGACAAAGATCTTTTAGTATTGAATTCGACTCTACATTCTGTATGACAGCACACTTTCGAACTAGAAAAGCTTTGTAATACATTAATAGTTCCGTAAACTCGGATTTTATCCTTTCAAGGGCTGTCACCTTTTCGGCGATCTAACCCCGTTTAGGTCAACAGGTAACATTAATCTAAGTGCGCCAACGGAGCAACACCTCTCAGCTGGGCTGCTCCAAATCCTCATCAGGGCTGGCGTCGAAACCAACCCTGGCCCGGCGGATTATTTCTGCTGCGTGTGCCATAAAAGACTCCACCACTCCTCCACCACGGTTAGGTGCAACCAGTGTAATGGTTGGAGCCTTCTTAAGGTCTGCCCAGACCTTAAGATCTATAGGGAGTGGACTAAAAGTGATGCGGCCCATGCTGCTAGCGCCCAAGTGCGCTCCTTACCTCGTATACCGATGATATTAGCGTCTGGCCAGGATATTGATGACCTTTGTTCGAAAGTGAACTGCTATCTTGCCAACCTTTCTGACTTCTTCAGTGCACGACAGTTAAAAATACAACCAACTAAATCCTCGGCTATCCTCTTCACCAGCTGGACGAAGGACTACAGGCATGAATTAGATGTGAAGGTCGATGACGAAAAATTCCGACTATAAACAACCCAAAGATATTGGGAGTCACACTAGATAGCCTGCACTCCTTCACTCCGCATACCACCGCGATTACCGCAAAACTCCAGAGCCGCAACAAAATACTCAAAGCGCTAGCCGGCAGCACCTGGGTAAAGACAAAGAAACCTTGCTGGCAACTTACAAAGCAATTGGCCGGCCAGACGTAAACTATGCTGCACCGATCTAGGCGCCGCGGACGAACGAGACCAAGAAGCTACAGGCTTGCCAAAACACCACCAGTCTGGATACTGAAGCAGGTTAAACTCCTACCTATCCAGACTCGACCCAGCATACCTAACGTATGTCCTGCATGTAGTGTACGCACGACACTAACAACCACCTCACATGACACCTTAAGCCGACACAGCTAACCCCCTCTCCCTCTGGTCCAAACCCATCGAAAAAACACGTTTCGTGGACATCCAATTAGATGACTTCGGCGACTTAGATTGATTAAACCTGTCCCTGAGCGGGGCTAGTGAGCCGCTACAACAACAGCAACACAGAAAATGAGTTTTGAGTTAGTGTTTTGAAGCAAGGTATTTTTTTACCTTTCTGTCAAAAATTATAACTCTAATTCTCCTTTTCAAGAAAGCGAACCCGATTAAATAAAATTGATATATTATATTACATACATACCTTTTTTACAATAGATTAAAATTTTGGTTGAACACAATATTGCTTTCTGCAGTTTTATTAAAATATACGTATGACTTTTAGTAACATTTAATTGTAGCTTGCTATGCAATTCACAGTTCGTATCAGCATAAAATTTAAAATTTTCAAGCATCAACGACATATTTTTATACTATATACATATGTAGGTTTCTATGTTTGTATATAGAAGCTATTTAAAAAGGTTTTGTGCAGTTTATTTATGTGTTAAAGGTAGACATTTCACATTTTTATCAATAAATAAAAGCTAATAGTTTTTCAATTAGTAAAAGTTACAAGTTTCACACGTACTTTGATTGAAAATACTTGATTATGTTTCCGCTTTTTCATTTTATTACAGAAAAGTTACTTCAGTTTTTTTACTAGTTTTTTACTTTTATTTTAGTAAATTAACTAAAAGATATAGGTACCTTTACTTTGCAGAAAATGGCTTCAAATTGAAATTGCTTAAAAAAAAACATTTTTAAAGTGAAAAGAATTAATATGAAAATAATAATGCCTTCGGAAAATAATTTATGAGATTTTGTAGTAAGTATATAAACTAGAGCATACAATTGAACCTCTTAAAATGTTAGTGTAATAAAATTATAAATATAATTCAAATTAAAATAATTGAAAATGTTAATGGAAGGTCAAATTCAAATTTTATAAATTTCGTATCTATCTATTAAAAAAAATTAATCAAAGGAAATCTTGAAAATATACTCTGTTCAAGGGATATTTTTATATCTAATTGCTATGTGCGCAACCAACGAATTTTTGGGTAGTATTCTACCGCATACTAAATAAATTTAAACCAGGCTAGAGGCGAGCGCACAAAAGACTGTTGGGCGGTGTCAGTGAAGAGCTGCCAAATCATAGAAGTTGAATAGTTTCCAAAACTCCAGTCTTGCCCATCGATAAAATCTCTTTCATGTGTCTTTTTGTCACGTGTTGCGGGTACATATTCTCTCGATAGCGGTACATTAAATTTGTCTAGGGAATGTAGCCAACCGCCAAAACTTTCATCCGAATACTCTTCTTTAAGTGCAAACCAATTACCAAAAGCCGTAGTATACCAAGCATTCCAGAATTTCTTGTTTACACTCACGATACGTTGTGTGCCATCTGGCAATGTCAAGTGTGTAACGCTATCAGTTTCATGTTGACGTTGCCGTTGACGTTCAGCTTCACGTTGTGCTTCTTCTCTATACTGACACTCTAGTTTCAAAAGTTCTGCCTCGACATTTAAAGCTGTGCAAGTAGCATTATATACATCTTCATCATCGATGGCTACAGTTTGTGGTGGTTTTGCTGTTTCACTTTTATTAGAACGTCTAAAGCGTTGTTGAGCATTCAATTGTGCAGCTGGATAAATATCAGCCGGTGCTGGCGGTGTTGGTATTTGAATTACAACATTGCCGTTTACAGCGGTTGACATAGATTTGCGATGTAGTGAAGTGCCAGGTATTTGGCTAGCCAAAAAAAAGGCACCAGCTATTGTAATCACACTTGCGGCATAACTAACTGCCATAACAACAAAATTATGTAGTATGAACTTCGCTAATGCAAAAGAGGGTAACATTTGCCTCAACTCAGTGTAAGTAAGCCAGCCACGTCGTAAGCCCTCTCGCCTAGCGAGTTGTTTCTCTATACTACTCAGCTTATGGAAAAACTCCTCATTTGATATGTAAATATTCCACTCCTGTGGGAAAACAATGGTGTAAAATTTTACTTGTTAAAAAGAATGTTTTAATTACTTACTATAGCGCACAGAAACTCCAATTCTAATTTCTTCAGTCTTTTCTCAGTCATGTGCCCATCCTCAGCCCAATCGCTCATATAAATCTCTTCATCATGGCCAGCGTAGAATTTAGTTGATATCATCTGAGATATATAGTGCAAATACATGTAAAAAGGTCTCAAAATAAATATATAAAAAACAAACTTTAAGGAATGAACGATGAGAAATAGTGAAAACAACGTCATTATAACACTTGTTGCAAGCATATATGTACATATGCAGTTTTATGAGACTCAAGACATAATCTGATATTTATAAGCAATGTCGAGTTTAAACTATCAACCAGAGTATGCACAATATTCCGTAGAAAAGAGTGGGAGGTGCAGTCTGCAGTCAAATTAAGTATATTTGATAAGGGTATTTGTGAAAAACACTCATAGTATAGATCTATTTTTTTTTCTACAATACCTTTGCATGTGTATGATATTACGATTGCAAAAGGTATTTCAATGTCAAAAGCTTTTTTGTGGAAGTCGTATACCTACATAACTACATTTTAAATGCCTAAATATGTATTTATATTTACGTACATATATTTTGAAACTGTTTTTTCTCGCGCATTTTACAGTAGCTCAAATATTCTAAGCGTGTATGAGAAAATCTAATGCGTAAGAATTGTCAAAACAATGATTAATAAACAATACTACCACTGCAACAACATTCACAGCTACTCAACAGGTTGGCCACATGGCTTGCGTAATGACTCACAATACGGGAATTGTTAATAAGCCGTACACAATACTAACATCATTTTTATATCATATAGAAATAATAAATGTTATGTGCTACTTACCATGGATACAATGAAAAGTTCCTGTGGAGTTATACGTAGTACATACATGGGATCTGTCACATTTAGACGATCCAAATAAATTAGTGCCATGATAAGAGAGCAAGGTGAGGCGTGTACATTACTAGTTGCTACTCTACTCAATCGTTTCAATGAGTGACCTTTATGCGGTGCAGAAAACAATTCCGACGCATAATCTGCGAGGGGGCATGACATTTCCATTTCATCAACAAGTGCATCATCACCAAAATAAAGTGATTTCCGTATACGATCGATATACTCATCATGCGGCATCACCTATTTATATAAGTGTTTTTACCTTTGAATTCAAATCAAAAATTCATTTATTTTACCTGACTCGCTTTGGTGTTGGCTGTGGCATGTATACCACCATTTCCGTTGCGTTTTCTGGCGCTACGCCCATATGCCATTTTCACTTTTGCGTCGTTGACTAATCCTAATACTTCTTGTTAATGTTCTTCACTTCAAATTTCCGTAAACTATTTAAAAAACAAAAATGGCTTTAAGAAAAAATGTACTACATATGTATATGATTCTAATGTTTTGCAAAATAAAAATTCCTTACAAATCAAAACAAAAACCACACAATGCTGAGTGTAAAATTTTTGGAGCGATTGTGAATAATTCAGCAAAATCCCAATTGAAATATTTTGGTTAGCATGCTACTTCTTCTCACTAGGATAGTACGGAAAATCTTTTTTGCAAAATTTGACACTTAATGCAGGGTTGCATGTAAATAGAGATGAAAAATTTTAAATTTCGGTACTAAAAATTAGTGTGCCAAAATGGTATTCCGCTTATGGTGGTTAGAGTTTGTTCATAAAATATGTAATATTTAAGGTCTTCCAGGACGCGTCTCTACCTTCATATAGAATAACGTGACTCGTCCTTCTCTTTCACAATGGATCGTGGTTTTGATTCACACTGCTTTTGTGTTCTACTTCATACATATTAATTGGAAACTAATAATATACCATATAGGTATGATATACAATAATAATTTACAATATATAAATAATTTTCCAATAATTTAATGACTGTAAATGGATTATTTATTAAGTAAAATCTGTGCTATCACGTCCTTCTCTAGATAATGCCTAAAATATGCAGCTGTATAAGAGCGGAGCGCGCACTTCTGTCATGGTTAGTTAGGCTTGGAACTCGGTACTGACACCATCGGTGCAAAGGGAAATTGCGTAAACAAATGTATTTACAGGATAATTACTTGTATGTTTATAGAGGGATGTATAGTTAGTAAATTTAGTTTTTGCAATAAAGAAACTGAACAAAAAATATTGGGACTTTTATTTAACAATTCAGTGATCGATCTCGAGGGGTTTAGACCATCATCGAAGCTTATTTATCGCAATTCGTTGAAATTCTTTCAATATCACGTGGAAGCCCTTTATTTGGAACTTATCCGAAATTGGTTGTTGACTTTTATCCATATGTCAGTTTGCCGCGAAAATTTGTAAACAAATTTTTTACTTAATATCCGTCCGTTGAATTCCTTTTTTAGGATTTAAAGAGATTATGAGTGAATCTCAACATTTTAAGGTGCGGGATTGCACCAATAAATCTGTAGCACTATCTAATACATTGGCTACCAGTGAGCTAATGGAAGTGGATGATGAAAGCCAGGAGATCACAGATGAGAGGGAAGATAAGGAATTTGAGAAATTGCTCTGGTCTATAGATGATGACACGTTCTTCCAACCACTGGGCCTAACAAATCACGGTTCAGATGCTGGGAAAACAGTGTTTGTGACATGGAATGAGGATTACTTGTTAAATTTTGTTTTTAAACGCGCACGGAAAACAAGAAAAATAAGTTTAACAAAAGTACGGTTACCATTGCCAAGTGGTGAAGTCGTGAATAACATTTTTATACTAGAGATGAATGCCTTATTACTTATGCACAGTGGACGGGTATATTTTTTCAGTTCAGTTAAATCCATACACGCAGTTGACTGGATCAATGACGCTGGAGGAGGTATACGCTGCATGGCATTGGCGCCAGGTGCTGGTTTTAGTTGTTTACGACACTTAGCGACAAAGGGTGCGCTAATGTTGGAAATGTATCAGGATGTGCCAGATATAGGACGTAATGAGCCCGTGTTGTTACAAAGTTGTGACATTACTTTTGATGATAAAAACTATTTCAACTGTTCGTGGAAAGATGAACGTTATACGTTGATATCACTACAAGTTACAGCAACTAATTTGGAATTTCTACAGTATTTACTTATGGAAGAAGCCGAATTGAGCGTAGGTCAATGGCTGCATCTATTTACAGTATCATGTGCTGTTTTTGCATTGATTGTAGGTACATGTTCGATAGATAAGAACTTGGAATTATTATTATGAGTATACTTTATTATATTTTGCTTTACAGCTGGTACTGAAGTTAAAAGTAATGCTGAAAACGATGAGGACTTAGTTGAAAGCGACTATAGCATACAACAGCTATGTGTTTATGCCACAAATGTCGATTCAATACAATTGGATTGCGAGGAGCGACGTTGCTTGGTCTTCTTACAATGTGGTACTATTGATATTTGGTATTACTCATATCCTGCGTGCGGTCTACGCCGCATGCAACATTACACTGGTGCGCAGTACTGTGATCAGGTGTATGCGCCTAGCACGCGCTGCTTCTATTTTACAGACGAACAACAAGTAGCTCGATTACATTTCACATACGATGTCACAATAGATTCTTGTCGGGTGGAGGAGGTATATAAAGCAATACCGGGTATTGTAGCATGCACTTGGGTGGAGACTCAAAAACAGTTGATATGCTTAAGTTGTAACAACATATTTTATAAAATTACTTTTGAATCTAATGACAGCAATAATCAACGAGATTTAAATATCAGCCACTCGGGCTTAGTCACGACAGAATTTGAAAATCTGCAAAAGCTATACGAATTGACGCCTGTTCGTTTGAATCGCCTTCTTGCACGCGCCGAATTAGTTAACGAATTAACACAGCTACCAGCTCAAATGCATGCTGCAGTAGAAGAAGAATGCGTGAAACAGCAGCTTCTGGCTGTATCCACCAATCGCCATCTCTATAGACATTTAGCGAAAGCGCGACTCGTTTATAGTGTACAACTGCCAACAGCACCACAACAAGATCTTATTATGCTATATGCAAATAATTCTTATCAACTCCATCATGATAGTTATATAGCACTGATCTACTTGCGAATTCATTGGAATGACGTTTTACATACCGGTGACAGCCTTTGGCATTTGTACATAGATGTTGATTGCAGCGAGGGTTATATGTTGCACGTCCCCAGCGAGCTGCTACAGAAACAATTATGCATTGTACTTCCAAGAAAGCGTATCGAAAGGCAACTACTAGCTGAAATCAAATTAAAATTGTACACATTGGTATGCTTAGAAAATGATTTTGTTGCTGTTACGCTGCCCATTAATTTGGAAATCAATCCTTCTACATATGCTGAGCTTTTTACGAACTTCAAACGATGTGTAACCATTTGCAATAATTTTGATATAAATAAATTAATTGCTGATTTTCTTAAGCGGCAAAAGAAACATAATGTGAAAGCGGTGAAAGGGAGTGAAGGAAGTATTGTAACTGAAAATGAAAAATTGCTGCTACATAATTTGCGGCTGTCATCATCTTGCACCTTCAGCAATATTGCTGAGTGTCTAAATGTGCGAATTGTGAATGAGCGTCTTATTGAGTTGTATTTTATGTCAATAGCGATTAAAATCACATATATACCGGAGGAGCATTATATCACTATAGAGAGTAAAGATGCGGCTGCACTGTATTATCTTAAAATTCATTTGTTATATAGTATGTCAGCGTTGTTGGAAGAATCTATTGCAGTTGGTGACAGCGAGCGTCATAAACTGTTGCTGGTAAATCTTGTACTTGGGCTATATGTTTTGGAATGAGTAATAATGTTTCTTATTTCTAGCATCTGAAATGCGATTTGGCGCGCTGTGCGGCTACAATGCTACAGTCAACCAATTTAGATGAGACAAATATCAGCGATGGCGCTGCAGGAATTCAAAGTTCAATGCAAACACAGCAATTAAATCAGATTTATACTAAATTGCGGCAAGATTTTCATAGACTCTACAACTGATGACTGTTGGATAAAGAAACTGCTGTTGTCGTCCACTTACTTTATTAATTATTATGAAAACGGAAATATATTAAAAAAAATGTATAATAATTTGGTCAGTGGAAAATTAACTCATTAAATTATATGGTTAGTTTATATAAGAAAACAAGAGTATTGTGTTGAAATATGTATGTGCCCACTGCAGAAATATAAATACTTTTAAATATATATTTTATATAAAACATCACAAACACATTAATGTTGTTTGATATTTATTAGTATTAGGGATTGTGCGCAGTTTTGAAGGTGTTTCTTTTCCAAAGAATTTTTATCATTGTAGTAAGGTAATTTTCTTTTTTCTATTTAAATTCTTACCTTGTATTCTTGTGCACAGATTTTCTATTATTTTTTCATCAGTTAAAAAGAAATTTTTTGATATTATTTAAATTTTTAGTTTATTTTTAAGTTTAAGTACATTTTTCTGCTATCAAGTTAAGCTTTTTTCTATTTTTTGTTTTTTGTTTGCATTGTTTTTATTTTTTTGCTATTCACTACTTGTATACACATTAAATTAGTGCTAAAATTATTTACTTTTAATTTTGCAATTTATAAAGCTCAATTTTATGTTACTACTCACATATATAAGATGCATTTTTTTATTCCTACTAGTTTCACTAAATTCTGCTATTGCTTTGCTTCACAAATCCATTACCTAATTGGTGTCTGTTAATATTCCATGATATTTTTGATGCGTTTAACTGTTGCTTATTTATTTTTGTTGTTTTCTGGCGGGTATGTCATTGTTTTCTATTACTACAGTTGAGCAATTTTTATAACATTTTGATAGTTTTTTTTAAGCCTTAACATTTTACTTCAAGTATAGTTTAAATATGAATACATATTGTATTTGAAGTTTGATTCTAAAGAAAATAGGACGGGTTTGCTTCATTTCCATATTAATTATTTGCTCAATAGGGAAAGGAGTTTGCTTTTAAAGGCTTTCCGTTAAAAGTTTTTTTTCAATAAAAATGTAAAATTTGTGGCAGTTTTTAATTGCTTTTGAATTTCACGTAAAGTTCTTCAAATAACTAAAAGTTTGTCTTTTATAACAGGGAGATGTCGACAACAGTTTTAGTGATAGCTTTAGACTATCTGGTGAACTTACGGAGTAAAAATGAATGACTTTATAAAAGAATGTGGAATTTATTTAATTTGGACATTAGTGATTTGATCACCAAAGTTTTTCAACTCCATTGTGATTTGCATTTCCCATACATTTTAAACAATTATAAGAATTTAGATATTTTTGGAAGACACGAGAAGAATACTCGTATTACATTTTTAATTTAATATATATATATAATAATCTATAGGAGTTTTTTTTTCTAAAATCTACAATACATACAACTTCTTTTTTCATAATCGCATAAAACTGAACAACTTCTCTTTTCATTTATTTATATTTCTTTTTCGATATTATTTTCCTGTAATACTAACTGTAATTAAATTTTTCTAATTTTTTTCTACTTCAGCTGAGCACTTAAACACTTTCTCGCAGCTAAATACATCAACTTTTACCATACTTTTAGTAGCTAATAAGAAATATGAGTTTAAGTGTTAGTATAAAATATTTTAATGTTAGATTTCTTTGTCTAAAAAAGCAATACGTAATTTGAAGGTACATGTGTGAATAGTAAAAGGCATTTAGTTTACATGATTGAATAGTTTTAACTTGCAAATTATGAAATAAAAAATAAATCTCTTAAAATATCAAATTTATGTACAAGGTATGTGTACGTAAGTCAAGACTAACATTTCATGAGAAGCAAGAAAATAATAAAGAAACTAAAAATATGGTTTATATTAACACCAACCAGTTGAAAAATAAATAAAATTTTGATACAAAACAAGTTCATTACAAAAAATAAAAAATTAAAGCACTGAATACTTTGTTTTAAATATGTATTATATTTCTTTGAAACTAGGATAGGGTATAGTTTGCCTGACAAAAAGAAAAAAATGTAAATCTAACACTATACGTATAAATGTATGCATATCCACATGTCTATGCTATATGTACGCAATATAATGAATCAAACGAGAGCAACGGAATAGCTTAATTAAAAATTTTAATATCATTTAAAATTATTTAGGCATGCTTTAATTACATAAACAGAGCATAATATGACTTACAAGCATGATATAAATATTTAAAGCACACGTAAAACAATTATTCTATTAGGTGTACAACATTGCTTCCGCCGTTATTTCCAAAATTAAAAGCCCAGGGCCTTGAGACGTTTTGAAATAGCCTGCTGACTCACTCCCAACGATTCGGCAAGCTGTTCTTGGGTTTGGCACGAATCTTCATCAAGCAATGCTTCTAGTTGTTCATCTTTGAAGGTTTTTTCTCTTCCACCACTATGTTTGTCTTCGACATCGAAATCACCATTTTTAAAACGTTGAAACCACTCCCGACACGTTCTTTCACTCAGAGCAGCATCACCGTAAGTTTCTGGGAGCATTCGATGCGCTTCAGCTGCATTTTTTTTTCGAATTGTAACAGAAAAGTAAAACTTCCCGCAAATGGCGAGAATTGGGCACATAAACGGACATTTTCGAGCGTGAATAATACGAAAACAAGAACAACTGTCACTGAAACGGCGATGAAAATTCGTTAGACACTGTCCACACTCACTTTAAAGGCATTATCATCTATGTATTTCAACCAGCCTCAGCCGGGACAGCCATTTATCGGAAAACGGCGGAAGCAAAGTTGTACACATAATATTACAGCTTATTTGATTGTATTATGAAAAATAAAATCGAACTTATATATTTACATGTATAATTGGCGCTTTGCAACCGCTGCAGCGATTTTCGCCGATCGAACTTAACCTTTAGAATCGATAAAACATATAATATTAACATTTATATATATATATATATATATAAATATAATCTAACATAAATTCTTGCGTAAATTAATTGTAAATTTTATTGCCTTAAGATTTAACAGGTTTCACATTCGGATTAACTTCCGCCTTTGCAATCACATTGACATTTGCATCAACATTGGTAACGGCTTTTGTATTTATAACATTTTCACTTTGCTCTTTTTTCTTCATAAAGAGCAATGGTACCATGCCCAAGAGACAACCGATTGTTATACCCACAATGCGACCCTAAAAACGGAAAGAAGAAACAGTTGATTAATCCTTCATAAAACTCTTTTTAACAATTTTTTGTACTTACGAAATTCGCCGAATGCCTACTCGATTTCATTTCCATTTGAACTGGCGTTAAATCGGGTAAACGGAATCCCATCATTTCGCAACCGCGCTCCACATAATACGCAGAACCAATGCCCAGTATATCGCTCACTGTGTTGCCGAGTCCAGCAGCAGCCATTGTAGAGATGCACATGAACGCGCCGAAAACGCTTTCGATTGAGTCGCCCTGTAGGTAAGAGGATGAATGAATATATAAGACATTTTTCGCTAAAAATCAGGAAAATATTTCGTATAGATCTTGAAGTTACCGCAACTATCATGACGAAATTGTCCAGAAAGCCAAAGGCTATAAATGGCACAGCGTTTACTACGGCAACTAAAATATTTGATAAAGAGAAAAGTGAGGAGAAATAAAATTAAACAAAAATATTGAAAATCAGTTACTCACTTCGTCTCAAATCCGCGATTGAGGGTGGAGGAGCCTTAGCCGCTTTATAATGAATAAGGAATTAGAAATAAGTTTAAAAAATATTAAAAGCTATCACTTTTGTTCATAGCAAAGTAAATTAAAATTAAGTACTTTAAATTTTCAAAAATTTACAGTATTTCATTTTTTTAATTTGCGAAGTTAAAAAAATATTGGAATTTTGGCAACAAATAAATAAAACAAATTGTGTTAGTGCTTTTTACGTATGACTTGATATGATTAGTTTTTCTTTTGTTCATTTTACCCGCTCTCTGTTTAAGCCAATCCTCAGGAAAGGCACAGAATCTGCCTGTCGGATCAACTTCGCCCAGTCGTGGCACCTGTGAGGGGCGACCGAAGCGTGTGCGCCACTGCGTTGCTGCCAGTTTGCCTGTGTTGCGTATATATGAATGTGTGTTTGCGTGGATTTATTGTGTTTAGTTTGGAGTTGAATATAATTATTCCATGTTGTATTATCATTGTCATTGTGCCGGCATCAGGAATGTCAATAGCAGCATAAATAGTAGCGTTCGTTATTATTTTAGTTGTTGGTGAACGGAAATTATGATCGTTATGTTTGGTGTTGTGTTTTTTTTGTGCACGAAATTATCCATTTAAAGTAAGTTATAGGAGAGAAAATAAAATTATATGAAATTTAATTAAAAAAGTAAGCAAGTGGAAAAATTAATATTTACAAAAGAAATTTATTAATTATAGATACTGGTACTCAAAGAATTCGACCACATAATATTTAAGATTTATCAAAATGATACGAATATTTCTATTTGTCGATGAATACATATGGAAAATACTAAATATCAATAAATATAAATAAAATATATATAATATAATTATAAAAAATATCACATACCTACATAAGAACCCCATAAACTATAGCAAATATAAAATGATGTGCT
Organism: Ceratitis rosa; assembly: GCA_037013455.1. Lineage (NCBI taxonomy): Eukaryota > Metazoa > Arthropoda > Insecta > Diptera > Tephritidae > Ceratitis > Ceratitis rosa. The sequence goes on from JAWMAG010000004.1 coordinate 1,912,059, forward strand.
CATTTGCACCTATGTATTTGTTTACACAAATTATGTCTTCGAAACAGCCCAGTCGAATTTAGTAAAAAAAAGTAGTGAAGTTATAAAAATTGTTTAAAAATCCATCATGAATAAAATTTAAAGAGTCGATTCGACACCTGGAAAAAATTTTACGCAAACCTTTTTAAGAGCCACCGTTTCTGAGGTATAGAGGAAGGACTGTAATCCGCATTTATACAACTCTTTGTTCTGATCAAAGCACACCCTAAACAGAGACCTGAAACTTGGAGGATGTGTGTATACAAAGAGTTAGCGCACTTTCCCAAAAATACCTCTGATATTTGATTTTCACATTGTAAGATTAAATTTAAGATTTAAATTGGAGATAAACCCTCTGTTGTTTTTTCAGCCAAAAACCTTCTTAAACTTAATTTTACATCTTACTTAACGAGTAGTTTAGATAAATTCAAATACAAGGCAAGCTACTCTTATTTGCCCACACAGTTCATATGAGCAAATTGCTGATGAAGCACGCGACCGAAATGATAAAGCAAGCTGTTGCTACCAGCACACATCTCAAAATAGTAGCATCAGCCAACAACAAAAAGGCAAAAAAAAGACATGTCAAGCGTCGCTAAGATTAATACGATTGTAACTTAATAAAAGCGCACAATACACTTGCTTAGTACACTTGACGTCTTAGCAGCAACAAAACACACAGCTGGTGACTCGAGAGAAATTTGCATTTGAATCTCTGCAATGTTGTTAGAAAAGCTTTTAATGCGCTGCATGTACATGTATATATGTATGGCCAAGTACACAAAACGAAAAAGTGTTGCATATACGAGTACTAAGTAGCTAATTATATAAAATGTCGCGTATACGCCCTGGTGGCTCATGCAGTGACTTTTCACAAAGCTGCATTTTAGCACTTAATTTTTTATACATATTAAAGAGATTAAAACTTGCAAATTCCATTTAAATAATCAGAGTCCTTTTATAGTAAAATAAATTTAAATTTTATAAATAAACATATTTACCAACGCAAGTGTCGTGTCCTTGCCGGTTGGCGTCAGTTTGCATAAATATATATTTATAAATAAATAATGCGACAGTTGTTCAAATTAATTGGTGTGTACAACGTAAAATAATAAATAAGGGCTTGACTGGAAACTTAAATAATTAATAACATTGGCTACGACAACGGATGGTTAGGTGGAATATATTTTACGGAAATATTTAAATGAAGAGTGACAATGATAATGGAAAAATGAAGAGAAAGGGTTAAACGAAATTCTTTACTTGATGAAAATCATTTGGTTTCGAAAAGGGTTGAATGTCATAATTTAATTTTGGTATTGCATTTTATGAGGCCTTCTAAATATTATATAAATAAATAAAAAGCAAATGGAGATAAATGATTAAAATTAGAGGTATAAAATAGCGTTGAGAAGATAAGAAATAACATGCTGGAGGAAATGCCTACAGATTTTCAGCCGAGCTCTTTCCAGTTTGTGGTTTGCGCCTTGATATTTTACTAACATATGGAGTATAATTGGCGCTTTGTAACCGCTGAAGCGATTTTCGGCCGAGCTCCTCCTCCAATTTGTGGTTTTGTGTCTTAATGTTCCTACATTTATACTACAGTTTATACTAAGCCGCCTCCGAACGGCTGATGGTTTTTTGTTTTTTTTTACGAGCCTTGATTTCATGTCCGAAATACACTCGGAGGGGTGGATATTCCCTACCGAGAGGCGACCGCAATTAGAAAATTTAACTTAATTTTTTTATTTAAATAAATTTTCCATAACTTTTGGATGTTGCTGGCACTGGGATATAAACCCGAGCCTTCCGAATGTCAGTGCGCAATGCTAACCACCCGGCTATCGCGGCCGCCTATGGAGTAACGTAAAGTATATTTTAATCCCCGACAAGATGCTGATGAATTTTTATGAAGAGCTTTGCTGAGGAGCGACCGAAAATGGAAAAATTTATTTAAAATCTATAGTTTTGGATGTTAGGCTGGCCAGGATTCGAACCCATGACCCTCCAAACAGAAGCAGACATCGCTGATCACTCTTATATTTATTTAATTTTTAGATATCTTTAATTTTTATACAGGCGTTTAACAATATTTTTATATGTGTAATGTAGTTTTCTATCGTATTTTGATCTTAAACAAATGTTTTCATTAGAAACGAGAGGTGGACCACACTATTTCGCTTTAGCTTTCATTTAACTCCAGTTATGTATTGACATTCAATGTTCTTCCAAGAATTTTTTCAGAGATATAAACTTATAAAAATTCAATTTGCAAGAGCCTCGCATCCTATAAATTTTATTTGATGCGTAACACAAAAAGAAGATAACCATATCTTTAACCGGAATCTCTTGATTCAAACTCCTTGTGTATCGAAACTAGCCTATTTCCTAAACAGTTCGATCCTCTGGGAGCGTATTGAACCACTTGCTAATCATCCTTCTTGTTTAGCGACCATGGAATAAAAAGCTAAGCCCCAGAGACCAAGATGCTTAAGGACATTGGAAAACCAATTTTTCTTCCAAAGTGTGGCAAAACCGTCAACAAAAAAGTTATCAATGGCTCCCATAGTTTTTCATCAACATGTTAATTTATTATACTTTTCATTTATTATCTAAAAATCTAAATTAAAAATATTTTGCCCGTTAGCTAAACGGAGTTGACGTGCTGCGCAAGTGCTATCTAAAGGTTTCGGACAATTATCAGTTTTACAGTGCCGAGATAAAGAAGGCTTGGTGATTTTGGAGGTTAAGCGAGTTTTTATGGCATTTAAAAAGGAAGAGGCAGAAACCAACGACCATCATTACTTAGTAACTAGCATTTTGCGTATATTAGAAATCGATATTGGTGTAGGTCTCCTGAGTACGCGAAATCTCAATATTCAACAAGGTAAATAGTATAGCAAAATTGGTGAGGTTCATTACAACTTTGACACTCGAGAATTTCATCACACATAACGATAAAAACCACTGTATTTCACAACTCTAAAGAACACATATGTATCCTTGCGCCCAGATATACCCACCACCTCTTTTTACCTTGCATTGCCACAATGTCATTTCCGACTGCACGCTTGGGTAATTTTAACGCCGATTTAACCGCGCACACACAGAGTCGTGTACATATTTCATGACCCCATTGACGGCATTTAGCCTTTTGGCGTGTTTAATTGTAAAGCGAATAGTTGATTTTTAGTTTTTTTTTTACTGAAATTCGTGAATGTAGCCAAAAAGGACACATAATTTCCAGCCACCAAGTCATAATTACACATGAAAACATTCAATTAGAAACTGCTTTGCGGTGATATTAAAACTGTGGCGCGGTAAAATGGCGTGCGCCGAGGGAATGTGGTGCACGCAAAACGACGAAATGGCAAAACGGCAAAACGGCAAAAGCACGCACAGTTAGCACAAAAATGTATTTAACTGGCAATGCAATGTGCGAAATGGAAAGTGAAAAACGAGTGAAAATAAATGGAAAAGTTGCGGCTTTTTGATGCAGCAGAAAATGAGCTGCAGCAGTTAATAAATAGTTATATGAAAAACTAGTATTAGGTTGATGCGTTTTTAAAAACAAACAAAGAATGTCATTGACATTATCAAAAGTGTTTTAGCAAAATTAATGCATTAGAGTTTTACATTAAATTTTCTAATATAAAGGTTTGCCAAATTTTGTTTATTAATTTAAGCTCTAAGTAATTTTAAAATTTAAACTTACTTACTTTTACAAAATAAGTGCGATAACACAGTATAATGAAAGAAATGTTAAATTTTCAAAAAAATGAAATGTGCCAATTTTAAAAGAGACGAATTAAACTTCATTTCTAAAAGCATGATAAATTTTTGTTACAAACAATCATAATATGCATGTAGTACATAGATGAATGATATACACGTATGGATGGGTGTGTTGTACTTGGCATGTGAGCTGTCGCCATTTTTTTGGAATCTCTATACTATCTTTGTATTACATACACTAACATCCTGGCATCCATCACTTATTTCCACATTATCATTCTCTATGTGAATTTAAAAAAATAGTTATGTATATTTGTAGAGTAGGCATGTTTGCGTGCACTTGCACTTGAAAAAAGGTCAATGAGTTCACAGAACATAAATGAAACTGTATATAAATGTATTTTAAATTGCCAGCTGATTTAAGTTTGAAACAGTTAATAACTAAATTATAAATATTTTTTTGTAAATTTTAGGTTATTTAATATTTCACATAAGTTTTAATAAATCCTTTTGTATTTTGCGTGCTTTAGCTGATAGTAAACTCACAGCTAAGTTAAACCAAAAACGTTGCCTACATCTAGGCTTGCACTCGTATAGCGGAGTGACTAGCTTAATACGGATGAAAAAGAAATATGTATCATAACTATTGTTGAAAAATTGGTTAAAAAAGCTTTAAACAACTTTGAAAAAAAAATTAAATAAACTTTTAATAGAAAGATACTTTAAATATTTAGTAAAGAGATTATCTTACACGTATATTTTGAGTTATAAAATTTGGTGTTTAAATATTTTCATATTTTTGATTGCTTTGTTCTAAGCATTCTTAAACATTTGGGGGGCAAAATATTTCCAAGCTCTCTGACTATCAGTTAAATAATATCTTTCATGAAAAGAATTCAAAAAATCACAGGACACTACAGTTTCCTCACATTACTTTGCAAAAAAGAGAAAAGAGAAAAATTCGCGAAGTTATCGTTATTTTACCATTGGCAAGTTAATGCCAAATGAGCGACAGGGTAATTTAAATATTCGAAATCCAGTATATTTTTTAAATTGAAATCGCAAGGAAGAGGCAAACCACGAACTAAGTACATTGAATAACAGAAGTTGAAGAGGAAAAAACGCAAAAAAAGATTTTAAAATAAATCACGACCAATGTCTTTGTAAAAATTGTAGCAAGATAAAAGTCAACGCAAAGGACATAAGCATTAAAGAAACGCTAGAAATTCAAACGAAAGTGGCTTTAGTCACATTTTTGTAAAAAATAACGGAAATTGGATATAGAGTACAAAGTTTTGCTTAGCAAAAATAGAATCAGTGAAAAATAAAAACAATTGTTTATGTTAAAAACTTTTAAATTAAACATACTTTACTTTTCGTTGAAAAAATCATTTGGATGTTTATTTTTATGAAGAGCAGCTGTAATGTGGTATTTTTTACTATATGTGAACACTGTATATCTTGTGGCAGAGTTAACGGCAATGTTCAATTTAAGCAGTGAATGAGAGTCTAATTTGCCGTAAACGATTTCGAAGAATGCGATGTAAGGTACAATTAAACTGTTAATTAACTTTTTCTTAGTGTTTACCGGTACCTGAGATGAAGTTACTTTAAGACATCGTAAAGTAAAATATATTTTATTTACAACTTCATTAACATGATCATTACACGAAAGTCCGTAATTAATGATGAAACCCAAGTTCATGGCTTTGTCAACAAGTTTAAGGCGATTGGTGCCAATAAATAGGGTAGGTAAGTCGGAGGCCAAAATTTTGTCCTTACCAATGGTTATTACACAAGATTTTTGCGCATTGAGGCAAAGTAAATTCTTCGTAGAGCATGCCAATATTGAGCCCAGGTCTTTATTAAGTTATTGGTATACTAGCTGAATCGACTCAAATTCACCAGAGATATATGTCATCAATAGGCATGTAAGCGTGAATGAGTGCATGTACTTAAAATGTCGTTAATGAAAATACTAAATATTAGGGGGCCTAATACAGTGGAGCCACTCCGACTCCAGAGGTGCGGCTGCGTGCTGGCGTCGGTCTTGAAGCAAGCGGCTCGCTAAATGTGTAAAATCTTTAAACTTACTTGCCTAGCGGGGTTGTGCGCTGGGTTTGGGACCCGCCAACGCCTCGGATGAGATACCCCCTTTCTGTTGATGACCCCCGCAAACGAATTAAGGATCACGATTTGAGGGCATGCACCTGGAATGTCCGGACCCTTAATTGGGAAGGTGCTGGTTGATATCCTCGTAGGAATAAAGGCTCTGCCGTCCAAAGCGAGTAGGTTCTTATGACATTTACTACAGCGGCCATATAAAGGAGCGCGTCCCGCCACAATCCGGATCAAAGCAAAATTTTTCAATATATCGTTGATTTGCGCCCACGCCCCGACGGAAGGGAAAGACGATTTGGCCAAATATGCCTTTTAGGAGCGCCTAGAGCATACTTATGAGCGCTGACCCGAGACAATGTGAAAATCGTGCTTGGCGATTTTAATGCTAGGGTGGGCAAAGAAGGTATTTTTGGTGCGACAGTTGGTAAATTCAGCATCCACAACGAATCATCCCCCCAATGGGTTGAGGCTGATCGACTTCGCCGGGGCCCGAAATATGGTTATCAGTAGTACTAGATTCCAGCACAAAAAAAATAAAACAACACAAAACCAGATCGATCATGTTGTGATAGATGGAAGACATGTCTCCAGTGTTCTTGACGTGCGTACACTCCGAGGACCCAACATCGACTCGAACCACTATCTTGTTGTAGCAAAGATAAGCACGCGCCTCTGTGTTTCGAAGAACGCCCGTCAACAAACTCAAGGAAAGTTCGACGTCGAAGAGCTGCAATCCCAACAGACTGCCGAACGATTTTCTACTCGACTTGCACACCTGCTCTCTGAGTGCACTCATCAGCAACTTGGCATAAGGGAACTGTGGGACGGCATTGCAAACTCCCTGCGTACAGCTGCAAACGAAACTATTGGATTGGTACGATGAGGACTGCCATGTCGCAGTGGAGAGAAAACAGACTGCCTATCTCGCAACATTGCAATCGACCACAACGCGTGCGGGATGGGATAGATACTGAGGGCTGAAGAGGAAAGCAAGACGCATCTGCAGGCAAAAAAAGAAAGAGGCCGAGATGCGTGAGTTTGGAGAGCTTGACAAGCTGGCCGACAAGGGTAATGCTCGAAAATTCTATGAGAAGATACGACGACTTATGGAAGGTATCAAGACCGGAGCAGACTCCTGCTCTATGAGAAGATACGACGACTTATGGAAGGTATCAAGACCGGAGCAGACTCCTGTAGGACACAAAGAGGTGATCTAGCCACTAGTGAACCCGAAACCCCAATCGACGACGATGGAAAAGACGTTCCACTACCTGACGATGAAGAAGTTAGAATTGCCATCGCTCGCTTTAAAAACAAACAAGGCGGTTGGAGCTGACGGCCTACCGGCAGAAATATTCAAACATGGCGGTGAAGAGCTGACAAATGCATCAGCTACTTTTAAAAATATGGTCGGATGAAAGTATGCCTGACGATTGGAATTAAAGTGTGCTCTGCCCAATCGATAAAAAAGGGGACCTCACAGTCTGCGCCAATTATCGTGGGATAAGCCTCCTTAATATCGCCAGATATTCACCTTGCGCGAAATCTTGTCTGAATTTGGTATCCCCGCAAAACTTATACGGCTATGTATACTGATGTTAAGCAACACTAAAGCTCCGTCACGATCGGGAAGGACCTCTCTGATTCGTTCGATACGAAACGAGGTTTCAGACAAGGTGACTCTTTATCGTGTGACTTTTTTAATTTAATGTTGGAGAAAATAATACGAGCAGCAGAGCTGAATAGAGAAGGTACAATCTTCTATAAGAGTGTGCAGCTGCTGGCGTACGCCCATGATATCGAGTGAACGAGGGCAAGACGAAATATTTTCTGTCATCACACAAACAGTCACCGCATTCGCGACTTGTCACTGTTGACATTCATAACTTCGAGGTCGTAGATAATTTCGTCTATCTAGGAACCAGCATCAACACCAACAGCCTTGAATCCAGCGCAGAATCACTGTTGCCAACAGGTGCTACTTTGGACTAAGTAGGCAATTGAATAGTAAAGTCCTCTCTCGGCGAACGAAAACCAAACTCTACAAGTCTCTCATCATTCCCGTCCTGCTATATGGTGCGGAAGCATGGACGATGACAACATCTGATGAGTCGGCGTGAGGAGTTTTCGAGAGAAAATTTTGCGTAAGATTTATGGTCCTCTTCGAGTAGGCAACGGCGAATATCGCATACGATGGAAGTATGAGCTGTACGAGTTATACGACGACATTGGTATAGTTCAGCGAATTAAGAAGCAACGGCTACGCTACTCCAGCTTTGAAAATTTTCGATGCAGTACCCACCGGTGGAAGCATAGGAAGAAGAAGACCTCCACTATGTTGGAAGGACCAGGTAGAGTAGGACCTGGCTGTACTTGGTATTTCCAATTGGCGCCACCCAGCAAAAAGAAGAAACGAATGGCACAATTCTGTTAACTCGGACCTTTTAAAATCTGTCCGAGATAGCTCTTAAATAGCTCTGTATAAGTTTTAATGATGATTCGGTAAAGTTGAAATACTTAGCTGGTTTCTCACATAATGTATTGTGGTTAACAGAATCAAAAGCCTTAGAAAATCGATATAGCAAAATAGTCTTAAATGGCCTTGATCGAAATGTTGACGTCTATCATCTAAGACTTTAACAATAGCAGTGAACATGAATAACCAGCTCTGAAACCACTCTAAAAAAATAAATGTTAGTGTTAATAGTCTGTCTAGGGTTGAATTTAACCAAATAATAGCAAATGTTCGGCTTCCAGGATTCACTTGCGTTTAGAAATCATTGAAAAAAAGAAACAAAAAAGGTTATACGGTGGGCGTATACACTAGCTTTAATACGACGAGGACATAACATTTTTCTCTTATCGTAATAAACAACTCACTACCCGTCACGTATAGTTAATGACTCCATTTCGTGGCCACTGTAGGCAATTCACCTGTAATTTCACACACGAGTCATTTGCTTTTACGTGGCGCTACGCGAACTATTTGCTAATTTGGATAACGACTGATTTTAGCAACGTATACTACGCTCACATATACACTACATATACTTAACTTAATAGGTACAGAAAAAGTTTATTTGAGAAGAGAGCACAACAAGGAGAGGAATGATGCTTGACTAAAGAAGAAATTGTGTGATTTGGCTAACAATAGCACTTGCACCTTATACAGAGCACAAAAACAGGCAGCAATAAAGGAAATGAGAGTAAAGTGAAAATAAAGTAATACATTCACACTTTTCTCGTAGTACACTGTAGATGTTGTGGCTGCCATTTCACTAATGTCAATGATAATCGCTTCTTCTCTTTGTACGGATTGTTTATTTGCAATTTGTTTTCATTAGCTTAGATTATCGTTTCGCAAATGAATTTAACGAATAAATATTTAGATGTTGGTGTTGGAGTGTTAATAAAAATAAATATATTGTGGAATTTCTTGTATATTTCTATGCTTAAGATGAATTGAAATTTTATATTTTGATGCTTTGCTAATGGTTTGAATCAGATATTTGATTTTGCGAAAACTTCTTCAAATAAAAAAAAAAAAATAATTTAGTTTTTTGTTTTCACAATTTTTTAATCAGGGCTGTTAAGACTTTCATAAATAATCTTACTAGTTTTTAGCTGGACTAATTTTCTTGCTTGAAAATTCTATGAAGAGTGGCTGAAAGAAGATTTCAAGAGAGGGAGCAAACAGAGAAAATGCACAACCCTGTTATGACGAACACAACCGACTTTGACGTGGTTCCATAGCAATTGTCTTCTTAAAGAATAAGAAAGCGCTAGGAGTCGATATTTTACCGACTTAGCTATTGAAATAAGTGCTTGCATCAGCTGGAATGCAGGAATGGATATATGAGAAAATAATCGATACACATCGCCATTTCTTTGATCTTAAAGCTGTGTTCTTGAGCACGAAAATGAGCTGCTTTTACACCGCTACGTTTGAATTTTTGTATATGGAATTTATAAGACTGTGTAAACTGAAGCTGCATATCACAGAACCTCTCCGAGCCGTACCAAATGAGGCTTCAGATAAGCTTACTCTCATAGCAACGAGCTGCAAAAATAATTAGAAGAGTGTACAATTGCTGGCGTGTGGTCTCAACTTCGCTGTTAGTTTTGCCTAGACGAAGTATGTCTTGCAATCAAACAAACAGTCAGGATACTCGCGGCTTGGCTCCCACGCCGTTTATTGAGGAACCAGCTAGAACACCACTAACAGTGACAGTCACGTCATCCGAACGGATGAAAGCAGTTTTTCTTGTTAAATATTCAGTGCAGTAGCCATAGGTAGAAGCAGGGGAACAGAAAATCTCCAATCCGTAGGAAGGATCAGGTGGAGAGCGACCTGGTTTAATTTGGTATTTTCCATTGACCTACAGCAACGAAAAAAGGAATAACGCACTGTTGTTGATACGATGGCCTGCGCCAATTAAGATGAATAAGAAGAATTTCCTTAAACAAACTTTGCTCCTAAAATATTAACTTTTTGCATATTCTCTAATTGCTTATGGAAACTTTGTAACAAGAAAGCATGTACATACTTATGAATATTTAAGATACCGCACATAATTTTCTTGACGTAAACTATTTGTTTAGATGCTAACCACAAAAAAAAAATTTTTTTTCCACCACAGGGGAGCTTGCATGTCTAAAAAGTTGATACTTACATACATACAAAATATTGAATTTCCTAAAATTCTTAAAGTAATTTCTACGCAAATAAGTTTCTTGATAATTTTTTTGAATTCATTTGAATTTTGACCTACAGCCCACCTGTAGAATGGAAAATTCATTTCAATTAAAAAAGTAGTGGTAATTTGAATTGGTTCATTGAGTAGGTTCATTTTACCAGAGCAGTTTTTCATATTTAACATACTTGGGCAATATTTCAACAGGTTAGAATCGTTGTAATAACCACATATTCATATTTATGGTATGTTAAATATATATTCAAGGGGATATTTCTATGCCTATTACACGTTTTCTATTTAGAATTGACAAAAGAATATTAAAATATACTTAAATATAACTAAATAATATTTATATTAAAAATAGACATTCCAATTTTTAGAACAACTATATATCACAAGCTTTGCCTACAATGAATGTGAAAATCTTGAAATTGAAAAAAATTTGTTTGGTATATCTTTTTGTACATTAATAAACCAAAACTTTTACGGGGATTACTATCTTTGACATTTAACATTTTTCTATGATTTTCTTTGATATTTGGAAAATTCCTCAGAATGATGTCTAAAATTCAGTTATCAAAATAAATTTGTGAATTGAAGTGTGCTGTTAAATCTTAGCAAGTAGCCATTTTAAGTTAATACTAACAAATGCTAATTAATAGTGCGATTTCGACGTTAACGATTTTAAGACACCGAAACGAAATGATTTCATTTCGTTGAGTTCATTTTTCTTGTTAGCGAAACGAAATGATATCGTTGTGTTCGTTGAGCATCTGTGTAAAACACTCCATTTTTTATGGAACCCAAATCAAAAACTTGTCGTTTTCGTTAGTAATTGTCTGCCAGCAACTTTCCTAAAATTTGTATTTAGTCACAAAATATTTACTTAAAACAACATAGTTAAATGAAAATTCATTTGTATATTTCTTTTCGTTTTATGGTAAGTTGTTAAGCTCTTCCGGGTCGATATGTTAGTTAGTTGCTTTCAATGCGGCCGGAAGTTTTAGTTAGAACAACATTTCTGAATTTCCCTCAGGTATATTGAGCCGGTTAGTACGTTTGTGTATAGTATTTTGGTTTGTACAATATAAATGTTTGTAAATGTTGTAGTGAGAGCTTAAATGTTTCGACAATTTCTTGTAGAGGGTGAGTACCACATGTGCGGCTATATTCATATAAAGCTTGAAACTTGGAGAGTTTTGCATAAGAAGATTTACACTAAGTAATTGTAACAATATACTATCAATTTTGTGGCAATTTTTTATAAAGCATTAAAATTTAATAAAAATATTTTGTTTTAAGTTAAAAAATATGAATTTGAAGTTTTGTATTTTTGGTATAATGTTTTAAATACTTAGTACATTTGTAATATTTTTTATAAAATTGCGTCATTATGAGTAACTTAAGTAAAATACGTTTATTTATTCATAATTCTGAAGTGATTTTTGTACAATTTACATTTCAAAATTCCGTACGGTTTTTAAAAATTCACCAGACTAATAAATTTTTCGAAATTTTAATGACAAATTGAAAAAAAAATCGTTTTCTTATGCTACCATTAATCGTAACATGGTGAAAAATTAAAATTGGGAAAAGTCAAAAAACAAACCGGCATATCTTTTCTGATTTTCCCATTTCTTTTTTCACAAGATGTTAGCAAAACAATGATTTCACAATTTTTTATTTGTCCAGAAGCTGAGACAGAAATGAATTTTTAAATACAAGAGAATTTTTTGTTACCAGCATTCCCTGAAACGATGAGGCCAATGGTTTTCTGTGGTCGATTCAATTTATTTATTGTGCTACGACCTTTATATTATATTTCCATTTACTTATTGAATTGATTTTTGGTAAATTTTCTTTCAAGTACAACCTAACAAAAGGCAAAAATAAAGTCAACATGAAAGTGCCAGAAGCAGAATGGCATAAGAGTAGTAGCATACTTACAGGCGTATACCTATACTCCCAAAGGGGAAAACCTTGAGGCAACAACAAGACAAAGCAATACAACTGAAATTGAATTACCGATTTGGTAAATATACATAACAAGGCCAAGTACATATAAATATATATTTCGGGCAAAGCACAGAAGTGAAATGGGAAATTTTAACAAAAAGCAACGCCTAGTCGCAGAATAAAAGCTTAAAAGTAAAATGTGTATGTGCTTGCGCTCATATTCCTTGTAGAGCGAAATTATAATCGAAAAACTTATATTTAAAAAACTGCAATGTAATCATGAATGTCATACAATACGTTTAAGAAAGAGCGTAAGCAATTCAAAAAATTGCTTCAAAAATAAACTCGATGCAGCCCAATAAAATAGAGGGGTCGTTCCACCTTAAATGATATGAGAATCCTCAAATAATTTGAAAGAGGCCATTACACAAAAAAAAATTACTGTTTCATGCGCTTTTTGATCCAGAGATTTTACTGGACCATATAATTTTGAAAGTGACACGGACGGGACTGCTACTGTCAATATGTAGCATTATAGTCGTATAACCCAATGTTTTTGGTTTGTAATTGAAGAAGACGACTTGGACATTTGAACAATTTCAACATGATGGTGCCACATCCCACACAACACCAGCGAATATGGATTCGCTCTCTTAGTCAGTTGGTTACCGAGATCGCCCGATTTTTTTTGGGGAAGCTACGCGAAAGACCGTGTTTATGTGGATAAACTTTTAACTCTTGATCACTTGAAAACCAACATTCGACTGTTATGGCTGAGATACTGCTCAATAGGTGTCATAAAGTGGTCGAAATTTACTTCAAATTCACGAGTCGGTCATTCGAACGATGTAGTATTTCACATATAACGCCAAGGTTCAAAATTTATAATAAGAAAGTAATTTCATGAAAAAATTATTTTAAATGCATTTCATTAACTTTTTTTTCGAAACCGCAAAATGAACAACCCAAAATGGAATGTTACTTCAGTTACATTATATCTAACCAATTTAAGTTAATATTACTACTTTTATAGCTTACAGCAAATACAGAGCAACAAGTACGCCCGTCATAAATCTATCCACTTGAATCACTACACCGATGCTCTATGGATAAAAATGTGCAACCAACAACTATAAAACCATTTGCTGGCACTTAATGTCGGACATTTTTTTGATGAGTGAAATAAGAAAAAAAATGCTTAAAGAAAAATTTCGCATTTGGCTTATCCAAAGATTTTATACCATTTATACCATTTATGAATGTATGTTTATTGTATAAAATACAAATCTTAAATGGGTAGATTTTCGAGTGTATATCAGAATAATTATTTGTAAACATATGTGTGTATATTTTATTCGTTTGATCAGGCCGGTTCCGACAAATGATTAAGGAATTAGTACAATCTAATCACATATCAAATCATCAGGTCGCTCAGATATCTCAAAAATTTTAATGCCAACACAGGTGTGTTTACATGTATTCAGCGCTTTATTTGCGTCTTGATGTTTTTTCCAATAAATGGAGGGACATACACTTTATTCTAAGCCGCCTCCGAGCCGCTGACGGATCTTTAAGAGAAGCTTAACTTCATGTCAAAAATACTCACAAAAGGGCTTGCATTGTCTACCGAAGTGAGATCGCAAGTAGAAAAATTAACCTAAATTTTTATTAAAATTAATTTTCTATAATTTTGTATGTTGGTTGTGTCGGGACTGGAGCCATGACCATCCACATTGTAGCATATACTGCTAACCATTGACTATTGCAGGGCAATTGGATAAAAATATAGAGAACGTAATTATTTTAAGCCCACGAAAGGTATAAATGAGGAAGAAATAAATTAAGAACAGAAAAAATTTGTGTTTCCCAAGAATACTTATGTAAATGAGGCCGTAAATATAATTTTGTGACCTCTTCAAAGTTGAAGCAGTAGCACGTTTGCGGTCATGATGGAAACGTTTGCGTTTAGCCATAAACCAAAGCAGAAAAAGTGCAGAGAAGAACAGATGTCTTGATTGCTTTTGCCGAAAAAATTTGAGTGGTAAAAAATATAATATCAGAATGAGAAAAATTAAAGTGATAATTTCTTAAATCAAAGGAACAACGCATTTCATGTCCTATAATAGCATTATTCCAATATACAAAAGTACCAAAATTAAAAGCAAGTGCTGTGAGAATGCAGGAGAGAGTTACGAATAAATTACTTCTCATTTTCCCCCTTAATTTTCAATATACTTTTATTTTGAATGTAAGAGTATGACTTTCTATCAGAATATTTGCTGCTTCCTTTTCGAATTCTCAAGAGCAAATTGTGACAGTAATAAACGTCCATTAGCATCTGTCATTGGAAAACGAGAAAATGGAAGTGTAAAAAAATTAAATAAGCACAAGTACTGTGCTATAATTTTGTTTGCAAATGTCAGTAAGGGCACCCAACGGCAAAAGGATTTTTGCGCTTGCTTAACACCATTGCACACGACTATTAGAAAGTGTACACACAACTATTGAAATTAGCGAAAATTAATTCTGAATTACATAGCTTTTGGATATTAGCAAGCTGAGAGATAGAAGAAGAAAAATTATGTTCAGCAAATTAATCACATTTTACTTGAGGGTTTTCAGTTTTATTGCTTTTAAAATTATTTCATCACAAAATTTTTCAAGGGAAATTACTCACTTGAAGGAGTAGATACTAGAAATCGGAAAGAATAAAAGGAAAAAACAATTTCAGAAAATATTTCATTATATCCTCAGAATCATTTGAAGAAGAAGAAATAAACATTTCTAGTTGCATTATAGATTTATATATATGTATGTATATAAATGGCGATTTATAGCCGCTGAAGCGATTTTCCAATTTGTAGTTTTGCGTCTTGATGTTTTTCCAACAAATGGAGGGACCTACAGATTATACTAAGTCGCCTCCGAACGGCTGAAGATTTTTTATGAGGAGCCTTTATTTCATGTTAGAAATTTTAGATTTGTCAACTATATTGAAAGACGCAAGTACGCCGACCGTTTTGTTTGATGACAGGAGATATTTCGTCTTTCTCAGTTTCAGTACCATACCCATTCGTTCGCTTCTTTGCTAAGGCTGGAGAAAGTAGAACTAAAGGCGCTGTTGTTAAGGCCTGCGAAATCAATGCCATCGGCATAAGCCATCAGTTGTACACTATTTAGCTCTGAAGCTCATATTATATTTTCTAGAGTCACCCTGCTTAAAACCTGACTGAGCTTTTGGTGTTGCTTAGCGTCAGCTTACACGTATACCGCCGTTAAAATTTCAACATAGCGGAGTAGGAACAGTTCCTTACTGCGCTGTCGAAAGCCTTTTTAAAATCAAAAATTCTTTTCTCACGGGACTTTCCCAAGATTTTAGGCATGATGAATATCTGGTCAATGCCATGGATGAGCATACTTAGATTCCAAACGTCGGGCACGCTTTCGTTCGAGCGTCGGCAGCTTCACTCAGGCATTTTGGCGTGTTTTTGTCTGCAAATGCGGCTTACTTGGGTGGGCACAAATCAGCAATGTGGGAAAATTTTGATTTGCTGCGGATTGTGGCGAGATGTTCATTCACCGGACTGAATGCCAATACTCGGTGACGAAGTCTCTCTCCCACCACAAATCCAATACCAAATTACCGCTCTTTTATGTATACAGCCTTGGCCAAGAGTATTAGGCACCCCACTAAAATACAAGTACTCTCAAATGTGGCTATCAAAGTTACCACTTCTTTTTGTAAATGTCTTACATGGGTGTTTAACTGTTGATTAAACGAACAAATTGTGTAATATTAAAAGTTATAGCACTCTGGGTAAGCTAAACCTAAAAATTGTAATTTTTAAGAAATTTATAAAATATTTTCGCATTTAAAATTTGAAAGTGAAAGTGAAGATTACATTTAGTGAAAAGTTACCAATCTTATTAAAATATTTCATATTTAGCGAAATGCCTAAAAAAGGTGAAATTACGATGATAGGAATTCAATTTCTAAGCGAAGAAGGTAAGTCTCAGTTTGAGATTGCCAATTTGGTGGGATATTCGCAGTGCGCGGTCCAATGTGCTATCAGGCAATTTGTGGAGACGAAATCCCATAATAATAAATAAAAAAGTGGAAGAAAGCGTCAACCAATAAACGAGAAGACCGAATACTTATACGCCAGTCTCTCAAGGATCGCAAAAAATCTTCTTCTGCCCTTGCAGCTGCCCTTTCGGATGAATTTAGTAAACCAGTTAGTGCTCGAATAGCTAGAAGACTTTTGGAAGCAGGTTTAAAAGAATGTAAAGGCCGAATGAAGCCGTGGATGCATATTTTTGTTGTTTTTTGATCAATTAAATTAGTTCTCATTTGAAAAAAAATTACGTATTAATATAGATTTTTCTTCAGCCGTGGCTCTCAGAAAAGAATAGGAAAAATCGATTTGAATGGGCTCGCCGATACCAACATTTCACGGAAGAAGATTGGTCGAATGTTCTGTGGTCTGATGAATCAAACTTCGAGGTAAGTTTAGTTAAGATCGTCTTAAAGTATCAAAAGCCATAGCTTCTTACCCTAGAGCAATTTTGAAGACATAATACAAATCTTATGAAAACATAATTTTTTCTTATCTACAGATATTTGGAACACCTGGTGTGACGTTCGTGAGGCGACGGGTTGGGGAACAATATCATCCAGATTGCGCGGTACCCAGTGTTAAGCATGGAGGAGGCAGCATTATGATCTGGGGCTGCATGGCAGCTGATGGTGTCGGCAAAATGTTCGTGTGCGAGGGTCGCATGGACAGTCAAAAGTACATAAATGTATTAGCCTTCTTTAACGTGCATTTTCGGCTCCTTGTCACAAATCAGCGACTACGATGCGTTGGTTTAGCGATAACAACATTGTTTTGTTAGATTGGGCTGCAAGGAACACAGTATAACATCAAAAACTGCCTTAAAGAATGCGGTACGCTATAAGTGCGGACGAATGTGCAAAGCTTGTACTCAGCATGCCTAAGGGAATTGCTGCCGTTATTAAATCGAAGGGTGGACCTACTAAATATTAATGTTATTATCACTAATTCATTGTATTTTCACTGTTTTACTAATAAAACTTCATTACTTCACTTGTTAAAACAAAAAATTCAGTAATTAGTGGGGTGCTTAATACTTTTGGCCAAGGCTGTATGTCCGCTGTATTAGATTTCTTTCGTCTTTGTCCCGTTCATAGCAGTTCTTGGACGGCGGTGACGTCACCATTTAATCTTATTAATACACCAACCAAGGGACCGGATATTTCAGGGGCATGTCTTCTAATCGTTTTCCTTAAAACGTTTGCTAGGTCGCCATCAAAAGGGGGTCTCTCATCCGAGGCTTTGTTTGAATTTTCATCGAAGTATACTTTTCATGTGATGGGTCCCAAACCCCACGCACAACCGCAGAGAGATTCGTTTTTTCACTTTATCTCGCCCCCACGGGTGTTTGTTGGATACCCAGAGGACACTAGGTCTAAGACCGGAAGTCGTGAGCTGCTTACGCAATATGTAAAATAATGGTTTATGGTCGTTCCTAAGTGAATGGTAGACAAAAGCTTTCCTGGGTGAACTTTTGCACAAGGCTCATCATTCTTATTTATTAGAATCATGTTTTCCTCCCAGAACCATTAATTTTCAGAAATTGCAGTAGTTACCAATTGTTCATTGTACCATTCACTTTGACTGGTACTAGTGTAAGTGTCAATAGTAATCTTTTTTTTCTTCAGGAATATTTGCTTGCCTATGCCCTTTATTAGACGATCAATCTGTGGTCAACTCACACGAACATATCGAAATATAAATCCTAGGAGGTCTGTGGGCTTGATCTCGATTTCCGTTTTTCACAAGGTCAGTTGCACGTCGTTATACGAAACAAATCGTTATCCCTACTGATTTCGATTTCATTTAAATTTATTACCAATCTGGAGATTAGCGTGAAATGGGACCGAGACGAAGGTCGACGGGTTCGTTAGTGTAAATTATAAACCCGCAGGCGTATTATTTTGTATTTTATTGTATGCATTTCTCTTCAGAATAGATTTTAATTTCTAAATAATCTCCTTATAAGTTTTCTTGTTTATAGCATGCTTATTTTTAAATACAATGAAAATCTTTTCAAGTGGGATTCAGATATTATGCCTGACATATTGTGCTCAGCAAGTAAATTTAACTCATTTCATTTCTTTAAATTAACTTAATATCTTGAGCAAAACAACAAAGACTTGAACCCTTTTTATCCTCTTCGATCATCTTGTAACTATTTTATTAAGGCAAGTAAACATCCCATAAACATACAAAATGAAAAGTTAAAAGCAGAACTGGAATGCTGAAATGTACCATAAAATCAGCATATTACCCCATTCATATTCATGCAATAATACATAAAAATACAGTGAAGTAATGAAGACATAAACTTTTTATGTGTCAAAAGAAAAGGAAGGTATCGCGTATATGTATGTATGCATATGCATCTTACGGATTACTGATTAACTTATTCTATGGGATACCGCTAATACATGTGTATTTTATATGAAGCCTGCAGTGAAGTATCAGAAAAAAACTTCTTCAAAATTAGAATTTTAAAACATGAATCTCACAAGTCAGGAAATAATTAAAATGTTACCAATTTTTTCTCTAGTGTCTTATTATATTTTATTATATAAAAATAACATTAACAAAAATATATTTATTATTATAAGTATTTAATTCTTGCATCAGATTATTTGCAAATATGACCGCCATGCGCCCAACTATTGAAAACTAAATATGCTCTGTCCAATCCCAAAAAAGGGGCTCCCATATTCTGCGCCGTAAGATAAGCCTCCTCAATATCGTATACGAGTAAAAGGTCCTATAGGGCGTACTGTGTGAAAGACTAAAGCCCACCGTCAAAAAACTTATTGGTGCGGCTGGTAAACCAACCATTGACCAGATATTCACCATGCGCCAAATCTTGGAAAAGACCCGTGGAAAGATCATCGACACACACCATCTCTTCGTCTATTTTAAAAGAACGAAAAGGAGCTGCCTCTACGTCCTTATATCCCCGCAAAGAACAATCTTATACGGCCATGTAATCTGACGTTAGGGAACACCAAAAGCTTCGTCTGGATCTGTAAAGACCTGTACGAGTCGTTCGATACTAAACGTTGATTCAGACAAAGTGTTCTTTTTCATGTAACTTCTTTAATTTGCTGCTGGAGAAAATAATTAGAGCTACTGAGCTGAATAGAGGGGGTACAATCTTCTATAACATTATTGGCATTATTGGCCTCATGGTTACTAATTTCTTCAGACTTGATAAGGAAGCGAAGGTGGTGAACAAGGGCAAGACGAAATATCTCTTGTCAACAAACAAACAACCATAGCATTCGCGACTCGGCTCCCACGTTACTGTTGACAGTCATAACACCAACATGTGCTACTTGAACTGAGTAGGCAATTGTAAAGTAAAGTCCTTTTTCGACGACCAAAGACCAAACTCTACAAATCACTTATCGTTCCCGTACTGCTATATGGTGCGGAGGCATGAACGATGACAACACCTGATGAGTCATCGTTAGGAGTTTTCGAGAGAAAGCTTTTGCATAAGTTTTATGTCTGTGGGAAGGGCGAATATCGGAGCCGATGGAACGATGAGTTATACGTGATATACGGCGACATTCACTTAGTTCAGCGAATAAAGAGACACGCTGGCTAGTTCATCTGGTCCGGATGGATAACAATAGCCTAGCTTCGAAATAAACTTGGACAGATAGAATTCTAATGAACTTCTACGTCAAAGAGCAACAGCCAGTTGCTTGAATGAAAAAATATTTTTCGACCCAGTTTATGCTATAATTAGTACAATTTCCTGTAGGGAATGCATGAATTTATGAAATTTCAGTTATGAAGATATATTCTTATTTGTTTGAAACCATACTCTTGTTGAATGGAATATGTGCAACTGTACGGGGTTACAAAAGTTTTAAGACCCGAAAGCTAATTTAACAAATTTTACAGCTAAAAGGAGTGTGGTAAGTGTATTTTTAAAACTTTTCACTCTTCGTAGCTTTTCCATTTCTTTTAAAATTAAGTAATTTAATATTTGTTATGCTTTGTTCGTAATATTCTTCTTTGCCTGCCTTTTGCGTATTTCCTTAAATTTGCTTTATACATCGCCGACACTCCTCTCATACCAAGTATATTCCTTGCTCAAAATATTAAATATTTTATTTGTTGTTTGGTAAGTTAAGCCCAGATTCTGCTAGTCTGTGCTACAGCTGGCTAGTGGTAATGGTGAGCCGCAACGTGCAGGCTGTAAACTCATACTTTGCACAGAAGTCGCATGTTTTCTACGAGCTTCTCCTCACCTCTCATATTTTTTAATTTTTATTACAGGTTTTTGTGGGTGTATGAATGTGTGCGTCTGCGAAAATGTATACTTCAAATACGACGTGCGTATACATCGTAAATTTATGGAAAAGTGGGTGCATTAGGACCTCCCATCCGAGCTCCTGGAGCTTCTAGCGCGTCGCCAAAAATGTGCGTGGCCTGGCGTTATCCTGATGGAACACAATTCGGTCTCTGTTGATCAAAGATGGCCTCTTCTGGATGAGTGCTGCCTTCAAGCGGTCCAGTTGTTGGCAATAGAGGGCCGAATTGAGTGTTTGGCCATAGGGGAGCAGATCGTAGTAAATGATTCCTTGCCAATCCCACCAAACACACAGCAAAACCTTCCTGGCCGTCAATCCTGGCTTCGGCCACCGCTTCCGCCGGCTCACCGCGTTTCGACCACAACCGATTTCGCTTGACGTTGTCGTAAGTGATCCACTTTTCATCGCTAGTCACCAAACGCTTCAGAAATGGGTCGATCTTTTTGTGATTCAGCAGCGATTCGCAGATGGAAATTCGGTTCATCATGTTTTTTTGCGTTAGTTCGTGTGGCACCCAAACATCGAGCTTATTTTTGAATCCAAGGTTATGCAAATGGTTCCAAACGGATTTCTGGCTTATCTTTAGTTCCTCAGCAATTAAATAAGTGCTCTCGTGACGGTCTGTTTCCACTATTTTCATGATTTTATCGTAATTTGCGAAGATAGACCTCCCGACCGGAACGGAACCTAGCAAACCACTTTTGTGCCACACGTTCGTTCACAGTATCGGGCCTATAAACTAAATTATTTTTTTCAGCCGCTTTGGCTGCTTTTTCGCCTTGACCGAAGAAAATTTGTAAAATATAGCGAATTTTCTCTTTGCTGTTGTCCATCTTTGACGAGCGCTTACAACGTACTGAGTCAATCAATCGAAAAACCGTCAAAGACAAACTTTTAGCGCAAATAGACATGTTTTCAGCGCCGTATAATATGACATGATGCGACACGTAACACTAGTACTGTGGACCATAGCGCCATCCCTTAGATAAAAACCGAACGAACTTTTTCTTCTTCTTCTTTATTGGTGTTGGCACCGCTTACGCGATTACATCCGAATCAATATAAGAGCGCCATTCTTGTCTTCTTTTCGCTGCCTGGCGCCAGTTAGAAATGCCAAGTGAACCCACTTGATCCTTCCAACGGAGTGGAAGTCTTTCTCTTCCTCTGCTTCCACCAGCGGATACTGCATCAAATACTTTCAAAGCTGTAGTGCTTTCATCCATTCGGATGGACTATGTCAATATCATCGCACTTGTACAGCTCATCGTTCCATCGTCTGCGGTATTCGCCGTTGCTAATGCGCAAAGGACCATAAATCGTTCTTAGAACTTTTCTCTCGAAGACTCCTAGAGTCGACTCATCAGTTGTTGACATCGTCCACGCTTCTGCGCCATATAGTAGGACCGGTATGATGAGCGACTTGTAGAGTTTGGGTTTCGTTCGTCGAGAGAGGACTTTACTTTTCTATTGCCTACTCAGTCCAAAGTAGCACCTGTTGGCAAGAGTGATTCTGCGTTGGATTTCCAGACTGACATTGTTATTGGTATTAATGCTGGTCCCTAGATAGACGAAATTATCTACGACCTCGAAGTAATGACTGTCAACAGTGACGTGGGAGTCGAGTCGCGAATGCGATGACTGTTTGTTTGATGACAGGAGATATTTCGTCTTGCCCTTATTCACTACCAGACCCATTCGTTTCACTTATCTATCAAGTCTGGAGAAAGCAGAACTCACGGCGCGGTTGTTGAGGCCAATAATGTCGATATCATCGGCGTACGCCAGCAGCTGTACACTCTTATAGAAGATTGTACCTTCTCTATTTAGCTCTGCAGCTCGTATTATTTTCCCCAGCATTAAATTAAAAAAGTCACATGATAACGAACTTTTTACTTTACCTAATATTTCGGACATGAAATAAAGCTCCTTTTAAAAAACCATCAGCCGTTCGAAGGCGGCTTAGTATAAACTGTAGGTCCTCCATTTGATGGAAAAACATCAAGACGCAAAACCACAAATTGGAGGAGGAGCTTGGCCGAAAATCGCTTCAACGGTTACGAAGCGCCGATTATAAAAAAATGGTTCGAAAAACTTTAAATGCGTTTTTCTCGAAACGCTGTTTTCAGAGTCGGTGAGGAAAATTTCTCTGAAACGGCTGAACCGATCGGCTTAAAATTTTCTCACGACCTTCTAAAACATATTTGTTAGGTGATGATCGATTTGCTTTGCTTTCCGGGTTTTTGATAATTCGAAGCAGAAATATCTTCCTCACTGCCACAGGAACAAGAAGATCCACTAGTTTTTAAAATTAATCGTTTATTGTTAAACTACATTCAATTCTGTCTATTAACATTTTTTTCTATTAATTTATAGAATTCAATGTTTCTCAAAAAAAAAAAAAAAACTAAAATAACAAAGAAAATGCATTTACTTTTTTTGCAAGTAAGATTAAATTTTCTCGATAAATTCACTAAACATTCGATCCTAAGTTTACAGATAATTCATTTCAGCCGTTTTTACCCCAGCGGTGGGTGGAAAATTCCTTTTATGGGACAACAGACGTAGTTGTTGCCCGATTGCGCCCTTATTTTATTGATTTTTATATTGTGGTTTCCGCGGTATAAATTTAGTTACTGAACTACTACGATGTTCCTACTATTCAAAAATACCGTTTTATGGGAGGAAAACACGACCTTGGTCCGACTTTCGAGGGTGTGAACTGCTGTTAACGTATGGAGTCTTAAAAAATATTTTAGATAAAGCCTAGCATGTTGATGTTTTCAATATCGATCTGAAAACTTTTTGGAAAAAAATTTAATATTGGTTGCCCAAAAAGTAATTGCGGATTTTTCATATAGTCGGCTTTGACAATTTTTTTGAACGGCGGTGACTCTGTAATTGCATTCTTTCTTTTGTCAGTTATTAGCTATCATTTTTAGCTTGCTTTAGAAAAAAAGTGCGCGAAATTTTGCTTACATTTGTTTGTTTGGCGTCAATTTTAATATGGAGCCCACAAAAGAGCATTTTCGTCATATTTTACTTTATTATTTCCGTAAAGGAAAAAACGCGGAGCAGGTTGCTAAAAAGTTACGAGATGTGTATGGTGATAAAGCCTTAAAAGAAAGACAGTGTCAAAATTGGTTTCGCAAATTCCGTTCTGGAGATTTTTCACTTAAAGATGAGCCACGTTCAGGTCGGCCAAGTGAAGTTGACGATGACGATATCAAGGCTGTAATCGAATCGGATCGTCATGTAACTGAGCGTGAGATAGGAGGGAAATTAAATATACCAAAGTCAACCGTTCATTATCACATAAAAAGTCTTGGACTCGTAAAAAAACTTGATATTTGGGTACCGCATGAATTGAAAGTATTTCATTTAACAAACCGAATCAACGCTTGTGATATGCACCTTAAACGCAATGAATTCGATCCGTTTTTAAAACGAATCATAACTGGAGATGAAAAATGGATTGTTTACAATAACGTCAATCGAAAACGATCATGGTCCAAGCATGGTGAACCAGCTCAAACCACTTCAAAAGCTGATATCCACCAAAAGAAGGTTACGCTGTCTGTTTGGTGGGATTGGAAGGGTGTGGTATATTTTGAGCTGCTTCCAAGGAACCAAACGATTAATTCGGATGTTTACTGTCAACAATTGGACAAATTGAATACAGCCATCAAGGAGAAGCGACCAGAATTGGTCAATCGTAAAGGTGTCGTATTCCATCATGACAACGCCAGACCACACACATCTTTGGTCACTCGCCAAAAACTGAGTGAGCATGGCTGGGAACTTTTGATGCATCCACCATAAAGCCCTGACCTTGCACCATCAGACTACCATTTATTTCGATCTTTGCAGAACTCCTTAAATGGTAAAACTTTCGGCAATGATGAGGGTATAAAATCGCACTTGGTTCAGTTTTTTGCAGATAAAGGCCAGAAGTTCTGTGATCGTGGAATACTAAATTTGCCGGGAAGATGGCAAAAGGTTATCGAACAAAATGGCAATTATATATTTGATTAAAGTTCATTCTAAGTTTTATTAAAAATGCATTTACTTTGTTTTAAAAAATCCGCAATTACTTTTTGGGCAACCCATAGTATATAATATTATATTATATAAAAAGAGGTTAATTAAATATATTTTATTATTGGTTTAATTTTGTTAACGTATAAAATTCACGCATTTGATACAGACTTAACCGTTTCGAGACTGCTGGGATGTTTTCATCTCAAAATTTTTCTTAAAAATCCTAATTTAGAATATACCATATGACATTGGTTCAAACAGATCCCAACACGTTCTTTATGTTTATTTAGTTGCATTGTTGACAGTTTAGGTGGGAAAAAACTTTTGTTGGGACATTTTTAGTCCCAGCCAGAAATCCGGCACAGGGCATTAAAAAAAAAAACAGAAATTAATTTGTTTATTCGGTAGATACAATTGATTTCATCACAAAAAAATCTGCAGGCATCGATATATAACACAAAAGTCGTCTCGAAACGGTTAACACATTTTTTGAAATAACTTAAAAATCACTATAAAAAAGTTACTCAAATTTTTATGCAAATTTTAAATTTCATAAACCGTAACAACATTTATTTTCCTTTCAATTTCCTTTCTAGACACATCATCTCCAGCATGCGTTATGGCAAAAGCTACATATTTGACTTTTTTCTGAAAATAAACCCTGCCAAATATCGGTTACACTCTCGCAAAAGCGTCTTTGAGTGCTCTATAATCGTCGTTGGTACACACACACACTGATATCCAATACAAATAACCACTCACATGCGTGGCTGAATAGAATTTTATCATTGACACAGAGCAACGCAGGTGCACGAGATGTGCTTCGAAAATAAAATGGGAAAATACTAAGTGACAGCTTGTAAGTGAATACAGCCGCTATTGTCAAAAGGTACGCAAGTTTGCGAAAAAATTTATTTGTGTGAGAGCGTGCGGGGGGTGTGTGTGAGACACGTGTAAAAGTAAATGCGACTTTTAACTGTTTTTTGTGTTTACATGTGTATACTATTTGCGGAGTAAACAAATTGCCAGTGAATGAAGAAATGATGGTATGTACTTTTGTGTTCTTGTTTTTTTTTTTTGTCAAAATAAAAAGCTCTAGTCATTTCGATGGAATCCTTTTGGGAAAAATTTACAAAATTTGTCAATATGACCAAAGAAATGGAAAACGCAACCAGGTAGTGTAAGTGTAATTTCGAATACGTGAATGTGAGTGTATTGGAGGAAATAGAAAAATAGAGCTCGTGTGCGAAACCGGAAATTCTTGGAAAATAAATAATTAATTAACTTTGTTGTTTACACTACTTATTTTAATTTTCTTGAGTTACCTAGCCCTTTTTATAAATTTTGGATAGGCTGCGTTGCATATAACTTTTATATACATATATATTTTGTAGCGATTTTCGAGCTCCGTCTCTCAACGGCTGATGGTTTTTTATGAGGAACCTTTATTTTTTAAATTTAAATTAATTTGCTATAACTTTTGGATTTGAACATGGGCCTTCCGACTGACATTCGGACGCAATGCTAACCACTCGGCTACTGCGGCCGCCGCGTATATAACTTTTGCATATAGTTTTAAAATCCTTCTTTTTCAAATATGTAAATATCGAAAAATAAAGTGGCTTTATTTCTTTTCTTTCGAACATTTACTGAAATGTACCAGCATATAAATATACATAAATGAAAGGAAATGAAAAACAATGTTTAACTTATTGTGTGAATTAGAGTTCTAGAGATACCCGGGTAGGGTATCGAACACTGTGAGCAGCTCGATACTCGCTCGATACTCGTTCATTGCTCAACTGCTCAAATGATAGTTTGAAATATTTCAAATATCAATTTTGTTTGTCAAAATTTCTTTAGTATTTCAATGAGTTTTACACTTTGCATAAATAAAATTAAAATTATAAAGAAATTTTTTGGGAAAAAGTCAAATTTGTTTATTCAGAATGCTCGAAATGCTCGAGCTCAATGAACGAGTGTGCGAGTACTCGTTGTTCAAATGCTCGAACAGCTCGAAAATGTTCAGACAAAATCTTGAGCTCTAATGTGAATATAGTTATTATTATTTTAACTGTAAAAATCCCCATGAAATCCAATTTTCCGAGTTTTTTTTGACATTGGCTGAAAATTATTTTTTTTTTTATTATATTTTTATTGTCTTCAGTGCAACAATTAATTGACCTATGGCAATTATGGCTATGATTAAGTGTGAAATGCGAACATTTATTTTTGCAATTTTTTTTATATACATACATACATATTAGTCACATGGACATATTTTTTGAATGGTGGATTTCATGAAAACTTACTGTCATCTACATACATCAAGTGTTGACATTGTGAATATATACAATATGTACATATGCATCATGATTCAATAATTAAAGCTTGGATAAGTAGTGACAAGGGAGTTTTGACACTCCCTTACAAATGGTTGCATTTTTTGAAGGTAGTAGAAAGGGTGAGAAAATATGTTCCATTAAAAAAAAAACAGAAAAGGTAGCAAAAAAGGAGTTAAAAGTAAGAGAATTAGTAGGTAATTTACATGGTATATTTTATTCATTTTAAACACGAATGTATGGATATGTAAATAAAAATATAAATAATAAAATTACTTTTAATTGTTAAATTAGAATATAGGAAAAAATTTATTTCAGTAATTTAAGCCGCTAACCAGCTGGTTCATGTACTAATAAAATTAAATGCTGACGTCACCCTCGTCCAAGAATGTGGGTCCTTGTGAAACATACTACAACGGCCATATAAAGGAGCGCAAATCTGATGTCGGATTTGTGGTGCGAGAGAGTTGCATCGAAACGAAATTTTTCAACACAACACTGACTTACGTCCACGCCACGACATAAAAGAAGGACGATGTGACAAAGGATACCTTTAATAAGCGCCTGTAGCGCATTCACCGCTACACTGTGCTTGGCGACTTGAACATCTGGGTGGGCAAGGACGATATCTTTGGTACAACTGCCGGAAAATTCCGCCACAACAACGAAATATCCCAAAGCGGGTTGAGGTTGATCGACTTCACCGGAGCCCGAAATATGATTGTTTACAGTAGAAAATTCATCAAGGTACTTATTTGTCTCTAGATCGAAAAACCCATCCAAGATCGATCATGTTGGAATAGATGGAAGACTTGTCTCCAGTGTTCTTCACGTGCGTACACCCCGAGGATCCAATATCGGCTCGGACCACCATCTTGTAGCAGCAGAGACAAGCATCCAAAATTCCAATCGATGACGATGAAAAAGACGTTACCCTACCCGACTATGTTGAGGTTCGAATAGCGATTGCGCGCTTAAAGAACAACAAAGCGGCTGACAGAGCTATTCAAACATGGCGGTAAAGAAATCGATTTATCTGCAAAAGTCGTTTTAAATCACAAATAATTGCCAACTTCAATGTGTGTACGATTCTCCGATTTCACAATAATAAAAAATAAATAATTAAATAGTTGTCAAAATATTGAATCAACCAATCAGAAAAGAGTATGTGATGTCTATCAAATGTTTTCATAAAAAAATAAAGTATTTAGCTACTTTTTAAAATTTTGTTCTAAAAAAATGCTTTTTTTACAAAGAAGCATCATGGTTTTTCAGTAAGGGAGCCTTTTTGTCAAGAGGGAGCGAGGAAGCTGTTTACTTATCCAACCTTTAATTATTGAATCATGCATATGTATGAAAAGATTTCTAAGTCAATTTATTGCAATTTAGGAACAGTAAAGTCACACATCCAGGCATGTAAGTAAATTTATAAGCATACTTATGTTTGCATCTTTGCCAATAGTACAACATACACGTAGATCAAGCATTAATAAATCAATACAAAACCTTTTTGCCCATATCAAACAAAACTTTAAGGCAAGGATATATAGTTTAAAAGACTGAAATACATACTTTTAAGGAACATCGAAATAACAAGTTACAAATAATTTTTTACGTAATCGTTTCTACCATATTTTTAGTATTCGAACAAAAAAAATTGGACTACTACATACGACTGATATTATCATCGCTTATACAAATATCATTAATATCATTTTAAACATATACACATATTACATGGAAATGAAGAGAAACCATTTTATAAAAAAATACGAAACCGTAGTCAAATATTTGACTCCATGATTTATATGCGAAAAATATTAAACATGTTTAATGTTCAATGCGATAAAACATGTTGGAATAATTAGTAATTACGAGTATTTTATAGCATGGTAGCAATAAGATTGCTAATGGCTTTCTGTGGAATACTTTTGCAGCTTCAAATAGTTTCTTTTTGCCCCCATTTACATCCTACTATTAAGTATCTCTCATAGATTCTCATTGGATTGGGATAAAGTGATAGTGCTGGCCACTTGAAGATATTCATATTTTCAGCTGCGATCCAACTTGCTAATAGTTTCGAGGTATTTTTTGGGTCGTGATCGTGTTGAAACGACAACGAAAATAAAATATTCTACTCGGCATGGGGAAGTATTACGCTAAAAAAGAAAATCTTTATACATAAACCGCTCCATAATGGCTTTTATTTGATGCAGAGGTCCAACACTAAGCCCAGGATTATAATATACCATTGCCATGCTAACATTCCCGATACAGTATTGAGGATTTAAGCGCCTGCTGTTTGAACAGCGAACTCTTCTCATTCGATCCCAATATATTGCAAATTAAATTTAATTTATCAGAAAAGAAAACGGTGCTTCATTGATTCACTGACCATTTACCGTGCTCTCGACAAACGTGTAAACTGTTAACCTAACTTTTTCTGGAAATAAATGACTTATCTGGCTACTCTGCAACTACTTCCTAGCTCACATGCTCGTGCTCTTCTTTGCTCTGTTCGGCTGCATACTTTTATGTTAAGAGCCTTAACTACGTTTGACGCCGACTTTTCTGGATTATTCTTCCATATTGCACATTTATGTAGGTCCTACACGGTGATAAATTTCGACACTTCCAGTTTCCTTTACTTTATAATGAAACTAACTGTTGATTTATTCCCACCAAATTTTTTGTAAATATCTTTTTGAATTAATCCTTTTCTGTAATCATTAATATTACGTTTTTTCAACTTAACTGAATGTACCTTTTATGACATTCTAATAAATTTTTAGAATTTAATGTGCATTACAGTTATCCACTTTTCATCAATTGAAAACGAAATTGTTTTCCATAAATACGGTACAAAAGTGTTCAAAATACGTTCTTGACATGCAAAATATCAACAACCAAAAGTGCTTTCGTCACCAACTGAGGGAAACTGGGACGGTTCCAATATGTTTCGTCGTAGTGAATATTGCATACTCGCAATTTTTTACGCAAAATTCTTTATGAGTGGAAATTTTTTTGAGGTTCTTTAAGATTTTAATAAAATAAAAATAGTTCCTCTTAATGATATTTAAGGGTGCAGGAGATGACTATATCAGTTGTAGGTATTAGTACAATATGTTTTGTCCGACACCGTATGTACTCGCATATTCGATTTATTTTTCCTAAATGAGTGTCGTTTATTCGTTTAGATTTATATACATAATTTGTAATATTCATTTGTGCATTTGTGATTCTATGTGAGCACATAAAACGTCATTTGAATGCAAGTTAATAAAAGGTTTAACTTTTTCTGGCACCTGTCCACATAAAAGGCTCTTAGTTAACTAAACAATTCATTTATTCAATAGCCATCCTTTCTCATATTTACACATGCATATATGTATGCAGCACATATGTATGCTCAATGTTAGTTCCGTTACCATAGGGATACATACTCGTACATATGTATGTATATGACTCGTTTGAAATTTCACAGCAAAGTTGATTTTACGTTAAAAGCACAATAAACTCTTCCTATTTAATCATCTCTACGTTTGATGACACGCTTTTGAATCGATGAGACCAATTTTTGTGTTGTTTCTGCCCCAATATTCTACCATTCCTCCACCAGTGCCAGCTTCAACTTTTCTTTTGTTGATACAGCGCGCTTTTTAACGCGCATATCCATCTTTTCCCACAAATGTTCAATTGGGTTTATATCAGGCGATAGGGGCGAATGCGGCAGTATATGTTTAATGTGGTGTGCAAGCCACATTCGCACACCATAAGCGGTATGCTTCCCATCATTATCGTGCTGAAATGTAAATGACTCTGTCAATTTAAGTTTTTCGGCACTTTTTTTGACATTCCTTTTAAGAATTTTCATATAGTGTATTTTTTGTCCATAATGCCGTCAATGAATTCCAGCTCGCCCACACCTGCAGCGGACATGCAACCCCATATAATGACTCCTCCACCACCATGTTTTATAGACGCAGAAAGGTTCTCTTTTTGAAGTTCAGTGTTAGGCTTTCTCCACACAGTCCGACGGCCATCAGATTGAAAGATATTGAATTTACTTTCATCCGAGAAGACATTGTCCCAAAGTCAATTGGTTTGCTTAGATACACCTTAGCATAGGCTAAATGTTTCTTTTGGTTCACTTTTGAAATTAGGGGTTTGTGTCTAGCTACACGAGAATGAAAGTTAGCTTCATACAATGCACTCCGGACCGTTATCGGATGAATATCCTTTCCCAACTCTTCCTTAACTTCCGCTGCAATTTGTGGGGAAGATAATCTTGGATTTCTTTTTACCTTTCTTGCCATTTCGGAGCGTTCGCCGTCATTTAAAGCCTTAGGCCTGCCTGTACGTGTTGCGTTTTGTAAAGATGAAACCCCCTCAAATCGTTTCATAAGTGGTCAAAAAAAGGTGTTACAGTTGAACTGTCTTACTGTGCCAATACTTTAGTTCATCACTGTATATACATAAGCACGTTTCAGTTATCTCAGTTTGCAAAAGTCATATTGCTGATGAATACCCTGCAGGGAGATGGTACTCGTAAACTAGTATTCAAAAATTCTAGTTGAATACCAGTATTGTGAAGACGAAATCATATACGTTTGTTATTTGTATAGAAGCTCACCAGTAATGGGAGTAAGAATAATTTTCAAACCCGTGCGTTGTTGTTATATCTAACACGCTCCAGCTGAGTTATATTACCTTATAAGCTCTGTAAGCGCAGATCTCGTTGCTCTCTACATCGTAACGACAGTCTAGTGGTTAGAGGCCATACTTTTTTTTTTAGGCAGTAATTCAACATACCTAAACCAACTAGTGTTCAACTGCTATAAAGCAGATGCATAATCGAACAATTGACAGTTCGTAGGAATTCGCCGTGTTAAAAATAACAGTGTCTTACATGGTAATTAAATGGAAGATGAATCAGTTAGTTCAAAAATAAAGATTAGTTGGATTCTAGTTAACAACTAGTATCTGTCGTTGCAGGGTATGAGGAACATTTATGTAAATTTATGCAATATGCATTTATGCTCTACATTAGAATGGAATCATATGCTCTCTGCCAGCTTGCCTTTAAATTTTCATAGAAATTTCATAAAGTCATATTCTGTAAAACTGCTTTAATGAAATGTGAAAAACGACCCATATTAACAAATACATATATACACATGGACATTAATATATGTATACGAATGGAAATTTTCAACATGTAAGAGTACCTAAGCACATGTTGATGGAATGTCTACTTGTATATCAATCATCTGTTTAAGTGTGTAGTTTTATATAGTTCAAGTTTAACAAGCTAATATAACAATGAAGAAAATATGTATTAGAAAAAAATATTTATGGGAGAAGGATTTTGAGTAGAAGGAAAAATCTAACAAAAATAAACAACGTTATTTATTGTATTTTTTTAATATTTCTACTATTTCCATATTTTTGAATGCGAAAATGTTTGAAAATCCAAACATTTGTATGCAAATAAATTTAAATGCTCGAGAAGCTTATTCGTTTGTTTGGAACAGATTATTTTTCTAACCTAAGTCCTTCTACTTTCAGTTTTATAATTGAAAGGCTTTGCTGAAGATGATCCTCTGCGGATAGACTTGGTAAATACCGCAGACGATGGAGGGATTAAGCGGCTGAACGCTATTGTTTTAGTACAGAGAATTAAGAAAGAGCAGTTGTGCTCTTAAAGTGGTTGGCGGTAAAAAAATAAAATAGCATTACAAGCCAAACTAGCAGAATCTGATGCTTTCAAACCATGAAAATTATATCTCCCACAATCATAATACCAAAGCACTTTTGTTGGCTCAAAGTTCTAGCTAGACAACTGCCCTGGATATCGCAATTTCGATCGCAAAAAATTGTTGTAAGCAGCGCCGTAATTATCGCACGTCATATTAACAACGCAACAAAAATGAAAACAAAAGTTAAAATTTTATTCAATAACATTTACATATTTGCAAAATATCACGGCAAGGATAACAAAAAACAGCGACAAACGTAAAGTAGTTATAAGGAGGAGTTGGGAGGTGGAGTTAACCTAAGAATATTTAAGGACTCAGTGGAAAAAGGAAATAAAAAATAAGTAAGTAGTGGAAAAGTCAATTAGCAAATATATGGTACAGGAGATATGTACAATCCATTTACGATATTATTTTACCGACAGCAATTATTGTATATCAAAATTTGTCTACTAAACTATTGACGGAAACGGAAATCACTCGCACACGCCACATTGAATTCTCCACAGCTGCTATAACGAGCAAAACGTAGAGCGAAAATACGCACCAATGCCACTGCCGGCCAAAGCAAGTAGAATGCTCTTACCTATACGATTTGTTGGAAATACTCATTAATGTATGTAGATTTAAATGGAACACGTCTGAAAAACTTCTGATTATATGCATTTAGCAGCGAATCATGATGCTATTATCTATTCAAGCGAGAAAATTTATTGAAATTTTGTTTGAATTGGAAAGTCAGAAAAAGCGTTTACCACTTTCACAGCTGCAATTTCGGTTTGTGCGGAAGGAAAAAATATCTCCACATATTTTAACCGGATTTGGAAAATAAATACTTTTTAAACTCCAATTTGTGGCATTTCACAACTTTGAAATGATTTGTAAAAAGTTTTGTTGTTTTCTGTTTTTTTTTTTCAATTAAACTCTAAAAGTTGGAAAAATGTAATTCGTTCATCATTTTGGCTTTATGGTGCAATTCGATATATTTAATTGGTCTGAAAAAAAAAAAAAACACATGGCAACATGACATTGCGCAGATAAAATATAAGAAAAAATAAATATTTAAACGAATAAATAGGATTTTTAAATCGAGTACATTTCTTTAACAAGTAAATTTTTACCGAATTTTCGCTAATTACAGGAATATAAGAATTCAAAAAACTCCTGTGAAAGTGAATTGATATGCTTTTTTTGACTAATGTTGTTATTATCTCTGTCACACATACCGTTTATCGCTTTGCCAATTCACAAGCAACTGTTGAAACTTCGATTTTAGTTTGATCGGTGATGAGTTTTCGAGGAGCCTCAAGAAATCGTTGAAAATTTTAACGTTTCAATAAAATACTAATTTAAAGATGCAGAAAATTGTTAGAAAAACTTTCAGTGAGCAAAAAGTAAGACATTGGAACACTTTCTTTCACTCACAACAAGTGCTCTATTTAATCAATCAATCAATCCACAAAAATTTATGTGGATATGAAAGTCGGAGCATGAATTATGGGGTTTCAATCCGGTTTGAATGTGAAAATTGGAGCACGGCTGAATATTTTCATCATCGCCAGCCAGCTTGTGCTTTAACGATGGCAAACATTACACGAAAGTTCACATCTATCATATGTCTATTTTTTACTAATAATACAAAACATTTATGATCAACATAATTTTTATAATCTACTCCGATGTTATGCAGATGTGGAGTATATTTTTCAATCCTAGGATAACGCAATACTAATTGGAACATATATTTTGAATGGATTTTACATGGACAGGGTAGATCACTTTTTAGTTCATATTTTTTCAAGAAGTGCAGAATTACCTTTGGGAACGTCAATAAGGCGCGTTTTCATATTTTAGGAATTTCGGGTCTCCTTCCTCCCTTCATGCGGCTTTTCCTGGAATTCTTCTTCTCCTTTTCTATGTACAAGGTTTTGCTTCACAGTTTTTGTTTTTTTTCTACATATTGGTTAAAAAATATTTTGATTTTGTGCAACTACTTTTATATATCTAATAGATTGGATAAAGTATGATATACGGAACAAGTTTTACCGTTTTTTCTATTTTGTATAAATTATCAGCCCCGCGATAAAGTAAGTTATTCAAAGATTCTAAGATATTTGTTTCTGAAGTAAAATATTTTTAAAATTTCCATACATATTATTGGCACTTTGTAACTGCTGATGCGATTTTTAGCCAATTAGCCAATTTGTGGTGTGCGTCTTGATGTTTTACCAACAAATGGAAGGAACTATTCCAAACCACACTCGAACTGCTGATGAATTTTACCACAATTAGAAAAACTAATTTTCTATAATTCTGGATATTGGTCAAGCCAGGACTCTTTTTCAAACCACCAGGTCCAAAAAAAAGTTTACAGCTTGCTAACTATTAGTTCCAATATGTAAATAAACGAGTTACAACAACACTGCCAATAACAAACGTAAAGGAGCATAAGTGCTTATCTAGGATTTTTTTTTAAATTAATATCATCTGAAACATTCTCTATTTTTTGATTGAATTAAATTAATTATTATTATTAATATGGCCACAAAACAGGAGACCTGCTGCCTGATATAATTTTTAGTTACTAAAATACTTATATTATATCCTTCGTTCACATGAGTAAAAATGACTAAACGATAAATACTGAAAGAATACAAATTAAAAGAAGTAGCACGGATTGCAATGGATAAGGTACGCATAAAGTAAAAAGGGTTATGTTTTTTTCAGAATCCAGCTGATATGCCAACCATTTTAAATCGGATCGCTGAATCCAAAAATTTGCTTGGCAATCGAGTAGTAGGATATAATAAGAATGGACGCTTCATCACCAACAAGCCATATTGACATTTAAGGCTTATGTATATATAAACGGGCAACGAACAGTACTAAACTACACATGCATGCGCTTATTTGCATTTGAATTGAATATCAACATCATCCTTACAATAAGCCAAGCGCCAATACACAACCCACTTAAGAAACCGCCGACCACCCACCACCACCAGCCTACGAAGAGGGTAACTGTGTGTGAAACTGGTTGACCAAATATTTGTGCAGGCAAATAACCAAGAAAATAACAAAGCACAAAGCACAAAGCAACAAGCAACAGGCAGACGCATACTGAAGGCAGGCCAAGCTGACAATTGAAAATGTAGTATAATACAGAAATGTTGTTTATGTCCTGGTATTATACAGCATACACTATACTCAATAACTATACTAGAATAATTGTTCGCTGATGTGTGGTGAGAGCACAAAAAAGTGGGTTGCCTTAGTCAAAGTTGAATTTTTTTTTGCTTGACATGGTCAACATCCGCTTGTCTATGCTTTCCTTTGCTGCACCAACGGTATGATCGGATTAAATGCCTGTGCGATGAAATACATGAAAAGTTAATTCACTCAGGTTTGAAATGTACTAAATGGAAAAAGGGTGAGTATGCGCGGGGGAGAGAGAGGGAGCGAGTTTAACGGAAAATAAGAGTGACAGGTGGAAAATAATGATTTCCACTATGTTCCGCCTTGCATACAAATTTCTTTCTACTATTTTTCACCCTATCTTAATTTGCGTAAAATGGGAGCAAAATTTTTCCTTCAACTTGATTTATGTTTACCAAAAGTATGTGGATATTTTTTGTATTTAAATTTATTCTGAGCTCACTATTAATCACTCTCTGATTGGTATTCGTACGTATATAAGTTATTTCTATGTATTCGAGTGGATATAAAGAACTCTTATACGTGCGTGTATTACACCTGAGTGATTTTAATTGCTTTGTATTGTGGTATTGAAAAAAAATTGATTGCTGTATTTAAAGTGACCACTAGGAGGTTATGAAACCGAGAGAAAGAGATTTTGTATTACACTTATTCAAAATATCAGAAAAAATAGCTGGGAGAGATAAATTTGCTTAACTGTTGAAAGAAATTTTTTAAACATGTCGATGAGTTAGCAAAATTTACCCTTTGTTTTAATCTTTACCTGGAGATCTTTTAATGTCCGATTAGAAACAATAGAAACGATAGATGTATTATTTACGACTTGACAATAATTGTCGATGAATTCAAACCCTAGATTGAGTTAGTTGCATATTACTTTAAAAATTCTGTAAAATCGTGTGGGATAAAAACTTTAAAATTTTATATATGCTAATGCATTAAAACGAAATTTCTAACTTCAAATTATGACAAATTTCATATCGAAGCTAAAACTTGTTACAATTAAAATCGACTTAACAACTAAAATAATTTTTGTATTCCACTTTTCGTTTAACAACAGATTATCGGCTTATCTGTAGAAGCCAAAAAGAACACATCGGAATAGTAAGAACTGATAAAATAGATAAGCAATAAAAAGTCCATACAAACTTGGTATGTGAAAGCACCACTAAAAGACAAATGAAAGTTAAGTATCTTCGGACTGGTTAAAAGTTTCAAGTGCATGCAAGCACATACATAGAATATGTACAAGCAGAGTAAAAACTAACTAATATATAAAGTGTATCAAGTATATCAAAAGACATACTGTGCTCTAAGTATATACCATACATAGTTAGTTACGGTTTGGCATGCAGAAGTTTAAACAGAAAAGTTTGTTCTTAAGTTGAACACTGGAGGTATTTGTAATGAATTCATAGTATATTGAAAGTGAAATTGTGGCGCGTAGGTGTTTTCAAATTTTAATAAATTTAAAATAGTATATTATTGCACTGGTATATAAAGTACAACATTCATAGCTAGTTTGCTGAGGAGTAATAAATATTTCCGAATAAAAAAAAAATCTCCAAAAACTTCTAAATAAATAATTCCAGACCCTGTCATTTTTTCGAAAAAATCTAATATATTTCAACGGAAGAACTCCGAGTTCACTTTTCTACTTTGGAGAAATGAGTTAAATTAAACGACCGCATTTTTTAAAATAGCTTCAATTTTTCTGGTAAAAGGTCTTGCCCTCTATTCATACAATAACAAGCTTATTCCTTTTAGAAACCCGAGGATTTTAAATTACTCCAAGTTCCAAAGGACTATCAGATTACCAAGAAGACTGGGCAAATTGCAAAGACATTGATGAAACTCTGGGCTGGGGCCTCCTAGAAGGCTAGTAAAATAATCAATTCCATGCCTGGTTCAGTTAAAATTTCTAATTGAGGTTGCCACTCGGCAGGGAATGTCAACACCTTTGAGTGTATTTCTGACATGAAATCAAGGCTCCTCGTAAAAAAAAACGCTGATGGTCCGGAGTCGAATTAGCATAAACTTTAGGTTCCTCCATTTTGTTGGAAAAATATCAAGACGCATACCACAAATTGGAGGAGGAGCTCGGTAGAGTTCACGAAAAAAACCTTAACGGAGTTTGCACTGCTGTTCAGAAAAATTATAGTTCATTGACTTACACGTATTTGATCCCTGGCCGTTTAATTAACCAACAACGGATGCTTTCCGTAGAAATGCTACTCAATGCTATCTTTCCTTCGTTGAGCTACACTTTCAAGGGAAGTAAAATATTTGAAGATTGTATCCCTACTTCATGGCGAACAGCACTAGCCGCTTTTCAACACAAAATACGCATGCCCTTTATGTGCCCAAAGAACTACCGCCAAACTACCGCTCAGCTAAAAATGTTGTGGCACCTAGAGAACATATACATAAATCGATAGCGTAGCACGCGAAATGGTTAGGAGAAGAATGATATTCATAAAATCACTTCCGTAAGATCTTGTTCATACTCATGCTCAGCATCATGTACACTCTGGCAACTTTCTACGTGATGTGGAAAGCCAACGAAAATTTTACTTGATTTGAATATCTTAAACTAATATGTTTACAGTTAAATGTTCTCGCAATATTGAAGGTGCGCTGGTAGTTTCAATCTAACGATAGATTACATGATCTTACGATATCACCTTGCGCACAGCACCGACAGATTCCGGAACACTAACCGATTTTGTGGGACCTTCAAGAAATTCCTCTTGGAGTGATCTACGACTTCGATTGTATCTAGCTTATTATCGATAAACATTGGTCCTTGATGGAGCTTCATCGCCAAAAAATTTAGTTTTGTTCGTCGATGCATCGATTTTTGGCCGAGATGAGTATAGGTATATAAGTTACTGTTACAAATAGTACTCGTACGAGTATATCAAAACAACAGATACTTCACGATTTTACAGAAGGAACCACAGGAGCATACGGAACTTAATGATCTTTTATCAGGACTGAAAATACATAATCTTAAAATAATTCAAAAAGCAATATTAAATTTTAATATTCGACGCGAATTGACAAGAGCAAATCTAAGACAGTGTAGTATAACAAATAATCTACGTGACACCTTGTACAAGATGTTATATGAGATAACTCATCCTGGATTCGACTTATTAGTAAAAAGTATATAATAAATAAAGAAATTAACGCTTAGTCAAAAATTGTGGCACTAAATCATCGGTAACTAAACTTTCGTTACCTAAAAACAGATTTGAGCATATCCATTTGGATATTGCCGTACTTGAGAGGAATTTCAGCAGTAAAAGTAGCCAGTAAGTTTTCACGCTTCGATGTACTACTTAAAATCACTATAACCCAGGGTGCACAATTCATGTCGACCAGAGAAATTTTGTTTTCAAAATTTCCATTATAGGTTTAGAATTCGTAAAAAATACATATTATCATTATTTGAAAATATTTAAATACATTCACTATCCAAAATCTTAATCTTAATCTAATATACAAAATTCTCGTGTCACAGTGTTAGACACGATACTCCTCCGAAACGGCTTGACCAATTTTAATGAAATTTTATATGAATATTCAATAGGTCTGAG
Organism: Ceratitis rosa; assembly: GCA_037013455.1. Classification (NCBI taxonomy): domain Eukaryota; kingdom Metazoa; phylum Arthropoda; class Insecta; order Diptera; family Tephritidae; genus Ceratitis; species Ceratitis rosa. The sequence goes on from JAWMAG010000004.1 coordinate 1,951,974, forward strand.
AGTAACATACGTGTAACATTTATTTTATGAGGACTTGGGACTGATCTATTCGAAAAATTTGAATTTATAGTTCGATTTACTTGAAATTTGGTACATAGGTAGCCTTTTGCTTAGTTTATCAGGAACATTACTTTTGTTTCCAGGAATAGTACCTAGGACCGATCTATTTGAAAAAATCGGTTCTATGGTTTGCATTAATTTATACAAATTTTCCATAACCCGATAGATGACATCATTGGTTGACTTAAGCAGAAGTTTTGTTGGAAGGCACGCCCGTTTATATACGGGATTCTTTTGCTTGCATTTACGTGCGTAAAAGCCGATCAATTCCATAGCGTGCACTATGACAATTGTCATTTCCATGAATTATGCAGAATAGATATACTCGTATTGTATCCAAGTGAGAAAAACAATAGCTCTCAGAACGAGACTTGTGGTTAATTTTTAGTACATATGCGATATCGCTCAATGAGAAACCCTTATGTCGAAAACAATTTATAGTTCTTCCTGATTTGATAACGACAGGAAATCAAATTCAACTTTATTAAGAGAATCTCGGAGACCGATTCATTCCAGATAATCTTAGTTACGATTCGATTTACGTGAAATTTAATTTGCTGGTAGCTTATCATTTAGATTAACATACAGAAACTTGTGTTTTATAATCTTATTTATGGTTCAATTTGCTTGATTTTTTTTTATTTTCGGTCGTATGGGCTGCTTGAACTTTTCTTATCTGAAACCACTTAGTTAAATTTTATGAGAATTGCCCATGTTCGCGTATTGACAAACCATCTTTGTTGTTTGTTCTTGTTTGCCTACTACCATATTGCTTTCTACTGTTCGTGTTCATTCAAATAACTCACATTCAGATTCGAACTATCTACATATATTTTATTATCACTGTTAATGTAATATAAAGGCATGCAATTAATGCGAGGGGAAGTTCGCTGAGTCTGCTAGTATAATATAGAAAAATGAATGCTTGTTTGTTAGTGACGCAAAGGCTCGAGAACGGCAGGACCCATCTTGATGAAATTTTGAAAGGTTGTTCGTTTTGGATCTGGAAAGGTTTAGAAATAAAAAAAACCGTAGAAAAAGTCGGAACATTGGAAAATTCCAAAAAGTGACTTTCTTCCATACATATTTTTTTTTTTGTTATTTCAAATTTGTCTTTTTTTTTTAAATTTGTTTTATCTTTCTGATTTGTGTATTCGAACAGTTTTCGTTTGTTGGTGAATATACCTAACCTCATATCCATTGAAATTTATTTGAGTAACTTCTTCAGCTGATTTGTAAATTATTTGAATCGTTCAATTTCGATCGTTCGCTCTCTTTGTTTCGGCTATTCAAAAGGTAGATTATTGAAAATTATTCAGTGAAAACTTTATGTGTGTTTCATACAAAGTGATCAATTACAGATTGAAATTTGTTACGATGCCACGAAGAGGTCGTGCTAATATCGGTCGGCGTTCCCGACGTACAACGGAGCAACGTAATTATACAGCACGTCGTACGGAAAAGAAAAATGCTACTGTAAGGGAATCTGCTCAAATCGAAATGATTGAACATCGTGCGCGACAATCACAACGAATTCCATTCAATTCCAACGATTTACCATTTCAGTTCAAACGTATTCAGCTTCCAGTGAAACTTGTCACAAGGACAATCGCTGGAAGTGTGTGGCATAAATCTGGAAATGCCATGTTTTTCACATGGGCGTGTTCACGAGTTCGAAAACCATCTTCTCTGTACATTTACGCACCGGAACGGGGAAAAAATGTTGCTTATCAAGCTGTGTTACATTGAAGAAAACGTAGATAAATCGTAAATAAATAATTGGCAACACAATATAAATTCAACTTTCTTTTCTTTTCGAAAAACATAATTTCACGCAGGACAACGCCTGCGGGGTTAGCTAGTACTTTGTAAATATATTAAAATATACAAACCTTAAAAAGCATATCATACGAATGAAGGTCTGAAGTTTGCAAATAAACCTTTGCATATCTTTACATATGGTTCTAAAATTAACGCCGAAATGGGGCTTTGGATGCTGAAACTAACCGGTGATAAATCACTGCAGTATCTTTCAAGCCAAATATTTGCTTTAATAATGGGCACAGAGTTAATGCAGAGAACTTGCCTATGGAAAAGCAGAATTCATAAGATAACATTGATATCATTGAAACGAAGACAAGAAAGCGCTTCAGTAGATTGATTTGGAAGTGTGTATATACGTTGCACGTTAATTTTTAGGTTTGATTATTTTTCCAAATTTAAGGTAATTTAATGATCTTTGTTTATTAAATGTTTGCCGCCGCATTAAAATAACTTGGATATACTTTTTATAATATTTTCCAATATTTTGCAATATTAAAAAAGTTCGTGATCTCATTAGATGTGGGCCATCACTTCAGGCTTAAGAACACACTTGCCATAAATAATCGATTGAAATTTCTGACAGCATACTTTTTCATGCGGACATGAGAGTTAAAAAACGTAAACTTAAATAGCTATACACGTATATTGTATAAAACGGCTAACAAACTTGTAATAAGCGTAAAAAAGTTAACGTTACAATGTCAACAACAAAAGTTAGAAGCAAAAGCAAATAGCAAAAGGAAATGTGTAAATATCACGAAAGCACACAGAACAGCTGTGACTTTGAAGGGTGTCAATTACCACAAGAAAAACCCAAAATTGCTATGAGTACAACAATAAAAGCAAGTCCAAATGGGTATTTAGTGGAAACAAGAAGCTTTAGCGCTACACTAAAGTGACAGTTCATATTACTTATGTAAATATATACATATATAATTATGTGTGTGCCGCAAAAGTGAATTGGTTAGTATCGCGTACTGCCATTCGGAAGGCCAGGGTTCGAGTTCTGGCACGAAAAACATCCAAATATATAGAAAATTAATTTTTCTATTTGCGGTCACCTCCCGAGTGTATTTCTGATAAGAATAAAAGCACCTCATAAAAATCCATCGGCCATTCGAAGACGACTTAGTATAAATTGTAGATCCGTATACCAAAAATTGGAGGAGAAGCTCGGCTGAAAATCGCTTCCGCGGTTACAGACGCCAATTACATATGTATATATGTATCTGTGTGAACATACATATGTATGTATTTGGTCGATAAAACTTCAAGTAAATCAACTACTGATTAGGTTGAAAGAGGTGTGAAAGGTCAATGCGATTGCAAAGTAAATGTTTGTGTTTAAATGGAAGAAGAGTAATGTAGCGAACTAAACTAAAACGAAATGAAAAAGCAAAATAATAAAACTAAAAAATTTAAAACTACGAAATGAAGCTGTTCCCTGCTGAGACCAAGTACTGATTTCCTAAATTTCAATGACTGATAACAAATTTGTAGATAAAAATGTTTAAAAAAACTTGTTCACAGCCCGTACATGTTCCTTTACTGATAACTTACAAAAATCGCTGAGTGCCTTCATGTGGCGCTGAAGCAAGTAAGCAGCACGTGCATATTTGGACTGCCGCAGTGTGTGACTAATTTACGGGCTTACGGATATTTTTATCCGTTTATTTACGTTTAAAATTGTATGGAGAAAAGAGTTTTCTAGTCTACGAGTAAAAGTTAGCTTAAGCCAAAAAAAGTGAAATAATCTAAAGAGTTGTTACGTGCAAATTATCACGTCTGATTTAGTAGGAGGGAATTAAAAAACGTACGTCACAAAATATGCAAAAAACATAAAAGCAACTGAAAAATTAATTTATGTAAATGGTGCACCGCAAAGAAACAACTAATACATAATACATATAGAGCTTTGGTCACATTTTTAAATATATAGTAAATCCCGCACTAACGGAAAGAATTCAATTAATGAATCACAATTAAATTTACTATACATATGCATACAGGAAATTAAAAAAAAGTATATACTTAGCATTCGTACTCAAAGAAGGTTCAAATCTTCATAAATGAATGGTAATACAATACAACAGAAAAAATTCATTACTTACTTGGAAGTTACTTTGGATAAAAGACTCACCTGGAAAAACCACATAGATAAAAAGATTGCTCAAACTAGCATAGAAAAGAAAGTGTGACTATTAAATATGCTTATAAAGCCATCTTGGACGTAAAGGAATCTAACTTTGGAGCTCAGCATCAAAATCTATACTGGCTAAAATTTCAAGATTACAGTATAAAATCTTAGGAGCAATATGCAGCGTCTCTTGGTATGTATAAAACTCCGAAATTCGCGACGATTTCGAAATTAACACCGTAAGAGAGGAGGCGGAATAACAGCATAAAAATTACTCATTGAGATTATCTAATCATCTAAACTTTTTACCTAAAAGTTAATTACAGCTGAACTACCCTAAGCGATTAAAAAGAAAGGATTTACGTTTGAACAGTGATTAAGGGCTCTGCCGCAATCAATTGTACTACATGAGATGCATTTGCCGTCCATATCCTTCAATATATTTATTATAATTTACTTTATGCGATACTTTACGATATATTTTCTTAAACTGTTGTAACTTGCGTATTTGGTATACCTACATATTTTTTGTTAAGTTGCTTCAATAAATTGGCTTAAAATATTCTTTGAGCCTTCTACAATAAGGAATGTGTCCGACATCGATTTCTTTGAAATTAAGAGTCCTTTTACTGTGCGTAGAGAATGACGTACGGGATTTTCGGAACTATTAATTGCCGTTTTTGGTAGAAAAATGAGTTTTTTCTCAACTGATTCCAAATTTCACAAAAATCCATATTTTTTAAAATCCGTAGGGCAAAAAATTATTTTGTTGCAGATTCTATTTTGCACCCTGTGCTTCAAGCCGCGGATCTCCCAGAAGAAAAATCACTTTACAAAAATGTCCATAGCTCCGTCATTTTAAAATATTTTTTAGTTGTAAGTTAAATTTTTTCTATTTAAATATGAAGCTAATAAGATATCAAAACATTATAATTGTATTGCCTTTCCTTCCACATAAAAAAATTCTTGAAAAAAGGTAGTTTTTTGGCGTTTACAGTAGCTTTACCCTTTAAAGCAAAATTATATTTATATTTATAATTAATTATACTCTGCTTACATTGTTAATCGATGCAGTGTTAATGGTTAACTTGTATTATGTAAGATTTAGTTTTAAGATTTTCGAATTTATTGTTAGTTTGTGAAAAGATTCAATCGAAGTCTAAAAAAAAAAGAGAGAATAAATAAATATTTGAGAAAGTATGAACGTTATTTTACTGCAAATAACTTTAATTTTGAATATTTAATGCTATTCAAATAGCTAGAGTATTTTATTAATTTCCCATGCTCATCTAGCTAATGAAATAATTTCTTAATAAGTCAAGCATTTGACAAATCTAAAGAGGCTTAAGTCTTACAGCTTATTGCTCGAGTGCCGAATTTCTATACTTCACGCAAGAGATTTTTTAGTAAATAGTTCAATTAAAATTATTTTGCTCAAAAACAAGAGGTATTTTTTTTGGACAACAGATCAGTATTTTAACTCGTTATATGATTTCAAGCAATGAACACATATTTTTGAATGATCTGACACTACAATAAAAAACAAAAAAAAAAATATCGAAGTCTTGACACCTGAAATATCGAAGTATGAACCCTCATACTTGGGCCTTGTATAAGTGAAGACTTTATAGCGATTTTGGATGCTTTTGGTGAGTTGGGAAAGAATTGTGCTACAAATGATAATGACTTTGGCGACACTAAAGTCGAAGATGAAACTTCGTCGTCTAAATAGATTGTTCACGAAGGTAACCAACTTCTCAGGAATTGTCTTTCTGAGATGTTGTAGTCGGCTAATTCCTCCTAGTTGAGATGAAGATAATTAACCTAAATTCTACTGAGGGGCGAATGAATGTGTTGTCATGCTGTCAGATCGCGTAGTTGTCGCAATGGTGACATTTCTTTTCTCAAAAATAATAATAATAATTTTCTAACCAAAATAATAGGATTTTTTTTTTTAAACTCGTAAAATTAAGGTCAATGGAAATGGTTTGTAATAACATACGGGAGGTCGTCAAATTTCGTAAGAACTCTATTCCAAGCGTGCAACAGCTTTTCAAAGCTTGATAAGCATCGTTTCATTTCATAAAATAATATGTACAGACTAAAAAATTTTTTGATTCAGTAAAAATTATCAATTTTGTATTAGGATCAGCGCTTTTTTATTTTCCTGTCAGTCATTTTATCACTTCGGCCGCAATAGCTGAGTGGTTAGCTAATTTTTCTTTTTGCGGTCGCCGCAAAGAATGTCAACCCCTTCGAGCATATATGTGATATGAAATAAAAATGCTTAGGCAATTTGGTAGAATCGGTTTAAAATAAACTGTAAGTGGATCCATTTATTGGAAAAACATCAACATCACACCACAAATTGAAGCATTAGCTCGGCCGAAAATCGCTTCATATTACATTAATTAGATTTTTGATGGATTTTGTTTGCTAGAATGAGTAGTAAGGGGAAAAACGTTATGAGTGTGCTGTCTACATCGGTGGAACTTTTAATTGTACTTTGTAGATTAATTGAAAACTAACTCAATCCATTTTTATAAATTCATTTTTTTAATCATTCTGATTTCAATCGAGCTCTTGAGTATATTAGAGACTTCATCTAAACATATTGTTAAAAATCATTGTAAAAGGATACAGAGCATAATGAACATCCATGGGCTAGAAATTCGCTGAGTTCTTCTATTGTTGAATGAAGCGAAATAAATATACTGTATTTTTTACACAATGAACAAGATTCTACTAAAAGCAATAAAAAACAAATCATGTTCGCAAAAATGTGAAAATTGTGTGCTAAAGGTACACAATTGCATACGTAAATACACTTGTACTTACGGTATGCGGTTCAGCTACTTTTATAAATAAACATAATTTATATTATATATTGTACACTCGCTTTTCGCAGCACATAAATGTTAAGACATTTTGAGCAAATGTACGGATTGTAGGTAGGAGACATTTAAAATTATTTTTATTAAAACTTATTTAAGTACGAAACTAGGTGTTATTTTTTTAATACTCGAAATTATAATAATGTGAATACATATGTATGTCGTATGTGTAAATAAGAAAATATGTATTTATGTGAAGTCGGCAGTTCAATTTTTTCCATATACAGAAGCAAACGTCCAAAATAACATTTCATCTGCCTTTTCATGTTAAACAACTAGAGTTCTGAAGTAAATCCAGTATTCAAGACTGCAGCATAACATATGCTCGAAAACAATTAAAGCCAAGTAACAAGAAAACATAAAATGCCTAGTCATATGTATACAATGGAAAAATTAATAGGTTGAACAAAAGTGATTTTTGAGCGATACGAAAAGAGCGACACATGTACATATAGGCAAAAAAAGTATGGAAGTTTTTTTTATTTAAAAAATTTTTCGAGATTTTGTTTTTAATGATGTAATGGTAAAATAAAATATAATTAGTATTTATTAAAAAAAATTTTAGGGTTAACATTTTTTTCAGAAAGCCATATTGTTAATTTAAAATAATTCATTGCGTTTTTTTTTTTACTTAAAAAATATGAATTTTTAATATTAAAAGAATTTAATTAAATGTTTGTGTGCAGGGGAGGATTCAACAGAAGGAAAGGGATGAATCTTAACCATAAACGAAGAGAAAAACTAGTAAAAATGCTGTCAAATAATGTAATTAAAAGACTTTATAATACTTTTTGTAATTTAGCCTTTTTCTATGAAAGCAAATATATGGTTTTGTGGGCAAATATATATGTACATACATATATCAAGTATCCAGAAAAATAAATTTTCTTTTCAACTTTAAATCTCTCGATTTATTATTCTTAGCTTAAACATATGCTCTATATAAAACGACATATTCGCTGTCATCCATCTTCTCAAAAATAAAAATAATAAAAAAAACATTTTTTAGCTGTTTTCAGATAAGTATACTGTGCACATACACCAAATTGGTAACCAAACAAATTAACACGAAAATTTCACACAAAATTTGGATTTGAGAAAAGGATACTCGCAAAAACACTTTCAGTCTGCTATTTGATGCACGTGTATTGGTTTTAAAAAGTACAAGCAAACATTCACGTATCTACTATAACAAATATACATATGTAAGTTGTATCCGTTTTCTACGTCTTCCGCTGCCATATGTTAACCAAGTCGTCAATCTTGTTGCTCTTTACTTGACTACAAACCGAATCCAATCACGTATTGTAAATCATGTGCAGTGCATCTTGAACAAACTTCAGTTGTATGAAAGTAGCATTTTGTTTACCTCAAAAGATTACAAAAAGAAGAGTAGCAATTGAAAAACTTTTATTCGGCGTTGTTACGTATAAGATATGTCCCTCGGAAAACGACATTGCGCAAAGATAGTTGTTGTTGTTGTTGTTGTAGCGGTTCCTTAATCCCGCTTAGGACAGGCTTAATCAATCTTAGTCGCCAAGGTCATCTAAAGGGAGGTTCAGGAAACGTGCTGTTTCGACGGTATTGGACCAAAGGGAGAGTGGATTAGATGAGTCGGTTTAAGGGGGTCTCCTCATCAGTCAGTTTCAAAAAATCGATTTTTTTTTTTTTGCTTCAATCGTTAGAATTATTATTAAAGAATATTCTTGCAAATTTTGAGAGTCCAACTCAAACTCGTTTAGGATTTACAAATCTGAGTAGAGTCTCGCGTGGGGCAAGCGCGAGCTAAGCTAAAAACTTTAAAGCCTATTTCCCGAAAACCGTATTTTTTAAAATTCCGTGCACGATTAAAAATGAACCATTAAAGCTATGTATACAAGTAAGACACCGTTTTTTAGATAATTTTATTGTCCATAGATTGAACTAAAAATATTTATTAAAAAATTTTTATTTTACAATGTTATCAACTCAATTATTCTTAGAAAAAGCACTAAAAATCGAGTACTTTTTTAAAAAAATGACAAAAATGTTAAAATTTCAACTTTCAATCACCATAATAGTCTATGATCTGCAAAAAAGCCTTCTGAACAAGGAAGTATTTCCATTTTTTGTTTCAGATAAAAATTACGGGCTGAATCATGCACGGAGTTTGAGTTGTTAATCGCGAGCTGCTGCGCAAGATTTTTCATAAATCAGCCATTTTTAATTATTTTGACATACAATAAACTTTTTTTTGTTGAATAAATATATGTTCAAAAATATGCAAAAGATCATTTGTTTCTCTTGTTGTTTTCATGTTCAAAAAAAATCCTGAAAAACTTCTTTTTTTGTAAGCTACTGATGAGGAGACCCCCTTAAGGGGGCTCAAATATAGTATATTCTGCTGGTGTAATCTCTTACATACATAATTGTATAGTTCCCGCAATTTCGCCTGCCTTACAATGAAATGATCTACTAACTTGGGCTTTAATCAAAAATTCAATTTTTAGCACCGTCATTTTACCATATAATAAATAATAAATGCAAATCTCAAGGATTTTGAATAAATTTAATGAATTTTGTAAAAATAAAGAAACTTTTTGTGGTTTTCTTTGAGTATACGCCTTTTCGTGGCATAGGTAAACCTTCCATGTGGATGTTATGCATATGTGGATATGTAGGAAGGGTTTCAATTTGTAAAGAATGTAAAATCTATATGTAATATGAATATACATATACGTACATATATTTGTATTACCAAATTTGACTTTAACATGCAAAAGGTCAATATTTCACCTTTTGCACGTGCTAACTGCATACGTATTTTCGTATACGAAAGTACATACAATACATATACGTATTATATATTATTTATTACATATTTATGTAATAAAGGCATAAGTATAAATGAAGACGTGAATAATGTTCGCAGTTAATTAAAGTGGATAAATTGATCAAATTACCAGTTAAGCAAACTTTTGTTTTTTCTTGTTTTTAAATTTTATTTCAAATATTTTTTATCTATGTATGTATCATAAGATCTTTCTATTGTAATATGAACATATATTTTTATCTCAAAGAAATCATGTTTACAACCATAACAATTTTATACTCCAATTGCTATGGTTGATATCAGTTTACTAAAGTAAGAAATAACCATAAACTCAAATTAACTAGAGACAAAATAAAAATTATAAGATATTTTATCGTACAGTTGTGTTCATAAAAATTGTAGCGGGACTGTTTATAAGTTCGCGACGAGAGTTTGGCTTTTGCCGTTTTACTTGGCTTATTCGGTTCATTTTAAACTGGTTTCTAACAATTGTGACCTAAGAATAAACATATAAATGTTTTTAAGCAATTTTAAAGGATAAAGGGCTGACGAACTAACATCAATAAATCCATTCCATAACAAACGTTTTGAATTAATAAATTTCTTCTCTTCTCTCAAACAACAGACAAGTTCTCAGATTACATTGTATCAATGTTTTGTGATACGTTTGGCTAGGGTGCGGTGAATAAATACGGGGCAGAGGTGCAGAAGTACAGAACATATTATGAGAAAACGCGATGGTTGAGATATTTTACAAGTTTGGCTTTTCAGAAAATTCAAGAGACAAATTGCATTGAATGAGCAGAAGTTAAATGCCTAATTATTGGGATCTTATTTCATGCTCGGACGCCGGAAAATTTAATAGTTTAATGATACATGTTAATACAAAAGCTCTACTTCAATTTTCATGAACACAACTGTATTTACCACAATGCTATAATATTGAATCAACTAACATAATTGATATGCCACGAAGCATTTGTACCAATAATTCGACAGTCTTCGTTAACATATGTACCTTCAAATCCGGCCCGTTGGCGCTCGGCATCATATTTCAATAGAGCCTGCTTAATAGCCTCCCGTTCCGAGTCCTTCAAGTTATACACCAATTCACGCGCGCGTTCCGAACACAATGGCTCATGAACCGTATCCGTCGGATATTTACCCCGTAACGGCGTTATTGACGACTGCGTACAAATACTAATATGCGGTTGTTGGAAGCTATTATGGCGACTCCCAAGTATTTGTTTATTCAGCAAAAGTCGAGGAAGTTGAAAATGTTGGCTTCTGATGGGCTGGGAAAAGACGCCGGCAAAAGTAGTGGCAGTGGAATTGTTGGCAAGTATAGTATTGTTGATGCCTCTTAAGCCTAAATGCAGCTGTTTAACCATTTGTAATGATAAGAAACGTATTTGTTGTTGTTGATTTGTTGGTATTTTTTGGGTTTGAAATAAACGCAAACAAGTCTGTGCGTAGCGTGCGAGTAAGAATTTATCTGAGTGCATTTTTTTTTATTAAATTTGACTTACAACTTAAGTATAATATAAATTGAGCACAAAAGGGGTTATTTTTATTTTTTATTTTTAAGCTGCTGGTATGATTCACAATTTTAAGCGCGCACTATATTTTAGTAATGGATTTGCTGTTGTAATAATTATTTATGCACATATATTTAAATCTAATAAAACAAAAATGTTGTCACTGCACAAATACATACATATGTACGTACATATGTAAATGACGTCACGTAAGCAAGAATTGCGGCCTGCCACTCGAGTGTTTATGTTAAGGTAAACTCTATATGTATGTATTTACTTCACTTGAACGAGTAGCGCTCAACAATTTCTTTCTTAACACACAAATTTCCACGCTCACAGACGCATACATACACGCGTGTATACAGGTACATACACAAAACAACCATGCAAACTATTAAAAATAGCACGAAAAATTTCGTTTTACACTCGGTGCTCCGTACGTTGATGTTGTCGACGCGGCGCTTTACCAAAACCGACTGACTGTCGCTGGCCTTATTTTACTTGCCATCTGTTTATTGCCATATCATGTTGATGGCCCACAAAAGCTTTGCAAATTTTCTTGACCAAAAACTTTCCAGTTTATTGCGCTTTTAACCGCTTTCACACACCACCACTGGAGAGAACTTAAACTAAATTTCAGCTGAAATTATTTTCGAAGCGGAACAGCTGTTTTCGTTCAGTGTTGCTTCAGTAATGGAATGGTATTGAATTTGGAACAAAGAGTGTCTCTACGGAAGTTACGAAACCATTTTTATTTCCGTTTATTTCAATTGAAATAACAAAAAAATTGAGAATTACAGAAATTTCCAACAGCTCTGTTAAATTTAAGAATTTCAAAACAAGAATTAACCACATTTTACAAATTCCAAATTTCATTAAAATATGCAGAAATGCGTAAAAAATGATTGCACATAAATGTTTTTCACAAATCTTTTGTGATTCTGAAGTTTTATCCAACATTTCGTTCACATTCGTGACAGAAAAAAAAATACTATCATGCGGGTGGTCACAGGTTTGATTCCTGTCCAGACAGCATCCAAATTATAGCAAACTAAAGACTTTTTTTTAAATCGTATATTTTTTAAATTTTATGGCGCTTATACTACCACATAATATAAAAATTTAATCTATTCTTAAATTATTTTTTTTTTTTAGAAATGATATCGCTGCGAATTTACATATTTGATTTATATTTCGAGATCTTCAAAACAGATTTCTAATAAATCGGCAATATATATGTATGCGAATTGCTATTGCTATTATTTAGTCGAGAATTTAAATATATAATATTGGCACAAGACAAAGTACTAAAGTTATGAGTGTAAATTTTATGTAAGAGCATTCGTATATTTTGAAGAGTTTCCTCTTTAACTTCATCACCTTTACGTGCAATCGTGCGCACGCTGACCCGGTACACCACGCAACTCTTGTGTGAGTGTACGCAGCAGCGGATGCTTACCACAACCACAACGGCCACGGAAATCGTCCAAATCCAAGGCCCAGACCATACCTCCACCGAGACCTAAGCTCTTGACAAACTGTGCTTTGCGGCGTATGTCCGAAACATCATCATACGAAACCCATTGATTGCCATTGTAGGCATATGGCCCAATGCGACTCTGAGCATCACGCTGCACCGACCAACCGCCATTATTGACTTTCTCGCATATCTCGTAGTAAGCCAGGAAACCGGCCGCACGCGTGAATGCGCCCGCCTGTCCAGGGCCCGTAGATTTCGCATTCAGACCCCGTTGCTGAGTATCTGTGAGTGTGAAGGATTGGCCGTACAGCGGCATGCCCATAATAAGTTTCTCACGAGGAGTGCCCTTTTGCAACCAATAGTTGATGCTGTAGTTAGCATTGAAATATTCGTTTGTGTCGCCCTCGACGTAGTAAAGTGGTGCTACATGACCCGTTTGTTTATCCCAATGACCGTGGAAGTCATAAGTCATGACAGCAATCCAATCAAAGTATCGTGCCAATTTTGGCACGTCATAACCTGCGTCAATTACTACCTTACTTGGCGAGACAGCAGCGGAGAGTAAAAATCCACGCGGTTTGAACGCCTCGGAGAGCTCACGTACCAAAGCCGCAAACCCTGCCTTCTCCGCTGCCGAGCCTTTACTGCAGTCAACTTGCCAACACACGGGGTACTCCCAATCCAAATCAAGTCCTTCAAAACCATATTTCTCAATGAATGCCAGTATACTCTGTATGAAACGTCCACGTGCCTCTGGATCCAACACCAATCGCGCATATTTGCTGCCCAACGAATCGTTCCAACCGCCAATAGCGATAGTCACTCGAATGCCCTTATTCTTGTAGGCAACGACACGTTCATAGAAATGATTATCGATATCAGCCCAGGAGTCATGTGTGGATATCGTCAATGAGTTGCTATTGAGAACAGCGAAACCGTATACTATATGTGTGCAGAGGTTTTCATCAATATCTTCGGGCACATATTTACCCTCACCCGGTCGATACCAAGCCCAGTTGGTAAAGTAACATACCACCTTATAGTCGCCACTTCCAATTAGAGGTGGTGACGTTGGCGGCTTCGGACGTGCGGTTGGTTTTTTGCTAGGTAACTGGGAAGGCTTCTTAGTTGGCTTTGTAGGTCGTGATGCAACTGTTGGTTTGGGCCGTTTCGTTGTAAGGACTGTTGGCCTAGGACGCTGTGATACTGGCCGTTTAGTAGTAGCTTCCTGGCGCATAGAGCACTTAGAGTTCTGCGGCCAATCACAGTAGAACTCGTTCCAATATAAGCCCGCGGGGCAGCTGAGAGATTATAAAGAATATGAATTTAAAACAGTGAATATGTCCAAACGAAATGCCCACATACCTCTGCTCCATGAGCTTTTCGAATTGACAAATGTAGTATTTGTTACAATCTCGCTCGTGTGGCACGAAGTTACGACCATTGCAGGGTTTCACTTCAGCTAAACCAAAGTCTTCCAAAGGCGCGGCTTGAATTTGCTGAGAGGTTCCGATTTCTTGACTGGAATATGTGGGATATGGAATGACATCATTAGGTTTCGGTTTAACGGTGTACGCTTGCGACGGACCATTATCAGAAGCGACTAAGAAAAATAATAGACAAGCATTAATATTGAGGATCTGAGCAGGTTGTTGCAAGGCCTTGAACTACTACTTACTCATGGAATTATGTTTCTGTTCCAGCACGCACTTTCTCTGAGCACCTGGATAGTTTCGCAAAACGCGATTGATAGTCTTTAGCAACGGATAGGACTCGCAACCGCACACATTCTTGAAATCATCCAAATCGAGTGCCCATATCATGGCACCACCTAAACCCATCGCCCGGACGTACTCGCTCTTGTGCCTGATCATAGAAACATCATCAAAGGAGACCCACTGATCACGGTGGAACGCATATGGTCCCATGCGGCCACGTGGATCGCGCACCACATTCCAGCCACGACTTCGTATGTACGAGCAAATTTCATAGTAGGCAAGGAAACCACGTGCTCGGGTCGCCTCACCCGCCTCGCCGCCACCGTAAGTCGGTGCATTCAAATCATGATCCGCAGCTTGCGCTAGCGAGAAAGATTGACCGTACATGGGCATGCCCATTATAATCTTTTGTCGATCCGCTCCCTGTTGCAACCAATAGTTGATTGAGAAATTGGCATTGAATGTTTCCGTTCCGGCGGGGTGATCATACATGGGCGCAACATGACCAGTCTTCTTATCCCATTGGCCATGGAAATCGTAGGTCATAACGGCTATCCAGTCAAAGTAATGTGAGAGTGTGGACACATCATAGCCGGCGTCAATTACCTTTTTATTGGGCGAAACGGCAGAGGACAAGAGAAAACCCTTCGGTTTGAAGGCCTGTGAGAGCTCTCGTACCAAAGCAGTGAAGGCATCCTTCTCATCCGGTGTACCTTTCTTGCAGTCAACTTGCCAACATACTGGATATTCCCAATCCAAGTCAAGACCATCGAAGTTATACTTTTGTATGAACTCAACAACGTGGTTTATGAAACGAGCTCTCGCTGCGGCGTTACGTACTAGACGTGCGTATTTATCTCCGGCTGAGTCATTCCAGCCACCAATTGCAAGCGTCACTTTAATGCCTTTCTTGCGAAAAGCTACAACACGTTCATAAAACTTATTATCTAAATCGGCCCAAGAGTCATGCGGTTGTATGGTGAGTGTTTCACGATTGAGTACGGCAAAACCGTAGACTATGTGTGTGCAAAGGTCGGAGTCAATATCTTCGGGCAAAAATTTACCACCGTTCTGACGATACCAAGCCCAATTAGTGAAGTAGCAAACAACTTTGAAGCCACCCGACGTTTCCGGGGCTGTGCCGCTTAATGTGCCAGTACCGACATCTGCACCAGAGCCAGCTTCCGTTTCTGTTCCTGTACCAATTATAGTCCCTGTACCTGTCTCCTCGCTATATTCTGCAGACACCTCTTCTACATCACCATTAGGATCGACAACATTCTCTTCTGCCAAACCAGTTTCTATTTCCGCAGGTATGATGGAGCTTTCAATGCTGTTTACATCTTCCCCAGACTCCACTTCAGAAGTAGTTACATCGGGATAATTTGTACTAGGACCAGCTGAAAAAAGAAAAGCAAAAACAAAATATAGCTAAGATCGAACTACTTTCTGTTTATCTAGCCGTAAACTTACGAAGTTCTTCATATTCCCTAGGCGGATCTTTAAGTACATCGTGAATTTGAGTGAGTAGTGGATGCACGCCGTCCCCACAACGGTTGCGGAAATCGTCCAAGTCCAAAGCCCATACCATACCACCGCCCAAATCCATGGCCCGTACCAGCTGAGATTTCTTTCGGATCATAGCAGGATCGTCATAGGATACCCACTGTGTTCCTTTACGTGCATAAGGACCCATGCGACCTTGCTCGTCTTGTATTACTTCCCAGCCGTCGTTTTTGATGCGATCACAAATCTGGAATATTAAAACAAATTAAGTTTTATTCTTAATACTTTAGGTCTAGGTAGATTTGTACTTCGTAATATGCCAAGAAGCCCGCTGCACGTGTGAATTCGCCCGCTTTGCCTGGACCGGGAGCTCTTGCATTGAGACCATTGTTGTTGGCATTCTCAAGGGTGAACGACTGACCATACAGCGGCATACCCATAACAATTTTACGTGAGGGGGCGCCCTTTTCGATCCAATAGTTCAGTGAGAAATTCTGTAAAAAATAGGTTAGACTTTGTACACATACGAGTACTACAAGTTATTTATATATCTCACTCACAGCATTGAAGTAGTCTAGTTCGTCTTCTGGATGGTAGAAGAGAGGTGCAACATGCCCAGTCTTTTTATCCCACTGACCGTGGAAGTCGTAAGTCATTACAGCAATCCAATCAAAGTAATTTGCCAACTTTGGCACATCGTAACCGGCATCGATGATCTTCTTGCTTGGCGAGACCGCTGTTGAGAGTAGTAAGCCTCGTGGTTTAAACTCTTGCGAAAGCTCACGCACTAAGGCGGTAAATGCTTCTTTTTCATCTGCCACACCTTTGCTACAATCCGTCTGCCAACAAACGGGGTATTCCCAATCCAAATCGAGACCTTCAAAGCCGTATTTTTCTAGGAACTCTACTGCATGTTTAACGAAGCGTGCTCTAGCCGTGGGATTTCGTACAAGTCTGCTGTATTTGTCACCTTGGGAATCATTCCAACCACCCAGGGCGAGACTAACTTTAACGCCCTTACTGCGCAAACCACTCACGCGTGTATAGAAGTTGTTGTCGATATCAGCCCATGAGTCATGAGTACGAAGCACTAAGTTCGAGTAATCGAGGACAGCAAAACCGTATACAATATGTGTACAAAGGTCGGTATTGATGTCGTCTGGCGTATAACGACCCACTCCTTTACGATACCAAGCCCAGTTAGTGAAATAGCAGACTACCTTATAGTAACCGTCCAGAGGAGCGAGCTCTGGCTTATCGGTTGGATATGTAGGACGTGGTGCACGCGTTGTCGTAGTTGTTGTCGTTGGCGCTGGTCGCTGAGTCGGTCTTGGTTTTATTGGCTTTACGACAGGACTGCCTTGTGCGATTTCATTCTCACCTGGTTCAAGACTCTCGATTTCAGTCATCTCATAACCTCCTTCCTCTTGTGTACACTTTGCTGAGAGCGGCCAATCGCAAGCTTTTATTGCTTCATTGAAGTGCAAACCAGGTCCACAGTCACTTCCTTGTAAGCGATTCCACAAACAGAAGAGATATTTTGAACAGTCGCCAGGATATGGTACGCGTTCCTCACCGTCACATGGATCGCTGGGGTTAGAGTTCCGCAACATTAAGGGATTGCCGGAGCGAAGTGCTTGAGACTTCACCTTACGCAAATACTGTCGGGTTGTGATGCATTGCACATTTTCAGGCCAATCACAGATTTGACGTATCGCATCCCAGTGCAAATCGCCACCGCAAGAGTTCGGAACTAATCCACCATTTACACAAATGTAGTACTGATCACATTTCTTGTGAGTGTAGTATTCACCTTCATTACATCTAGCGCTTGGTCGTTGAGGCTTCAAGGGTCGTTGCGGCTTTTGTATCGAGGGCTTTCTTGAGGGCTTTCTTGAGGGTTTACGCGAAGGCTTGCGTGATGGTTTCGACGTGGGCTTCTTTGTAGGCTTGCGTGAGGTAGTAGGCAAACCCGATGTGGCTGAAGTTGTGGTCGGGTGACGTGTGGTTTGCTGAATTGTGCCAATGGTTGCGGGATTACTACTAGTAGTGTGTCGGGTAGGTGGACGCTCTGTTGTGCCGGGAAACTTAGTAGGACGTGTAGTAGCCGAATTTGCTACAGCTACAGGTTTATTTTTTACCGAACACTGCGCAGATTCGGGCCAGTCACAGTTTTTGCTCGCATCATTCCAATGCAAGCCACCAGGACAGAATTGCTGATGTAGCTCACCGATTGTGATACACTGGTAATAGGCATTGCAGTTGGAGCGATCGGCGTAAAACTGGCCAGGTTGGCAGTTAGAAGCTTGTACCACAGGACGCACTACTGCCGGAGAGGGTATTGTAGTGTGCTCAGGTCGGTTGGGTCGATTCGTTGTTGGTGATTGTGTTACTGGTCGTCTGGTGGTTGTTGTTGTCGTTGCTCTGGTTGTTGTAGTTGTTCGTCTGGTTGTCGTTGGTGTGGGTGTAGTGGAAGTTGGCGTCCACCAAGGTGTTGTCGATGTGGAGCTGGTGGTTGGCCACCAAGTTGTGGGCGCAGTTGAAGAGGTGTGATCATGCTGTTGTGTAATGGTGCTTCCCAAAGAGCCATCGCTACTAACAGTGGTCATGACAGGCGGTACAGGAGTTACCGGCGCTGCTGGTCGGTCACAATTGCCACGCATTGGAGGTTCTGTATTAAGCAAACCAAGCGCGCGGTTGATTGATTTCAGTAATGGGAAACTCTCGCTACAACAACGATTCTGGAAGTCATCCAAATCAACAGTCCACGCAGCAACGCCACCAAAATCATTATTTACAGCATAACGCGCCTTGGCTTCTACGGATGCAGGATCTTCATAGCCAACCCACTGGTTGCGTAACATTGCAAATGGACCAGACTTACGCTCCCCATCGCGCCCTGTGAGCCATTTATCTTTGCGTATACGATGACAAATTTCGTAGTAGGCCAACATTCCTGGCTGTTTGGTAAACTCACCGGGTTCGCCGGGTGCCGAGGTAGATACGCCCTCACCCACTAAAGTAGTGCTAGCGCGATCGAGCGTGAATGACTGTCCGTAAAATGGTATGCCCATAATGAGCTTCTCTCGTTTTGCGCCAGACTTAATCAAGAGTTGCATGGCGTAGTCTGTGTTGTATTGTGGGTAGCGGTCGCCTGTGCGGCCATAAAGTGGACTCACATGTCCAGTGCGGCCTTCCCAAGCACCGTGATAGTCATAGGTCATAACCGTCATATAGTCAACGATTTTGGAGAGTTCCGCCAGTTCATAGGCTTCGGTAATTATCTCTTTGTAGCCAGAGAGCGCGACGCCGAGTTGGAATTTCTTGTCGAGGCGATCGAATTCATTGCGTATTTCCCTTACCAATTTGGTCAAGTTCGGTTTATCGGCAGCTGGTCCCTTAGAGCAATCACTTTGCCAGCATTTCGGGTAGTTCCAGTCCAAGTGGAGTCCCGAGAAGCCATTCCGTTTTAGGAAGCCAACCAAATTTGAAGCAAACACTTTCCGTTTTATTTCATCACCAGCGAGCCGTGAATATTTGTCGCCCGCTGAATCTGTCCAACCACCTAAAGCGATTAAGACGGGCACGTCCAATTCCACAGCACGACTGTAATACTGATTTTCCACATCCACCCATGGATCGAACTCTTTGATGGTCAAGTGATCTGGATCCAATGCGGCGAAGGAGTAAATGACGGCGGTACAGAGACTAGCATCTAAATTCTCCGGCACAAATTTGCCATCCGCTTTACGGTAGAAAGCCCAATTCGTGATATGACACAAAATCTTTGGTGAACTATTGTAGTTCTTGCGTGCGGGTGGCGCTGATTTCAAGTGTGTTGGTGCGCCATAATATTCACCGATATCGCCATTTTGAGTATGTGTCAATGCGCCGTAACCGAATTGCTCGCGCAGCAGCTCCACATCATCTTGCTGATCGAAATGCTCCGCTCCATATGGCCTTAAAAGCTGTTGGTAGGGCGAATCAGCGCGGTATGGTTGTGGTAGATACTTGTTATCGGGCGAAGGTGCAGCGAATGCGGCATATTTGTCTGAAACAGTCCACAAATCAGGTGCTCCAAAAGTATCCACCTCACCATTAACCTCATGTATGGTTGCGTCCAATAATTTGTGTGGCTCCGTTTCAGTAGTGCTGGTGCTACGCACCAAATCTGCATTTGGTACCAATTCAGAATCTTCATCATTTTCGTCATCTACGGGTGCGGCCTCAACTGAGTCACGTATAAACGAACGCACTCCGAAGGAATCAGTTAATTCACTGAGCCTGTACACATTCACAGATGGTACACTTTCGACAGCGCTACGTAATGGTAGAAAGACATCACCGAAGGTCGGCCGCATGCTGAAGCGGCTAAGAGCCATGATCGACAGATCTTTAACGGGCACACTCTCTACAGCTGAGCGTATGAAGCTGGTGGTGGAGTGCGCTGCGGGCTCGACGGAATGAACTTCAGGCGCTTCGATGCGTATATGGGCCTCTATGCGGAGGCTCAAAGAGCAGAGTAGCTATGGGAAAACAAATAATATGTAGAAAAAGTAAATGAATTAAAAATAGGAGGGGTAATAGTATAGTCGAGTAATAATCATCGTGCTTTGCTTTTTTTCACATATTGCTATTGCTGCATTCCTCCAAAAGCTCTTCTCATTTTATGAGCAATTAATGTTTGAGAACATCTTAAACTTTCAGTTAGATTCTGATATGTATAAGCCCTTATAAAATCTAGTACATCCTTTCAATTAAGCTGCTGACCGCCATCAAAAGAGTAAATAATCTATTGCTTGCGAGAATATTATGAGCTGCATAGCTGAATAGATGAAGTACAAAGGAATGGCGCACTTTGTTAACTCGGCTATAACCATGTAAGCGGTGTCTACATCATTAAAGGAGGAAAAAAGTATTTTTTTAAAATATCACAAGTTTTCTTGCTCTATTTTCTCTATATAATTAATAGTAATACCTAATTTTATAACGATAATCAACAGGTATACGGAGTCCAACTCCAATCTTTGTAATATCAACCAAAAATATCCTTTTTTCTACAAAAACAAAAACTTTTTTTCTTCAAAAATAAAACTTTTTTCTCCAACAAAAACGTTTTTCTCAAAAAAAACTTGTTTCTCCAAAAAACAACACTTTGTTTCTCAATAAACAAAACTTATTTTGTCAAAAAATCAAATTTTTTTCTGCAAATGCAGAACTTTTTTCTCCAAAAACAAAACTTTTCTACTCCAACAAAAACTTTTTTCTCCAAAAACAAAACTTTTTTCTCAAAAAACAAAACTTATTTCTCCAAAAAACAAAACTTTTTTCTGTAAAAGCAGAACTTTTTTCTCCAAAAACAATATTTATTTCTCCAAAAGAAAAACTTTTTTCTTCAAAAACATAACTTTTTTCTCCAAAACCAAAACTTATTTCTCCAAAAACAAAATTTTTTTTGCTCCAGAAACAAAACTTTTTTTCTCCAAAAAAAAAAAACTATTTTCGCAAAAAACAAAATTTTTTTATTCCAACAAAAACTTTTTTCTCCAAAAACAAAACTTTTTTCTCAAAAAACAAAACTTATTTCTCCAAAAAACAAAACTTTTTTCTGTAAAAGCAGAACTTTTTTCTCCAAAAACAATATTTATTTCTCCAAAAGCAAAACTTTTTTCTTCAAAACCAAAACTTATTTCTCCAAAAACAAAACTTTTTTTGCTCCAGAAACAAAACTTTTTTTCTCCAAAAAAAAAAAACTATTTTCGCAAAAAACAAAATTTTTTTATTCCAACAAAAATTTTTTTCTCCAAAAACAAAACTTTTTTCTCAAAAAACAAAACTTATTTCTCCAAAAAACAAAACTTTTTTCTGCAAAAGCAGAACTTTTTTCTCCAAAAACAAAACTTATTTCTCCAAAAGCAAAACTGTTTTCTTCAAAAGCAAAACTTTTTTCTTCAAAAACATAACTTTTTTTCTCCAACAACACAATTAATCATTCAAACTTACCAGCAGACATACTGCCACACTACCACTCACTACGCCCATTTTTTTAATTGCTCAGTAGTAAAACTCTTCCTTCACTTTCGTACTTCTCTTCTTCTTTAGAATAAGAATCTTTATTATATACTTTTGATGGTGATGCACGCCTCCTTTTTTCTCGCTGATTTTCTGTTAATCAAATGTTTATCGTTTAGATGAGTAATTTTTCAACTCTTATAAAGTCTGCAATAAAGAAAAAACAAAGGAAAGAATAGTTATTAAGAAACGTACAAATGTTAGTAATCTGTCTGTCAAGTTTGCACAATAAAGTCGGCTTGAAGACGCGTCATTTTTCACTTTGTCACAAAATGTTTTTTATTGAACCGCATAAAAGAAAGGAATATATGTTCATATATACATATCTGCGTATATTTTATAAATGTGTTATAATAAATTTTATGGCACTCGGTGGGTGTAATTACATTTATTCGTCTGATATACCTACAAATACACTCTCACTATGCGAGGGAGCACAATATAAAGTTACTCGAGCGATTGCTGATAAACAAATGAAAGTTGTATAAAATGTTAACACAACTCGAAGACTTACGAAATTATTTGTATTTCGGTAAATAATACAATTAATAATAATAACAACGAAATGATGATTAGTATCAAAAGCGAACGG
Organism: Ceratitis rosa; assembly: GCA_037013455.1. Taxonomy (NCBI): domain Eukaryota; kingdom Metazoa; phylum Arthropoda; class Insecta; order Diptera; family Tephritidae; genus Ceratitis; species Ceratitis rosa. The sequence goes on from JAWMAG010000004.1 coordinate 1,974,607, forward strand.
TAAGTTTGAGCAAAATGAAAAATTGATTAAAAATTTAAAAAAAAAAACAACGATAAAGCCTCCATCCAAATATAATGTGATTCCCTGACGTATATACATACTCGTATAAGGAAAGCCGCTGTTGTGCGTGTCCTGCATGCACTATTAGCGTACAAAGCAAAATGAATAATAATAAATATATGATAGCGTAAAAAAATAAATAAACAAAATAATAAAAATATTATTCTCGCTGATAAATCGGGAAGTGAATTTCATTGTAAAGTCATTTTAGCCACACTTCATACACGTACATACATACAAATACTATATAAATAAATAATTATATATATTAATAATGTTATTAAGGTCATAGTAAATTCTGTGATGGTATATGTACTCGTATAAGCGTCTGGTGCTGTCTTTTTTGCTAATCATTTGCATGGGACTTTTGTTATTTTGGATGGTATGCCGCGTCACTCTTACTGATTGACTGATATTCTCAAATAGATATTTAGTCTTCTATTTACTTATATACAAATAATTTTTTAAAGAATTTTTTCATACTTAAGGCGACATTTTCAGTGTATTATTTGGATTTTTTGCTTCCTTACCCATTTTGCCGTTATTAATTTATTTTATATGGAACTGTGTAGTAGTCTTATTACTATTATTTTACTTTTCTCTGTTTCCTTTTATACTTTTATATTATTTTTTATTACCAAATTTATCTGATTCACTTTAGTTTAATTTTAATAAATTATATTTTAGTTTATTTTTTTATTTTGTTTTATTTTATTTTACTTTATTTTATTTTAATTTATTTTATTTTATTTCATTTTGTTTTATTTTATTTTAATCTTATTTTATATTACTTAATTTATTTAACTCATTTTAAAGTAAGTTTCATTATTTTAATTTTATATTAAATAATTTAATTTTATTTTAATTTACTTTATATAATTTTATTATCTTTCGACGACCACGATTGCCGAATGGCTACCATTGCCTACTGCAGTTCGGAAGGCCAGGGCTCGAGTCCTGGTCCAACCAACATCGAAAAAATAATAATTATAGAAAATTAATAAAATAAAGAAATTAAGTTAATTTTTTAATTGCGGGAGGGAATGCCAACCCCTACGCGTGTATTTCTGGCCATCCATTTGTTGGAAAAACATCAAGACGCAAAACCATAAATTGAAAGAGTAGCTCGGCAAAAAATCGCTTCAGCGGTTACAAAGCGCATATTATATTTTTTATTTTATTTTATTTTACTTTACTTTATTTTATTAAACTAAAAAGTATGTCGTGCGACTATGGCACACTTTGGTTTTGTTAGCAAGTAAAATGAGTATTCTCCACAAGACTAAAAGCAAGGCAATTTTTTATACGCATATGTGTGCATTTCTTTGTAGGTATTTTTTTGAAAAATCGAAAACTCTCACTATGTTTTATGAAAAATTTAAGCGAATATAAATACGCGCACTTAGAAAAACATTACTAATATTATATTTTCTTTTTCACTTGAACTTGTATCTTTAATGTTTTTATTGTTAATCCCTGAAAATATAATTTAGATAGAAAAATCATTGTTTTATCTGACTAGTTTAAATTGAAAATAAAGCCAAGGAAAAAAACTAAATCATTTTTATTTTGGTTTTGGTTGACCGAAAAAGTATGTATTGATTAATTGCAGTTTTTTCAGAAAATAAAAACAAGCTCACTGGATTTCAAACAACCATTATGCGTTTTCACAAACGAAACGTGCAAGTTCTTTCTTTTTTCTATTACACCAACACACCACTTTAAATTCTCAATTTATCACCACTTAAATTATTCATTTGATATTCATGCAATTTCGCATTATATCCCGATCATTACACCCACGAGCGTGTAAGAACGTGATTGGAAAACATTTGCCAATTAATTGCCTTCCGGTTAGGCTACACAATAACATACACACATATGAACAAAGTGTAACAAATAAATGAAATTGTTAATGGCTTAAATAATTCGAGGTCCACGTGCGAAATTTCCTTAAAAATCCACACATACAAATAAATAAAGTGCTCCAATTACAAAAAACTACGTCAACAACACGACAAACTTTAAACGAGTGACTCGCCTCCTTGGACTCACCGACAAACTGATGAGAGTTTACGAACAATTAGCTGGGGAATTAATCATAAGCACTCCACACACTCCACTAAAGATGTCAGTCACAACTAAACTCAGAGCCTCTTCATATTATGATTGGAAGTGATTGTATGCCGTTGGATTGAAAACTTATTTGTATGCGTTGCAGCTCAGGTATTTAATTAAAACTCTGTATTGGCGAGTCTCGATGACGGATAATACTGTGTGTGACGGGCGGCGTGACTGGTAACATACATAATTTTTTTCTTATATTCCTTGGGCGCACTGTTTAGCTATAGATTTAATACTAAAACTTCAATGAGTATTTCAATTACTCAAAACTATTCTGAGTAGAAGAGAGTAACAATATTATGAAAAAAACTTCTAAGTCGTTTACTTTTACCACAAATTTATTTATTCCTTAAACTTTCTTATTCTATTTTATTTTCATTCATTTGATTTTAGTTTATTATATTTTCATTTAAATTCTTTTATTTTTATTTATTTTATTTTATATTACGACTTCGTTTTGATAACATGGCGCCGAAACGAAATGATTCCTTTTCGTTAATTTTGCTTGTTAGCGAAACGAAAAGATATCGATGCGTTTGTTGAACATCTATTGATAATTAAAATTATGTATAAATAAGTTCCCAATTCATGGCGCACTTGGGCCGTACAGTAATACTGAAGCGCAGTCTTGCGAGGATCACGAGGAAAGAAAAAAAGTGTAGGAAAACGGAGCTACAAAAAGCAGGAACCATTGCCAAAGGGGTTTCTTAGAAGTAAAATGTTATACTGAAGTGTTCGAAACCCCTTTCACCAATACATAATGTAGAAACGGATGCGTGAAAAATGTCAATGAAAGTGACAAAATAGCAGTAATTGAACTTTTTTGGGGTATGGGTAACTAAATAAAACAAAGAGACTGGTTGATATCGTGCTTACGTAGAAGGAATGCTCAGAGGAGAAATGATAGCAATAAAAAAAACTATAGCTTCAATTACATTATCGTTCTTTAAACATTTTGCAAATATTCTTAGTAGTACCTAGAAAGTAGTTGATAATCAGGAACAAAAGACAAAATATATCTACGTTGAATGCCTTAATTAAGAAACTGCCTGAAGTGCCTTTTCATTACTGCCGCAATTAAAGTAACAAGTTATACATTTTAAAAGGTGTCCCGCAATGTAGCAGGATTGTACAAATATATAGTTGAACATTTAAAAAGTAGAAATCATAATTTAATTGGCGCTTTGTAACCGCTGAAGTGATTTTCGGCCGAGCTCCTCCTCTTGATGTTTTTCCAACAAATGGAGAGACTTACAGTTTATACTAAACCACCACCGAACGACTAATGTTTTTTTAATGAGAAGCTTTTATTGCATATCAAAAATACACTCGGAGGGGTTGACATTCCCTCGGGGCGACCGCAATTAAAAAATTAAAATTATTTTTTTATTTCAATTAATTTTCGATAACTTTTGGATGTTGGTCGTACCAGGATTTGAAACCGGGCTTCCCGAATGTCAATACGCAATGCTAACCACTAGGCTACCGCGGCCGCTAGTAGATCAAAGAAAATCCCATACAGCAACTAGCTTCGAATAGTTGCGTAGGTTAAAATCGCAACAGAGCATTGCTTGCTGCTTTGGTTTGTTTTCTTCAAAAATCAGAGTGTATTAAAATTATAAAAATAATTTATTTACTACCTGGATATACCATGATGCCCGTTGACTGAATGATCTATGTATTGATGGAGTCATTTATTTGCGAAAAAAGTATTTGAACTGCAAAGCAGTGGCATACTATGAATAGTAATTCGAGGATTAATCCAATTGGGTATACTTGCATTTCAATGCATCGATCACATTTTAAAGTTTGGAATGTTTTTCCAGTCAATTCCATAAATAATTAAATAAAAAAATTCAATAGAAAAAAGTCCTCTTCCTACATATATTACGGAATTAAGAATATCACCTACTAAGCACAAAAAGCTAAAAGAACCCTGTGATCAAAATCTAATACTCGAATATTTTGTTTTAATGAAAAATTTTTTTGACCAACCATAATAGTTACATATGAAAGGGCTTTAGTTTTTTAATATTTTCCAAATGTGATTATAATATGATGTTCATTTATGTGATATATGATAGTATTTATCATATTTATAAAAAAATTTTGTTTTACTTTGTAAAAATAAAAATATGTAAATAAAATAAAATAAAAAACAGAAATTTATGGGCACTATCTTTACGTTTTTTAATTGTGCTATTTTACTATAACCGCCAAGCTCTTGGAAATAGCGTATTAGTGTGGCAGCGAAAAAGACGTTAGCAACATAAAAACCGTCTCTCTTACAGATAGGAAAATTTAACTTTTTGCTTTGATCATCTAATACGAAATAAGCATTACATACCAAAATTCTGATATTCTGTGCTTTTAATTCTGAATTAATAAAGAAAAATAAAAAAATTACTTTTTGTCGCTTTCACTTTTTTTGGGGTTAGGGCTCGATGGGTGCATGTGTTAGATCCCCAGGTACGTTGCTTAAGTCTTTTGTTTTGCATTGTTTTCATCTTATTACTAAAATCAATGGGTACATCAAATAATTTTCAGTCATTGTTAATTGCTTCCGAAATACTTTGATGCCAATAACAACAATAATAACTTAATTTGTGCTAAATTGGGAGGGATTTTTGGCACGAATAGAAAGAAAGAAGCAATACTAACTTCAAACGTAGTCTATTGACGAGTATTTGAAGAAAGAATTATAATTATACTTATTTTCTTTTATCGTAAAGTTTTCTAACCTTTACTTACTTTACTTTTATGTCCATATTAACTAATAGAAAAATAGGTTAAAGCTAAATAAACACATGTAAATTAGAGAAAGACAAAACTCTTTTATATAGCGAATTAAACAAATTTTAAATTAGATATATGCAAAAATGAAAACTACAAAACGAAACCGCTGCGTAGTTATGTCGTAAATTATGAAGCCTAAAAACTAGATACGTAAAGCAAGCAAAATAGAAAGGTAATAAAATATTAAAATTTAAAAAAGTAATAAAAATTCAAAGATCAAAGATTAAAAAAGTCATAAAATATTTAAAAATCATAAATTAATAATCAAAGTTCTCTGTATAGAATTTTCAATCGTAGAGAATTTGGGAAAAATTCATAAATACTGTAATAAAAGGATTTGTAGCCAAAATTTATTCAATTTAATCTTTAAGATAATAAAACAGTAATAAATATAAATAAATATAAATATAAAATAAATAAAAATTTAACTAACAAAGCTATTAAAGCTGTAATCTTTTTCAAAACTATAAAATTCAAAAGAAGAGGTCTAATGAAGTAAAAATATTTATATTATTAAGAACTTTTTTTATATGTTAATTTTGCTTACTCTACACTTTTTTATTATTTATTCAGATAGGTGTTTATAAGAAGAAAAAAAAACATTAAATATAATTATACTTTGATCCATTGGTGATCAGAAACAAAATCAATATCAATATAAACTAAAATGAAATTCAAAATAAAAAGAAAAATATTATGATACAAGTTCAATGTCCCTTTTGGGTGCAGTAAATAAAGATTCAAAAACAAGAATGTCAATCTGAATGCAAATTTTTACCACAAAATCTCAAAAACACCAACAAAAATTAATAAAATTAATGAAATAAATAAATAATGCACATACACATATATGTGCATATTTGCATATGTGTAAATGAGCAGCACATTTCTACCGCTGGAGATTCTGCGCAGTTCGTTTTTGGTTTTTCTTCACCTGCCGCTTTTGATGTTATTTATTTATAGTTTTTTAGTCATTTCCTTCTGGTGTTTAAAAACCAATTTAAATGAAAACAAATTAGCAATACATACACGTATAAGCAAACAAAATTGTTCGTACAAGAGAGCGTTTTAGTAATAACTCTGCAACATATGTATTTGCTTTGGACATTTCTGTTTGCCACATCTGTTAACCTAATTTTTGATATTATAGTTTTTTTTTGAAAATTTTACCATTTCATTTATTGATTTATTTATTACTTTGTTTTATTTCTATTTATTCTTTGGTTTATTTATTATTTTTGTAAATGTTTGCTTTAAGTCATGATAACAAATATAAAAATTGTAGTCATTAGCTGTGAAGATGCTAATGTAAACAAACATCAATAACGGCATTCGGTCGGTAGTCAAGCAAAATTTTGACAATAAAGTGGGCAGGGCTCATTAGCGCTCAATTGAGCGAGCACAAATGAATATCACATATGGAAGTGAAAAATTAGAAAACAATTTTACTTATAGATTTGACATTTTTTAACCAACTTGGTTAACTTTAATATTATACCACGTTATATACATACATAATTACCAGAAAGAGCATCTATCAACATGGTTTTGTTTAATTTAATTTTTATATTTTATTTCATTCTTAATCTTTTGCTGTTAATATCATTACATTTTAATTTATTTAACTTAATTAATTAATTTATATTTTTCTATTTAATTTTATTTAATTTTTATTTATATTTTCATATTTATTTTTTTCTTCATCTACTTCATTTCATGTTATTTAATTTTATTCAATTTAATTTTAATTTATTTCAACTCTCTATTTAATTTAAATCTGTTTAATTTTGTTTAATTCTTGTTAATGCAAAACATTTTCCAAATTTTATTAGATACCTTTCGATCTATTTGAGCCAGAAAGTGCCAAAATAATAAAGGGAGTAATTTATGTAAACATACATACACATATTGATTATAAAATGTTTTTAAACAAAAAGACTTTTAAATATAAAATGTATCAAACGACTTAGGCAACAAACTTAATTCCTCCACACATAACTTCATACCTATGTATTGTATTTCTGTACTTCATTCATTTGAAAATTTTCGCATTTTTTCTTTTGGTAAAAAATTGTCTAAATTAATGCCGCATATCTTTTTATACATCTTTAGTGTTTTTTAAGTACAGCGGAGTGTAAGAAATGCAAAGATTCTTCAACTAGACGAAGCTGAGTAGCTCTGTGAAAATTAAGCATCTTCTCTCTTAATTATGCGAAATCATCACAGAAAAAGTAAAAAGCAAAGAATTGGGATTAAGTGGAAGTGCTTGTCTTTACATACATACATTCATACGTATGACAGCATTAAATATTTTGCATAGCTAAATGAGCCACTTCACAGCTTGGTGACCGAAATACATGAAGCGAATTGGATCGCTTTCATTTATGTTAAGTAGCTGTTACCATAAATATGTAGTTACTCCCATTTGTCGAAAAATAGAAATATAATAAATATATTTAGAATAAAAAAATAAAAAAACTCAATGATTCAGGTTCGACCTTAGAGAATATCTTTCAAAAATGTAGGTGAGCGTGTCAAATTCAGACAAATAATTTACGAGAAGTAAAAAAATAATACATAATAATAATAAATTTTTTTTTAATATATTAATTATAATGATTATAATATCCGGTTGGCTTATATTTGGGTTAAACAAATTTAAGGGATATCAATCAACCATAAGTTATACTTTAATAATTATTATTAAGAAAGAAAGTTTGAAAAAGGATCGATAATCACTTAAAGCGCATTTAATATTAAACATTACCTCTAAAATCTTGGATTAGAATCAGCCCGCCCTCATTTTTATTATATCTATATATTATACAATCGAAAATAAACGTTGAAATATTTGCATAGCAAAAGTAAAAAATAAATCTGTCTAATTTCAACATCGAATATTTCATTGGGACTATAAAATTTGCTAACTTCTTTCATCAAAAATTTATGAAAATTATTTTTAACCCAAAATAAACTAAACTGACATTTTAGTTTGATTTCTCGTCTGGATTAAAGAAATGAAAAATGAAATTTAAAATAAAATTAACTCTTCTTAATCGAAGTGCAGTAAATAGTTTTGTTTTTTTTCATAACTTTTTTTTTGCGGCCATGATATTAATTTTTGTCATAAGTTTTTTAGTGAGCGAAAGGCCTTGTTTGTTTGTATGAATTGAATATTTTGTTATACAACAAAGAAAAATGGTAGAAGTATGGTAACAGCTGTTTCGGAGATCACAACATCTCCTTCATCAGACTTCTTATGGCAGATCCTGGCTTAACAGGCTAGTGCTCTACCACTGCGCCAACATCAGCCATGCAATCTGTTGTTGTATTATTCAATTCATTATTAACCAACAACTATTAAGTGCGCTAATTTACCCGCATTTTCCTTAATAGCTTGGTTAGTGAGTTGCTTTGAAATCCTCTATACTTTCAGGCGTTAATTGACTGAAAATGTATAAGCGGGATTAAGTTCCGGGCTCAAACTATATATTCATAATTGTTTTTGTGGTCATGATATGAGTTTTTGTTTTTCATTGAAAAAATTTGAGCAAAGTATGTGATGTTCTTTTTGTTGTCTTGCGTAATAAATTCCAAAAAATATAGGTCATTTGCAGATTTGTTCAGAAAAATGTATAACTATTATAATGCTATATGTTGAACAACACCTTTATTTGGCAATAATATATTATTCACCTATAAAACTTTAAAATAAAATAAAAATATTGATATCAAAAAATTAAAAAAAAAGTTCCAAAAATCGAAACTTAAATGTTTTAGTACGTACACAACATTCATTTTAAACCTATATTTTGTTCTGCATACACTTACTTCAAAAAATAATCCTCCGCATGCACCAGAAATCATACAGCATTCACGAAGTAGCATTTAAAAGCTATTTATTTTCAAATAAATATAATAAATGTTTATTTGCATTACAAAGAAAAACTAAAAAGTAATTTTCTTCTTTTATTCTTTCTGTTTCTTTAATGCTTTGTCACACTTTTCACATTTCTAACGAATTGTACGAATATATTTCACCTCACGGCCACGGTCGACACCTACAAACGGTCACAATTTGCTAGTGACACATTTTCAAACGCCCGGCGGCACACACATAGTATATAAATATGTACAAATACACGTATGCGAATGATAGCAGTGAGCGAAACGTGCAATTTGTATTTCCAACAAGGCGTTGCAACAAGCAGCGCGCAAAGGCGACTGATTAATTGAAATTCACAACACTTAGGCACGCAGCAATTAGGCGATACAAGCCACTAAAAACAACTGCTTCCAATTTAGAAAAATACAAATATATTATGTATGAGAGAGTCAAAAAGTTTCCATTTATTAAAGGCCGCCTCATCAACGGTGCAGCGTAACAAAGTAATCGCGCGAAGGAATCCAACTGATTCTGAGTTGGACGCTACGTTGGCTATTTATACACTACGCGTCGGGTGCGCAAGCGTGAAACAAAAGAAAAAAAAAATAAAAAAAAATTCTCCGGTTTCAGGGAATATGCAAAACAAAATGCGCAAAGAAAAAAGAAATGCAAAGCAAAAAAGAAAGGTTGTGGTAGAAAAAACTTTCAAGAAAAAGAAAGAGCAAATCTGGAGCTGAAGAAGCCAATCGATAATGACAACAACATGTTGTCAGCTACGACAGCAGTGACAGAGCAACAACATGTAAACAGTTGGTAAGAATATGTATGGCAAAAAAGGCAAAAACAAAATTAAATAAAAAGAAATACTCAACTGAAGTTGCTGCAATACAGCTTCACTAGCAGGCGATGATGCTGAAGATGACAACTTTAAATTAAAAAAAAAGTTTTAAATAATAAGTAATAAGGAGTGATGCAGCAAATACGCGCATGTGTAATGAATTTAAAATATTGTTATAAAATATATTAATTTTTTGATTAAGCCTTCTTTCGTAATTTAAATATAATATAGAATAAATGAAGCAATATTTCAAAATTAAAACGTATTATTTTATACAAAATATTTGATCATATGTGATAATTTTTGTAAAAACTTTTGCGTTGTCACTTTATGTACGAGTATGTGTATAAAATAATCACAAAGTAGTTAAGCCTGCTAGCCGTGCTTAAGCTCTTGTTTGACTGGTATCGGACAGCACTATTCCTTCAGTGAAGTAGCAGCAGAGGTCAAAAGGGGCACGTCTGGCGAGTTGTAATATCATTGACAGCTTTAGTGTTTAAATGCTCATGAGCACATAATCACTTTTTTTCGTATATTTCTTCCTTTATTTTTTCCGGCCGGCTGATGTTTATTCTGTTCGCAGCCAAAAAAGTATTATTAATATAAAAATACACTCAAAAACACAGATCGTACGAATCTTGGTTCAACGACAAAATGTAGTTTGACTCGTTACTTCCAGGTTCGTAGAGAAGAGCTTACGTGTAGGTGAAAAATATGAGTGGTGAAGACAGCAGTATGCACAATATCCTAATATCGTCTAAGAAGAATTTCAGGCATTATCAAATAAATCCGTTAAAAACAGAGAGCTCGCATAGAGAGCGGGTCAGGCTTTTGAAGAAACGACTTAATCGGAAATACAGGTTATTCTTTCTCCAGAAATACAATATTAACTTCGAATATACTTACTGCAACATGGTGGTTGGTTGGAAAATGAAGATATTTCAGGATTTAAGTATCCTACCAGTATCCACTGCTTTAGTTGTGTTGTTGTAGCGGTTCTCTAACACCGTTTAGGAAGAAGCTAGTTAGTCTAAGTCATCGAGGTCAAATAACGGGAGGTCCAGGAAAGGAGGTGTTTCGATGGGTTCGGACCAGAGGGAGAGGGGGGTTAGATGGGTTGGTTTTAGGGGGCATGTATGTCGTAGAAGTTTAATCGGCTACAATATCCAGATCTGAGCTGGGCTAGTATTACGCGGGATCCTCGAGGCAGCTCGAGGTCTGCTATGGGTTATGATTTGTCTTCGAGGACGACATTGACAAGGAGAGAGTGCATGATGGTATTAACTGACTCTCTGTGAATGGCGTTAAGTGCTTGTCTCACGACAGCTAGTTCTACGTACCGGGGTTGACACGGATTTTATTCAACCAAGGGCTATCACCCTTTCGCCGACTTAACCCAGCTTAGGTCTTTAGTATTTAAATACGCTAAAAGTTTAGGGGAGTGACAGTTTATTCGACGGTATCATAATGAATCGGGTATTCAAGTGATGTGCTCCTAAAATCTATTTTTGATATGGGAATCTTTCTTTCAAGCAGATTAAGTGGTCACACTTTTTGTAACGCATAGTTTCTTCTTTCCCAGAGAGAGATTTTGATTTTATATCTTTGAAATTTCACAGTTTGGTGGAATTCCGGTTATATCCTAAAATGTATCAGTTTTGTATGACATTTTACTCTTAGTTACAGAGATTTTGAAAAGGTCCCTTCAAACTTCGTTCAATTTTAGAAAAAGCATAAATTAATAATTTATTTACATACACTGTGTATCTGATTTGAATCTTTCTCCTATTCGGTGTGTGGTTTCATTCTTTCTGACAAAACTGTCAACAGCTTAAAAGCCTTATAATTGATTAATTGCGTGGTTGTAGAAAATCGTGATTTTGAGTTAATTAACTTTCAATGGCACGATTTGCTTAATTTTTTTTTCTGATCTATTTAGTATTAAAAGGCTTATTCTAAATAGATAAGAAAAAGAAATTATGTATAATACTTAATTGAAATGACGTACACGCTGAAGAGGATTAATTTACATAAAGAATTTTCGTTTAAACAATTTTAAGCATAAATATGTATTATACATACAACTGTGTGCGTAAAATAGCAGTGGCCAATGAGAATTTAAGTAATGATTTTCTTACCTTTAAATAATACCCGTAATTTAAATTTGCCAATGCCAGGATGTAGGCCCAAATACTACCAACCTACATTTAAATTAATTTGTGATGTAGTTACCACATTCATGAAATCCCGTTACTTTTTGTGTTACTCAGTACTATTTTACTGTGATTTAAAATAGCAGTGCCCTTAAAAAAGCTGTGTTGTGTGAACGAATTCAGGTCAAGCTTGAAAATTTTAATTAATTTTGGATTCTGGAAGAATTATTTGTGTAAATACATAGTTTGTAAATTATTAGAATATATTAATTTTCAAAATTGGGCCGCGCCAAGCCAAGCACTATTGAAAAACGAGAACTAATTAAAAAAATATTTTTGGAAGGGAAAACCTACAAGTTTATTGAAGATTTGATCGGATGTTCAGCCAAACAGATTACTTATGCAAAAAAGTTGACACCAAATCGTGAAACAATAGGACACAAAGAAGCTCTTTCCCGGCCAGAATTGAGAAAAGTTGTGGCTTTCGCTCGAGAAAAGCCATTTTATAGCTCAAAAAAAATTAAAGATGAGCTAAATCTTGCCGTGGACTCGTCCACAATTAGAAAAAAGTTGATAACAACCAATCTTTCTGTCCGAAGTCCAAGGCAAGTGCCATTACTTCAACCCCGACATGTGCAGGTCAGAATTAAATTTGATGAAGAACACAAGCATCAGTGAGTACAGAAATGGCGTAATATTTTATGGTCCGACGAAACAAAAATTGTTTTGTTTTGGGTCCTATGGACGTCGACAATATGTGCGAAGGCCAGAAAATGCTTCATTTGACCCCAGATACGTTTCCCGGACTGTAAACCATGGCGGTGGCAAAATCAGTATGTGGTGATTCTCCTTATATGGTACAGTTCCGATATATTGTATAAAGGAGAATATGAATGCCTAAATTTATGTCCAAATAATGGAGTCGACTATCCTCCCGCATGCTGAGTGTAAGATGCCGCTGAAATGGGTCTATCAAGAAGACAACGACCCTAAGCATACCAGCTACTTGGCAAAAACTCGGTTTGCTTCAAAAGGAGATGAGGTCATGGACTGGCCGGCTCAGTCTACTGACCTTAATCCTATTGAGAATCTTTGAGCAGATGTAAAGGAAGCGGTAGGGAAAGAGAATCCATCAAATATAAAAAAATGTGGACTGTAGTGAGGAATGCATGAAAGGCTATTCCTCCAGAGAAATGTAGGCCCATTTTTGAAAATTAATATATTCTAATAATTTAAAAACTATGTATTTACACAAATATTTCTTCCATCATTCAAAATTAATTGAAATTTTCAAGCTTGACCTGAATTCGTTCACACAACACAGCTTTTTTAATGGCACTGCTATTTTAAATCACAGTAAAATAGTACTGAGTAACACAAAAAGTAACGGGATTTCATGAATGTGGTAACTACATCACAAATTAATTTAAATGTAGGTTGGTAGTATTTGGGCCTACATCCTGGCATTGGCAAATTTAAATTACGGGTATTATTTAAAGGTAAGAAAATCATTACTTAAATTTTCATTGGCCACTGCTATTATTACGCACACAGTTGTATGTATATACTCATTGGCGTTTTAAAAATGTGTATTACTTTTCTTATTAAGTTAATTGTATTAATAACCCTTACATAACGATATTTTAATTTGCAACTTGTGCGTGCAAATTTAATTAATTGACACGAAATTTACACACCAACACACCATTAACATATGAATGTATGTATGCACTTACTTTTATTCCATACTTTCTTTCATTATTATTACTAACCGGTTTCTTAGAATTTCTTCTGGCCAACAAATCATAAATCTACATAAAAACTGTTATTCAATTACATTAAGCGGATTACACTGAGCATTTTATATTCCTTGGTTTTGTTGTGGTTGGTGTTGTCATGTTTGTCACAAACGGTTGTGTTACGCTGCACGTAATAAAAGCAATGAAGATTGATTACCTACATACATACATACTCATACTCGTATGTACATACATATGTATGTGTGAAAATAAGAAGTTCAATGACTTTTCATCCTGTTCAATGACCCAATTATGATGGAAATAATACTTTTTATTTCAAAACACCTAATCCATTTTTATCTGAGGATATGTGAACCTTCAAAAGCTAAATCGTAAATTTACTCCTTTGTATGCACTCCGTTCTTGCTAGCCCAAAAAAAAACTCCAAGCTGCTCAACGGTTTTGTTATCGTGGAAATATACGCCAACCCATTTTACACAATGAATCCCTCACCAAGCAGGGCACTGATGTTAGTGCATTGATCTTTAATTTTCAGAGCTTACAACTTAAGATTTGCTCATTGACATAACGAATATTTTTTCAAAATATTGAAAAAAAAGTATTGCTAATTAGATCATAATTATTCTGATGCCTTAATTGTTGATTTATCTAACGATTTCTTTCAAAAACAAAGTTGAATATATTTTTTGCTTAACATTCAAATGCATGTGCATAGAATAAATATGATAGCCACTTTCGCACATAGAATGTGAAAGAATTAATTTACCAAACTTTTCTCCACTTTGGTTCGGTGTATCTAGTTTCTTATATTCTAAAAAAAAAAGTCCATCAGCGATATTTTAATTCTATTTAAAACTTCAAATGTTATTATTATTAGATTCTAATTAGATTCCTATAATGTTAACGCGCCTCGTCTATTGAAAATTAAATACTTCCAATATTACTCCCTTTGGAGATTTGATCTCATATGCAAATATACTCCTCTTAAAAATTATTTAGGCTATCTTTTAAATAATAGGTAACTCTGCATCTAATTTTGGTAGTCTTATTAGCTTATCGCTGGCAATATCAACCATTTCTTTGACAGCATCAGTTCCTTGCAGGCTGTAAGGAAAAAAAATCATTTGTATATATATACATATGTATGTAAGTGTTGATGACTTTGCTTCCTTCAGTAATTCTTAACTTACATCGCCTTCAATACATCTATTTTAGGAATGTTTTTCGTATACGCCTTTACACCAGCTGCCTCTTGCTCCGCTAATTCCTTCGGATGTAAATGCTTTTTGTGATAACGACAACTGGTATTGCTGGAAAATGTTTTATCACAGAAGTCGCAGGAGAACGGCTTTAGGCCAGTATGTGTTATAAGATGTTTCTTCAAATTTTTTGAACGTCTAAATTTGCGTCCGCAATAATTACATGCATGTGGCATTTCATCGGAATGGACTGTCATATGAACTTTGAGCGATTTAGATGTAGTTAGTTCCAAGCCACATTCGCCACAAACATGCTTCTCGCCATGAATCTGGGAGTGTATCTACGCATAATACAATTGTAAATATCAATATATTTAAAAAAAAATATTGTGCTAATTTCTGATCCATACCTTTAAATAGGACTTTCTTGCAAAGTGTTTGCCACACTCCTTGCAACCGAAAGCGCCGTGGCCTGTATGTAGGGCCATATGCTCCAGTAGTTTTTCTTGGGAACGCACACTCTCCCCACACTCCTCACAAATACACCAACCTTGTCTTTCATGCAGAGACTTTATGTGATTTTCAAGAGTTTTTGATCTTTGGAATTTTTTATCACAATGTGGACAATTGTAAACTGTTGGCGCATGCATTTTGTTCATATGACGTTCCAGTCCTCTTTTTAATTTGAAAACGCTTTGACAAGCAGGGCATTTATGTGGTGTTTCAGTATTATGTTTGCTTTTCATGTGCCAGACATAATTTCTACGTTGTGAAAACTTACATTGACATATATTGCAAGCATAACTTCCCTCTTTTTTATTGTCTTTTCCAACAGAACTCTCTTTTAAATCCTTCATATCATTGGTATATAAGATATTTTTGGAATCTGTAGATAAATTCCGACTACCCCTTACACTGCTTGCTTCATAACCACTCAGATGGTCGGGCTCCTCATCTTTGTTGGGCTTATCAGTTGCAAATGGATCAGGAGGTTCTAATTTAATTTCAGATTCGAAGTCAGTGCTCATTTCTTCAACGGCCTCACTTTTAACCACTTCAATGGACAAGTCCGCTACATCAACTTGTTCAAATGTAGATGTGTTTGTAATATCATTTTCAGCCAATGTTGCATGCATATATGACTCCAATTTAGGGATATTATATTTTATAAATACCTCTGCAGGATTAGTTGGAGTAGAATTTGACACATTAATCAAATCATGATACATCACTTGCACTTTCCTAACATGCTCAGCATACTTTTTTAAGTAATTAATCAAAGACCAACATTCAGGGCACAATAAATGTGGCAGTTCATCGTTGCGTTTTATCTGGATTAAATATAAATTAAATGTATATATGCACAGCTTAAAATTTTTATACAAACTTCAAAGTGAAACAGTTCCAATATAATTGAGAAAGCTTGAAGATCCGTTTTTTGTGAATCAGCAAATATATCAAGTTGATCGCCATCATATTTCGCGCAAAGTCGACACCATATTCGCCATTCTTTTGCTGCTACAGTGTTTTTAGATTCCGTTCTTTTACGAGTCATTTAATAATTACGAGGAACTATATAAACACATATGAATAAAATTCAGATTATATTATGGCGAAATTCAGAGTAGGAATGACAGATGAATGAGAGATATCGATAATTACAGCATGTTCCAGAGTATCGTGTTTTGTTGGTGTATCGAAGACAAATTTGTCCTTAAAAACTTTGCTATGGCAATAATGTACATGTAAGCAGCTGTTTGGCAAAAAATAAAAAAATTTCACCACCTTCGAGGAAAGAACATATTGGAGTGGGTTGTTTAAAAAATCCTTGGAAGATAAAATAAGATTATTAGAAAGTGAGTTAAAAAAAAAAAACACTAACAAAACACCTGTTTATTTAGTTTTTAAAATAACCTGGTAAAAGTAAATTTGTGAAATACGTAGAAGGCGTTGAGTTTCGATTTTTCAGTAAACTCCAAAGATAAGAAAATTTTTGAAGAACGAAAGCAATCGATACGTACGCACGTCGCTTGTCGAAGGGAAGGGAAGATACGAATTGGATAACCGCGTTAGTGGCCACGGTCACGACATTATTGTGGTCACAGCAACGCCTCCTTGTTTATAAAACACAAACAAATTAACGCCGGGTAGTAAAACAGCTAGTGTAAGTGTTCAGTTTATCGCTGTCATCTACGATAAAAATACCATTTATTTATCTATTTACATATTAGCTAAAAATTAATTGCTTATAATAAAAAGATTCATATAATGGAGCACAGTCCGTCAAATGCCACCTTGAATATGACTGGTACCACC
The DNA here is from genome assembly GCA_037013455.1 of Ceratitis rosa. Taxonomy (NCBI): domain Eukaryota; kingdom Metazoa; phylum Arthropoda; class Insecta; order Diptera; family Tephritidae; genus Ceratitis; species Ceratitis rosa. Next base: position 1,991,739 of record JAWMAG010000004.1, read on the forward strand.
GGCAAGCGCCCACATCAGTCGACAAGCCAGCGTAAAAAATCCGGACCCAAGTTTGAGCTATCGGAAGCGCAAAAAGCAGACATTAAAGAGGCGTTCGATTTGTTCGATACTGAATGTACCGGCTTTATTGAGGTTAAAGAGTTAAAGGTTGCCATACGAGCGCTTGGCTTTGAACCAAAAAAGGAAGAAATCAAACGTATGATTGCTGAAATCGACAAGGACGGTACCGGTCGCATATCCTTTAACGATTTCCTGCAACTAATGACCATGAAAATGGCCGAAAAGGATACCAAAGAGGAGATATTGAAAGCTTTCCGCCTCTTCGATGATGATGACACCGGTTCGATTTCATTCAAAAATTTGAAACGTGTTGCACGTGAATTGGGCGAAACATTAACTGATGAAGAGTTACGCGAAATGATTGATGAAGCTGATTTGGATCATGATGGTGTAGTTAATCAGGATGAGTTTTTGCGTATTATGAAGAAAACTAGTCTATATTAGATGATGTTAGCAAATAAGAGATTTTTTTATGTTGGAACGGAGTTGTAAGATTATTGCATTGATTGCATTAGGTCATAATAACCGCACCGACGGCTATTTTTGTTAATACTTTTATAAGTTAATTTATTTTTCCTGTTTTTCTATAAGATTATTTTTTGATATTTCTGTTTAACTTATCATTTAAGGAACTGCTGCGCATACTCACTCAAATAGATACCTGTAATTAATTAATATTCTTCTTTAGTTTTGTTAATAGCATTTATTTGTATGTCTTATTTTTTGAATATAAGATACCCGCTCTTTACAGATGGTTGATTTCAAATATCTGGAAACATTTGATTTTAAAGCAAATTCAAAGGAATATATAATTACATATACTATATATATATATAGTGGATTTCAAAAAGAAATGACAATTCACATTACATTTTAAGAAATGCCAATTTGTATTTTCTTTCTTTACAATTACAATGTATTATTTATGAAACTTCCTTTCGGCTTAAGTTTGAAAATATAGTGATCATTTCAAGGCGAATTTGTAGAAGGTGAAGTTGTCACAACATATGATTGCTCTTCCTTCTATTTCAAAAAATTACACAAACAAAATACATGAAAAATAGGTTTTCGCGTTTCGAACGTTCATTTACACTAACAAAATATACTGAACGTTTTTCGTTTTTGACTTTTCGAAACTAAGTTTTTTGTTTTTGTATTCTTGCTACTACCGTGTGTGAATTTGCCTTGAATCATTACTTCTTGCTTTATTCAATTTTGACTTGATGCATTCCACATAAATGATTAATCCAAATAATGTAAATGTTCAATTGAGCACAAATATGTTAATAAATATTGACACAATGCTTTGAAAAATGCAACTACAAAATGTAGTTTGTACAATATTTTGAATGTTAAGTAGAAAATGTGCACTTTAGAACGGCTTTTGTACTTGCGATAATCATCAATTATTAATTTAAGAACCTCGTTGTACAAAATAAATTCAAATGCAGTAACAAAACTACATAAAATGGTTGGCAAATCGTTAATCCTGCTTTGAGTGAACACTAAACTTATACATTGAAATTAATTTCTGTCAGCATTTATTTTAAAATATCTAAAGGGAGTCATCTCAGAAAAATATATATGTACATATATATTTTTACAGCACAATAAAAAAAGTTAATAATAATAATACGCAAAAAACAAAAACAAGCACGCTTAAACTGCTGTCTATTAGCTGAAGTCAAAATATTTAAAACCAAAATGAAATTATTACGCACTGCGACTTCTAAATGACGATTTTAAATGTATTAAATAAACGACAGTTTTCTTTTGATTTACGCGTTATGGTTATGGATTTGTTTTAGTTGGGGAGGGCAAAATGAAAAATTTTAAGCATCACCTGATGTGATTGTCTTTAAGTAACTAAAAACGTAGATAGGTGTTTAGTATTTGCAGAAACTTGTGTTGACTTATCTTCAGATCATTCCTCCATAATAATTAAATTGAACGAACAAACGATTGTAAGTGAGCATGATTTTGTTCTTTCTACATTCAGAACTAATTGGCTTAAATATAAAAAATACGTAGCAATCTGGAAATAGAGAGAGAAACTGATATTGAAAACGAGTTACTTGTATTTAACAAGTTGCTAGCAATAGAAGCAATTATAACAGCACCAGAGCAAAAAATACAGCCATCCATTCAGAATATGTCTTTTATTAAATCTGAAATTATAATATTTAGCACAGCGTACCTACGCAGGAAAAGCAATCACGACAATCCTTTGGCAGAAATGCTACTGGATGGAAACAATGAAACTATTAGACTTAAATGACATCATGTTCTAGATTTCCCATATAGAAATTAGCTACAAAGTATTAATTTACATATTTTGATACGACCAAATATGTATGTATAATTATTATTATGTAGTCTTTTAGACCATAATGTATTTTATTGTTGAGATCTGTTGTTGACCTAATGGGCAGTAACAATTATTACTGAATTTTACTGAACCGTGTTCGGTGAGACAAAAAACCTGTAAAATTTGCACCGAGAGAGTGTAGTTTCGGTAAAATCGAATTTGGTTCCAGGTCTCTGGTCCATTTCCAGGAAAACAGAGTATTCCATTCAGGCATATCATCCAAAAAATGTTTATTTTTCAAATAGATCGATCCACTTCCATATATGTATAGAATATCAAGTAAATCGAAACACAAGTTTTTCGAATAGTTTGGTCTCTGGTCCTCTGCCGGAGAAAAGAAGTAGTCACCTTGTTAATATAAGCAAAGGCCACCTATGAAATGAATTTTAAGTAAATCGAACTATAAATAAATCTTGTTTTTCGAATAGGGGAGTCCCTGATCCACTTCCTGTTCGAACCTTACAGAAAAAAACTTATAGAAGCGCGGTATTGCAGTTTTGTCTGTAGCTCATGTATGTATGTTTTATCGCAGCCGCGATAGCCGAGTGGTTACCATTGCGTACTGACATTCGGAAGGCTCGGGTTCATATCCCAGTGCCAGCAACATCCAAAAGTTATGGAAAATGAATTTAAATAAAAAAATTAAGTTAAATTTTCTAATTGCGGTCGCCCCTCGGCAGGGAATGTCCACCCCTCCGAGTGTATTTCGGACATGAAATAAAAGGCTCCTCGTAAAAAACCGTCAGCCGTTCGGAGGCGGCTTAGTATAAACTGTAGGTCCCTCCATTTGTTGGAAAAACATCAAGACGCAAAACCACAAATTGGAGGAGGAGCTCGGCCGAAAAATCGCTTCAGCGGTTACAAAGTGCCAATTATATATATTGGAAAATAATATGTAAGTGAATTTTTTTTACAGAAGTAAATTAAAAAACATAATTTTCATAAAATTCAAATTCATTGGTATAAAAGTCAATATTGAGAGGACCGAGGATCTAACTATGACTCGGATCCCTATCTTGTTGCAATGAAGATACGCATCCGTCAATTTGTATCAAAGAACGCCTGTCACCTGGTTTCTGAGAGCTCGCATCAGCAACTAGATATAAAGGAACTCAAACTCCTTACGTACCACTACGGAAACTATTGGGTTTCGGTGGGAAAGATTCCGAGAGCTGAAGTGGGAAGCAAAACGGATTTTCAGAAAAAAGAAAGAAACCGAAATGCGTTAGTATGAAAAACTTGAGAACCTGGCCGACAAAGGCATTGCTCGAAAATTCTATGAAAAGATGCGTCCATTCATAGACCAGAGAGAGCAGTGAAAGCACTGCACTCGGAGATGATAAATCCGAGACCCCAATAGATGATAATATATTGTACGTTCCATTACTCGGCTATGACGAGGCTCGAATAGCCGCTGGAGCTTGAGGCTTACCGTTAGAGATAAATTCGAATGTGCTCTGCTTAATTCATAAAGGAGGGGAACCTATGGTTTGCACCAATTGGCGGTAACCACTCAGCTACCGCGGCCGCCGTGGGATAAGCCTCATAAATAACGCATACGAACGTATTGTGGGAAGACTAAATCCCATGGTAATTTAACCATTTACCAGATATTCCCCATGCGCCAAATCTTGGAATCAATCAATCAGTCAATTTTAAAGCAGCCTTCGACAGCACGAGCCGTTTGACACCAAACGAGGTTTCAGACGGAGTGATTCCTTATCGTGTGGCTTTTTAAATTTATTGTTGGGGAAAAGCATAAGAGCTGCAGAGCTAAATAAATAAACTGCGGTCAGTGTGCAGCTGTTGGCGTACGCCGATGATATTGGCATTATTGGCCTTAATTACCGCGATGTGAGTTCTGCTTACTCCAGACTTGATAAGGAACCGAAGGATATGTGTCTGGTAGTGAACGAGGCCAAGAGGAAATATCCGGACCAGATAAAAAGTCATAAAGAAAACGCATGAATTTGTGGAAAAACGGTTCCTGCTTTTGCAATACGATGATGCTCCAATTTCAATTTAAATAAATATTTAATTCAAATAATGAAAATTCTGGCAAAATTTTGAAACCCCATGTACTTATTTTCAATTAGCAATCAATTCGGGTTTTGAATCCAATATCCTTCTGTGGCAAGGTATTGAGAGCCCTGACTCAGATTAGAATACAGATCTTGAATATTTTCTCTACAGTTCGCACCTGTTGGCATAATTTACCAATAAGGTATAATATAATTACATACATACGTACCATTTTCCAAGTGTTTTAAGGTCACATTGCCTGTTTATATACAAGACCTCATGTTCTAAATATTTTCGATAATCTTATTAATTCTTTATTGATTTCCTCAATCAAAAATTCTACAAATTCTCAATTAATTCGACAGATTTTATAGCAAAGTTATTTCGCTATGAAATCATTAAAATTATAAAATTCTGTTAAAAATTAAATAAACATACATATAAACAAATTAGCAGGTTATATTAGAAAAATAATTTAATTGTTATTGTAATATTTTTTTAATTAAAGCACATAAAATAAACTTATCCTTAACAGAATCATTGATTTTGATTAAAAATATAGTGAACACTTAATTGAAATATCATTTAAAATAATAAAAAAAAAATTAGAGATTAAAGTTTTTGAATTAAAAACTCAGGATAATTTCTAGTTTTAGATCATATGAAAAAATATTTAAAGTTATTCACATTACAAAGAATGCAAAAAATAATGCAAAACACAACATTTATTTTAACTACTATTTTGTAGGACATCATCTTTCAGTATACTTTGTAGATCACTTAAGCTGGCGAATTCAATATTAACTAAATTCCCGTAGCTATTTCTTATACGCCATTTCGTTGTTTCGTTTCCTCATTTAGTTTGTTACTCCAATTCTCTATACTTTAATTTTAATTTTTCCCAATGCTCCATCAGTGCTCTCTCCTTCTCATTCTATGCTCTCTCCATATTTTGATCACACAAACGGTCCCGCGAAATAGATTTTGCGTTTACTTGGTAGCGGTTTCGTGCTCAAGCCGGAGCCTTCAATGAACTTCTCAAAGTTCGCTAAATTCTTTTTAATCTTCTTTGCCTTGGCATGATGGTGTACGTTTCCCGGCGGCAGCGCAACCATTGGTGAACTTTCGCTGAACATGGGAAAGTTTACTGCCTCACAGATGGCGGCATTCAAAGCAGCCGCATTTTCAAGTTTCGCTTTTTCAGTTGCAGTGGCCTGCGGTTTCATTAGTGGCAGTTTTGGTTTTGTAGTATCCACAACGCTTATTTCACTCCTCTCTTCGGCGCTCTCGATGTCATGTTCACTGCTGGATGCACATAATATGTCTGGCTTGTCGCCGGTCAGCGAGAACTCTTCATCTAAATTGTATTCATCAGCAGCGGCGGCGACACTCTCACCATCTTCGTGTATACCGGCGAGCATAGAGCCATTAGTAAGTGACTCGCTTATTTTATGTAGTTCGGGCTGTGGCAACGAGTTCGATGTTCTGCCATATTCGGCATCCAAATTATACCAATCGAATTCAGCGTGCATTGGCATATTTGGAAGTGTGCTGGCGTCGAGCTTCTGTTGCATAGTCGACTTTGGGGGTGTTGCAAAGGTAAGCCTAGCGCTGGGTGTCGTGGGCGAGTTCGGCAAACTCATGCGTTTATTGATCTCGGCAAGTATGTTCGGCATGTGCTTGCGTTTGTATTGCTGTGGACTGGGGGTGTGTAGGTGTAGTTTGAGCGCGCTGTTATCAGGACGATTAACGGATTTAATGGGTGTGTTTAGGTAGTCGTAGGTAGTAGGTTTTACAGGCGGTTTTGGCGTGCCGTCGGCATTGCTTGGAGAGCTTTTACAAGTAATCGGCTGCTTGGTCCTCGAGACGCTATTTAATATAGTGGCACCGCGGGCATTTTGTAACTTCATATTAGATGTCTCCACTTTGGGTGACATTACCAGGTAATCGCTTGGGGGTAGGGTGCGCTTGAGACTTTGTAGTTGTTGCGGTTGCCCTGAATATTTGGCCTGTTTCGGAGCTATAATCGCCGCCACATTCGGTAGCTTTGGTACATCGGCAAAGATTTCTTCGATTTCATCAGTCTTTTGAGAGGCAGCGAATGTCTCGTCGGATGCTACTGTCGACACCTCTACATCCAGTTCGGAGATAGGGGCTTCTAGCTCAAAGTTAGATTCCAAATCCACTTCCGACTCGGGCACTTTGTGCACATCGGCCACAATTTGCACGTTTGTTATGCCCATATTCACTTCGGATATAGAGCAGTAGTCTGGCTCGACTGTGGTGGGTGCATCCTGATGTAGATGCTCGTCGGGTAACTCATCCAGTTGTTGTAGAGATTTCTTGAACTTAAGCAGATTTGCTGGTTTCGGTGGCAAAGCAGGTGGCATTTTTGCCACTTTTACATCTCTGATGCCAGTAGCGCCGCTTGAGTTGACATTCGTTGTCGTCGTTGATTTAGTGGCCGACTCCATGTCGACATAAAGATTTGAGGAATTATGTTCGGATCCAATTGGTTCATATTCGTTGCTATAAATACTTTCGTAGTTTAGCGTTTCGAGGCGTTCTTGTTCGCTCACTTCGGCAAGCATACCGCCACGTGCAATAGTGCCCACAGTGGCTTTAGCTATTGCCGCTTGCTGTGCAGCTTGTGGATAATAACTCATCGGATGATATTGGGCTAGGCTTGAGATCATTCCATCGTTAGAGTCTTGCGTGTCTTGTGTTGTGTTGTCATCATTGGCATCTTCGTCCTCCTCGTCGTGCTCGTCGTTGCGTGGAACATGCACCATACTATTCTTGGTGGAGAAGTGCACCCGTTTGCGTGTTAAGGTGCCATTACGTGATGGTTGTCCGTCACTGGAGCGGCTATTGCTGCGAGAGCTGCGTCTACCGCTTAGCGAGCTGCGACGTGGTAAATTGGCGGTGGCTGCGGTATTGCTGTAGCCCGCTTGTAAAGATGAAGTTAGATTGGTAGCTGCTTGATTTTTACGCTCAGCTAAAGGCTCCTCCATAGACTGCTGCAGCAGTATCTGATTGACACATTCGAGCACTGGATTAACAGCGTCATTGGCATAAGACTTGGCAGCGATTGTTGTTGCGATTTCCTCCTGATCGGAGGCGCTAGCATACCAATCATCGGTGGAGGTCTCGTACACCTGCTTGGGTGACGCTTCGGAGAACTCGGTTGTACGACGCATGACAATTTTAATGCTTCGTTCGCCGAGTTCTTCTGGTTCTTCAAAATCGTCATCCTGTGTGGGTGAAAATATGCCGTCATCTTCTTCTATTTGCAGAGTTGACGCTTTATGGCTCTGTCTACTGCAACTGCTGCTTCCGCTGCTCACGCTTTTACAGCTTAGGCGGGAGGCGGGTCTCACTGCGCCCTCTATATAGCTTTGCTCCGACTCCTGCCCACTTTCGGCCTTTACGCCATGCAGGCGTTCGATGGTGCGCGAGTAAATATTGAGCTTCTCATAGCTGGTCTGTGAGTCATCGCGACTTATAGTGCTTGTATTCTCCTCTGAATTGTTATCCAACGCCGGGTCATCGATGTTCATCGCACGCGAACGCATGTAATCGCGGAAAGTGCCGGAGGTGCGTTTGCTGGTATAGCGTACACTGCGCCGGGCTCCGTAAAACGACGATGAGACTGTATCATCACTCGATGAGCCGTGTTCAGTGGTGTGGTCAACTGCATAGAATGGAAAGAGAGGGGAAAATTTAGAGACAGTTTCTTTTGAAATGGTTTGAACTCATAATATACTAACCATTTTTTCTTGAACCATCTTTCGTTGTGTTCTGTGTCCAGCTGTCGTTTAAATCAATGTCATAGAATTGCTTCTTGCAATTAATGCATTGCAAAGCTTCGAGTACCAAACAGTCAGCCAGCAATTTTTGGTCGCTGTACGCCGGTGATGGCTCAGTGACACGCTCCAGCCTTTGAGTTTCCTTCGTTTTTCCGCTGCGTTCAGTTTGATCCGCACACTCACTCTCCACTTCCGTCTCTGCTTCACCATCCTCCACAACGCCTTCGTCACGTGTGTTCTCACCCTCTGCTTCGGTGTACTTCACGAGACGCTTACGAAGCGCACGATTCTGTTGCACCAAACGACAGATTTCGACATCCTTCTCGAAAAGACGTTGATTTACGGCTTTCATATCCTTTTTCAGCTTCGATTCGAAGCACAGTAAGGATTTAGCAACACAAGCAAGCTCTTCGCTACGACGCCGCTTCTCCTTGGCTAGTTCGCGTTGCAGTAGTTTGGTCTGCTGTTCATAATGTGAGATCATTGAAATAAGCTTGCGCCGCTGTGCGCGCTCTGGTGTTAGTTGATATGTGTTGCCATCGTTATCTGTATGTGGGGCAGCATGCTCTGTTGACGAGTTGCTGTTGGTTGTATGTTTTCTGCGTTCGTTCAAACTCGTCTGCGTACAGTCGCCAGATGATGAAGCGGATGAGGTGCGCTGCAAGTCGATGGACTTAAGGGATATGGAAGTGGTTTTCGAAGAGAGTGTTGATGACGCTGAGGAGGACGAGTTGTTCGATGAAGAGTAGTCAGAGATCTGTAGAAGAGAGAGAAAGGAATATTATTTTGGGAATGTGTTTTGGAATGAGTCTTTGATTATAATTGAAAAAAAGCTTCTACAAAAGCTGTTCAAATACTCGTTTACTGGGGGGAAAGTTAGGAAGCGACGGTTTGCAGTTTTAATAAATATACCTCATACTTTTTACCTATTGTCGTTTATTGGTCACCCACACCGACTCCTTAGTACCCACGTGGTCTGTCAGCAGTCACTAGCGTGAATATGAACAGTTGGCGCATAATAGCTCTTATCATGTATTATTTACATCTTTTCCATAAACAACGCGGTCTGTAGTTTCGATGCGCCCACATATTTCCGTTTTTTTTTTATCGGAAAAATTAGATTAACTCGCGCTGGAGGTGGTGTCAGCGATTTATATAAGGCATTTTCAACAGTACATTTATTTATTGTTACTCATTAATGGTTTAAGTGCTTGTTCCGAGTATCAGTCAATATCTACTAAATATATCACTCATGTACACATGTACATTTATTATTGTTTACATACCCTTATGTATTCTATGTTTGTTGTCAATATTATATTAATTATATTGTCACATGTCTGGGGCATGCAATCTGCTAGGATTGTTTCACTCAAACGCCTGCACAGCGAATGGATTCATTGAGAAGAGAAGGGAAAGTCCTGGTAAGTTCGGTCAGAGTGAAGCGTTGTAGACGATAAGGGCTGTTTATAAGACCACTGTGGTAGTAACGAAGGCAAACAACTAAGAAGTAAAAAAATAAAGTAATATTTTAACCCTCCTGACAGATTTCCAATACTAATTTGTCCCACTAAAAGCAACACTTGGCACTTGTAGACAGTATTACGAGAGTCCATAAGATCAGCCGAAAAAAGAGTCTCGAGCAAAGATATAATAAAGGTGCTTATGCCAATAAAGAAGAAGAAGATCTGAACATCGTTTACTTTCAACAAAAATGCGCTACCTGCCACACAAGCATCGAAACCATCGGTCTTTTTTAGGGAAAAGTTTCTTTTAATATCAAAATAACACCTCTTATTGGAAACCATGTATTAAGTACGGTAGTCGAAAATATAAATGAAAAATGGCTTAAAAATCAAATGTTCGTTTGTTACTGGTATTGGATAGTATTTAACGTAAAGGTTTGAAATCAAGCGTCAAAGTGTCGAATGAAAGACCTACGGATGAGGTATTGTATCGCGTCTGATGTTGTAAAGAGAATTTTATTTAATTAGCAGTGAAAGATTTGGAGCGATATTAAAGTATAGTATTTTGAGGAAAAATATATTTTCTAAATTCTGAAATTAATTTATGCATTTGAACAGTTGAGCAATGAATGGGTACCGACCTACTCACACGCTCTAATAGGGAGTGAGATAATTCTATTCAGAAATTCTAAAGGTGTTTCAAGATTGAGCATTGAGCAGCCTTAATTTGGAGCTTTCGTTATTCGATCAGTTTGTTTTCTTTGCTCTTGTCGATTTATAAAAGTTAGCCCCAAAATAGCCTGTGTAGATTTAAGGGGTTAGGGGGCGTTTTTCTCAAAACTATGTTTTTTGAACTGGTGACAACTGTAACTCAAAAACCGCTCAGTTGATTTTAATTAAATTTATACAGCTTTTAGAATACATAATAAACTCGGGCCTTATCGAAGGATTTTTTTTTTTTGAAAAATTTCGATTTTTTAAGACCAATTAACTGTTGATTTTTTCCCAAAAATCTAGACAAAAATTTCCTGAGGCCGCCATTTTGTTAATTTTTGAAAAAAAAAATCCTTCGATCAGGCCCAGGATTATTTATTTATAAAACTAATTTTTTGTATCCGATTGTTTTCAGATGAATCTCCAAGGACTTATGATTGTCACCGCAAGGACCTTTTTTTGGAACTGGGTTAACACAGACAGCTGTAACTTCGGAAATAAATTTTTTTTTTTTGAAATTTTCGTGACTTCAAGTCAAAACATTGTTTAATAATACCATATCACTACTTTTGTAAAATAAAATTATTTATTAGCAAAAAAAAAATACTGAAAATTCTCATTTTTTCGTGCCTCTGACTACCCCTAACCCCTTAACACACCAAGTGTCGTTTTTTGCGATTTCCATTATTATTCTCAAGCAACTTATTAAATTTTACGATCAAAAATTAGAACTCATTTATCATGTTTATTAATTTTGTTTTAGACAATGGATTTCTTTTATATATGACACAGATTTTGAAGTGCCAGATATTTTTTATCAAAAATATACATACACGTATATTCTTTAAAGTTGCAATAACTCATGTTAATCTTATCGAAGAAAGTAAATGTATATATACTTGCAAATTATAGATTTCAATACAATTCGTGTTATGAATTTTTTATGATCATAATCTTTAGTTGGGGTCCTTAAAATATTTTGAGATCTTCTCTCGTTAAGTTAGTCCTGTGTGAAATCGTAAATAAGTTAAAAGTTTTTTGAACACTATATTGTGTTGTAATTATTTATTTCTTATTTATAAGAAACATAAATTTAATAAATATCATAATGAAATAAAATTCCCTCTCGCACACTGAGTTGAGTTGGTGCGGTTGGGAAACCGTCTTATGCACGATGCGATACTGCCTATACCAGCTGTTGCCACGTCAGCCAGGCAATCAAAGAAGTGATGTTCTAGGTCCTCAGGGTCAGAGTGTCCAGTAAGTACCCTCTCACATATTCGATAAGTAATATTTGGATAAAATCAAAACCATTTTTAAGTGGCATCAGTGTCATCTAGAAAATGACATTTAAGAATTATAACTTAATTCATTCAATTTAATCTTTTTCCAAAGTTCTTTTAATTCAAGCAATAAAAATGGTAAACAATTTTGTAAAACGAACTGAGAAATATACCAAATATAGTCTAATAAAATATAAATTCATTTTATTTGAGTTATATTCCATCACGTGATAATGAAGTTAAGCGGCCGCGGTAGCCGAGTGGTTAGCATTGCGTCCTGCCATTCGGAAGGCTCGGGTTCATATCCCGGTGCCAGCAACATCCAAAAAGTTATGGAGAATTAATTTAAATAAAAAATTAAATTAAATTTTCTAATTGCGGTCGCCCCTCGGCAGGGAATGTCCATCCCTCCGAGTGTATTTCGGACATGAAATACCATAAAAGCTCCTCGTAAAAAAAACCGTCAGCCGTTCGGAGGCGGCTTAGTATAAACTGTAGGTCCCTCCATTTGTTGGAAAAACATCAAGACGCAAAACCACGAATTGGAGGAGGAGCTCGGCCGAAAATCGCTTCAGCGGTTACAAAGCGCCAATTATATATATAGATAATGAAGTTTGATTTTCTGACGACTGGATGCTAAGTTTGCCCGATTCCCAAAAAAGGATACCTAACAATTTGCACCAATTATATGCTCAAACTATGCTTAGAAGAGGCACAATCTTTAAATAGAGGCTACAACTGCTGAGTATGCTAATGACATTGACATTATCAATCTCAACAGCCGTGAGTGCTGCTTTTTTACAGGCGTGACGAGAAAACAAAGTCGATATGCCCGGCAGTGACCAAAGACAAGACGAAACAAAAGATATTAAAGAAAAAAGTCAAAAGCCAGTTCGCATTATAATTTTGATGTTGTAGAAAAGTTTGTTTATTTAGAGAACAACATTAACACTAATAATGACGTCTGTCTCCGAAACTCAACGCAAAATCCCTCTTGTCAACAAGCAAGTCACCTCTCGACGCACAAAGATTTACTCCATCAAGTTGCACGTAATTTCCGTCCTACTTTATTGTGCCGAATCGTGAACCATTGACGACATCCATTGAACTTTTAAAAGTGAAAAAGCTCATGTGAAGGATTTTAGAAACTTGTATACCATACGAGAATACACTAGACGATGTATATGGTACTATGGGCTGTATGAAATATAAGACGACATTGATGTAGTTCAGTGAATTAGAAGATAGCGACCACGCTAGCAACATCATGTGCCTTGGATGAAGTACCCAACGGAAGCACTTGCTCCGTTAAAAATAATAGTTGTACGACGATCTGGCTTCCATATCTCAAATCAAGCTGAGCTGCGAAAAGAAAAAAAACTACTGCAGGGAAGCTATTGGATGAGCTATAATCGCGAAAGCGGTATCTACGCCAATTAAATAATAATAATAAATATTAGTCGACTATAAGTTAGGCTTCTAACGCGTTGCTTCGCAGATTTGGGCTCAAACTATTATTAAATTTTTTTCTTAGTTCTGAAACGAGACCTGCTTTTTATTTTATCTTTAAGGGTTATTGACTTCGGAAATAAGTAAGAAGTTAATGGCAATGAATGAAATTAATAATTGAAATAATTTTTCCACAATATTGATTATAAAAATAACTGCTGTTTAGTAATATTATTTTGCTCATCATCATTACAACATTGTATTGAAGCACTTTTTCTGGAAGATCCGTTTCGAGTTTTTTCAGTAAGCATTTAGATAATGCCATTTATGTAAACACAACCAACAATGATAATATATAATATATTAAGAACACAACAGTCAAAAGACAAAGAGTAGATACTGAATACTCTCAATTAATTAAATTACTCACATGTGGCAACCAAAGCAATTTCATTTTCAATCTGTGCTGTTATTTACTAATAATTGATAATTAATAGAAATTTACAAATGCCATTATACGAAATCAAATTGTGCGCCGCCGATAAACAAAAGTCAACGCGAAGACAGCAAGCGAAATACTGAAATCGTATTAGAACCTTCAAAAGCACTAATGTCACTCTCTATTAACATTATTTGCAGTGGGAATGCAGAAGTCGAAGGCAGGTAAATGCTGTGACAATATTTGATAAGATACGCAAATATTTGAATATATGTATATGTACATATATATTCCTTAAAAACAGTACCTGTTCGTGCGCATTGAAAATAAATCATTAACACATTGGTTGCCGGCTCCGATAACCACTTTTGATAAGGAATTGAGATAAATAAAAAACAAAACAAAAAGTACTTTTAACAAACTGCGAAATTAGAAAAAAAAAAATCATATATATTTCTTTGTTGCATAAAGGAATTGGTGTGTAAGCATTTTAAACTGCATGACGTCACATACTCGTATACATGTGTCATAAAAATAAATAAGAGTGCGTATAACAACGATCAAACATATTGAACCGTGACATGTGCTGTGTGTGACTCCAGGTGTTTCCAAAAGATAAAAAAATTTTTGAATAAATACAAATTGATTTTGTTTAATTTGTTTATATTCTTCTTTTCTCTGCATTGGATATGTAAAAAATCACAAAAATCACTGAAGTGTGATTGTATGAGAAAAATATAACACGCATACACATATGTACGTGTTTGTAAGTACTTTTACGCAATTGCGCTTGTCATTTACGATTTTTGGTTTTACCGCTGTGCTAATGAAGTGATTATCACTTAAATGTGAAAATAAATTTGTAAATATTTTTATTTGAAATCGTTTAACGGCTACCGAAATTCGCTTTAAGCTGCGATTGGTGGGTATCGATGCAAATTCAAATAACTGAATTTGCAAATTACATTAACGAATGTGAGAATGCGTATGATTAAAAAGTTGAATGTTTGTTAATTCACCAAAATGAATTGAACCAAATATTTTGAACTGTAGACGTCGTAATGAGAAAATAATGAATTAATCTCCAACGCTAAGTAAATATGCTCAAATACTTTACTTTTAGTTTATATTAATTTAATTTAATTCAAATTAATTTAATTTAATTAATTTAATTTATTTTAAATTAATTTAATTTAATTTAATTTATTTTATTTCATTTCATTTCATTTAATTTCTTCTTAGTTTATTTTATTTTATTTTATTGTATTTTACTTTATTTCATTTTGTTTTATTTTATTTTAATTTATTTTATTTTATTTTATTTTAATTTATTTTGTTTTATTTTCTTTTATTTCAATTTATTTTATTTTATTTTATTTTAATTTATTTTATTTTATTTTATTTTATTTTAATTTATTTTGTTTTATTTTATTTTATTTCATTTTATTTTATTTTATTTTAATTTATTTTATTTTATTTTATTTTGTTTTATTTTATTTTATTTTATATTATTTTATTTTATTTTATTTTATTTTATTTTATTTTATTTTATTTTATTTTATTTTATTTTATTTTATTTTATTTTATTTTATTTTATTTTATTTTATTTTATTTTATTTTATTTTATTTTATTTTATTTTATTTTATTTTATTTTATTTTATTTTATTTTATTTTATTTTATTTTATTTTATTTTATTTTATTTTATTTTATTTTATTTTATTTTATTTTATTTTATTTTATTTTATTTTATTTTATTTTATTTTATTTTATTTTATATTAATATATTTCATTTCATTTTATTTCATTTCATTTTATTTTGTTTAATTTTTTTTATTTTATTTTTTATTCCATTAACACTTTTGGAAGATGAAAAGTAATTTTGCTTACATTCTCATTACTTGCCGCTGCCGCTGTTGGTGACGTTGCTGCATTATCCGTCAGGTTCTTGCTACCACGCCCGCCAAACGACAATCGCTTATACAAACTATTCACCGGCGCTATCAGTTGCGCGCTCCCTCCGCTACCCCCATTCGCATCGCTATTGAACTCTCCCGAACTAGCGCCACTAGACGGCGTCAACAATAAATCCTGCTCACATTCCGACAACTTCTGATAGTTCTGTAGTGTTGCGGGCGACTGTTCGTCTGGGGTGTTGGCGAGCAAGTTTTTCGAGTACTTGATCGTCATGTCCGCTTCCGTGTTGCGTGTTGAAGCTGTTGTTGTTGCCGTCGCTGTTCGTTTGCGCTGTGCACTCACATTCACCGGTTCATAAAATTCACCATCACAATTGCTGCGATAGCTGCCCTGCAGGCAATTGAAACTAGTCAACAGACCCTCGGCGCTAATGCTGTTCCCGTTGTTGCCGCCAATACCACCACCACCACCACAACCAGGTGTCGAGTTGGGTTCGGTGGCGTTTTCGCTGATGAAGAAAGTGCTATTCGAAACACTTGAGTTTGTAGAGTTTTGAAAGTTCGTGTAATTCTTTATGCTATCGTAGCCGCTGAGCAATTCGTTTTTTATAAATTTTTCAATGAAATTTGTTGGCGATTTAATGCCTTGTTGCATGGAACTCAATGAGGCAAAAAATTTACTGCCACTCTCCGTGTGACTGGCTGTGGAGCGACGTTGTTTATGATTATGTGTGTTATTTGCGTTCTCTATGTTGCTGACATTTATCGATTTGTTGTTTATGTTGCTTTCGCTGTTGGCGCGAATGTTGTTGCCATAGTCATGTACTTGCTGTAGTCCATAGATTTGCGAGGAGCCCAATAAGCCAAACATGCCGATGGCCGCTATTGGGCCAAAGAGTGTGTGTCGGTAGTGAGTGTGTAGTGGAGTTTTCAATGAATTTAAAATTTGTGTTTTGTTATTTGGCCAAAATTTTAACTAGCACTAGTATCAGATTTTAACGGAGTGGAGTTTGAAAGGATTTCGGCGCAGCTTACATCGTGAGAGTTGGTGTAAAGTTTTCTGAAATAAAAGACAAAGAAAAAATTAATTTTTGATGTTATTTACTTCACGAAGTTTGTTTTGTCTAAAAACAATCAAAGGAAGAAAATAATTTTTATTTGTACTGTTTATAGTATAAAATATAAGTTGGCATCCTGTTTTTATTTACTATATTTTTGTAGAAGTGAGGAAAACTTTTTACTGCCAAGGAGTGGCCAGAAGGGATTCTTTTATATATGGTTCAAGCTGCTCACGACATTCAGTCTTTGACCAAGTGGCCTCTGGATAGCGAACATCCGTTTGATGATGACCAGCGGGTTTATTTAGGAGCTCAAGTTTGGTGTTGGATATATGGCGGGAGAAAGACTCCATTGCCGAATACTGGCGACACGAGCAGTAGAGATAAATAGATAATGCACCATCTTTTACAAGAGTGTACAACTGCAGACGTTTGCCGATGATATTGATATCTTCTGTAGCGATCGAAAACAGGACGAAATATTTCCTGCCATCAAACAAACACGCGCACTTTTGACTTGGTTGTCACGTCACTATGGGCAGTCAGTCCACCGTAGACGATGTCAACATCCCATGAGTCAGCCTTGGGGGTCTTCGAGAGAAAAGTTTTGCGAACGATTTATGGTCCTTTGCACATTAGCGAATACCGCAGACGGTGGAACGATGAGCTGTACGTGTTATACAGTGACATTGATTTAGTTCAGCGAATGAAGAAACAGTGGCTATGCTGGCTAGGTCATGTCGTGCAAATGGATGAAAGCACTCCAGCTTTGAAAGTAATCGACGCAGTACCGTCTGGTGGAAGTAGAGGAAATGGAAGACCTCCACTCCGTTGATAGGATCAGGTGGATAGCGACCTGGTTTCACTTGGTATATCCAAAAAAAGGAATGAATGGCGCGCTATTGTTGATTCGGCCATAATCGCGTAAGCGGTGCCCATGCCAATTAAGAAGAAGAAGATATAAGTTCATGTTCAAAAAAATTAACTAAGATATATTAATGATTTGTCTTTTTTAAAATACTATAATGATAAACTTAATAAATTTGCTGATACAAACAAAAGGTTGAAAAATAGTTTTAAATGTTTATAAGCTAAAATAGCAAAACTATTCTCAGTATAAATCTAAAATAAATGTTACTTTCTCAAATTATATAAAACAGACTTTTCACTATAACAATTCAAATGGTTAACATTTATAGCACATTTGTTAGTTAAGCGGAAACATAAATTAAACCAAAAGTCAGAAATTTTATACAACTGGCACTAAATACAGAAGTCAAATAAAAGCGAAATTGTCTTAAAAAATTAAAGAGAAAAATGCTTCCTCCGCTAAACCAACCAAATGGCAATGTACATTTGAATTTTTTTATTGTATTTATATTATTATGTATATTTATGCTCTTCCGTTTGTACTTACGGTCGCCTCTTTTGGAACTTTATTATGTTTGTGGGTCAAAGCAGTAGTGAAATCGAAATTTGTTGAGCTTTAGCTAATTATAATTATAAAGTAAACAGTTAGAAATTT
Organism: Ceratitis rosa; assembly: GCA_037013455.1. Classification (NCBI taxonomy): domain Eukaryota; kingdom Metazoa; phylum Arthropoda; class Insecta; order Diptera; family Tephritidae; genus Ceratitis; species Ceratitis rosa. Next base: position 2,009,847 of record JAWMAG010000004.1, read on the forward strand.
AGAAGTTTTCAAATGCACGCAAATAAAAGAGCAATGTGGGCATGGCCTATCGCGCGATGTTTGTTATGGTTGGGTGCGAATGGAATTCCACAGCTTAAGTAGTCGGTTAATTCTCTTCACCCCATAAAAACGCCTTGATTTAATCTTCTTTACATACATATTTTTATCAATGAAATATGTATGAAGGTGTGTGTGCTTGTGCATGTAATATGCTTTCGCATTAAATTTCGCAATTGAAATCATAGATACATTTTAAACTTGGTCAACAGGTCAGTAGTTAATCATGATAGCTTTTTTATGAGAGGTTTTAAAAAAATCTTTGTAAGAAGAAATAAAAAAGAATAAGAGGAAGAATACGATTTCTCTTATATTTACCCAGATGTTTCGCCACTGTGTGTGCAGTCAATAATGCCACCACTACTACTATTACTACTACTATATTTTATTATTACTACAACTACTTCTGCTATTATTTATTTACCATTAATATTATATTATTGTTTTTTATAAAATTTGCATCTACATTTTAAAATAAAGATTTAACACTATTTTCACTACTTTATCTACTAATTTTACTACTTCTTTTATTGATAGTTTTTCAGCATTGAAAAAAGCGGTGTTTCAGTTATTACTTTCATCTGCTACATTGTTCGCTACTATAGTATGTACAAGCACCTGTAATATAAACAATAACAATATCAGCATTAATAAATAAAAGAATTGAGCATAAAATATTCCCATAACTCAAGCGATTGTTCGACTTTTTCCATCAACAAATGGTGCATGAATAGGAAATGAATTCAATATTTCCATTCGTATTCATGTTGAAATGCTTTTTCTATGTACTTTTATTTACATACTAGCATCTACGAATGTATGTATGTATTTGCTGATTGATTTTTATAACTCTGATCATATCAGTAGACATATGTACGTATATATAACTATTAGCATATGAATGCATGAAGGGGAACGTGCACAATGCAGCCCATTTATATGTATCCACGTCGATATAGTTTTCATTTACAGTTTTATATATTCCTACATACATAGGTATATTATTGTGGTTTATACGATCGCGATCCATATCTAAGTATAACAGATGACTGAAGCTAAACAATTTAGATTTATTCAATATGAATTGGCTTCAAAAGGGACACCAACATAAGTTGAGCAGTAAGCTTATGTAAATACATAAAATTTTATATATTTAACATGAATGCATGCACTACACAATTAAAAAAAAAATTTCAACGTTATGACAACCATTATGCAGTGCTTTCTATGGCATTTGTGTCATTTTAACACTTATGTATCACACAACTACTTAACAGAGTATGATAAATTATAAGCTATGTGTTTGAATGTCTGTATCATTGTTGGCACGCATTCATCATAAAATTACATAACAAAATGATAATTGTATGAACATAGCATAACTTACAAACACGTAACCATTGTATATCAATTACAAATAAATATGCATATACATACATATGTTGCACTGCAATTTCATATCTGTGGCATATTTTGGCATTCATGCATACACTACCTGCACTATATATGCATGGCATGAAAATAACTGCGTTCGATGTAAAGGCAATCAATGGTTTTAACGGAGATTTCTATATATTTATTATAAAACATATCTACGTTGTTATGGCAACATGCTTTGATGAATTTTATTGGCATTAAATTCTACCATCCAAAATTTTTACTATCGAAAGTTCTAATAAATATATAAAGCACAGTTTTAACTATTACGATAATAGCGTGTCAGAATTCGGTATTCGAAAATTATTGGAACACGAAATAATTCAATACGATTTGAAATTTGTACAAGAGCTCTTTACTTTGAGTACTAAAAAATATATACATTTTTTCGAATATACATATTGTTGAAGACATGGATGAGGATGATCTCATCATCCTGTAAAATAATAAGTTAAACCTACAAAAAATGAATTAAGAAACTAATTATAACTTAGAATTAAATTTATGATTATTTACCTGAATACGTACCCGAATACTTACCCGAATACCTACCCGAATACTTACCCAAAAAAATAACCTCCCTGCTTTTACTCAAATGCACTTACCTGCAACCCTACTCAGTTCCGTTACTCCTTCCAGTGGATGTATATACAAATAGTATAAATAACGAAAAATATTAGCGAGTAAGTTAAGTTCGTTTGTATGTGCGAATAACATTGTACGGGGTTCTGTAAATCAAAATATATATATTATTTATACGGTTTCTTAAAAAAAAATTATAAAAAATTATACAGTTTCGTAACATTATTGAATTATACGGTTCTTAAATTATAAAATTATACGATTTTCTAACATTATAAATTATACGTTTTCCTTTTTCAAAATAATAAAAGGTGGGATCATACCCAAATGTGAAGTTAAAATTTACGTGCGTTTTCATTTTAAAGTTAACACGGAATATTTACATGGTGCCGAAACCCAATTACGGAGTGAACCGAAAAAACAATATAAAAGAGTTTTTTTATACATAAAAATTATTCTTTGTGCGGTGGAAAAAGAAAACCACAAAATTGAAAAAAAAAAAATAATAAAGCATATTTATACTCGTATGTGAGACGTACATATGTGCAGGTGCAACATTAAATACATAAAAATAAAATTTTAACTCAAGTAACAAAACGGAAAACAAAGTGAAGTAAATAGAGAAGTGAATTCGCAAATATACACACAAACATACGCGTGTTTAAATAAAAATTATAAAGTAAAAAAAAAAAAAGACTTTTACACCAAATTATAAACAACAAAACAAAATAATCGTTTGAATAAATAAAGTGCATGAGAAAATAAACCAAATTACCATACATACATAATCGCTTTAAATACAAATTAAAACCATATCGAAAAAAAAAAATAATCGAAAAAAAAAAAAAATACATATATACACACATATATTCATATCTACCATATGTACATAAACAACTACATAATATTAATATATGTACATACACAATTATATAATACACAAAAGTGAAAATTATACGAAATACAAACATATTTACATATATACGGTGCACAAAATTAAGTAAAACTTTAAATTAAAAAAAAAAAAAAAAAAAAATTAAACACAAATTAAAAAAAAAAAAAAAAAAAAGAGGTGTAAAAAATTAAATAAAATTTTAAATTATAAAAAAAAAAAACAAAGAGCACACGTAACACATACAGCAGCGGTCCACGCAACAATCAATACCACAACACACAGAAGACAACACTCCTCCCTCCCGTCTCCAGAAAACAGATAAGTTTGGTTTGTCCCGATGTCTCAGTAAGTCCAACTTTCTCACTCTATTATTTATTAAATTAAGTTTAGCGGATTTTGCCAAACAGTGTATGATACCTCCTCATCATATACATATATACATACAAATCTCTCAAAAATAATTATAAAATTAAAAGTTTTATGGTTTTTAACGTTTGCGCAAAATTACAAAATCCGCTAAACTATTCTCAAAATATAATAATACATAGCGGGTCCCAAAGGTCGGTAAATGAAAATCCTCTAATTTTCATTTACCGAATATAACAGCGCAAACTCGCGCTTTCCCCATAAAAAGTATATATTTATTACAAAAAACCGCTTATTATTATATATTCATATATCCCCTTACGTATATAAACTCCCCTCTTTATATACGCCAACTGGTCCAAAAACACCTTCAAAAAGGACCAGTTCGGACCAGTTGCCCCTCCCATATATCCTCCCGAGTATATACATACTCTCAGTATATACACACCAACTGGACCGAAAACCCATTCCCACGGGCCCATAACCGGACCAGTGTAAGCACATTACACTGCCCATAGTCACCACCGCATAGCAAGTCACCGCTACTCAACTGTGGTACATGTGTATACATACACATATATACATAAAGTGTTTTTTTCAATTCCGGCAATTTCCCCTTCTTCGCTATTTACAATAGCAAACGGACAAAGGCACGTATGTATATAAGTATACATACGTACATACTCGTGTAAGCTCATCAAAGCACCCAGCATACAAACGGGGTATAACAAAAACCCAGTATACATTTATACATTGCTGTGCTCAGACGCGCTGAGACAGTACAATACATACATAAAAGCTAACCCCCTAAATAAATTAATTATAAATAATATATATATACTTAAATATATATATATATATAAATATAAATAAATATTTTATATTAAAATTAATTTAAATAAATATCTCACAATGGAGGATAAAATGGAGAAGCCCCAGTCACTCCACCCCCTTACAGGACCCCGAACACGCTCGAAATCCCAGGCAGAAGAAGAGGAATTCTCCCAACTCCACAAAAAATTTCTATATGAGCTCTCCAGGATGGAAAAATTCTGCGGGAAATGGTGGGACACCAGTGAAGAGACGCACTCCGAAGCAGCCCTCAAAATTTTCAAGGCCCATCTGGAAAGGCACATGGAACTTGTGGAGGCAGCCAACCAGAACCTACAGATGAGCAACGTTGACGATGAAAGGACACGCTCAGCATGCGCAGAGGCCTACGAGACGACAAATGACAACGCAATGCTCACGAAAATCAGGATAAGTGAGTTACTTGGCCAAATCCAACAAAGTATGGATTCCTCCCGGCCCATTACCCCCATCACAAAGATGCCCCCCCCAACACAATCTGACTCACTCAGCTTTCTCAAGGTACCTGCGTGTGACACAGAAATCTTCTATGGCGGATACGAAGATTGGCCCTCATTTAGGGACATGTTCACAGCAGTGTACATTAACCACCCCCAATTATCCGAAGTGCAGAAGCTATACCACTTGAGACAGAAAACAAGAGGTAAAGCTGCACTCCTCATAAAAAATTACCCTCTCAGTGGCCACAATTTCTCATTAGCATGGGATGCACTCAAGGCACGCTACGAAAACAGGAGAATAGTAGTGGATGGCCAAATCAAGACGTTATTCAACATCCAACCCGCCCACACAGAGAATGGAGAACGGATTCAACAGATCCAGACGACAATAAATAATTGTCTTTCTACCCTACAGGCAAATGGAGTGTCAACAGACAGCTGGGACCCAATGCTTGTCTACCTCTGCTCGTCAAAACTGCCGGACGAGACACTAGCTCTCTGGGAGCAATCCCTCAACTCAAGGAAGGAGTTACCTCGATGGTCAGAAATGGACCAATTTCTGACAGCTCGGTACGAGGTCGTGGAGCGACTCAGCACCTACAGACCCAATAAGCCGAAGATGAATCAACCCAGCTACCCCCAACGGACACCAGCGGTCCCTCCCCCAACCTTTAATTATCGGAACAAAACCCAAGCGTTCCATACTCAAAACAAAAGGCAAGTTTCCTGTAAACTATGCCAATCAAACCACTCGATGACAACGTGCGTCAAATTTCGAGAACTGTCCGTCTCAGACCGGAACAAGTTTATTAAAGAAAACAACTACTGCAAAAATTGCCTGGCGTACTCGCATTTGGAGAAAGATTGCAAAAGCAACTTTACGTGCGTGTATTGTCAAAGACGTCACCACTCCCTCCTCCATTATACTGCGAGCAACCCCACGCCTTACCCCCCAAAACCTCAAAGAAACTTCACTACCTCTCAAGTGACAGTCGAGGAAGAACAGCCCTGCACCTCTAAGCAGGCATCCAAAAATTCAAAGGCAAATGAAAGCGGTAGAACAAAAACTCTATCTCACTATTCGAGTAACAAAGAGAGGACATTGCTTCCCACAGCAAATATTCCCATTCTCCACAAAGGAGAGTTAACTCACATCAGAGCTCTCATTGACCAAGGCTCTCAAAAAACTTTTGTAACATCCCGTATACAAAAGTTACTTGGTCTCCCCACCACAAAAGCCAACTACCAAATTCTTGGCATGGGCGGTAACACAGTCCAAAACTCGAATAGATTATGCTCTATTACAATATGCTCAGCTAATCAATCAGTAAAAATCGCGGCTCAAGCGATAATACTGCCTCAATTGACGCACACTCTCCCATCCTTCAAAATAAAAGAAGTAGATCTAACGGAATACCTCTCACTGCCATTAGCAGATCCCAACTGCTTTACCCCAGCTAGAATAGACATGGTCATTGGCAGTGATATTATCCCAAAAATACTCACCCCAGGCCTCAAAATTAATGTAGGCGGCAGCTTAATAGCCCAAAACACAATATTTGGGTGGATATTAAGTGGACCAGTCGTTGAAGAAATCTCCTCATTCTCTACTCAGGTGATTGAAACCCCTTCAGAATCACTAGGAGAATTACTCAAGAAATTCTGGGAACAAGAAGAGGTACCACCGGCCCCCACATACACAGACGATGATGAATACTGTGAAGCGCTCTACAAAAAAACCACTCATCGACGAGAAGATGGACGGTATGTGGTAAAGCTGCCATTCAAATCAGCATTCCCGGACTCCATTGCACTCGGGCACTCCAGACCCGCAGCACAGCAGCAATACCTCAGCGTGGAACGAACTAACGAAAAGAAAGATGAACTTCGGAGCACCTATTCAGAAGTCCTAGAGGAATACCTCACGTTAGACCACATGGAACCCACCCATTCACGAGAAATCATACGCGATGGTAAATATCTCTCCTTTTACCTACCCCATCACGCGGTGATTAAACCTGGAAGCAAAACTACTAAAGTCCGTGTAGTTTTCAATGCCTCAAAAACCTCTCATTCCGGTCTCTCACTCAATGACGTATTACATACTGGCCCCGTTCTCCAAAATGACTTAATGCTCGTTATTCTAAAATGGAGATTATATAAGTATGTATTTAACGGCGACATTGAAAAAATGTACCGCCAAATATACGTCCATAAGGAAGACCAAGACTTCCAACGCGTTCTATTCCGCAGAACCCCCCATAGTCCGATAGAAGACTTTAAACTAAAAACGGTGACATTCGGTGTCAACTGCGCTCCATACTTGGCAATAAGGACACTCCACCAATTAGCCGAGGACTCAAAGGAGACATACCCCCATGTCTCAGAAATATTAAAAGGAGAGACATACGTGGATGACATCCTCTCAGGCGGACATAATCTCGACTCAGCTGGCGAATCGATACATCAAGTTATCGAAGTACTCAAGTCAGCCGGATTCCCGTTAAAAAAGATCACAGCAAACCACAAGTCACTGCTGAAAGACATCCCCCCGTCTGATCTTTTAGATGAAGAATTTCTCGAATTCCAAGAGGCAAGTTCTACAAAAACCCTCGGAATAAAATGGAATGCTCTCACTGATACATTTTCCTACTCAGTTGACCCCCCCTTATCCTCAGACACTGCCACGAAACGACAGATCCTCTCATCTGTCGCGAAACTTTTCGACCCGGCAGGATGGCTATCGCCCATAATGATAGCAGCGAAAACTCTTCTTCAGCAACTATGGATGGAAGGAACAGAATGGGACGAAACCGTGAAGCCGATCTCACTCCACAAATGGAACACATTCAGGAGAAATCTCACCGCAATCGAAGAAATAAGGATACCGCGATGGGTGCAATTCAGCCCAAACAGTTCCATTCAGCTACACGGATTCTCCGATGCTTCCGAGAAGGCATTCTGCGCTTGCGTATACTTACGAGTCCAGCAAGGTGAATCTGCTACATCCCACTTACTCGCAGCCAAGAGTAAAGTAGCCCCCTTACAAACCGTCTCTCTCCCTAGGCTGGAACTTTGCGGCGCAGTTTTACTCGCAAAATTAGTAAAGCAGATCCGATCCTCTCTAAATCTGCCATCTCATGAACTAAATTTGTGGACAGACTCCTCAATTGTATTAGCATGGCTGGAAAAACCCCCATGGACGTGGAAAACATACGTAGCGAACAGGACATCTCAGATCCTCGAACTCGTAAACAATGCTACGTGGCGACATGTCTCCAGCGCTGACAACCCAGCTGATCTAGGTACGCGTGGAGTCAAACCCCAAGAGCTCGTCAACTGTTCACTCTGGTGGAAAGGCCCCGAGTGGTTGACTAGGCCATCCCCACTTTGGCCGAAAAGTTCACCAACTCACCATTCCCCCCCCGAACAGAGACACATAGAAGTGCTCCATGCTTTAGAAAATACGGACTTCTTAGACCGTTTCTCCTCCTTCTCAAGAGCCCTTAGAGTGACGGCTTTCATATTAAGATTCTCACAAAGGGCACGGAAACTGCCTCCTCCCAATACTTCTAGCCTCACACAAGCGGAAATAAATCAAGCCAAAACTCGTCTCATTTTATGTACGCAAAGAAGATATTTTGCAAAAACTATTACAGCGTTAGAAGCAAAATCCCCGGTCGGTAAAAAGGACCCACTGCTTTCCCTCAACCCATTCATAGATTCGTCTGGCATTCTACGCGCGAATGGACGACTAAGCTATGCGGCTCTCAGTTATAGTGAGCGCCATCCAATTATCATCCCAGATAACTCTAGATTTTGCACTCTTCTCCTCGCATTTCTCCACGCTACCCTTTTGCACGCTGAAAAACAGCGACACGAATGATCCAGCACGAATATTACATCCCACGAATGAGGCAGAAGATCAAGACGTGTATATTCAACTGCAAAGTTTGTACAATTTACAAACAAAAAATGAAATCCCAAATCATGTCGGCGCTCCCTCCTGAACGCTCAACGTACTCGCTCCCCTTTCACACCACAGGAATTGACTTTGCAGGTCCATTTCTTGTGAAAACTTCTATACTCCGTCGTGCATCTCACTCAAAAGCCTATGTATGCGTTTTCATATGCTTCTCCACAAAGGCTATTCATCTCGAAGTGTGCTCCGACTTGACCACCGAATCTTTTAAAGCCGCGTTTGCACGTTTCGTCGGACGCAGAGGCATCCCACATAAAGTCATGTCCGACAACGGTAAGACGTTTGTAGGAGCACAACGTAGTTTCTCACGTGAATTATCCTCCTTCCTTGCAGAAGCCTCCGAGGACATAGCAAAAAAATACGCCATTCACGGATTCACATGGCAATTCATCCCGCCGTACGCCCCTCACATGGGCGGACTTTGGGAGGCTGCAGTGAAAAGTTTCAAAACTCACTTTACGAAGGTAGCCGGCAGCCAAAAATTTACGTTCGAGGAGTTCACTACGCTCCTTATTCGTATCGAAGCGGTTCTTAACTCCAGACCGCTCTCCCCAATGTCTCAAGATCCCGACGACTTAAAAGCTCTGACCCCAGGCCACTTTCTGCGTGGAGCTCCCCTACTCTCCATCCCGGAACCGAACTCGGAAGAGCTAACTCTAATGAATAAATGGGAAAAATTGAAAGTGCTCCACCACCAATTCAGTAAACGCTGGAAGTCGGAATATCTCCAAGAGCTCCACAAACGGCATAAATGGAAAGGCCAAGAGCTCAATCTCACTGAAGGAGATCTCGTTGTCATTAAAGACGACCTCCTGCCCCCCAACGAATGGCGTTTAGGACGCGTCATACAACTTCATCCCGCTCCCGACCAAAATATCCGAGTGGTAGATATCCGAACTCAAAACGGAGTCGTTACTCGCAATATCACAAAACTCTGTGTATTACCACCCGCTTAGCTTATACGTTTTCAATTTATTTATCTCGTTTCCCACACGATCCCACATGCTTCTTAACAAATACTGCAACTCTATATTTACAGATCTCAAGGTTTCCGAAAGTGTCGCCTCTGTTGCCGCACCCATTCGCTGCGCTTTTGCCGAGCCTTCATAGCGATGACTCCCGAAGAGCGGTATGAATCGGCCAAGGTCCATCGCTACTGTTTGAATTGCTTGGCGACCTCGCATACCACGGGATGCTGTGATAGCCCCGACAGTTGCCGCCGCTGCGGCCTGGCTCATCACACAATGCTCCATCGGCCAATACGCGACCTTCCCGAGGGTAAACCCACCACGAAAAGGGTAACCTTTCAACCGGCTGACACTCGGCGCACCAATCCACCTGCAAGGAAAACAAGAAAAGAGCAACCGCCAACCCGGCGAAATCAAGGAGCTGTTTCCCGCAATGCTCCTGTTGTAAAAGGTGCTGTTTCCCGCAATACTCCGGCTGTAAAACGAAAAATACGCGGGTTGGTGCAGAAAGCGAGAGAAACGCTAAAGCAGCTCGAAAACCTCGTCGAAGCCTCGTCGCCGCAGGCCCGCCGGCATGTTGAAGACATGGATGAGGATGATCTCATCATCCTGTAAAATAATAAGTTAAACCTACAAAAAATGAATTAAGAAACTAATTATAACTTAGAATTAAATTTATGATTATTTACCTGAATACGTACCCGAATACTTACCCGAATACCTACCCGAATACTTACCCAAAAAAATAACCTCCCTGCTTTTACTCAAATGCACTTACCTGCAACCCTACTCAGTTCCGTTACTCCTTCCAGTGGATGTATATACAAATAGTATAAATAACGAAAAATATTAGCGAGTAAGTTAAGTTCGTTTGTATGTGCGAATAACATTGTACGGGGTTCTGTAAATCAAAATATATATATTATTTATACGGTTTCTTAAAAAAAAATTATAAAAAATTATACAGTTTCGTAACATTATTGAATTATACGGTTCTTAAATTATAAAATTATACGATTTTCTAACATTATAAATTATACGTTTTCCTTTTTCAAAATAATAAAAGGTGGGATCATACCCAAATGTGAAGTTAAAATTTACGTGCGTTTTCATTTTAAAGTTAACACGGAATATTTACACATATCTTGCTAAAGTCCAAGAGGTATTGAGCAAGAGCTCTTTATTTTTAGTATTGGAAAAATATAAATCTTGCTAAACAAAGAAATTTTTGTTAAACCAAAAGGCCGAATGTTAAATATAAAAGATTTTGTTTTACTAATTTGAAAACTCTTCTACTACTTTTCACCAAACAGAATTTATTTTAAATAATGTTTATAGGAAATTTGGTTATGCAAAATGTTTTAATACAAATTTAAACTGAATATTGTAGTATAGGGTGTCCCAAAGCTAACGTAAAATTTCAAGTAAATAGAAAACACAGATTTAGAGGTCAGATTGTGATTTTTCATTGAATTTTATGACTCATAAGAACATACAAATCTTGCGTTAATTTTGGGATAAGTTTTAAATATTTTGTAAGCAAGATTTTTTTATATAGAGATTTAAACGGAATTGTATACGCAGATTTATATAAATTTGTCCACATGTTAGTAAATAAGTTGAATATTACAAAAACAGATTACTTGGCTGATGTTGGCTCAGTGGTAGAGAATTCTCCTGTTAAATCAGGAGTCCTTGGTTCGATCCTTGCCAGAAGGCCAGAAGAAGTCTGATGAGGTGAAGCGGTGATCTCTGAAACTGCTGGTCATTTCTCCAATTTTTCCTTGTATTTCAACAAAATAATCAATTCACCAAAAGGCTTTTCAATTAAAGCTCACATAATACTTTTTTTCAAAATAAATATAATTTTAATTCATTTAATATTTTTTTATAATTGCGGAAATAAAGAGATATTTTTAAAATTATTAATTATTATTATGTAGATATTTAAGACTGCCGAATATCAGATTATTCAAAAGAATTTGTAAGTTTTTTTTTTTTAAGAAATTGCGTTGATAAAAAAAGCACACTCAATTTGCTCTTCTATTATTTTAATAGAAATGCCTTGCTAAGAAAAATCACAAAAGACTTAAGAAACAAACTTTCGTCCTGCTGTCTTATAATATATTTGTATAGAACAAGACCGCATCGTAATGATAAATTTCAGGTTAATCACGAAAATTCAGTCCATTCACACTTGCAAATGTTATCGGTTCATAAGTTACCAAATTAATTATTTTAGCCGAAATGAAAAGCTGTCTTCAATGTTAAATCGTTAACAGATAATGTTAACCGTAAGATTGAAGAGTGCTGTCAATATCATAGCAAGCAGCCATTTTAAAATTAGCGTTAACGATGAGTTTGTGCGGTTTCAACATTAATAATTTCATGTAGTTTCGATAACATGACACCGAAACGAAACAAAATCATTACGTTAAGTTTATTTTTCATAACGAAAAAAATGAAATGGCATCGTATCGTTAATTGAGCATCTCTGATATAGAAATAATTAAGGAAGATTAAAACATATTTTTCTTAAAGCTACGTGGCTTTATTGAAAGTGAAAAATTTAATATTGAATTAAAAAATATATATATTTTTTTTTTTAATTTGAACATATGAACTCCGCGTCTGACCTTAAAATATAAGTGAAATTGAAAGCATAATTAAAATTTATTGAATATTTGTAGCTGAAAAAACACAAACATTATGCATTTTACTATAATCTCTAAGTAAATTGAGCAATTTTTGTAGCACAGTTTTATGAAGCGCAACAAATGCCAACTGACATTGAAAAATTTATTGAAAATAAACAAACCCCGAAATTACTCAAAACTAATGCAGCTAAGAACTAGAAATAACCTTCAAAAGCATAATAAATTTACGACCAAAGTTAAGCAATAATTAGTGTTGTAAGATATAAGTAAATATCAAATCGAAGAAACAATGAATTATTCCGATTTTGATTTTGACAGCTCTACCACCACCAATATGCTTTATTGTTTCTTTTTTCGGCTTCCTCAACATGTTTGTTCTACTTAATGATTAATTACCAACAGTTGAATTGTGTTTAATTGTTGTGCTGCAAATTTTTACACCCTTCGATTTTGTTGTTATCTGAATTTTAATTGCTTTGCTATCGCCAGCAATCGACACGTACCGTTAGAAATTAACATGTAACTGATAGCGCGTGTAAGGAGTGCAGATAAGGTGTAAGGAAAAAAGATATTCGATGACTTCATAACGGTACTGTGCTTATATGGTTGGGTGTTGCTGTCAAACAAAGGAAGTTATAAATGTGAACTTGTAATTACGGGTAATGTTGACCTTCAAAAACTTATACCTATATCAGAGTAGTCAATCCGACTAATGAGTATCGGAATTTCGATGTGGTTTTAAATATTGAAGATTTGTAACGGAAGTAAATAGGAACTGAACTTACATATTACTTACGTACTGCCTGAAATTAACCATAAATTAATAAAGTAAAAACTGTTAAATGTAACGTTTTCACATAAAAAATATTATCCTAAACCGAAATATTTTCTCATATGTAAATACATAGATTATTTACGGGGGTCCAAACAAGGTTTTCCAATAATTTTATGTATAAAATATACCTCTTAATATAAAGTTTCACCAAATCACACACACATTCCATCGTAAAAGCTTTAAAAGAAGAGCAGTGGCTAGTACCACGCACGATATAATAAACTTCAATAATTATTAATATACACTATTATTAAAAACTTCAAAATAATTTTAGTAGCATGCAGCGTATGAATAATCTTGCGCCACCATAATTTAATATAATTATTAACAAAAAAGAAAATTGCATGAACTCTCAACAAGTGTTTAAGCGGCGCTCGGCTGGTGTGAACGCCCGATTGATGGAGCCATTATTGCACTCAAACTAATGTGTGAAATTATGGAAACTATTTGGAAATCTTTCTTTTTTGAAACTTTTTAATTTTGCAACTAATAGCATCTTTGAGATTTCTTTTAGCTGCACTTTATAGATAATAAATTACTCTTAAAGCAATTAAAAATATACATATGTATTTGTGTTAACTCTTTAGTGAAACTTCCGATAATACACACAAATTGTGTGTATATTTGATAAACATTTTTATTCCAATTCATTTTATTTTATTTAACTTTGTTTACTTCATTTTAATTTTATTACTGATTCAATTTAATTTATTTTAATTTTAGCTTAGAAGCTTTCATGTCCTTTAATTTTTAATTTTGTTTTGCATTATATTAGCATTTAATTAAATTAATTTGATTTTCTTATGTTTTCATTCAACTTAATCTTATTTTATGATATTTTGCTTTATTCCCTTATATCCCTTATTTTATTTACTCTTTCTTCATTTCACATAACTTTACTTTTTATTTAACTTAATTAATTAATTTATTTATTCCTATTTTTTAAACTTAATAAAATTTTTTATTTTATAGAGATGTATTTTATTTTCATGTATTCTAAAATTTATTTATTTAATGAATACGCAAATATTTTTATTTTATTACTACCATTTTATTTAGTTATTTTATTTTACTTCATTTCAAATTATTTAAAATTAATTTCTCTAACTTTATTTTTTATATTTTATATTTTTTTATTTCTTTCATTTTATTTTACGTTATTTTATTTAATTTAATTTTTGATTTGATTTTGTTTTATTCAGTTTTAGTTTATTTAATTCCATATTATTTGATTTTACTTTAATTATTTTTTATTTTATTTCATTTCATTTTATTATTATTTCTCTTATTCATTTCATTTAATTTTACTTGGTTACATTTTATTTTATTTAAATTTTTTTAATTTTAATTTCATTGTATTTTATTATACATTAATATTATTTTGCTTATTCATTTCATTTTATTTTACATATTTACATTTTATTTTATTTCATTTTATTTAATCTTAACTTTTATTTATTTTTTTTTAATTTTATAAAATCTCTTTTTTATTATTTTTATTTATTTAAATTAATTAATTTGTTTTTAATTTGATTTTATTAAGCTATTTTATTTTGCTTCATTTCATATTATTTAAAAATAAATTCTTTAAATTAAATTTATTTTCTTTCATTTTATTTTATGTTATTTTATTTTATTTGATTTGAGTTCATTTAATTTAATTTATTTTATTTTATTTCAATTTGACTTTAATTTTTATTTCATTTCAATTTGATTTTAATTTTTATTTTATTTTATTAATTTGCTTATTGATTTCATTTTATTTTAGTTAGTTACATTTTGTTTTATTTCAATTTATTTAATTCTAATTTTAATTTTATTTATTTTTTGTTCATTTCATTCAATCTCTTTTTTATTATTTTTATTTATTTAAATTAATTAATTTATTTTATTTAGTTATTTTAATTTGCTTCATTTCATATTATTTAATTTTATTTTATTTCTTTCATTTTATTTTATGTTATTTTATTTTATTTATATTATTTCATTTTAATGTATTTTCTATTATTTCATCTTAATTATTTTTTAATTTATTATTCACTTTATTTTACTTAGTTACATTTTATTTTATTTCAATTTATTTAATTTTAATTTTAAGTTTATTTTATTTCATTTCATCTTATTGTATTATATTATTTTTATTTAAAATCAATTATTTTGTTTTATTTTATATTCTTTATATGAATATTTTTTGTTATAAATAAGTGTGCTTTGTTTAAATATATTCTAATTTATTTTACTAAATTTTATTTAAATTTAAAGTATTATAATTTTGTTCATTTTAGTTTATTTTATTTCTAAACCAAAATCTATTACGTTCTTTTTTCTTAATATTACAATATTCAATTTGCTAAGTAATTCTTGCAATCAGTTCTGCTGATTTCTTATCTAACATAAATGTACCTTTGTTTTAGAAAATGCGATGTGTTTTTTTTTGTAATTAATTGTCTATTGTTCGTGTCATCGTTTAATATAAAGCAATCAAAGCTTCGCTTTGCCAAAAGAGAAAATTAATAATTGGCAGCTATAACAGGTAATTATCATACCATTGATATCTGCACAATTGCGTGAAGTATTCACGCAGGGGAATGGCTTGCGATTACAAAAAAAAATAATATTTCCATATTTAAAAAAAAAATAATATATATTATAAAATAAATTTTTAGCTTTACAAAATGTTAACAATATTTAATGCAGATGTAATAAGAGGGCAGAAACAAGGAAAATTATATGTATTCATAGAAGAAATATTTATAATTCCATTTTATAAATATTTCTGGTGCTGATAAAGTAACAGTAAGGGAAACAGTATACGTGTATGTAATTGTCATTAATACTTACTTTACTGTATATTGCTTTAATTTTTTTTTTTCATATTTATATAGTAATTATATTGTCAAGCCAAAAATCTCTTTAGCGGTTACAAAACGAGAATTTTAATAATAACGACATTTACTTTTTGTACTTTAACCCTTTATGGAAATTTAATTTAAATAAAAGTTGGAATTTGTTGGAAAAACATCCAGACGCAAAACCATAAATTGTTGGAGGACCTCGGCCGAAAATCACTTCAGCGGTTAAAAGGCGCCAATTATATATATATATATAATTTTTAAATTTTTCTTGAGGGCAAACTTTAAGTTTTCTTGAAAATATCTTTGCAACGAACAGATAAATTCCCAGGTATCAAATCAACTTCCTTTTCAGTCAACTTTAAGTACTCAACAAAAGTAAGCATAACATAAATCTTCGAGTTGGCTTGATTGCACATCGCCACGACCAACAGCAAAACATTTATCAATCGTCAAACTAATTTCGGCGGAAAATAAAGCAATAAAAGAATGTAAACAAATAAGGTTAAGAAATTCACACGCGCTTGAATATTATGCATAGTTTGATGAGAGCTGATAAAGTGATTTGCTTTTGTGCGATGTGAATTTTTTTTATAACAAAAAAAATCTCATAATGAAATAACCAACGGTAAACAATGCAACATTAAGAAAATAAAATTAAAATGTAATCAACTGATGTTGTATTATACAATTAAGGTGAAATTAAAAAAAAAAAAACTAAAGTTTGCTTTGTTATGTGTTTAAATCAAATAATATTTTAACTGTGAAATCTTTGCCTTTTTCAATACCATCCCTCCTTCTCTGCAGCTATCTTTTTAAGTTTTCTTTTCTGTCCTTATATCAATATTTGGTCGTTTTTGTTTGTTATGTTTAGATAAAAGCGGAAACCCTATTCCCCTTAGTGGTAAATTTAGCCGCAGTCCACGTGGATCGACAGTTCCTCAAAATCTTATCACACCATAAGGGTGTTGTTGTTTGTGTCAGTATTTTTTTGGAAAGCATGCAATGCCTTGCATTTATGAAAAATTTCGCCACACAAATGGTTTTGTACTACAATTTTTGTCATAGTTTACCGTTTTGCACACACAAAAGGATACATGAAAGGTCCTTTACTTCTTCCCTGCTGTGTTTGCTGCTGAAAAACTTTGCTTTTGTCCATTGCCTCCATGGCAAGTGCTATGATGACTTGTTGAAATAGAAATTCTGAGATTAGTTTAAGAACCAGTTTTGAAAGAGTTCTACATAGCTTATACAGTATATAATGTAATATATCGAGATCTTTAAAATTTTAAGGCTACAAATAGATAGCTGCAGTGAACAAAAGTAAAAAAAAATGCTGACATGTGAAAGAAAATAACTGATTGATGGATTTTGAGTAATGTGCATACCGAAGACCGCTTAACTTCTGTAGATGTGATAAATATTAATAGGCAGAGATGTGTTTTTTAGATAAGAGTTCTCATTTCCGAAAAATATAGAATTTATGAAACGTATGTAGGTAATTGGGAAATTAAGGTTTTCAGGAGTTTTGTTAGTTAGATCAAGAGAAGAGAAAACTTGAGTTACCAGCTCTAAATTTTTTTTCACGAAAGTCATCATACTTTTTCTTTCCCATAGACCGTCTTAAGTTGTGACAGGGTGGAGTGTATGCAAAGAATATAAATTCTAATACAGGACTTGAATACTTAAGGAAAGGCAAACCAAATTTAATGAAACTTAACTCAAGTTAATTAAGTATTTATAAGCATCTAATATTAATGCATATACCATCTGATAATTTAAGTAAATAAGTGTATAAGCATGTACCATAAGTACAATAGTAGCGATATGATTTATTGCTTGATTAATTGAGGAGGTAAAGAGATGCTCAACTTGATTAATTATATTTATTAAAAGAAAAGAAAAGAGTATCTTGAAATGTATGGACATATGTATATTATATAATATGTTTTTTTCTATATGGAAGTAGTAGAATCTGCGAAAGTGGCAACAAAATAACGGTAGCTTTCGCTACAAAATTTAAACAAATTTGGTTTCCCTTTTTTTCAAAATTATTGAAAAATTTATTATTGGTAGGATGTATGTGTGTATATATGTATACTAAATTAGTAAACATACCCGTTTATTAGTAACCAGTTTTAATGTTAAATGCTTGATTTGCCAAATATTTTATAGATATGACTTCCGTATAAGCAATTAATCACAATAACATTTTGATCACTTAATTGTTAAGGTATAAAATAAAGAGACGCCTTCTTGTCCTTACCTAAAAAGAAAAAAAAGTGAAGGTTAGTTAAAAAAGTTTTGTTAAAATATATAGAGAAAGAGTAATTAAGAAAAGATAAAATAAGTAAATAGATAAGGAATTTAACGTTATAAGTATTTAAATTTTTTGTATGCAATATAACGACAAAAAATTATAAAAGCATTACAAAAAAATCAAAACAGCAACGCACAGCTTCCCCTTTAAACTTTGAGGATGTTATTGAAATAAAAATCAATAATAAAATATCCAAATATGTGCAAACTGAATATCGAAAGTTTTGTACATACATATGTATGTATAATTGAAAACAAAAAAAAAAAAACGAATGAGAAAACTGCAACTTCTTTATTTTTACAATAAAAACAATAACATACTTCATATTTTTTCTTTTATTAATTTTTAATAGCTAGGAAAATGGAAAGGCTTTCAAAGCCAATTCATAATAATATCATACGATTACTATTCGGTATGCGTAATGATTATGTAATTTATGAAAAATGTGCGTTTGCGTTCAAGTATAATAGCTGTGATGATGTATACAATTGAAAAGTTAAAATTATTACAAAATTGAAATTGTTGCCTGAAAATTATTTCGGTAGTATTTGAGTTTTTTTTTTGCTTCACTTTACTTACGTTTGCTTTACTTTTATACGGATACTTATACTATTACTTACAATTTAATTAATTTATTTTATTTACTCATTCATGAATCTTTACGCTTTTAGTTATACATGGAGTAGCCATATACATATTAGGTACTAAATTGTAAGTATATTAAAGTAATGTTGCATGTTGTTCAAATATGTTATTCATGAAAGTCCTAGGTCTGTTCAAAGGAAAAGGTGAATTGGGAGTTTTGAATTTTGGCGCGCACGAAGAACACACAAAAACGTGACTACCTTTCCAGCTTTCCAGTTGTCAACAACAAACTACTAATCCAAATTGGCTGATAATGCCAAGATATGATAAGCATACATATGTGCACCAACATAAAAAAAATTTCATAATCGAATGTACACAGCTCGCGAAAATTCAAAATTCAGCTTTTCTTTTGGACTACGAGGTCTCGTCTTTACGAAGAGAATGCAAATAAAAAAGGAAAATATTGATTCTATCTAATATAAAAAGATCGCTACTAAGCTTAAAAAAAAGATTTTTTTAGTTCGCGCGGTCTTTTTTATTAACTTTTGTTATAAATAAATGAGCTTTAATTGAAAGACTTTTTGCTTTGGTGCGTTAAACATTTTGGTATACAACAATTAAAATCTTCTCATTAGGCTTGTTCTATTGCTATTTTATTACTTATGCATGCATATACATAAAACATATCGAAGAGTTGTAAACAACTTTCTTCGAGAATGTTTGTGTGAATAACTCCACATATAACATTACAGAAATAACTCTTCTTATCGGATTCTTAAACGATTCTAATGAGAACTTCAAAGATTGATTTAAAAGTCGATGCAAATAACAAACAATCTAACTAACCAGTGTAGAGCCATGTGTGTTATCAGCGAAATGATTATTTAGAGTTTTGCCCATACTGAAATAATTGGCAGACAGGTAGTGGATGTATGGAGACTTTTTAACCAAGCTCCGTGAATTTTTGCCCACTCATCATAGATATATGATGCAAACTAAGACCTTTGATATTGACCAAATCTGGAAGTTTTTTGAGGAGCTTGTTGTAGACCGGTTAATTGTTTAAAATCAGAATTGACCGTTTAATTGATAGCAATTCAGTCAGATACATTTCTTTGCGTTAATTAATTTGGCACTCAAACATCGAATGTCTTTGGTTAGCGATTCTTTTTTAAATGATTTTAAGCTGCCACTGTGATGTTGTAGGATTGCATACGTGTTTTGAGTGACTGGAATGGATCACTCTTGGGTCCGTCGTTCATTTATCGAAAACTAAAAATTTGTATGCACGTGATCGCAGTAATTTCACAATTTTTATAGTAATTAAAGCATTGCATAACGCACCTCTTCAGAAATATCACTCACAAAAAAATATTGTTTGAATTGTCAGCTTTCAATCACAATGAAAACAAATGAATGAAATACTGAAAAAAACATGCCTATGTTTACAAGTACCCGGATAACTACATATTTAAAGACAACACAAGCAGATTTCTGTAATACTTGAAATTTCTTTCTTTCAATGAGTTTTAGTGATAAAGGAAATTACAATTTATTGTCGAACCTCAAAGAAATTGATATTCAAACGACGAAGGCAATTGCTTATTATATGCATGTAATCGTATTGTTAATTTCACAAGAACATTGCACTTTCATCTTTGTTTCTGTTTTGGTAATATATAAGTAAGAAAAGATCCCTCTTAATTTAGTACTAGTAGAAAGCAAAAGCGTAAGGGCTAGCACAATGTAAAGAATCGGGATGGGAGAAAATTAAGCAAAACTTTTAAAACATGTTTCTATAGCATTAACAATCCCTCCAACAATTATCCTTTACTCAAAAAAAGTATCCCTTAGATTTTTTTTATATATGACTGTTTTTTAATTACACCTGATTTATTTTTATTTTAATTGGTTTTCGGTTATTTATTTTATGCCCTTTATTTATTGTTCGTTCTAATATTTTTTTCGTTTTTTTTTGTTTTTATTTAAGAGAAATATTTCCTAGATAACTATGTTGTGATGAAGCGATAACATTAAGTAAAGAGTCGGCACTTTTGGTTGGCACAAAGGTAGAAGGAGGTAACACTTATACCACGGCATAAAGAAATACATACATATATACATATATAATGTGTACTGTATGACTGTATGTATGTATATTTAAATCGTGCGTAGCACACAAATTATCCTCATACTTGATTTCTTGCCGGTAGCTTCTTTGTATTTATGCCGTTCCGCTTGTTAGTGACCTACGCCAAACTGTGTTAACCTCATACTGACCTATCTTAGTGGTATATAAATATGCATACATATGTACCTTGAATAAAGAGAATAACGCAGTTGCTGAATACTTCGTTCTTTTTATATTTGTTGTATACTTAAGTCCGAATGCAACATGTTCCTTATTTACTCGCCCATTTTTGTTCTATTTCTATTTGTTTATATCGTATTCCTTTGCATTTTTCCTAATTTGACCACCCAATGCGTGAGTTCCTCTTTAGCTCAAATTTCAATTAAGCATTTTCGAAATTTATGTATTTGCATTTGTAATATTGTTGCATAATGCCATACTGTTTTCCTCTTTGCCGGCAACGCCTACGACTATTTTTGGGAATTTTGTTCCATCCTGCTTTGTCTTCTATCAATTACGCCATAAATACTTGCGCATGTATTTGCTTATAGGTACATTATGGCTCGGTTGGATATCAGTTGACGGTTGTTAGGAACACGTTTTTTGTTTCTTTCATTATACGATCTTTTTTGTTTGATCCCAGTAATCTGTTACAATTTTTCCATTCTTTGATGAGTTTTATTTCATTTTATCAATGAAATTACTCTAAATTTGTATGCAGGTGTTAGTTTCTTGGTGTTTCATTTATCTAGTAATACATTAAGGTTCGTTTTATTTAAGTGAGAAGGAACATTCTTCAAAGATCTTACTTTGAGTTCGGACTGAGGTTGTTTTCAAAAGAATTAAATTTTACACGATCGTTGTTGCTTCTAACGTAGAATAGGATTTAGCAAACAAAGTCCACGTTTCACTGCTTCTCGCACAAACATCAATTACATAATTATAATTTTGAAGATTTTTATTTTCACAATAGAAGATAGAAAAATTATGTAAGAAAAAAAAACGTAAACTAAAAATAATTTCCATAATCTCTACAGTAAAGTGAATTCTATGAACAAAATAAGGGGGATTTCGCTACCCTTTTAATTCGCTTTCACTAGATTATTGGTTAGAATTTTTTAACTAAAAAATATGGCATAATATAAAGGACAATTTATCAAAACGAAATTTTGATGCTCATTTTCTAAGCATTATATTGTATTTTTACAGTTTTTGAGTGAGCCTATTTTATTTTACTTTTACGACCGCAGTCATTGCGACATGGTTTTATTAACGATAGGATACTTCTTTTTATGTCTTGTATCCTCGCCGAATGTATGTGTAAACAAGCGCTGCAGGGGTTTATGGGAAACTTTATTGGAAAACTAAAAAAGGAATGTATTTTTTAGCGGTTAATGTCACAGTGTTTATATGAAAACATTTTTGTTTTTAATTTTTACGCTCTTAATTTGTTTTTAGATTCATTTATTCAAATACCCAATAGATGAAGGAACAGACAAAATTATATTTTGTAATTATGTGAGTATATGTAAAGTTTACATTAATATTAAGCAAGTACCTTCAATTATCTGTAATAAGCTGTACAATGACCTTTTTGCTTGTACCTTTTGTTTTACAATATTTATTTGCTTATTTACGACTTGAAGTGTTAAGTCTTAAGAAATCAAGCAGCCCCGCCGCGACAAATAGCGCCGTCAAGTCGGTGCCCTGTATGGGCTACAATATTACTTGTTAAATATATATTTACAATATATAACAAACATACCATGTAAATATGTACGTGAGTTAGTTTTTAAACGTATATTGATGCGCGTAATTGTAAAGACATTAGTTTGAATTCTTCGACTGTTGCTGTTATTTTTCTCCTTGCCACTAAATACATGCATACATAGGTAATGGATTCATTGTGCCATTTCTTCTACCTGATCTACGTGCTGTCTAGCATTCTTTTCTTTTTAATCTAATTAAAGTGCAAAACCTTCACAAGTAATTAATAGCAAACGAAACGAAACAACAATTTCAAACTCTTTCTCTTCATCGAGTGATTTAAAAAACGAAAAGAAAAAATTAAACAAAATAGAATAAAATCAAACGAAAAGAAAATAAAACAAGTTTAACGATATTATAATAAAAATAACAAACATAAAATATATAGTAAAATAAAAAAATTTGCGAAAAAATTCAATAAGATATAATATAATACTATAAAATTAAATATAAAATAGTATAATAAAATTAAATGAAATTAAAAGAAATAATTTTTAAAAAATAAAATTAAAGTGATATAAAATAAAATAAAGTCAACAAAATTAAATAGAAACTACCTGAAAAAATTAAATAAAGTATTATATAACACAACATATTTAGATGAAATGAAAATAAAAAATTAAATATGTAAAAAAATTAAAATAGATCAAAATAAAATAAGAATTCATTAAAAAAATTAAATTAAATAAAAAATAAATTTATTTAAAATAACACTTAAAGGAGAAATAAAATAATATAAAATAATAGGAAATTATTACCTAAAATAATACAAAATATGGAAAGTATTTTCCAAAACTTTTTTATGTCTACCAAACCAAAATTATTATTCTTACGATTTTAATGGTAATTAAATTTCATTCATTAAAAGCCAATTTAAAAAAATAATAAAAAAATTAGTGAGTTACATGATTGCTTAAGATTTACTTACTATTTCTTTTATCGCAAAATGTATGTATGTGTAAAAGGAATTACCGCCCATGCGTAAGCCTTTCTCAGGCAAGTAACGGCATGAAAAGTGATTTTCATTTCGCTAAGCACTTCCGTTTTATGTCACTCCAGCGTTTAAAGCTAGTTTTAGCCTAACAATCGAAACATAACTGTTGGGATTGGGAAAATGAAGAAACTGTTCTTTTTCTAGAAATATTATTTCTGCTCAATCGTAAACTCAATTCTAAATTTATAACAAACACTTGATATATCCAAATGTGTTCAAAAGCTTTGATCTCCAGCTTTGCTTTAGTTTTTTAATGATTAACTGATTAATTACGCTGCGCTTTTGTATTGAAAGATTGATGACAATGTATTGTATTCCTGAAGTTTTGAAGCTTTTGAAAAAGAAAAAAATAAAAAAAATGCACTCTAAAACAGAATGAAAATGCATTTTAAATCTGTTTAAATTGTATAATAGGTATATAAATATGTATATTTTTTCGTTTTTTTTTTCAAGAAACAGCTAAAATTTGATACGCACAATATAGGTTCGTAAAATTTCTATGAGTTTTTTATGTAATGACCAGCAAGGTGCGGTAAAATATTTTCTGTTGATTTATTACGCCACAGGGCGTTCCTGGAAGGCTCACGCAATGCAGATAACAAGTAAGGGCGTAATGAACAGCGGTCTATTAAGAATAACTTTAAAAGTTCTTTCTTTCTAAAATTATTTAATACTTCACACTTGATAATATGTTTCAAGCGAAATTTTGTTTAACAATTTCCAACGATGAAGGGTTGCACTTGACGCCGCTTGACACATGTAGAGAAACTAACAGCTGTTTTGACAGCGCGCTATTGAAAGGTTAGAATAAAATATTGACTTCAAGTAGGAAAGAAAAAGAAAAATGAAAAGAAAAAGAAAAACTAACGGTTGTTATAAAAAAGTCAAAAACGTACTTGAGTGTCGGCATTTCTTTTATTGTCTTTTGATTTTTTCTATACCTTTTCCTTTTTTTATAGGCGCATATGATTCTCGTTAAGGCAGTTGTCACACGCAGTGGCCATAAATATAGTTTATTGTCTACTTAAATGATGTATGAATCTATGAAATGTCCAACCAGTAATGTTAAAATGACCAAAACACATATGTACTTAAGAAATTAATAATATTACAATATATTATTATCATGAAAAAGAAAACAATAATCATTAAATAATTTATTTCTAACGAAAAAGTGTTTTATGTTATGTAACGTTTGACACGAGCACGTGACATTTGGTGAGCTTACGTGCTCCAGTGTTCTAAGTGTTTAAATTTTATAGCAGCGTTTGCGGTTTATGTTATTAAAACTTTTCATTCACTTATCGATATCACATATATGTATGGTATATGTATGCCTTGGTCTGCGAAATTTTGAGGAAATATCAAATTACCGATATTTTTGCGAGCTCAGATTTTGTGTGAAGATATGCGCGTCTGTGAGCAAATTTTTATAATTCAGAGCAATAATTTTTGTCTTTCGTTGAATAAGTTAAACAAAAAACAATATTATTATATATATATATACAATATATATATATATATATATATATATATAAATGGGAGCTTTGTAACCGCTGAAGTGATTTTTCGGCCGAGCTCCTCCTCCAATTTGTGGTTTTGCGTCTTCACGTTTTTCCAACAAATGGAGGGGAGGGACCTACAGTTTATATTAAGTCGCCTCCGAACGGCTGATGGTTTTTTATGAGGAGCGACCGCAATTAGAAAATTTCACTTATTTTTTCATTTAAATTAATTTTCCATAACTTTTTTTGTTGATGTTGGTGACATCGGGATATGAACCCGAGCCTTCCGAATGGCAGTACGCAACGCTAACCACTCGGCTACCGCGCTGCGTTTAAATGTTAAATAACATTTTATATTACTGGTACCGTTTAAAAATGATTTTATTATAGTTATTTTCAAATATTGAAGCTTTCATTATGCCGCATGGAACAATCTTACTGTGAATTTAAACATTTAAGAAATGAATGCATTTTTATTAAAAAAAAAATGACTTTAATTAACCTCTTTTAAGGAGTAGTTGCATGGTGGTCTACAGCAAACAAGACGACAAATGTCAGCCTTATAACTAAATTACAAAGATCAGCGCTGACTAGTATAAGTATTGTATAAGCTCAAAACTACGCAAAACGGAGTCGTAAATGTAATTCTTAACATCACACCAATAGAATTAGGCATCAAACTTTGACTAGGCGAGGTAAATTAATGGACATATTAACGATTTGGACACTCGAAAATCCTCATAAGGTACATTCTCATCTCAAGCAGTACACATATGTACACATGTGTGCTTATAGCTGAAATAACTATACGTCAATCTTCAAAAGAGAGTAATGGAAAGATGCTTTCGGGACTGTAATAAATGACATTATATATTATATATTATATATTATATATTATATATTATATCTTATATATTATATATTATATATTATATATTATATATTATATATTATATATTATATATTATATATTATATATTATATATTATATATTATATATTATATATTATATATTATATATTATATATTATATATTATATATTATATATTATATATTATATATTATATATTATATATTATATATTATATATTATATATTATATATTATATATTATATATTATATATTATATATTATATATTATATATTATATATTATATATTATATATTATATATTATACATTATATATTATATATTATGTATTATATATAGGGATGGTGTAGTTGGTGCTGATGATTTCTCTAAATATCCTCCTTTGGCCTTTGGAGCTATTTTAACGATCGTTGCCTCTCAAGCTGAGGAGTTATGGAGACTGCATATTATAGAGGATTTGCAGACAAACCCAAGTTTATTTCCAGCGACACTAAAGTAGCGGTTAAAACGCGAAACCCGCTTACGGTAAATTAAAATTTGTGCTAGACTGTCGCCGATTTTTACAGAAGATGGCCAAACAGAAAAGACTGTCTCCTATTTGAGTTCTGGGCCAAGGCACATAGAGCTACTGCAAGGCATACAAAATTCTAGGCAAGTAGATTCTTCCAAATAAACAAAGCATTGGTATTTTAAGAATATGCTCATGAACAGGCTGCAATTAGATGGAATCCTACCCCAAACTGGCAGAAATGAGATCAGAAGATGTTGCGTTAAATATATTATTTCATAAGGGAAGACATCTCAAAGGCAGCATGATTCCTGGGGAACGAAATTGTAAAAAGAATGGAAAGAAACGATATATCATCTTTTATACGCCATTGGTCTGGCTTACCTTCTTTGGTTATCTATCTAAGATAGGAGAATCGAAGTGAATAGACACACATTTTTTTTGAGTATAAAACTCGCAAGGTTTTCCTTTTTTGTAGAGGAATAAGAACTTATTTTATGCCATATGGGATATTTACCATTTCGTTGCGCTAACGAACTAAATGATCGTTTGTTAATATCAAAGTGTATTGGCAACTCCTCAACGAAACGAACAGTGATCCTTTAAATTAATGCTAGCGAAATGAAATTTGTTTTCATTTCTATATTTTCATGTTTGAAATGAAACGATTTACATTTTCTTATTAATTCAATTTAACGCTACGTTAGAATATCGTACAAAGCTATGAAAACGTTATCTGCATTGAGGCGCAAAGTACAATAATTTTTACCTAGTAAATATTATTTGGCTTTGGCTGGGGATTAACATGGTTTTTAAGGGATTTTTAAAAATATATCGTATTTAAGGTAATATCGTTTATTTAATAATGATATGTATTAATTATTATACATAAATGTGTGCAACAGCTCCCACACTCTCAATTAAGTACCATTTATTTAACAAAGCACTTGATCTCTACAACAGCTCAACAATTAACAATTTCATTATTACTGACTTAACAACAAATTAACACTTCAGTTATTTTTTCACAAATATTTATTTTTTGCACTTCAATATTTGCACAACTGTTTGGTGGACGCACAATATGTTAATAAAAACGTTAAACCATTGTTGTTATTTTTCATTTTATCAATATGAAAATGATTATTTTGCTTCCCTTTCGGAAGTAGTGGTTGATGTCATTGTCATTGCACGATCACCAATAAATGTGCAGAAAAAGACAAAGAAGGGCAAAAGAGATAGTATGAGTGTAAACTAGTGTGTAGGGTCCATTGGTGCGCGTACAATAAAGACAAAGTAGACCCAACACTACAAGAAAAAATCATTGTTGCTTAAAAGCACCGTTTATTAGTCACAATCGACAGGTGTTTTCGCACAATTGAGATACGTTCGATGACCTTAATAATTGTTTAAAAGTTTATTGTATTTATTTTGTTTTTGTATTCCAACGGTGTGGCGTATGGAAACTACTTTTTTTGTGAAATACAAGGAAAAGGTGATATTAAATAGCGAACGATATGCAAATCCACAGTGAATATTTCGAGATTTAGTCACTGTAGATGGATGAGTAAGAGTAGATGTCAGATTTCTAAAAATTGCATCTCTCTTTGAAATATTATCTCAAAAAAAAAGCGATGATATTATTACATACGCGATCTACAAGATGCATGAACAACTTTAAAACTTCACGTTTTCTTTCTTACACTTTCTTTTTTATACTAATATTTAAGTTTATTTAATACTTTTTCTAGTTTGAGAAGTGCGTAAAAAAATTTTGTGAGGTAATAAATATAATGAAAAGGTTTACAACATAGAAACCGATTTGGCACATAAACGTCAGTGAGTTACATACAAGAGGAGGTATTAAAGCCGGGTATACAAGCCTGTTCTAACCTTGCAGTCAGCATTTTCTCTTTTCTTTTCCATGTTATGGAGCACAAGCGTGACAGCTAAAAGCATCCACGTAGTTTTTTGCTATTAATACTTGCCTCACTATTATCTGAATTGCCGTATTTTTTGTAATTATTTAAATTCCAATTTGAAAAGAGGAAAAAGTAGATATTATATAAGACTTTCCTTGAATAATGGAAAAATACCGAAACACCATCAACAGTGAACAAATTCTCTCAGCAACACTTTTCGACTCTTTCACTACTGAAATATTACTATTTTTTAAATTGATGACCTGTGATAATCATAAAAATGCACTGAATTCACTATTACAAAAAATTATTTCATAATTAGAAAGTTTTTGAATATGGTATCATGGAGGAAATACCTAGAAAATTTCAATAGTTTCGAAAAATTCTCGGTAACTGATTAGATATGACAGAATATTATCTGCTGTTATTTACGTGCCTTTAATAAAATAATAATAACAATAATAATAATTAATAATAATAATAATTATTAATAATTAATAATAATAAATTATTACTATACTATATATTATAATTAATAATTATTATTATACAGTTTATTAACTTTATTTAATTTTCAAAAAAGTCAATAATGAAATTATTAAGAAACTATTTAGCATATAAGCACTTTAAAAACGTCAAAAGTAAAAAAATAAAAAAATCTCTCAGAGATCTGAATTTATAAGAAATAAAATCTAAAAAATTCAATCCTGTTCGCATGAGCAGGAAGGCTTCTAGGAAAAAAGCTGGACTCTGAGGAGACTCATCAACAACTCGGTATAAGGCAACTGTGGTACGGAATTTCAGTCCCCCAATTACAGCTGCAAATGAGAGTAACCCCCCTCTCCCTCTGGTCCGATCCCGTCGAAACAGCATGTTTCCTGGACCTCCTGTTAGATGACCTCGGTGATTTCAATTGATTAACCTGTCCCTAAGAGGGGTTAGCGAACCGATACAACAACAACAGCAACAACATTGGAACTTAAATGTGCTCTGTACAATCGCAAAAATTTGGGATTCCAGAGTCTGTGCCTATTTCCATGGGATAAGCCTCCTCAATATCGAATACAAAGTCCTATCGAATGTATCGAACGAACTAGATATATCAACCATTGACAAGATATTCACCATGCGCCAAATTATGTAAAAGGTTCGTGGACAGATGATCGACATACACCACATCTTCGCTGATTTCAAAGCTGCCTTCGACAACATGAAAAGAGCCGCCACTACGCCGCTATGTCCGAATTTGGAATCTCCGCAAAACTTATACGGCTATGTAAACTGACGTTAAGCAACACCAAAAGCCGTTTGATACCAAACGAGGTTTCAGACAAAGTGATTCCATATTGTGTGACATCTTTAATTTACTGTCGGAGAAAATAATACGAGCGGCAGTGGTGAATATAGAAAACACAATCTTCTATAACAGGTGCTACTTGGAAATGAGTAGGCAATTGAAAAGTCGTTCCTCATTCCCGTACTGCTGTATGGTGCGAAGGCATGGATGATGGCAACATCTGATCAGTCGGCATTAGGAGTTTTCAAGGGAAAAACTTTGCGTACGTCGCCTATGATCGCGTAAGCAGTGTCTACACCAGCAAAGAAGAAGATTATCATGATACCAATTATACTAAAACAATTAAATAAAAATGAAAAATATAAAAACATAATAAAAATAATAAAAAATACCAGATAAGTGCAAGAAACAATAAAAAAATTAAAAATATTTTTGTAGGTATTTTATAAGTGAATCCCTTCAGTTCTACTCTTAAATTTTATAGACTCACATAGAACTCACACTCTTACATCCATATTTATAGGTATCTAATGCATTTTATGTTATAAAACTTTTATTTAGAAATGCAAACATTAAACTTAAACGTGAAGGTAAACAAAATTAGTTTTCGGCAATATAATAAAAGGCTTAACAGCAATAGAGTGAAGAACGAAAAACAAGCTAAAGGTATGCTAAAAAGGTAAATGTTAAAATAGTTTTACGTCTGAAGAATTTTTGCCTTAGAAAGAAACGTAGCGACCGTATGCACGTAGGATATCTATATGTTTACATGCATATGAGTCTAACGGCTATGTAAATGCATTGTGTAATTTGAAGACACGAGGGAGCGGTTGTGCTAAGTTAACGAACCAATACGAAAATCAGCAATTAACATGTGGAAAATGCAAAGCACAAATACTAAAATAAAAACAATATGAAGAGTGGAAGTGCTGTTGTCATATATCGCTGCAACTATTGTGAGACCTCAGCCTGTCAAGTAGTCAGCCGCATACGCATGCAACGGCTGACTAACTGCTAGACTGTGTGGCTATAAGGCTAAGTGGTGTTCTAATGGCTTGTGAAACCGTTATCAAATGATATTTATTTACGGGTGTACATTTATATATGTAGATGTAATTTCATGTGTTATTTGCAATACAGCATATATGTATGGTGTATGACAAACTTTTTTTCGACACATAATTCTTCCACTTTTTCAATTAAATTTAGTGCTTGCACATGCATTTTTCCAAAAAAAAAAAAAAATTTTAAATAGCGGAAACATTAGGGAAGTATCAACTACCTTCATACATATATGGCACATTCGTTTGCATTTGTTCGTTTGTTACACTGTTGTAATGTGAGACGACACCGATAAATATGCGACCGACACCCTGGGCTTGCTAACCAAAAACTCAAGCATGATCGGTTATTTGGTTGGCTATTGGATTTATTGGACTGATGTTTGGCAGCGCTACTCGCGGACAGCGCGAACGACCTGAATTCACAATATATGTATGTACTCAGACTTACATACATATATAACCATATAATTTACTTGTGCTTTACTGTTTAGTAGGAATGTGCTACTTTGAGTCCAAACAGTTACTTCCTACAACATTTCATGTGGCACATAGGTATGTACGTATGTTATGTACTCGTATGATTGCATTTGAGTTTAGAAAATGTGTGCTTAGAAAATTGGAAAAGTGTAAAATAAGGTTAGCGTTGGTGGTCGAAAATAATTTACAAAAAGTAATGGTTTAGAAATTTGATGCGTAATATATGGATGAATTTAGAGAATGTGTGAGCTCGTTTGAGCTTCCGTAAGACTCATACTTTTCTTTCAAATTTTAATGAAAATGAAAATAATTTATGAAAAATTTTCAGGTCTAAATGTAAATACGAAATCTTTAATCCAACACTAAAATTAGCTAAAGTATAGAACTTTATTGTGAAATTAAACAAAAAAATACAAAAATTAAAATATATTAGGAATATGCAAAAATATATATTTTATTTATAATATATATTTATTACTTGGAGCTAGGGAAAATATCCTAAAAATTTTTGATATTAATATTTTGAAGAAAATATAGCGGGAGAGTCAATTCGGCGCCGTTCGCAGCAACTAAGACTGACGTATGGAACGACTTGGTGCATTTTACGTCGAGATCTTAAATTGAAAGCGTACAAAATATATCTTGTTCAAGAACTGAAGTAGCTCGACCGTCTTAAGCGAGATCCGACCTTTTCGAGCCGAATTTTGTTCAGCGGTGAGGTTCATTTCTAGCTCAATGGGTTTCAAGAGTTGTCATTTCATCCAGTTTGTGAGCCGGTTCAATCATCGGTCCATATTTCTTCAAAAATGTTGCCGGTGAGAATGTAACCGTCAACAGTGATCGTTCCAGTTCGTACCAGTCGAAATGCTCGAAAGAATCATCAGACGAATTAGACTTAACGGATGGACCATCTGAGACGCAGCCGCGGACAACATTTGAAAAAGTTAATCTTCAAAAAATAAATAGCAAAGAATGATAATAAACATTCCCCATTAAATTTAAATTTTCAGTGTTTTGTTCTTTAAAAAAGTAGGGAAACTTGAAATGGATCACCCTTTATTTATGACCTAAACTCATTAGTATGAAGGAATCGGTTGTATAAGATCTATTTGATCTAGTTTTCCGATTTTATGATTTTCAGTAACAATGTGCAATTACTATATATGTACACGTATGTGTGTAGAATGTTCTTAGATGCTTTATGGTAGCATATACGATCCAAAATCATATTATGTGTACAACTTTGCTTCCGCCGTTTTCCGATAGGTGGCTATACCGGCTGAGGCTGGTGAAATACATAGATGATAATGCCTTTAAAGTGAGTGTGGACAGTGCCTAACGAATTTTCATCGCCGTTTCAGTGACAGTTGTTCTTGTTTTCGTATTATTCACGCTCGAAATGTCCGTTTATGTGCCCAATTCTCGCCATTTGCGGGAAGTTTTACTTTTCTATTACAATTCGAAAAAATATGCGTGAAAGAACGTGTCGGGAGTGATTTCGATGTCGAAGACAAACATGGTGGTGGAAGAGAAAAAACCTTTAAAGATGAACAACTAGAAGCATTGCTTGATGAAGATTCGTGCCAAACCCAAGATCAGCTTGCCGAATCGCTGGGAGTGAGTCAGCAAGCCACTTCAAAACGTCTCAAGGCCCTGTGCTTTTAATTTTGGAAAAAAAAACGACGGAAGCAAAGTTGTACACCTAATATATTTTAACAAATCGGTTGTATATGAGCTATATGTTAAAGGCGATCGATCTTGCCGGTTTCGAAAAATGGTCAATCACTTATAAGAGTCTCAAAAACTGAGAAACTAGTTTGCGTTCGAACAGATAGACAAATGAAATGAAAGAAAAAAAATTAGTGAGTGTATTTTTAATTTAAGTTTATTTTTAGTTAATGAAAAGATAGTTGACTGTACCATAAAAGGGAATTTAGCTTGTTGGCTCATCGGCCGCTAGAATTGTGCTTACAGTTCACACTTTCTATTTGGTGTAATATAAACTCCAACAATAAACTTACGACCTCAATAACAAACTGCAATTCTGTATTTCATTTCGTAAATTACATTTAAATTCATTATCTTGTAAATAAAATACAAAACTATTTTTGGTATTTTAAAAATGCGAATGGAATTCGAAATGTTACATAAAAAATAAAAAGCTGAAATAAAAGATAAATAAAGTAGCAAAAAAATGTACGAAAATAATTAAAAAGTAAGTTTATTTATGTATATGTATATAATAAAAATGAAAAGTAAGGTAGACATAAGAAGTAACTACTGCTCACAGCCATTACAATTAACCATTGCGGAAGCGTTTCGCCAGCCGGTTTCCATTTTATTTACCCACCCCACGCAGCAAGCAAATGCATTTATTGTTTCAGCGACATTTTCAAGCGAAAACCAATTAACTCAAAAAGCGAAGCAGTGAAAACACATACACATACGCAAAATACAAAAAAACATAAAAAGAATTTCAAGAAAACAAAAGGACCAATTTAAAGTCACGAACGCAACACAGTAATGGCATACCATGACAACTGCAACTGTAAAGCGAAATTAATTGTAAAAACGTTAAAGTAGTTTTGGATAAGACAAGGAGTTGCAAGCGCTCTGCGCCACTCCAATGCAGTGAATATAATGTAAAATAAATATGCCCAACAGAAATAAAATTAATCGATATACCTATGTATATTCGTACAAAATGCGAACTGCTGCAAGTAAGGAGTGCACAAAATTGAAAATGAAAACAAAATAATTATAAAATTTATATCCCCTTATAAATAAAGAGATATTTCTATGAAGCCAACCGAAACAGCATTTCAGAGCTTAATAATTGGATATTGAGGGTTCCTTCCATAATATAGCGCCGACTGCGGTTATTTCTACTTTAAACTGCCTCAGCACCGATCCCCGGATAATCCTTCTATACACCAACTGCTTGAATACAGGGCCGTAAAGTCTAAATTCCCGAAAATATCAGCGCTTAGGTATGTCAACAGAGAAACCCCACAAGGTGGAGCCCCTTGGCCTCGTCATGGCATTAAACCAATTGCTAAGGGACATGTAGGAGGAGGATGCAGAGTCACAGCGTATGTTGGTGATATGACAGTTATAGTGTATGGCAAGTTGACCCAAATTTTGTGAAATGCCTTCCTAGGAAGACTAAGACGAAGGGAAAGGTAGGTTAATGATGCTAGATTAGTCAGTAACCTAGAAAAGGCGGAGGTTGTTCTATTTACTAGGAGATATGAAGTAATTAACTCCAGTACTCTCACTGGGTCTGTAAAATAGCTGTGACAAGAATTTGAAGTGATCACAGAACTCAGTAGAGAATTACAGTAAATCACTAAATGTGATGGCCAAGCAGTTCTCTCTGAATCTATTGTAGTATGGGAACCAAGACACAGTCATACGTGGCAGACGGTCTTGCCAGGAAGGGTGATTC
The DNA here is from genome assembly GCA_037013455.1 of Ceratitis rosa. Lineage (NCBI taxonomy): Eukaryota > Metazoa > Arthropoda > Insecta > Diptera > Tephritidae > Ceratitis > Ceratitis rosa. The sequence goes on from JAWMAG010000004.1 coordinate 2,044,682, forward strand.
CCCTTCCGATTTCATTGTCAAAAAAGGGTATGGGCATATCGCTCTCCGCTTGTAGGTTCACTGTAATAATAGCCTATTTCCACCAAGCACTTAAATGCATTTAAGGCCTCTGTTAAGTGAATGAAATGTCAAACGTTTCCACCGAAAGTGAGTTAACTCAAAAATCTGATTTTTGTTTACATTTGCAGTTTGCAAAATTTGTCACAAGTATTAAAATCATGAATTCAAGAGACCGCATCCATTTTATTTTGCTATTTATACAATATTATGATTTGCAAGTGCAGATTATTGCTGCACGGACAGACGCTGCTGAAAGGAAAATGCTTTTTTGAATTGCTTACAAGTTTGCCAACAATGCCATTTCTTTGTATACATGAGAGTTTTTTCGGCTACCTCTCAATTCCTGAGCTTTTCCTTCCCAGCAATCCAGGAAACTTTGCTCCTCCGTAAGGTTCCACTTGCGCCGTTTTGTTTCCATTTTCAGTTTAGTTTATTTTTTTAAGTAATTAAGTGTGTTTTTCTAGAAAACCACAATTCGAGGAGTAGCTCGGCCGAAAAATCCCTTAACCGCAATCAGCTGATAGTTGCCAGAGTCGCGTATATTTTTATGTTGAGGGGATCGTTTTCTATTCCCCAATTGCTTTTTGTTTGTTTTTTATTTTTATTTTATTTAATTTTTTAAAGAGGAGAAGCATTATCTTCGCCGATTACTTAATATATGTTTTTATGTCAATATTAATGCAAAAAAGTAACTTTTGCAGAAAAAATTTCAGCATGCAAAATAAAAGTCTGGCCCCTCATTAAATCCGAAAATACACGACTCTGGCAAGAAATATACCGAAACGTCCGAAATGTTTACATTAGTAGTGACAGCATCGACTGTTAACATAACATTTCTGTTAAATTACCGAAACTGAGTTAACTCACTTTTATACAACAACAAACACATGGGAATTTCGCATTTAAATGCGATGTTTAAATGCATTTAAGCTAAAATGCATAGTTATTCATGGCAGATGCTAACTCAAGATGGAAACATTTAAATTTTTGCAATGTTTCTAATGTGATATGAGCGGTATGGAATAAAAGAGCTTATCTCACTAAAAAGAACGAAATATCTATAATGAAGGGTCTTCTTACGGAACATCTTCTATTAGTTAGATAAGTAAAGAAGCGGGGCGAGCCATCAAACGAATTCTGCAGTAGTTGTAGAGAGCGGAAATAACATGAAATCACAATGCATTTCCTTTACGAATGTCCCACACTTTGGAGGACTACGTTAAGATACGTCAATTGCTCTCTAATGGGCTAAATTAATCAGTGGTACAACAATGTGGCCTAAGTGAGCTAATTCTCAGCGGCTACTTCAACCTAACCAAATGTATGGAACCAAACATCAACAGTAGAATAGCTTAAAAAGATTTACAAAAATTATTTCCAATGGCTCGCGTTGTAGTTATTTAAGGAATTGATCTGAAAAACCTTACCCACGTTTATAAAAAATTCTGAGCTTCAGATTTTTCAGAACATTCATTATTGAAAATTCTTCAAATATATATTGTATACCTTATATATATATTGCTATTTCTGTTCATGCAACATTCCTAAACTGAACTTTATTACTTAATAAATAAGTATAAGTATATTTCTTTGTTGTCTCATACCTACTAGGCATACCTGTGCATATTGACGTACATGTATTAATAAGTACACGATGTTATGTATGTAACACGTATAATTCTGCTTTTCTTTACTTAAAACAATAATGCGCATACAGTAGCTACGTCAGCTTAAGCCGTAAAAGGTTTATTTCTCTGGCCCTTAAGTGCAATTCTACACTAAAAAAGAAAAATTAAACTAAATAAAAAATAATATACAATATATAATATTCACAATATCAAACTGAATTAAATGAGAAAAATGAGAAAAATCATTGTAATCATATTTTAAGCAAATCAGCTAAGAGAATAATGAATAAAAAATTTAAATGATATATAAAGTAAAACTTGGGAATTTTTCATAAGCCAACGTTGACAATTTTACTTTTTAAAAAACACGTAAACTAATGTGTCATAGACTGTATAATTTTAGGAATCCAATAAAGACAACTATAATGCTCATCAATGGATATCCCAGAGATTAGGTTACTTTCCTGTTGCCTATTTTCGTTCATATACGTACCTTTTCACAAACACTTTAAGGTCTTCTCCATTTACAAAACTGTCATGTGAAATTTTGTTGTCCAAAGAGAAACGAAAATATGCAAATATTCAAAGCAAAACCTGTAAATTAATTCAAATCAATATCAAACTCGAAAAAGTGTTTTATGACAATGTGCATTATGTAAATATCAATGCTACAAGCAAGCACAGAATTCTCACCATTAAAACGTGTTTCGATTACAAACATGGTTGCATCTCTTCAAAAATGTACACAAAACAAACTGCAAGGTGTGTTAAAATGCAAGCATAAATAAACGACAGTGAGATACGAGAATACAACCGAAAGCAAATTATTAAAATATGTATGCATGTACTCTTATGCACAGCTCCATACACAGACATCGGCTACGTATATTATATTGCGCCAAATAATGAAATAGGAATGAAACTAAAGCAAATAAAATAATATAAACCAAGAAAAATAAATGAAATGAAACAGGAAAAAGATAAAATAAAATAACACAAAATAAAATAAAATCAAATAATATAAAATAATATAAACAAAAATAAAATAAATAAAATAAAAGAAAATAAAATAAAATAATATAAAATAAAATAAAATAAAATAAAATAAAATAAAATAAAATAAAATAAAATAAAATAAAATAAAATAAAATAAAATAAAATAAAATAAAATAAAATAAAATAAAATAAAATAAAATAAAATAAAATAAAATAAAATAAAATAAAATAAAATAAAATAAAATAAAATAAAATAAAATAAAATAAAATAAAATAAAATAAAATAAAATAAAATAAAATAAAATAAAATAAAATAAAATAAAATAAAATAAAATAAAATAAAATAAAATAAAAATACAATAAAATAAAATAAAATAAAATAAAATAAAATAAAATAAAATAAAATAAAATAAAATAAAATAAAATAAAATAAAATAAAATAAAATAAAATAAAATAAAATAAAATAAAATAAAATAAAATAAAATAAAATAAAATAAAATAAAATAAAATAAAATAAAATAAAATAAAATAAAATAAAATAAAATAAAATAAAATAAAATAAAATAAAATAAAATAAAATAAAATAAAATAAAATAAAATAAAATAAAATAAAATAAAATAAAATAAAATAAAATAAAATAAAATAAAATAAAATAAAATAAAATAAAATAAAATAAAATAAAATAAAATAAAATAAAATAAAATAAAATAAAATAAAATAAAATAAAATAAAATAACATAAAATAAAATAAAATAAATTAAAATAAAATAAAATGAAATGAAATGAAATAAAATAAAATAAAATAAAATAAAATAAAATAAAATAAAATAAAATAAAATAAAATAAAATAAAATAACATAAAATAAAATAAAATAAATTAAAATAAAATAAAATGAAATGAAATGAAATGAAATGAAATGAAATGAAATGAAATGAAATAAAATAAAATGAAATCAAGTAAACTCAAATCAAATAAAATAAAATAAAATAAAATAAAATAAAATAAAATAAAATAAAATAAAATAAAATAAAATAAAATAAAATAAAATAAAATAAAATAAAATAAAATAAAATAAAATAAAATAAAATAAAATAAAATAAAATAAAATAAAATAAAATAAAATAAAATAAAATAAAATAAAATAAAATAAAATAAAATAAAATAAAATAAAATAAAATAAAATAAAATAAAATAAAATAAAATAAAATAAAATAAAATAAAATAAAATAAAATAAAATAAAATAAAATAAAATAAAATAAAATAAAATAAAATAAAATAAAATAAAATAAAATAAAATAAAATAAAATAAAATAAAATAAAATAAAATAAAATAAAATAAAATAAAATAAAATAAAATAAAATAAAATAACATAAAATAAAATAAAATAAATTAAAATAAAATAAAATAAAATAAAATAAAATAAAATAAAATAAAATAAAATAAAATAAAATAAAATAAAATAAAATAAAATAAAATAAAATAAAATAAAATAAAATAAAATAAAATAAAATAAAATAAAATAAAATAAAATAAAATAAAATAAAATAAAATAAAATAAAATAAAATAAAATAAAATAAAATAAAATAAAATAAAATAAAATAAAATAAAATAAAATAAAATAAAATAAAATAAAATAAAATAAAATAAAATAAAATAAAATAAAATAAAATAAAATAAAATAAAATAAAATAAAATAAAATAAAATAAAATAAAATAAAATAAAATAAAATAAAATAAAATAAAATAAAATAAAATAAAATAAAATAAAATAAAATAAAATAAAATAAAATAAAATAAAATAAAATAAAATAAAATAAAATAAAATAAAATAAAATAAAATAAAATAAAATAAAATAAAATAAAATAAAATAAAATAAAATAAAATAAAATAAAATAAAATAAAATAAAATAAAATAAAATAAAATAAAATAAAATAAAATAAAATAAAATAAAATAAAATAAAATAAAATAAAATAACATAAAATAAAATAAAATAAATTAAAATAAAATAAAATGAAATGAAATGAAATAAAATAAAATAAAATAAAATAAAATAAAATAAAATAAAATAAAATAAAATAACATAAAATAAAATAAAATAAATTAAAATAAAATAAAATGAAATGAAATGAAATGAAATGAAATGAAATGAAATGAAATGAAATAAAATAAAATCAAGTAAACTCAAATCAAATAAAATAAAATAAAATAAAATAAAATAAAATAAAATAAAATAACATAAAATAAAATAAAATAAATTAAAATAAAATAAAATGAAATGAAATGAAATGAAATGAAATGAAATGAAATGAAATGAAATAAAATAAAATAAAATCAAGTAAACTCAAATCAAATAAAATAAAATAAAATAAAATAAAATAAAATAAAATAAAATAAAATAAAATAAAATAAAATAAAATAAAATAAAATAAAATAAAATAAAATAAAATAAAATAAAATAAAATAAAATAAAATAAATAAAATAAAATAAAATAAAATAAAATAAAATAAAATAAAATAAAATAAAATAAAATAAAATAAAATAAAATAAAATAAAATAAAATAAAATAAAATAAAATAAAATAAAATAAAATAAAATAAAATAAAATAAAATAAAATAAAATAAAATAAAATAAAATAAAATAAAATAAAATAAAATAAAATAAAATAAAATAAAATAAAATAAAATAAAATAAAATAAAATAAAATAAAATAAAATAAAATAAAATAAAATAAAATAAAATAAAATAAAATAAAATAAAATAAAATAAAATAAAATAAAATAAAATAAAATAAAATAAAATAAAATAAAATAAAATAAAATAAAATGAAATGAAATGAAATGAAATGAAATGAAATGAAATGAAATAAAATAAAATAAAATAAAATAATATAAAATGAAATAAAAAAAAATAAAATAAAATAAAATAAAATAAAATAAAATAAAATGAAATGAAATAAAGCAAAATAAAATAAAATAAAATAAAAATATAAAATAAAATAATTTTAAATAAAGTAAAATAAAATAAAATAAAATAAAATAAAATAAAATAAAATAAAATAAAATAAAATAAAATAAAATAACATAAAATAAAATAAAATAAATTAAAATAAAATAAAATGAAATGAAATGAAATGAAATGAAATGAAATGAAATGAAATGAAATGAAATGAAATGAAATGAAATGAAATAAAATAAAATAAAATCAAGTAAACTCAAATCAAATAAAATAAAATAAAATAAAATAAAATAAAATAAAATAAAATAAAATAAAGTAAAATAAAATAAAATAAAATAAAATAAAATAAAATAAAATAAAATAAAATAAAATAAAATAAAATAAAATAAAATAAAATAAAATAAAATAAAATAAAATAAAATAAAATAAAATAAAATAAAATAAAATAAAATAAAATAAAATAAAATAAAATAAAATAAAATAAAATAAAATAAAATAAAATAAAATAAAATAAAATAAAATAAAATAAAATAAAATAAAATAAAATAAAATAAAATAAAATAAAATAAAATAAAATAAAATAAAATAAAATAAAATAAAATAAAATAAAATAAAATAAAATAAAATAAAATAAAATAAAATAAAATAAAATAAAATAAAATAAAATAAAATAAAATAAAATAAAATAAAATAAAATAAAATAAAATAAAATAAAATAAAATAAAATAAAATAAAATAAAATAAAATAAAATAAAATAAAATAAAATAAAATAAAATAAAATAAAATAAAATAAAATAAAATAAAATAAAATAAAATAAAATAAAATAAAATAAAATAAAATAAAATAAAATAAAATAAAATAAAATAAAATAAAATAAAATAAAATGAAATGATATAAAATAAAATAAAATAAAATCAAGTAAACTCCAATCAAATAAAAAAAAAATACAATAAAATAAAATAAATTTACTGGGAGACTAAATAAAGTGACGAAATACTCATTTATTTTTGAAAGTAATTTGGAATTATTTCTCATTATTAATATCAAGACAATTGTATTTTTCCCATTTACTTTATCCTTCTCTTCAAATTTTTTTGCTTTCATATTGGGTTTATTTCGCCACCTTAATGCTGAAAATCGTATAAAAAATATTAATGACATTAAATATGCAAATAAGTCACATCATTCTTGAAATTTAATAATTTCGAAATAATTTATTCTGCTGCACATGCAATAATGCTTTTCTTAAGATAAAAATGAAGTAAAAAATTTGCTATGTCGTCAACAAAATATTTGTAAAAAAATTATTTGTTCTTATTATATATTTCGGTTTCTCTACAATAATAAAAAATATTAGTATTTGTTTTTAAATCTGAAATAGTTTCAAAACAATTAGTTACTTATATCAGCAGAGCATGCTAACAGTAAATAGAATTCCATGAGCTTTCTTTACATTTCTGGAATGTATTAATTATAAAAGCTTTCAAAGAATTGTGTAATATTTTTTGTTGGCGTGCAATTAAAAAGAGTAAAATACTGAGTATTGCGTCGCAGGGCGCTTTTCAATAAAAAAAAAGTATGTTTTAAAAGTTTTGTACAACTATTTTGATAAACACAATGAATTCTTAAAAAAAGAGCTGTTACTCCGTTTCGAAAAAGTTCATTTCGATCACTCTAGTTTACAAATTGATAAAATATGGAAACCACTGCAATGTCATTTCGAATGGTACAGTTATTATTTGCTTCCTTGTTTACAATCATTTGTATGCTTATAAGCAACACACTCATATTTAAATATTTACATAATCACCATATTTATATTATTTTGCTACAAAACGCACGTTGTATGTTCTCGTGCTCAAATTCTTTCAGCATTTTAGTTTAAACAATTGTTTTGTCATTTTGAGTATTCACTATGCTTCTACTAGCTATTATTATTTGCGCGCAAGTAAAATTATTGCTAATATTTGTATACTATGCTGCTCAGTTTCGGAGATCCAACGCAGCAAACATATAAACAAAGATTTTTATATCTATAAAGGGTGACAAATTCAACTGTTTCTGAGTTTTACCTGTGTTAAGATTTGGGGAAATTTATTTAAATAATATTTTATATCATTTTTACTCCGAAATGTTTTTGATTTAAACTAAAAGTCGAGTTCGTTATAATTCTATAGAAACCTTTTATTTTATGCTTACATGTTTTTAGTAAAGAAATAAAATAAAATATCAACAATCCCACGTTTCTTTGAGGGCAAGGAAAGAATACAAAAAAGAAAGGTGTAAAATCACAAAAAAAAGATAAACCACACAATTTGACTTGCCTTCGCCATTGAAAATTTCCATGTCCGCTATGAGTTAATATAAGTTGAGTTCATGATTTTGACTTATTCAGCATATTTTTTCGGCGTTTAATAATGGCACATGGACAGAAAGTAAATCAAGTTAAAGGTTTTGTAAAACAAATGCGCCAAGAAAGGAGAAACTCAAAAGTTTACAGCAATTTACAGTAGTTTAACAAATTAAGCGCCCTCAACAGTGAAAGTAACCACTATTTTTATTTTAAATTTTTGTTCACTTTTGGTTTTACTTTCATGGTCATTTCACAAAAGAATGTATAACTCTTAACACGCAGATATTTTAGTTTCAGAAAAAATGTTGACTTCAGAGAATTCTAAAAGAAATAAAAAATAGAGTAAGTATGCAAAAAATAAAAAATTAAAAATAATATAATTTGCTTACAAGTAGCGGTAGCAGAGTGGTTAGCATTGCGTACTGACATTCGGAAGGCTCCGGTTCAAATCCCGGTGCCACCAACATCCAAAAGTTATAGAAAACTAATTTAAATAAAAAATTATGTTAAATTTTCTAATTGCGGTCGCCCCTCGGTACAGAATGTCCACCCCCCCGGGTGTATTTCGAACATGAAATAAAGGCTCCTCGTAAAAAAACCATCAGCCGTTCGGAGGCGGGCTAGTATCAACTGTAGGTCCCTCCATTTGTTGGAAAAACATCAAGATGTAAAACCACAAATTGGAAGAGGAACTCGGCCGAAAATCGCTTCAGCGGTTATAAAGCGCCAATTATATTACAAGTAGCAATTAAGCGATTTTTTCAGATTTTAATTTAATGCAAATATGAAATACTTCGTGTTGGCCGTGGTCAAATAATGCACGCCCACTTTAAGGTCAGCACGGAGTGGTTGTTAAACCATTTTTCGCTTATTACAAGTATTATAAGGAAATAAAATAAAATAAAATAAAATAAAATAAATAAAGAAAAGTAATATAAAGTAAAATAAAATAAAAAAACAAAATATAATAAATAGAATTACATAAAATAAAATAAAATAAATTAAATTAAAACTAATTAAAATGAAATAAAAAGTAAAATAAAATATGTACCTATTGAATATTTTTAATATCGTCGTTTTTGTTAAACAACCCCTAAGCTTTGTCGACCACTTGCAATCAATAGACAAAACTGAACTTATTCCGTACGTTGTATAATATTTTCTATGTGGAAAATATTATAAAGTAAAGTTCGCTCATAAAAAAATCATATTGCCGTTTGCATAACAGTTTTAAGGCTTGAATCACGTGGCGTACACATATGGCAGGAAACCGGCTATTATTTAACAAACAACAAGCGACCAATAGTATGGCACAGAAAAGTTGACTGAAATATAAGTAACACTTGGCACAAGCCCGTACAATAAGAAATTAATGTTATCCTAATTTTTATTTACACCCACTAAAGTTCATGCATATGTCTTGTATTTACATATATGTATGTATGTATGCACATAAGTAACATTTCAAATATCTCCACAGTAACTGCAACTCTTTTTAGCTTTTCTGTCCTCATACCGACTTATGGCAGACCTACATGATGACTCATGCTCGACCAAATTCATTCATATGACAGACATAACCACTATTCGGAGCATACATATGTAGGTAAATATTCAATTTATTTGCTGAGATGGGAATATGTTTTTATTCCGTTTTTTGTTGGTTTGTTTGTTCTGTACTCTTTCACGTTTGTTGTGCCATTTTATCTTGGCCATCGTCATTAAGGCACAGTCATTTTGCCAATACGTTTGTCGAATTGTTATTTCAACGGTACGACTTCGGTTCACTCTTGTCTGGCGCATAAATACAATGGCAACTACATACAAGTGTCATTTAGTATTCTAATTTATGCAAGCGTCAATATTGACTTACAGCAGACCATATTGCGTTCAGCTACAGAATACCAAAAGTGTACTGTGAGATAGTTTCGATTGTTTTTAATTGTTATGTATAAATTTGAGTTGGTCTTCGAAATAGGTTGGGTAGAGCTGGACTGTTAAATATTAGTTAATATAATAATTGAGTGATTCACTTTACGATTACCTAACTTTTGGTTCTTCTAATGGATCTAAACTTTAGAACTATTGTAATTGAAAGTGATATTTAATAAAAGTGTAATTTTTTTTAATTTTCTTCCACATTCCATTCTACATTTAATATTATTAGTGATTTAATCAGAAATGCTTACAAAATTTTATTATTTCTAAGTAGAAATCTAGCTTTAGTCAACATTAATTTCTCTCACGAAATCTCTTTTGATACGTATGTATGTATAAATACTAAAGGTTCCACTCCCACATACATCTCTGTACAGCTAAAAAATTGTTTGCTTTACAATTATGCTCCTCAAACATTTCAAACATATCTCTCTGCTTAGTAAAAGAGTCAACAAAGATATTAAAAGGAATGAAAACCTGTCTAATGTAATCATAAATATGCGCTTAGTTATGCAGCCAGTCAGTGAGAGAGTTAGAGTGATTTCAAATGTTGGCGTGAATGCAGTTTCTGAGCAAACATTTACTTAGAAAGCTGAGTAATAGACGATTTGAGTTGCTTTCATACATAGATTCAAAATGCAAATACGTTGAATTCTTTTACTTATAAATATAAATAAATATTTAGTTTTAAGCTTAGTCAAGTATTTGAGTTACACTAGGTAGAACATGCTAGAAGTCTAAAATACGTGGAAAATAGTAAAGTGAAAATTTTTATAAGAAAACTTTAAATACCGATTGGTTAGCATTGCCCCTACTGCCATTCGGAAAGTCAGGGTTAGAAACGTGGTCCGGCCAACATCTAAAAGTTATAGAAATTTAATTTAAATGAAAAATTGAGTTATTTTTTTCTATTTGCGGTCGCCCTGTGGCATGTAATTCCAGGCCTTCTGAGTATATTTCGAACATGAAATAAAAAGGTGCTCATAAAAAACCATCAGCCGTTCGGATGCGGTTTAGTATAAACTTTAGGTCCCTCCATTTGTTGGAAAAACAACAAGACGCACATATTAATGTGAAGCTGGAGCTCGGCCAAAAATTGCTTCAGCGGTTACAAGGCGTCAATAATATATATATATATGTATATATATATATATATAATTTAATAATAATTTAATTTCATTTAATTTATTTTAATTTAACGTTCATACTTTAATTTTAATTTATTTTATTCCAGGGTGGTGGACGGTTGCGCAGAGAAAAGTTTTTAGTGGTCTACTAAAGGCAGATATCATTGCTTTGACTAATTATCTTCCCCACAAAAAACGTTGTATATGTTATTTTATTTATTTAATTTTATTCTATTTTATTTAATTTAATTTCAGTTTATCCAATTATGCTAATAGCAGAGCGTGATAGCTAGTGATAAAAATTGAAAAGAAAAACTTTATTTCAGTTGGAATTTTTTTTTTAATTTCAATTTCAATGGATGAAATACGAGTATGCCCAATTATGAAAAAAGGTTAAAATATATAAATTATTGTGAAAATTACAGGGTACTCGGCGTAGTTAGCTATGCTTATTTAATTTTTTCTGAAATTTTTATTAAACGGCTTAGGAAAACTATTCTATCAATCGATCTGTCGATTTTCAGAGCGTTGGAGGAACATTGAGATATAAAAATTCGTGCAAGCATTAGAGTTTTCATGAATATTTTAAAAAATGTTAACTTTTCACTTTTTCAGGATAAGATTAAGGATAAAAAAATGGTTTTCTTCAAGACTCGAGCAATGTCTTCCTAGGAAATTTATTCAAAATTCCGAATCTGCAAGTATTTTTTCGATAACTAGTTGCTGCATTCAAAAAATGATATATTTCGGACAAAGCATTGAAAAAAAATAATTAAGCAAATAAGCAAACTATCAGGCCTGCACAATAGTTAAATTGTATAAATTTGCCAGTTTGCCAATTTTTCTTTTTGGAATTGTTCAATAACAGTAAGTCATAAAAAATTGTACACCAAAACATCTGAAATCTAGAATCTGTAGCCTTTAAACTGATATTTTTGCGATCTCCGAACGATTATTTTTTCGCAGATATACAGCGTTTCGAAAATCCGAAAAAAATTCCAATTATTTTGTTTTATTCTATTTTATTTTATTTGTTATTACTTTATTTATTTTTCTTTGTTTTATTTTATCTTATGACATTTATTTATATTTTAATTTATTAATATTTTTATTTATTTTTCTTCGTTTTTTTATTTCGGCTTTATTTTGTTATATATTTTTTACTTTTATATTTTATTTTAGTTTCTTTTACTGTATATATATATTTCATTTTCATAACTTAACTTAATTTATTTTATTGTAATTTATTTTAGTTTACTCTATTTTGTTTCAATTCGATGTATTTTAATGTAATGCAATTTAATATACGTAATAATTCTAGTTCAGTGATTTCGTTCTGAGTTCAGGCGATAATTATGGTATAAAAACCAATTGTTTATGCTCTATAAATTTCCAGAAAAACAAACTTATTAAAAAGCCTCCTCTAATGTTTTATGTGTTCATGTGGGATTTTTAGAACTTTCCTATATCTCAATTACATGTAACATACACTGACAGTACAGTCACATTTTTAATGAATGATACTTGATGTCAAAAATAATAAACAAATAAAGAAGATCTATTGTAGGAGAAGATGAATAAGGAATGTAAAAAAATCTAAGAAATAAAGCAAACAACAATTTAAGCATGGTTACAAGTAAAAATAATAAACCAAAGAACAAATTACCATGAAAAAATGTTGAAATTAAAAAAAAATAAAAAATAAAAAATAAAAACCACTTATGGACAAAAGGTTCTACAAAAAGTCTGTTGAAGTGATACACTTCGTAAAAGGAAAGTCATTTAAAAACAGAACCATTATGAAAAGATCTGCACAAACAAATGGCTTTTTAGTTATGTCTGACAACAGAAAACTAACCAGTTTATATCAAGTGTAATTGGACCAGGAAGAAGAAAAACCTTGAAGATACACAAAAAAAAAACAAAAATTGGTAGTTCACAGCTGAATGAATTGTTGAAAAGCATTGGCATTTGGAATATAATAGAGCTGTCGAATAACTCAGAAACTGGTAGCAATTTCGATATTTAATTACTCGCAATGTAATTGTTATAAACTTAAAAAATGGCTAAGTAGAAATCGTTTATCGAACTTGGTAATCAGAAATAAAAAATTAATATATAAATATAATGCAGCCCAATTAAATAACAAGGAAGTGATGTTGAATACCAAAAAGTTTAAAAATAAAATAGATTCAACTTGCAGTTGACCAAATAAAGAGTGATAATTTAATTGGTATAATTACAATAAAAAATTATGAGTTATGTAATGCAATTCTGCGCTGGATTTCAAGGCTGACATTATTATTGGTGTTGATGCTGGTTCCTAGATAGACGAAATTATCTACGTCTTCAAAGTTATGAATTTCAACAGTGACATGGGGGCCGAGTCGCGAATGCAATGACTGTTTGTGTGACGACAGGAGATATTTCGTCTTGTCCTCGTTCACTACCAGATCCATATCCTTCGCTTCCTTACCCAGTCTGGAGAAAGCAGAACTCACGGCGCGGTTGTTGAGGCCAATAATGTCGATATCATCGGCGTACACCAGCAGCTTTACACTCGTATAGAAGATTGTACCTTCTCTATTCAGCTCTACAGCTCGTATGATTTTCTCCAGCATTAAATTAAAAAAGTCACACGATAAAGAGTCACCTTGTCTGAAACCCCGTTTGTTATCGAACGGTTCGGAGATGTCCTTCCCGATCCTGACAGAGCTTTTAGTGTTGCTTAACGTCAGTTTTACGGAAATACCAAGTTCAGACATAGCGGCGTAAAGGAAGCTCCGATTCGTGCTGTCGAAGGCGGCTTTAAAATCGACGAAGAGGTGGTGGGTGTGGATTCTCTTTTCACGGGTCTTTTCCAAGATTTCGCGCATGGTGAATAACTGGTCAACGGTTGACTTACCAGGTCTAAAGCCACACTGAAAAGGTCCAATCAGTTTGTTGACGGTGGGCTTTAGTCTTTCACACAATACGCTCGACAGAACCTTATAGGCGATATTAAGGAGGTTTATCCCACGATAATTGGCGCAGACTGTGGGGTCCACTTTTGTATAGATTGGGCAGAGCACACTTAAATTCCAATCGTCGGTCATGCTTTCGTCCGACCATATTCTGTAATGTAGCTGATGCATATACCTTGTCAACTCTTCAGCGCCATGTTTGAATAGTTCTGCCGGTAGGCCGTCAGCTCCAGCCGCTTTGTTGTTTTTTAAGCGAGCGATTGCTATTCTAACTTCGTCGATTGGGGTTTCGGGTTCTTCGGTTACTCCGTTTTCACTGCTATTCAGCAGGCTGGAGAAGTGTTCCCTCCATAAACTTAATATGCTATGGGCATCGGTGGCTAGATCACCTCTCTGGGTCCTACAAGAGCCTGCTCCGGTCTTGAAACTTTCTGTAAGTCGTCGTATCTTCTCATAGAATTTTCGAGCATTACCCTTGTCGACCAACTTCTCAAGCACTTCATACTCACGAATCTCGGCCTCTGTCTTTTTGTGTCTGCAGATGCGTCTTGCTTCCCTCTTCAGCTCTCGGTATCTATTCCATCCCGCACGCCTTGTGGTCACGGCAGTCTTCATCGCACCAGCTGTGTTTGCGACCTTTACGAAATCCAATAGTTTCGTTTGCAGCTGTACGTAGGGAGCTTGAAATGCCGTCCCACAGTTCCCGTATACCGAGTTGCTGATGAGTGCTCTCGAAGAGCAGGAGTGCAAGTCGAGTAGAAAATCATTCGGCAGTCTGTTGTGATTGCAGCTTTTCGACGTCGAACTTTCCTTGTGTTTGTTGATGGGCGTTCTTCGAAACACAGAGGCGCGTACGTATCTTCCAGCCGATGTTGGGTCCTCGGATTGTACGCACGTCAAAAACACTGGAGACATATCTTCCATCCATCACAACATGGTCGATCTGGTTTTGTGTTTTTCGATCAGGGGACAGCCAAGTGGCTTGATGTATTTTTTTGTGCTGGAATCTAGTACTACAGACAACCATATTTCGGGCCCTGGCGAAGTCGATCCGCCTCAATCCATTTGGGGTTTCTTCGTTGTGGAGGCTGAATTTTCCAAATGTCGCACCAAAGATACCTTCTTTGCCCACCCTGGCATTAAAATCGCCAAGCACGATTTTCACATCGTGTAGGGGCAGCGCTCATAAGTATGCTCTAGGCGCTCATAAAATGCATCTTTGGCTAAATCGTCCTTCTCTTCCGTCGGGGCGTGGGCGCAAATCAACGATATATTGAAAAATTTTGCTTTGATGCGGATTGTGTCAAGACGCTCATCCACCGGCGTGAATGCCAGTACTCGACGACGAAGTCTCTCTTCCACCACGAATCCGACACCAAATTTGCGCTCTTTTATATGGCCGCTGTAGTAAATGTCACAAGAACCTACTGATTTCGTCCTTGTCCCGTCCATCGCACTTCTTGCTCGGCAGTGATGCCAGCCATTATTCTTACGAGGACATCAACCAGCTGGGCAGCGGCACCTTCCCAATTAACGGACCGGACATTCTAGGTGCTTGCCCTCAAATCGTGATCCTTAATTCGTTTGCGGGGGTCGTCAACAGAAAGGGGGTATCTCATCCGAGGCGTTGTTAACTTTTTCATTGGAGCTGGTTTCTACGTGGCGGGTCCCAAACCCAGCGCATAACCTGAGTAAGTTTAAAGATTTTACACATTTATATAGCAAGCCGCTTGCTTCAAGACCGACTCCCGTTCGCAGCCGCACCTCTGGTGAACAGACGCTGCAATTAGACTTCAGCGGACCGAACTTAAACCGAACAAGTCAGAGTGGCTCCACTGAAGCTTCCTCTCTCATTAGCCGTGACCCAAGGCTCCACACGGGTTGGTTACCGCATCTTGCACTAGGGTTGCTCACGTATCCAGGGTGCGCGACGTGGACGCAAGAGTAGGAATTGAGTATAGCCTTGCAACTGTAACAGCATACCCAGAAGCTTGACTACACCCCATTACACCCCAGATGCAATCCTACAGTAAGATAATATTTGTATAATCGATTTTCTCTTTGGTAACTTATACCTTCAAAAAAAAAAGCATACTTCTACTCGAAGTGCATAACTGTAATGGTTTCGGAGTAATTCTGAAATGCGTGAGATCAGTCATAAAAGTTTAAGTCTAAGTTTTTTATTTCAAACGTAATTTTCTCGAAACAGCTTTTTCATCATCAGTGGGGTGAAAAGTAACCTCATTGACTGCCAGAATGCGCTGCCTTGTAGTCCGTTCATATTTAGGCAAACTTGCCAAATTTTCCTACGATACTGCCCTTAGTTTGGTTTGACAGCTGATTGTTGTTGACGGGTTTGGCATCATGTTGATGTTTGTTATATCAAGACAATGCGCCGGCGCACAAGAGCATCGCATCCTTGGGTAAAATCAATGACTTAGAGCTCCAATTGTTTCCGTATCCACTATATTCGCCCGATTTGGCTCCCTCGGACTATTTATTATCTCTTCCCAAACCTCAAAAGATAACTCATCAAGAAAAAATTCAGCTCACGCGAGGAAATCATTGACGTCGCGGAGGAGTATTTTGCAGACCTGCCGGAAAATTACTTTTCGGACGGGATCAAGGAGTTGGAAAATCCTTGGAATAAGTGTATCGAGCTAAAAGGGCTAAAATAAAAGAACAGTTTAAATTTTTTTTTTTTCATTCCTAAGGATATTATTTTTCACCCCACCTAGTAACTCAAAAACAAATCAGCTTGAAACTTTTTTTGTCAGGCATAAAGTGGCCTTCCGATATTTCTATCGAATTAAATTTGTAAATTTCGCATGGAAATTACCGTCAGATTTTTAAGCTAAATTTTAACTTTTCCTATATTTTTTTATTTCATGTACCCTGAAGACAGATAGGATGACAAAAAATGGAAACTTGTTTTTTGAATCTCCGCGGTATAGCACATACATATCTTGCCGAGAATGCAAGATTTCCGTCTGAAAAAATATATAATATGTAAGAATACCTTATTTATGTACAAATATACCCTGGATACTGTAAAGCATTCAATGAAGGAGTTTTCTTTATAAAGAATTTCCAAAACTCACCTTTTATTTTGCTGTAAGACTGGTTAATCCAGAAGAGCAAAACAAAGTATACAGATTTTCGACAAAATTATTTGATTTTAAATGATTTTCTAAATTTATATCCATTCATTGCTGGAGTTGATTTAATCAGCAGATAATTTTTGATGCTATTAGAGTGGTCTACTTTAAATAAAAATAGCATTTAGTTGATTCTTTTCATTTGTATCCTTATATTGTACCTGCAACAACAAATTATAAAAAAATATTATAAAGTATTATTAGCAAAGTAATTATGCGTACTGTAGTTTTTCAATCAACATCAAAAATTCAAGTCATTGAGATTGTTGTAAGCAATATCTTACACAAAATCCCAAAACGAAATCTCTTTTATTTTTTTTTCTAAATACTTTTGTCAATAATATCAACGAATGTAATTACATACAGGATCATAACATAAATAATTTATTCTCTATCCTTTTACACTTCGTTGATTTGTTTTTTCTTCCTTAAAAAATCGCCGTTTGCCCGTTGTCATTGCTTGTGTTATTTACCTGTCTTTTACGCTTCAGGAATTTCTATTTTTTTACCTTTTATTTGATATCTTCCCTTTGGCATATTTTTTTTTTGTTTTTTTTTTTTTGATTTTCAAATCTTCTACTGCTTTTTGCCCTTCATTAATTAACTATGTTTTCTGTGTACTTTATTGTTAACATTTTTCTTTTTCCCTTTGGGCTTAAACTTGTTGGATGTGTTGTTTCAATATATTTTTTAAGCTTCGTTAAAAAATAGATAAGAGAAATAAAATAACTTTAGTATTAAGGTTTTCCAAAAAATATTTTTCCTGTTAAAATAAATATATAATAAACTCCAAGACTGAGAATCTATTCGAAACTAATTCTGAAATTCGTCTCTTCTTAGTAAAGTTGTCCGCCTAGAAATTATTTACTCTTTTACAGCTTCATAAGCGCTTAATATTACCAACAGAAAATAAAAGGATCAGATATATGATATGTGTGATATTATCATTAAATGCTACGCTCCGAAGTCCTTATGTGAAGCACGCTGATGAACATGTAGCCATAAAAATATGATCATTATAAAATTAAACAAGAACAAAAAATAGAAAAAAGAAAAATAAATAAACCAGACAGTGGGTATTGTTATTATTAATTGCAAGTCATATCCTACCATATATCACCTTGGCAACCATATGAGGGTAACGTGTGCAGATATGTAGTAGTGGTTGCACAATTTAATCTACCAGGGATACAAGAAGAACCAAATAAAATGAAAGCAAAACCATAGCTGGACGAATGAATTACGAATACGGTATGTTACGTTAATAAACAAAGCAGTCGATGTCAGATAAGCAGACAGACGACAAAGCGCTTCCGTTAAAGGTGGATTGAGAGAAGGAGGCCGAGTTGATGAGTTACTGTTCGTGTGGCGTACAATTATTATTATTGATTTTTGCATTTCCAATGGTGGTAGTGAAGTATACAGAGTATAAGGAACAGACCTCAGCTTAGTTGTAAGGCTTCCATGGACAATTTGAACGGGAAGACGTCGCCACCAGCAACGCCACAAACGATGACTTCCTCAACAAAAAAAAAAAACTCTTCCGTCAACCTCGCCAGCCCTGAAAGAGGGAGAGAGTCGTTTATGATGCGGCAAAGTCGGCAGGTTGAATGGAACTGAATATGAAGGCGACGGTGTCTGACGCGATGTTGTTGCGTGCAAAATTGAAATTTGCACAATTCTAGTGCGAACACAAGAGCAGTCAGTGCAGCCAATGCAGGCAGAACTAAGAAATATGAATATCTCCAAGCTAGAAGACAATGCCGCACCAAAAAAGACATACCGTAAATTATAGCAAGAAGACGAGGAAGAAGGAAGCTAGCATATGAAACTCATCAGCGCTGAGCTGCATACAAATTAACCGAAAGTGCAGTTCAGCCGTGGGCGAAATAATCTACATAGTGCATGAATGGACAGACGAGCTCTGCATAGAGCGCACGAAACCCCGCACAACAACGTAAGAGCCGGCGGACAGGGCGGGTGGTCAGCGTGGTGGTGTTTTAAGTCATTAAAAGTCGCAAATGAGCAAGCACCACAACGGAAGGAAAGACATGAGCGGCAGGTTACTTGTACCGCACCGCACCGCATTGGGGTTAATAAACGCCACGTAAAGCTAACGTCAATACCTTATGGTTTCTGCGCGGCGCGTTTCACAAAATAAGTTTGCTTGCCACGCTCAGGCGCTGAATGAACGAGCAGCAGCACATGGTGCCGCAGGTGTGTACTTAATAAATTTATTTATTCATTTAAAGCTTGAGTAAGTTAGTGAAGCGTGCTGGCCGTCGTGCGTGCAAAGCGCATGCGCAACATTATTTGTATGTCTGAGAATGGCGTAAAAAATTCACTTTAATATTTTCTAATTGTAGGGTAATTAGTAAGTAAAATTAAAGGCAGACAAATTATTTCCTCAAACCAAGAAAAAATAAATAAAATAAAATAATAAATAAATAACTGTTTCAGGGACTTATTAGAAAATATTACTAAGAAGTAGCAAAATAATAAATAACTCAGTTATGAAAAGCATTACAGTCATGTGAAATATTAATGCGAAATCTTACATTTTCAAATGATTTCATGTTGCCCTTCTTTTGTAAATGGTTACTGCTCTTATTGGTCCCAGCATTAAGTGACTGGTTGGCAGTGTGCACTGCATGGGCTCGAATCCTAGCCAGACCAATATCAAAATAAATTTTCTTTTGTGATCACTCCTCCGTGTGTAACATGAAATGAAAAACAGTTCAGAAAATCCTTTAAACGTCCGTAGACGGCTTAGAATAAATTGTAGGCCACTCCATTACCATAAATAAATAAAAACATTACCATAAATTGGTTTAAGAGCTCTGCCGAAAACCGTTTCAGCGGCAATGAAGCGCCGCTTGCTTGAAATGTTCTTATCTTAAAATAGTAATAGAATATTATTTAATATTACATTGTTGCATAGTTCTTATATTAGAAAGTTGTCAAATAGTATAGTTGCTTGATATGGCGACCACAGCGCATTTTTAATGGTAGCTTTTCCACCTCTCACAGGTATTTTTTGTTTACAAAAAAGTCCTCGATAGATTTTACAATCCATGACTGAACAGAGCAGCTTATTGTACCGATATTATATTTACCTAAAACCATTTCTTTTCTAAATTTGATGTGCCAAAACTCTGAAACACCCAATCGAAGCAAATTTCTTCACCATTCGCTTAAAAACTCAACAATGAATTGTTACTGTTTTTGTTTTTCCAATTCGACATATCGAACTGTAGACCTTAATATTAAATGCATCCCCGAATCACAGTTCAGCCTACTCCGGTACAGGCAGACGTTAACTAGCCTGTAAACCGATCGACAGGAAACTGGAAACAGTAGAAGTAAAGCGAGAGAGAGAGAGATTTGAAATTTTCAAACGGAATTATGAAGACATTTTTAAAAAAAATTAATTCACACGTTCACAGCAAGGACTTGTGAAACTAAAAGGAAAATAAAACAAAAATTACACAGTTAGTTTTATGGACTCTGTAGCAAATCCAATCATAAATTACGCCTAAGATAAATATCCAAACGAGAGAAGAAAGAGAGCTGCCTACGTTTGAACCGGCTGTCGGTTCCAAGGGTTTCTTTTTTCTTTTTAAAGACATTAATACACGTATATATTTCAAGTTTTAGAGATATTTTCATTTTCGCCTACATCTAACTTATACTCATATGCATATACATTTATTTTTACATTTTCCATATTGCAATTCCTTCCTCTGGCTATTTCGGGTCCCCATTTTTTACAACAGCTAAAATTTAACACTCTCCAGAAAATAATCAACCCTTGCGAAAAGGAACTTCGTTGATATTCCTGCAAATTTTAATATGGAAACTCCGAACACTGTTTTGAAATTGAACCTTGGAATCCTTTCATGCAATTGTCTCTATTATTTTTCACACTAATGTAGCTGAACGTAATTTAGAAAGAAATACATACATATACACACGTGTACGCCTGGCATATGAGACAGCGCCTTTATATAATACTTACTCCATTACCTACCTATATTTCACTAGCCTTTCCCTTTACATGCTCATGTCGATCTCGCTTATCTTACGTCGTTAAAGACAACCGTTAGGTGAACAAGCATAAAATATGCGTTTGCAATAAAGGTTGGTACAAAAATATAGCTTACATACATGTAGCGCGACTGCTGCTGCAGTACGAATATATTATGAAAAGTCAGCCAAAGAAAAGAAATTAGACAAGCGAATTGCGTTGACATTTAACAGCCACCCATTTGTTGGGCGTCGGAAATCATTAAAATGTGTGTATATGAGTATCTAAAAAAAAGCACTAAGTTGTGTCCAAACCACTCTATCTGACTGTAACTGAAGAGCAATCTTAAACCCCTTACTATAGAGCGCATAACAGCAAAGCAACAGCAAAAACAACATAAATACATGAAGTATGTACGTATACACGTATATGTAAGTCATCATATGTACTTTACAACTCATTACACATAACTCATTCACAGTAGAGAGGGCCGAGGAGATCCCCTTGCTGTTGTAACTGCCATGGCCTGTACTCACTCAACATGCACTTACAGAGGTAATATCGTTCATGTACCGCTATATGTCAAACAAATGAAGATGACAGTTGCGCTTGGATCTGACACATGCACAAATAAAAACATACACACACTGACTTTTTGCTGGGTCTAACGGTTTGCACCTACATACATACATATATAATACATACACATGGGTATGTGACATTTTTCCAGCGAACTTAGCTTGAGGAGGTAAGTCATTAAAGCGGCAGTTGGGAAATACTCTTTTATACTCGTATACGTGTATTTAAAATACCCACATATTTATATAACGTTAATTTTCCTATATCGTATTTATGCATGTATGTACCTATGTATTTAGTTTAATTCCCATCTTTTTTGTTGCGGTCTGCATTCGTGTCATGCAATTTGTGACATTTTATGTTGTGATGTTTACTGTTTAATGAGACAAAAAGAAAGGGTTCATTGTACTTACTCACTCGAGTCTGTTGCTCGTAAAAGAAATGGAGCAGTGGGTTTATGAGATACCATATAGAGTTATATATTATATGTATGTATGTCTGTCTTGTTACGTACTCGCATAAGTGGAGTGGAAGTCGTGGGAGGGCATTAAACACTGAACATGTAGACAGTCTAATGTTGCATTTAAAAAATACTTAAAAAAACTGGAGTTAACTCATAAACCTGTAGAGCTCTAATTATTTTATTGCGTACAAACTAATTTGTAGTTTATATTTTTGTAGTTAATGTTGAAATGTGTGAAGCCATTTCTAATGATAAAAATCGTAATTTCGAAGAGCTCGTCGTTACGTGGTTTTAGTCCGATCTTGGTTGCATGATGGGCTAAGGCACCTTTAGACATAGGGATGTTCATTTTGATAATATTCTTTTTCAAAAGCTGAAGGTAAACTTTATGTAAGATTTAAGTTGTGAGACTCTAAAAACTGTGCTTGGGTATGGTCGCGTCATCTTTCGACTAAAGTTTTCGCTTTAAATATAAAAGAAATATTAAACACAAATTAAAAAATGTTATCGCTATTCCTTCACTCAATAACTGAGGAATATACCTATACATACACGTAGGTATATGAGAATGTTGTGTTAAAATTTTAGACAGATTGGTTTAGCCCATTCTAAGAAATCCAGATCACCGACATTTTGAGAAAAAGGAGTTTTGTAGAAGTAATCTTTTTCATATTCACATATCATATACATATACATATATCAGATTAGATTGAAAATATGCATACCTAAATCTTGTGTTTTTTTGTACTCGGCGTGCAAAAGAACACTTAGCTTGCTTATTTTCAACTGGCATGTATTGTCAAAATACAAAAAAGTTGTTGCTTTACTCATTCTGCCTACAATTCTCCACCAGCAACTTCTTCAACTTTAATTCGTTTTCGAAGTAAAGCTCTTGGACTCAAAGCTTCTGAGTTGGAGACGGTGACGGTGGCAGTTTCCGGAGTGGTGATGGATTATTTTCGATGTCTGGTGCATTAGTGCAGCAATGAAATTGACACCACTATTCTTACAGAAGGCATTTCAGCTGACCTGCGGGGCCTGCGTGGACGATGTTGTCCTTGCAATTAAGCTTCTGCCAAATATTTCGTCTATTACTTCCGTAATATGTAAGTATAGTAGTAGTTGGCTTTAAAAGAAGAAACAAATGATCTATCCCACTAGCTCAGTAGCCATTCGGCTATCGAAAGTTGTTTATGTGGTCTACAAAGATACTGAACACTTTTTGCGGAATTATATTCATCAATATATTTTACTATTTTCGAGGTTTATGGCACAGCGCTAGTGCAGGAAGCTTGTGAAGGAGGTAAGGTAATTATTTATTATATTTTTATTTTTTAACACGTATACTTCTTGCCCTAATTACGTATGACACTTTTGAAATCGCTAACCGTACCCACTTTGGGGTTTATGGTTGAAACTAAGGACTTATTAAGATTAACTTTACATACTTTCTCAAGCAACTTATTCCGCTAAGTACCTCCACATAATCGGCTGCACCGAAATGGGTTACTGGAAGCGGGTTGAAAAAGCAGTATGAATAAAACTCTTTTGGTACAGAGGTGATCTTTTGCCTAGCCTAACATATGCATATGTCAGCCACAGTTTTAGATTACAAATTGACCGAACCAAATTTTATTTATGCAAAGCACATTTTTCATTTACAAATTTTCAAACAATCAGCTTATGAGAAATGTTCCGTCAAATTACTCTTAATATGGGATAACGCAGCTTATTTGCAACTCATTAGACAACATTCTTCAATGTGAGAAGGCAAATTAAGATTGAGTTGAATAAAAGTATTTAAGTTATTCTCCGAAATTACTTTAAATTATAATTTCAATATAAAATTCTATAAAAATATGTTAAAGTGAAACTTTTTCTCAAACAAATAAACAACCGTGTCAGTACTAGTGACAATAGGATTTAATTGTATGGCGGCATACATGAAACCACAATATTTTTAATCCGAAAACTGTAGAAATATATCAACTTTTCACAGCTTAATTAACTACATTGTTTTTCAAGAAAAAAAAGAAGAAAAAATGTTCTACAATAGAATATGAGAATTCAAAGAACTAAAGATTCTTCAAATGCGTAGACATTGTGTACTCGTATGTCACATTATGTTGTTGGTGTCACATGAAAAGCCGCAGCGCTGAATTCTTTGAGAAAAATAAACCCGCTGAGTAAAAGAGTTGTTTGTTATGCTTTTTCCTTAAGCTCAAAAGCTGAAATGAAAGCACAAAGAATTCTTGAGACATACATACACCTACATACACAAGCCCGCATGGCATTAACTAGTTGAGAATTAGAAACCTCATCGCTTGGGCATTCAATGAATGCCCACTGATGGAAAGTTGCTCGTCGTCTCGTCAATAGCTGAGAGTTGTTTAGACAGAAAGTGAAGCATTGCATATGTACATACATAGTCTACCCTTATGAGAATTATGTATGTAGCTGCCAGCTCGTCTATGGGCGGATGTAGCGCTTGGGAAACCAAAATAAACTTTCTCATATCTCATTTGTGTGTGTCTAAGAAATATAGAAAGTATTGTAAATTCTGTAGGTCCTTCCATTTATATACATACATATGTATATGTACATAGGTGTTGAAAATTAAATAAACAATCGCTAGACTAATTATTGTTCAACACTGGTGTGAATAAATGCAAACATATTTCACATTCTTCTTCAGTACATAATGTACCTTTGTATCGTATGCACCTACATTTTGTTGCCGTGAGATGGTGCCAGCGAAGTTTCGAATAATATCTTGTAAGACAGCAGCATTAGACGCATACAAAGTCGTGACGGAGCATAATTTAGTTCAGTTGTTGAGCAAACGCAATACCTTAGCTAAATGTTGACACTTTTCATGCTAAGAATTTTCTTCAATGTGATCGTGGCTTTAGAATGAGCGCCACAGATTGCTTTTACTTAACACCCACTGCTTGTCTTCATAGTAGGTGTTCAGCTACTTTACCATATACTTTGTAGAGTGGAAAATATTGAATGGAATCTTATACCTATATATACCTATATATTTAGATGAAGATTTGACAAATGTTCCAACAATTGTTGGTAATTAAGTGTTAAATTGCATAGTTTTGCTCATTAAATGGAGATTCCTCTCAATGATTGTGAGCTATTTCAGAATTTCAGAGATTTTCTTGTCGAAAAGAGTTTATATGAAATGAAAAAGATTTTCTAATTGCGTAAACATCGACAAAGTAAGGTTATATTACTTAGATATAGGGTACTGAAAATAAATACATATGTTATGCTTAGTCTTCTACTTCATTGATAGTTGTTGAGAGTTCAAGCTGTAGCAGTGTATAAAGGGAAGTTTGCACCAAGTCTTATAAAGTTCAAGCCATAGAAATATTGTGCCGAATCAAACTCATTGCTAATGAAAGTTTTTAAATGGTTGCGTGTTATGATTTAACGAACACTTTAATTTTAACGTTTGCCGTTATTTGTTAACGATTTAACAGCATTTCGTTTCGGGTAAAAACAAAAAGAAATTAACTTTGATAACGGCTTTAACGTTAATATTTCCAAATTTTTCAACCGAAACGATAGAAATTCATCGATTAACTTGAAAATGATCACTACAATGCAGTTTTGCTTCAAACACACTAAAGTAAAAGCTTAAGCTTGTCACATTTACTCTAAAGACGGAAACAAGTCAAACACTGAAACGAAACAACGTAATGATCTCTTAAGCAAGCGAACCTAAATACCTCGGCATCCACCTTTATAGGCGATTTGTGATTTGTTATTGTATCTAAATAATCAGAAAATTCTTCCTTAATCCCTCGTTTCGTGACCTAAAAACCAATAATCTTATACCGTTAAAAAATTGAAAGTACTTTTTTCTGTTTCAATATTCTTAACTTTCTAATATTCTTAAAGAATTTTTCTTATCTCTTCACATACTAACATGAAGGGTGTTTTTTTTTAGATATGTAGTTCTGAAGAAGAAATAAAGTGCATATAATTTAACATTCTGATCAATAATTTAGCCGTATAATAAATATAAGGGTCCGCCATTATGTTTTAAAAATCTTTTCAGGCAAGTGACATCCACGTCTGTCTTGAATAAATTCCAGTTCAGAGGCCCTATTTTCGTTCACTTTTGGCAGCAATTGAGGACCGCGACGCGAGATAATTTCATCACCCAAAGTTGCGTGTAATAAATTTATTGTTTCGTTGGCTGTATGGTATGTAGCGCCATCTTTTTCAAGCCAAAGGTCCTCCACAACAACATCCTCCAGTTTAGGCACGAAAAAATAACTAATTATGCGTTACAGGGTTCCCCATTGACTATAACATTACGGCTGGTTTCATTTTTTTTTAAGAAATATGATTCCTTCTGACCATATAGCACACGAAACACTGATTTTTTAATGTTGTAACGGCGTCTCAACAATGGATTGTGGATTGTCATCACTCCAAATGTACATCGCAATGATAAATTTTACGTTAATCCAAAAATGTCTATCGTTTACCTTGAAACATTTGGAAATAATGTATTAACGTTAAAGCAGTTATCAAAATAAATTTCTTTAAGAGATAATGTTAAACGTTAAAATTCAAGTATACTGTTATATCATTGCAAACGGCTATTTTAAAATTAACGTGAACGATGAACTTGTGCGGTTCAACATTAACAATTTCATTTCGGTTCGATAACATGGTGCCGAAACGAAACGAATTCATTTCGTTGAGTTATTTTTTCTTAGTAGCGAAACGGCATTAATCTAGCGCCTCTGGGTACGAGTAATAAATTTGCACGATTTGCTAATGTCGTTCCGGAGTAAGTCAGTTCGTTATGAACTGACAAGCCAAACTGAGTAAAAATCAACTAACAGTTGTCAAAAAGACAAACTCTGAAAAAATTATTGTCACACGGGAAACAACAGGTCTAAAAGAAAACCCTTTATGTATGAAATTAATTTCAAAAGCAAATATGTAATTTTCAAACGTGAAACCTTTCGTTTACCAATCTCAATTCTGACATTCCTGTCAAAAGCTAAAGTCGTTGGAATGCATTTACAGCTACATATGAGTTATTGTAAAATACAGCTGCATTTCTTACTTTTGTATAATTGTGGCCTAATTTCAATTAAACAACTGCCCACCATTTTTATATGTAAGACACAATTGAACATGCGTCGGTCGCGTCGCGCATCGTCAACCATGCGACAGAAAATTGCAGTATAATACCAACAACAACTGCTCGTGATTTATGCCTGTCAAAGGTACGGCGACAGCACCGGCGAAGACTTGTACTCGTACATTGCCTTTAATAACAGTTTTCAGTCAATTTTTTTTTTACATACTTCGCGGCACGCATTTGACAGCTGCTTGAAAGCTGCTGCTGCTGACCGCTGACGCATAACGTAAACGGATAGGTACATACACGTATATATGCACTCGTAAAAGGCGGACTCATATTCATAATTCCTTTTTTGTGTGTTTTGTATATAGAATTATTCTTTTATTTTCGTTTATTTTGTATCTTACCACATTTGACTTTGACCCATATTTCCCTTAAATGTTTTCCAGAGCATAATTTTCAATCAAGTACGCTGCTGGCGTGAAGCTGTCAATACAATTTGACAGCTATGTTACGCGTAATTAGAGTGTTTTCCACCTCCAGTAAGATCCGATTACTTGCGCTTCGGCTATTATAAATCAGCGAAAAATAATACAAAAGCAAACGTTAAAATGTGTATTTATGTATGTTCACTATATCCATTTTGTTGGTTTGCAAGGCCCACCATTTTGGTTTGTATGTATTTTTATAAAAAGTGTTAATTAAATAACACGTCATAAGTAATGCAAAGAAAATCGTTGACTATGCACATAACCTTGATAAATCAAAAAAATTTCATTTATGACTTCACTAAATATTTTTGATCAGTTGACGGACAGGCCGGCAGCGAAATGTCAATGTCAGCTGATTATATTGACTTCTGTTGAAGTTTACGTCGAAAATATGTGAATAAGCACTGAGTTACTTGTTTTTGTAATTAAATTTAGTTAATATAGAGTATAATTTTATTAAGTAAAATTTAAAAGTTTTATCTGTTATTTAGAATAAAACTGGCAAAATAATCTGTAATTACTCTTTAAATTTATTAGTTAATATAAAAAAATTATTATAAAATATATTACAAATTTAATTTATTTAATATTTCGACAATTTTTATTATCATCAATTCAATTTCGATTTCAATTTGTAATTTGTTCAACTTACGGTTGTAACGGCATAAGATAATTGAGATAGATATGGATTGTATTGGATTGTCTTGTATATCAAACCATGTAATGTCCGTCTCTTTGTACTTTCCTCCATGTACAAGATAACTCTAATTCAGATATAGATTCAGATTACTTTGAAGCTTGGTTCACACATTCCTTGGGGCTATTGCAAATAGGTGAAATCGGCTTAGATCATGCCTACCTCTCACATTGCGGTGATTTTGAAAAGTACAAAAACAGCAATACTTCAATTACTAAATCTAATCTAAATGTGCAATTCGATGTATTAGTCAACGGAACTCAACCAAATTTGGTAGGTATCCTATTTTTATTGGGGACTGAAGCCCTTCCAAAATGGCTACCATACAACAGACCTGCTGTTTTTGACCGATCTAAATTAGCCAAGTATTTAACGCTCGGTTCCACCTAATTGACTTCCTGCCATTTTCTAAAATTTAGTTGCGAGTAAGACATTAATTACTAAATATTATTTAATATTTTTGACAAAATAAAAAAAACTAATTCGCCTTCAACGCTTATAATTAATATTAATGATCAAATATATTAATTATTTTTTAGTATGTAATTCATTTTGTACTGAATCTGCTTAAATGAACTTAAGCCTAACAGTAAGAGTACAAATCTTTAAATTAAATTAAAAACGTGTTAGCTCGAGTTAACTCTGGCCCATTTCGAACGATGATGACGCTCGCCTTAGAAGTCGCTTGCAGTCGTGAATTTCTGGACGAGTTGCACAAAGCGTTAGCTACTGAGTTGAGATGTTTTCGATTTACTGAGATGTCTGTATGATATAGGCCCAAGATAAATTTCGATAGAATTATATGACTCATATCGAAGTATTGGGTAGGCAAAATTTTATAAGTTATGTGTAATAGACCTTTATGCCAATCTTTGCGAATGAAGCGTACATCAAGAAATATTGTACAGCAGACTACCTGAACTGGAAAACGTTCTACATCTCATTAATAATTCGGTTGACCTGTGCAGAACACGGTAGTATCATGTTTTTCAGGAAAACCATATTGTTCTGGATTCACTTTGTAACGATGAAAAAATGAGATATCTTTGATAACGTAATATATTGGTCTGTAATAGACACTTGTGTGTGGTATATACCATTGTTTGACTATCATTATTGCCTACGACTTTTACTATATAAGGTAGTAGTCTGGGAACTTGCATTCTTTTTAATGCCCTTTTTGTGAACACTTTATTTGGAAAAATTAAAATTCAATCAGTTTAATTTTGTAACATATTATCAATAGTATCTCAGAGTGTCACTTGATGTGAAATAGAAAAACCAAAAAGATTATTGCTATGTGAGCTTGTCATTTTGGTTGGAACTAGGATTAAACAATTTTGTTGGAAAATAAAAAAGTGGTTGACATATTTTGAATTTCATTCTAAAATTGTTACAGTGTGTTCTTAATATATAGTGCTTTTGAAAAAATGCGACATTTTCAAACCATGTTAGCAGACTGCTTCCTTATGTTTCTGATTGGCGTACTCACTTCTTATGTGTCTTCTGCCGTTTCTATACACATATGTACATATGTGAATATGTTCATTAATATGATTTTTACTATTCAATATTGGGTTGGTGTTAATGCGACTATTATCATTTGTTAAAAAATTATTATCGTATATATTAATTAATTTTTAAACTTTACAAAATTCTGTTCCTTTATTCGCAAGGATTCATAATTTTTTTTAATTTCTACAACAAAAAACATACTCTAACCGCAGCCAATTAAATGAATAACTAATAAGTTAAAATCACAAATTATTTCGCTTGCTTGCTTGCTACCTGTGAAATATTGATATCTCAGCTTATGATCTGTCATTTAGCGTACGTTGAACTGTCAAAAGCACCGGCGCTTCTATTGTCTGTCTAACTACACCAATGATGATGTTCGGTGTTATTGTTGGGAATATGCTTGTTGTTTCATTATTTCACTTTGTGCTGTCTACGTATGACAAACATAGTGACATGGCATCCGATTGTGACCAGTGTATGTACATATGTATGATTGAATATTCACTTAACTACTTGTTTGATATTTTTTTTACACATTTGTGCAATTCTCAAGTAATTTGTTGACACAGTGTTTTATCTGATTATTTAGATATATAATTTCACTTGTCCAAATACTTATTATTATTTCTGTTAATTGTAGTTGTTGATACACAAACGAAAAAGATTATTTTGAAGCGTAAATTGCATTGTCGCATAAGTTAATGTTTTGCTTGCAATAATTGAAAATTCAATTATTTTGTTTTTTTTTCTTATTGCCAATTTGGTGAATGCAATGAACTTTTCGGTAGTTGAACTTGAAAATATTATGCTCAAAATCAATTACTCTTGGCGATGATTGCACTTGAAGTGTCGGTAACTTAATTTTTTTAATGGAAACAATGCAATTTTTTATCACGAATTCAATTGGATGAGGTTATAGTTTGAACAACATTTTTTTATAAATATATATATATATATATATATATGAATATAATTGGTGCTTTGTAACCGCTGAAGTGATTTTCAGCCGAGCTCCTCCTCCAATTTGTGGAATACGTCTCGATGTTTTACCAATAAATGTGGAAACTTGTGTTTATACTAAGACGCCTCCCAACGGCTGATATTTATTATGAGCACCTTTTTATTTCATGTCCGAAATATACTCGGATGGATTGACATTCACTACCGAGGGGCGTCCGCAATTAGAAAATTTAACTTAATTTTTTATTTAAATTAATTTTGTATAATTTTTGGATGTTGGTCGAACTAGGACTCGAACGTAAGAAATATATGCAGAGATACCCTGTGGCCTACAATTTCCACCATGCTTATGCAATTAATACTTAAATATTTTTTCAGTGAGTTCTAAATTTATAATTTATCAATAAGTATTTCTACACCAGAAAAGTTATAAAAGTAACTACCAAGTCAATAAATTATTTGCTTTTAAATTTTATTAACACAAAAATTACGAACTGGACCTATAAAAAGTATAATAAATAAAAAAATCGCCAGTTAACTCGCTTATGTATCATTTAATTGCGTTATAGCTTCCAAAGTGTTCTTATTGTAATATCCCTATAGAATAAATGGTAGGCCATAAATTTCACACTCAGTGTTTCTTCCAATATATGTTTGTGCGCGTAAAAATACTTATATTTATAATGAAAACCGGGCATCACGTAATATAGAGTAATAAAAAAATACCGTTATACTGCTAGTATAAGATTTTTTCTTACCGTTAGTAACAGAGGCTTAATTGATTTTTAATAGTATCACGAATCATAGAAATAAAACAAACAAAATCCGTTTAAAAAAAATTAAATAATCACCAATTAATGCAATGAAAAAGCAATTAAATGGCGGGAGCATTAAAAATATAAACAAAAATATCATAAAACGCATTAAAAACAGACAATAGTAAACCAAATGTAATAACTATGGTGACACACAAAAAAACCAAACGAAACAATTAAAAAGCAAACAAATTTAAATACCTAACCTACATTTCGTACAGTTAGTTTTAGCTGATAACGACACTGAGTAACGGTGCTTCCAATTGTTTTTAGTTCAAAGGCAACAGGTGACGTTTCATGGAGAGTGTGTGAAAGCAAAGGGCGATTGAGTGTCATAATCGTAAGGCAATTGCAAACAAGTGCGATTATTTTTGAATCTCTATCTACTCTGCTTTTTTTTTGTGTATTTAGATCGTATTTATGTTGTCAGATAATGGTAAATACATGTTATGTACTCTTTTCACTCTTTTCACTGTGCTTTAAATTTGTTTGCTTTTTTAAAATAAATTTTTTTTGCTTGATGCAATTTAAAAATATGTATTTATATTTTAAAGATTTTTATTTCTCATTACTGTGTGGAAATTATTTTTTTGTTAAAAGACCCATGTAAGAAAATACAAAAAAATAGACTGAAATAGTAAGGAGAAATTAAAAAAATTGTTTGCACGATGTACGGTAGTGTTAAGAATGTTAGAATAAGTGTGTAAGACCTTGACTTGAATTATAAAGAGCTTAGACATTTTGCAAGATAAACTAAAACAAAATTTCTAAATATTTAAGCATATAGAAATGAAATGAGTGTTGTCTGGAAAGTTTTTTGTTCTAAAGAAATGCAAGATATTTTTTCTGAAAATCGTTTATCTCTCAACATCATCTCTTTGTAGCTCAATACTCTGCTTCCAGCGATGCTCTCACAACGTACACGTAATTTTCTCTGCAATATAACTGCTCACGACGGTGATTGTTGTCCGGTATCGAATTTATAGATGAGGGAACAAAAGGTAGTCACTTGGGGCGGATGGTTAAGCAGTTCAAACCGTTGTTCGTACATTTTCGCCATGGCTATCGCAGAGGTGTGATTGACCTGATGAAGTAGGATTTTATTTTTCTCATATCTAAATATTGATTTATTATGTAAAAAAAAACGTTCTTTTGATATGTTCATAACCTCATCTATCTTTCCCACTTTAATTCGACGGCCGTTTACTATGATTATACATTCGTCACTGTCCTTCAAGTTCTACGGTCACGTTAAAATTTAGCTGCTCGAAATTTCACTGTAGAAATGTTGATGTGGAATTTCAGAATCCTACTCATCCTCCTCTCCACTCCTACTCTTTACTCCTCTCACAAAAACATTTACATCAACTCACTCAAACGAATGTAACATAAAAAATGACTGAAGTGGAAAAGAAGGAATTTCATAGAAGGTATTTTACCAGTCTTAAACAAGAAAATTGAAACAAAAAATAAAAATCAGTAAATATGGCAGCGCAAATTCAGAAATGGTATATTTGGAATTGGAAGTGCAGGAAAAATAAATGCAAAATTAGAAAAATAAATTAAATTTGTTCTAGAAATAAAGTTATAAAACTTTAACTAAGATTTGTAGTCAAAATTATACGTGTACATTAAAAAAAAAAACAATGAAAGCCAATATAATAAAAGAATAAATCAAAACAACAGTTAAAAATAAGCAAACTTTAAAAACAAAGTAACAAAATCAAATTAAACGGTAAACAAATTTGTTACTTGAAATAAATTGCTATTATCTACTACATTAAAAACATGTCTCTGCAGTTGACCTTGTTTCCGTGGCCTAAAAAGTCTACATTACATTTAAATATATTACGTTTAAATATGTATGTATTTAGTTTTATTTCGTTCGTGGACACTGACTGCCTATCTATCACACTAAAAGTGATTTGTTTCCACAACTTTTACGTACATACCTATATATATATATGTATGTACATATAACCTAATTTGTATGAACGTTGAAGCATTTGACATTATGTAAATTTTGATTGTTAAATTCGTTCGTAGCGCGCACATACGTGCATTATATTATATTATGGGCTGAATGCATTTTTTGTTTTACCTCTTCTCATGAACTAAAGAAATGTCACTTTGAACAGTTGGTCGTCTGTCAATATATGGTTGCTATTGTATTTACTTCTGAAATATATATGTACATGTGTAATTTGGTACAATTAGTAGGAGGCAAAGAAGGAGGCAAGCAAAAGCAAAAGATAAATCTTGGTACAAATGTCATAAAATACATAGGTGAGTTCACAGATTATAGAAATTTTGAAAGTTTTTTTTTTAAACTAGAGTTTGCCCGTCTTCGTCCAAATGGAATTTAAAAATAGTTCTAATAAGATTTTTTTAGATAGATCCGCCCCGGAATGAATATTTCTTTACAGACTCATAGAGACAAATAACTGTCTATGTTCCAGATTTCAAATGAATCAAACCAAAATTACAATTTTTGAAAATAATTCGGTCCCAGTTTTATATAACAGAAAGAAAAGCTATTTATGTGTTCATTTCGGCCAAGACCTATCTATGTTCCAAATATTAAGAGAATCGACCCAAATTAACGATTTTTCGAATAGATCGCCCCATGTCCACTTCCGGTAAAGCAAAGTTTTCCATATATTAACATTCGCAAAGAGCCATCAACATATTAAGTAAAACCTAACCATCACATCGATCCCAGGTCCATTTCCGGGAAGAAAAAGTGTCCGCGATGATAATGTATCGAAAGTCATGTAAAACGTGTTCCACATATTCTGAAATTTTCTTGTAAATCAAAAGATGAATACACATTTTTCGAAAAGTTCCTGGAGAAAAAATGGCAATGGTAATTTAGGCTGCCCTAAGACCTTCCTTAATGTACCCATGGCTACATCAGACGCAGAAGACACCCTCCATGCATCTATGATTAGTGGCTCAGACTGTAGGTTGATCCGTCAGTCGTTCAGGGCAAAACATTTTATTTATGTATATACCTATATCGATAATGATTTAAAAAAAAGTATTTTCTCTTTTTATTTATTTGACAATTGCTTACATCAAATCTTAGTAAGCTAAAGCAAGCAAATTTGTATGAGTAACGGTAAAATCATTCATAATACAAATATTGTTTTTCATCTCCAGCGTTTTTGCTTTCATACAATAATTCAAATAATAAGTTGGATATTTTAAAATGTGCGAATCATGTGGTATAATAAAACAGGGAATAAATGTATTACACGTAAAAGAAAATTATTAAATAACACTAAAATCTCTTCAATAACCACATGCTGATTGTCATAATTCATAATTTACTTTCATTCTACAAAGCAATGTATTCATCAAGACCCGCAACATGCTGCGAGTGTAAAAATCTATTTAAATTATTTACATAATCTCTACAATGGACTTAATGCAGATTTTATTGCCGTAACAGTTTAAAAGAGTTTTTTTATAATAACTCTTTCTTTCTTCACTCATATATTCAGTAAATTATAATTATACCTAATTAATTAATTAAACAAGTAAAACTTTATTGCTTAGAAGGAAAACATTTAAAACATTTTCTCTTTTAAAGTTTAATATTTTTATGTATTAATTTCGAAGCTCTCTCCTCCGCAAGGGTAGGCACATTGGCATGATATGGTGGATTAACAGAATCACCAATTCCCAGTCCCATTACTAGCGTAGCGCAGGGTTAAAGGACAGCGACCAAGACAGACATCCAGAGTCACGTCTGAGGTATCTTGTTTGTTAAATTTCAACAGAAAGGCTGAGTGAAGTGGTCAGGTAATACCTGACTCTAGATTTGCTGCACCGTAGTAACATTTGTAGTTCTTGATGAGAAATTATCAGCCCTAACAATAGGTGAATGTGGGAGATGTCAGATAAATCAATGCCGTCTTTTGTTGCAGCAGGCTGATTCAACGGAGGCGACCATGAAGTGGAGTAAGCCATGGCAAAATAAAAAGGTACACAGCATTAACTTATCATAAGTTATATTCAATTGACTATTAGCAAGTTAATGTTATAATATACTATTTACCTATGTAGAAGAGTAAGCAAACTTGCGAAGCAAAGAAAAAATATAGAGCTCAAGATTTTGTTGGAAATTTTTCAAGTGTTCACACACTCGTCTATTGCTCATTGCTCGAATTCGAGTATTTTCGAGCATTTTGAATAAAAAACTTGACTTTTTCTCAGAAGCCTTTTTTTTTATAATTTTAATGTTATTTATGAAAAATGTAAAACACATTGAAATACTAAAGAAATTTTGACAAACAAAATGGAAAGTTAAAAAACTTCAAACTATCATTTAAGCAATTAAGCAACGAACAAGTATCTAGCTGTTCACACTGATATCTAGAGCTATGTTAGCTAGCGGCATTCCTTCCTTAGACTTTATTCTGCTTTTTTATACAGTAGTTTAAATATTTTTTTTTTTTGTACCTTTCTAAGTGTATTTCGGACAAATTGAAGACACAACTTAACTTATACTCAACAAAAAATGGATCTTTTTTAACCTTGAATTAAAAATTAATATTGCATTCAAATTTATATGTAAATAAATATGTCTGACTAGAAATAATTTAATTTTTGTAATCAAAGAGCTCTTCATTGTTAATAAAAAATATATTTATTTACATATATACATATATGTGATTCTGCCAGAGGTACTCTTTAAAAGTCTCTACTGACAATGAAAGTAGAATGTGTGAAAATATTAAAAAAAAGACTGTACAACTTTGCAATATAATTTCTCCCGCAATGGTATCATGCAACAAAGCCAGTAGGAAGAAGATTTGAATAGTTGAAAAACAAAAAAATATATAATTACAACAAAGAAATAAAAATATGAAAACTGTAGAAAGGGCTTCACAAAAAACACTTTCACTATGCTTGCTCGCGCAAGTGTTGTTAAAATGCATAATCATCGAGAGAAATGCGTAAATCCAAGCATGAAGAGCCGATAACTTGAATTTTAATTACCTGCTGAAATGATGATTAGAGGCAGATAAGTGAAAAGACGGTATTGTAAGGCAATGAACAAAATTAACGGTGTTGAATTTTATTTTGCTTAAGCTATAAATTATGTAGATAAGTTTGTGCGTTTTTTATATTTTCAAGTTACGCATTCATATTTTAAGCCATTGCAATTAAGCAGCAAAGGAATTCCCGCTGTGCGAAGTAGACCAAACTTGGCCAAAGAAGCCTTTATTTTAATTGATTTCGTCTCTTCTTTTTTTGCTTGTCTCAATTGACCCGTTTTAAAACAACTTCGCGTAAACTGAACTAAAAACGTGCTGGGCATATATAAATAAAATGATCAGATATTATCATAAGCCTGTAAACCTAAGGGCGAACTTAGTAGAAGAAGGCGTTAAGAAAACGGCTCCGAATAAGAGGGGGGGAAAATGTTTCCCACATGTAAATATATTGAACAAAATTAAAGGGAATATATGTCTCACATAATAATACTTTACATTTATATATTATATTTAAAAATAAGGCATAAATAAAATGGAGAAAAAGAATAAAATGTGTAAAATTGAACTAAAAGCAAGAAAGAAGTGCTGTCTTCGGCCATTCCGAAATCATGTCTCCATAGCTTTCGTAAACATATCAAAGTATTGATTTCGATTATTTTCAGGATCAATATTTATTTGTGTGGAAAACATCGAATTTGACGCTCTTAAATGCTATATTGACAAAATTTTGATTAAAAACCTCATATTTGAACAAATCGGTTATGGGCGGGCTATATGATATAGTCTTCAGATTTCTATGGGTTTCAATGCCAACAGCTATTTGAATCTATCTTTATATCTGAACAAATCGGTGTATAGTAACTATATATAGAAAAACCTTAAAAATTAGTTTAGCTTTAATGCTGTGTTAATGTAAGTAACTCCAACATTGTGTTGTATCATTCCATTAGAGGTGTGTCGAAATTACCTGAAAATAAAAATAAGAATTTTTGTAAAAATCGTTTTTATTTATAAATATACATTATAAAATAGTATACTTAAGTTTAAGACAAGTTTGGTAAAATTTTCATAATAAGTTTTAAAATAAGCAGGTTGATCCAGAAGTTTAAATAAAACTATTTCGGTTAGCTAATCTTGGATTCAAAATATATTAAGTAGGCTTATCAATCATAGTTTTATAAAAATATTATTGGCAGTGCTGATATATATTTTGGAAATTTATTTACGATTTAAGATCAAGGTGGCAAGGTTGGAATATTACTTCGTAACACACTTAAACGCATCAAACAAATTTTGAATTAATTCTTATTTGTCTATATATAATATATATGCATAATAAAATACTTTAGCTGCTGGTAGACCTTGCACTTTGAAAACGGCTCATAAATAGTGTTTATAAAATAGGTAAAACTAAGCGAAAACAGTTTTTCAGTTGAAAGTTGTCATCAGTTTAAGTAGAATATATATTTTATTCGCGATATTAATAGGTTCGGAGCTTTAAGTTTAATAGATGTTGAGATATAATTTATTTAAAACTTATGAAAAGTCGACTTTTTCCCAAAATTAAAAAAATATCTCCAAGGATCGAATTTCGTCATATTGAACTCAAATTTTCAGGAAGGTCTCCGTTTTAGGCATACTTTGGAAGAAAAAATAACATCATAATCGCTGAACTACATGTGCTCACTTGTCTAAAAATCTAATGAATATGCCCATACATAATACAAATATATTTGCCTTTTCTACAGTTATCTCCTTTGCTATCAAAGTATACACATTTGTAATATGAAAGTACAATTCAACTTAACTTCCTTGAACAATACAGTTATTAATGATATCCGACAGCTAGAGCTAGAGCAATCAAAAATTAAAATAAAATTAATGAAGCTATAAAAAAAACTCAATAAACGGAACAGTTTAGCTAAAGGAAAACCACCGAAACACCCTCCAAAAATAAAATTAACTATTAATGAAAATTATCAAATATATAAACTCTTAAAATAAAATAAAAGAACTAATAATAAAAAAATAAAAAACAAAATAAAATAATAAAAATAAAATAAAACATATTAAAATAAAATAAAATGAAATTTAATAAAATTAAATAAAAAAATAAAACTAAATTGAAATAATCAAAGATGTCATTAACCTTAAGCAGCAGTGTTAAAGCTGATAAAATACCTGCGTATTTACATATACTTTAAGGTGGACCAAAATAAATAACTTTCTGAAATATTTCTTCGTTAAACGACATTTAAGATAAAAGGTTCAGAAAGAAACTTTATTTGATTAATTTTGTAGCTTGTTACAACGCTTCCTACTCATTGATGATAAAATATGGCTATTTTTATCTGATACTAAATTGACCCACCCAAATACACATATCCTCGTATAAGCGATTTAATTTAGATAAATATTTTGACCCTCCACATCAAAATCAGATTAAAAACAATTAATCTTAATTTTTCATTCCGCAACCGTTATTTAATACTACATTTATTGTATTTTTTTATTGCGTTTTTTCATAAGCCTATCCCCAAGTGGCTTTATTACAATCTCTTGCCTTAAATCAATACTTAAAAGAGTTTAATTTTATTTTATTTTTGCAGTTTGATTGTGCATTTCTCAATTTTTTCCCCCAAAAGTTGCTTATATAGTTTAATGTTTTTAATTTTTTATTTTATTTTATTAATAGTGTGTTTGTGTTAGGAGTGGCCATTGCGAATTAATTTTGTTTTTGTTCGCGCTTTTCTAAGCCCCCAACACCGCTACAATCGCCACCACCACCATCACCAATTGCGCTTGTTTGCTTGTATTTTCGAATATGCCATTGTGTTATTGTTAGGTTGTAATTGTTTGATTGTACATTAGCTTAAGATATTGAGAGAGAAAATAAAATTAAAATAAAAAATAGACTACACGAAAGGTTAGCGAATGCAAATAAATGTATATTTATAAATATATTCACTAACACATATACATACGTACAACAAGCAACATTGTAGTATTGTTGCAAGTTTAAGAGAAGGTGGACCACTTTGGAGCCGTCAAGCAAAGTCAACATGACGCCAATGCGATTTATATGAGTATTAGGGTGGCCGCGTTGGCAGTTCCTCGAATTCTGAGGCAATTTCAAAGCCGTTGTGGTTTAGTTAGTGGCAGAGCTGTCGCCATGAGGCAAATGCGATTACTTGCATGAGGGACACACTTAGAAATGTGCATACTCGTACATACAGCGATACCATTACCTTTTATTTTTTTTATATGTGAATAAGTGCTTTATTTTTAATTCCGCTGGCGCCACTGGAGGACAGCAATCGAATTTATACAATATTTATTTGCAACAAACACTTTGAAGTCATTGAGTAGGTTTGTATGTAGGCATACGTGTATAGTGTCTGTCTGTGGTAGACTTAAGATTATTGCACGCTGTTGTTTTGTTAAATTATA